>CM073446.1:39850063-40521135 GCA_037074515.1 Mimosa bimucronata
ACTGCAGGAAAGAAAAGATCAAACTTTATTTAGTCTCAATGTCTGAATTTAGATCAAAATGAAACTACTTCACTCCTACGGATGAAGAGGCCAGATTGTTTGCCATTAGGTAGCAAAGCCGCCGTGACACTACTTTCAGCACCTTCTTCCACAATATAGTAACCGGTGTTGAAGTTAAAATCGGTTTTCACGTAACTAGGGCACACAGAATTAATGCAGAACGATGGGTGCTTCTTGGCCAGAATCCTTGTATTTGCATTCAGAAAAGCTTTGGAGACTATATATGCAGATGTCACAGTAGACCAGCCTTAGTTTCCAATGAACCATCTTTGAAATCTGCAAGGAACTGCTTCAAAACCTCTTCTACTCTCTCTTCTCTTAGACTTTCAGCATTACTTAGCACCTCTTTACCCCACCCACTTGGTATTTTCTACGTAAGGATGAACAACAAAAGCTATTACTCAGTGTCATTAATGTATAAGAATTTTCTATTTTTCTTATGCATTTGAAAATAAACATGGTGAATATGGTGTTTTGCCACTTAAAAGTATTTTTTTAGTACACCTAGCTTTTATTAGGGAAACGAAACTATTCCCCGTCTCTTCCAGTTTTAATTGCTTACTCTTAACTTTATATTTAATTCATATACATTCCCTCTTCCACATAAATGAGGGTTTTTTTTTTAAAAAAAAGATAGTTACATGTTTAGCACATCTATTGTCTCCAACTAATGTTTAAAGAACCTTTTGAACAATGTAATTTGGGTAATTGCTTCTTATAAAAAAATAGAGGGAGGGAGTGATATTTATGATTTCGTCAGTATCTATACAGAGTAACAACGGTAGTGTAGGTGCAAGTAAATTCCGAAATTAGGGCGAGAAAGGAGAAAGAATGAGGTAGAGACTATATAGTAGTGGGGAAACCAACCTCTCCACTTAATATTCCCTCCATTTAGTTGAAACCACGTCGTTTCATTAAATGAATGATGATCCAACAAATTTTTTAAATATTGTGCTTTATGTTTTAAAGGCAAAATGACGTGGTTTCAACTAAATGGAAGTAAGTAGAAGGAAAAGTAAGTGGAGAGATTCCACACCCATAGTAGTGAAGATAGAATGCTAAGGGGCGCGGAATCTTGGGTGTGGAGGTCACACATTCGGTCCACGAGTCATATAGCCGTTTGGGCTCTCGGAACGCCACACTCACACAAGCATGCCATTTTTTTTTGGTAATTTTAGCCGTTTGATTGGTAATTTTAGTTGTAATTATGGGGTTTTCTCCTCTATTATTATAGCTTTTTTTAAAACCTAACTGTTGCAGCTGTCTATTCAAGTTACTCTATTTTTCAGACCAAATTTAAATTAAATAATAACAATAAATGTTAGTATAAGCTTCTCTAAAATTTATTGCATTTTTTTACAATTTTACTCTTGCTTATTTTCACCCCTACATTCTCTCTTATCTTTATTACTATAATTTTGTTGTTAAATTCTTTCTCATTTTCCCCATACATTCTCTTTCATTATTAAAATTAAGGACATAACTGAAAATAATAATATTACCAATTTTATTATTCTTTTTAAACACAAAGTGATGTTGATATTTTTTCAATCCCATAATACTCAGTTTTACTATTCTTATAGACGATTAGTGAGATGATTGTTGATTGCGGATATTTTCTTCTATTACAACAATCTAAGCTAATAATCATTCTACTTTTGTTAAGCTTTTAAAAGAATAAAAATTGTTACGTTCTCCTCAATCAATTTTTTCTTGTATTATATTTTATCGCTTCTTCTATCCTTGTTTCATTGTCCATTATATTATCTTTCAAATTTGAAAGCATGATTATTTCTCATTTTTAATTATTACTATCTTTTAAAATGGAAGGAATTATATGTATCTATTGTCTTAACATCAAATGAAAACTAAAACTTAAAAATAAAAATTAATTACTCATTACGTGGATATTGACATGGATTTTGCATTTCTTACCGATGCTTATGTCTCTGTCTATAAAAATAAACCAGTAGGCACAGAAAGAGCACAAAATTGAGATTTTGATGGGATTTAGGCGAGCTACCTTTTATTACAGCAGTCTAATATATACTCAATGCTCTCGCAAAATCCAAGTATAAAAGGATAAGATACAAACAATACTTTGGCGTTTAAATTTTTCTTCCCAAAAAATCCAACAATATAATGACTTCCTTGACCAAGCAAAAAATGACTACACTTGAAGGCATCAAATGTTGATAAAAATAAATAAATTGAATTATTTAAACAAATGAATAAATAAACGAGCCCTTTCATTGGGAGCACTACTATCTTGAACCACAAACTAGAAGAATTAGAGTAGTATTATTTGTTGAGCAAAGCCACTAATAACTATCCCCTTGATCCACAATATAATGCTATGTTTGAATGGGATAAAAATTGAGATGAGAGAAAGTGAGAGGAAAGAAAACAGGGAGGATGGAAAACTAGAAAGAAAGTATAACTTCCCATCTTACTTGGTTAGATTAGGTAAAACAGGGAGAAAAGAAAATGAGTAAATGTCATAATGACTAAAATACCCATAAACACTCTATAAAAGACCGAAATTTTTAACAATGAATTTCATACTTATTAAACAGAAATTATGATATATATATATATATATATATTCTCAACTCTGATGCAATTTCTTAACCTTATGCTTCTGCCTGTCTTATTAAAAATAGTCTTCTTTTCTGATGTAAAAATATATTTTGTTTTGGGCTCTAACATGGATTCCTAGTGTTGGATTTAACTATTTACAATCGATTCCATTCTTATGTTCCAACCACAATTTATCAGATTTCGTTGTCGCCAAACTAATATGCATGTAATCTCTTCACGCTTGGTATATACTGCTTCCTAGTCCTTATTTTAAAGAGAAAATGACAGAAAAAGACCCTCGAATTAGTAAAAGGACACTTTAGTACAACGAATTTCGGAAATGACGAGTTAGTACAAATCCGTACAGTGACTGAATTGTCCTTTTTCAAATTTAAAGGAAAAGTCCAAAATACCCCTGGTTCAATTATTTTTTTTTTAATTTGCTCACCAGCCACCGCCGGCGGTGGCCACCCCACCACGTGCCACGTGGCAGCCCCACACCACGCCACGTGGCGCGCTGTGGGGCTGCCACGTGGTGTGTGTCCCTTGAAAAAAAGGGACACAAAATGTGAGGGGGTGGGATCTCAGCTTGGTGGCTTGGTGGTCTTACCACCAGGCCACCAAGCCCCCTCATGATATATATTACAAAAGTAATATATATACTATATTTCATTCTGTTTGAATATTTTCCCAGAAACGTTCAAGGGATTCCCAACTTCGCATAAGGGAATCCCAACTTCTGTTAAGGGATTCCCAACATTGACATTACCATTTACCAACTATTGTTAAGGGATTCCCAACTTCTATCATGGGATTCCCAACTTCTGTCAAGGGATTCCCAACTTCTCATTAGAGATTTTGGAAGTTGGTAAATGGTAATGTACATGTTGGGAATCCCTTAACAGAAGTTGGGATTCCCTTATGCGAAGTTGAGAATCCCTTGAACGTTTCTGGGAACAAGGAGGAAGAGTTAGTGAAGTATTTTGGAAGTTGGTAAATAGTAATGTACATGTTGGGAATCCCTTAACAGAAGTTGGGATTCCCTTATGCGAAGTTGGGAATCCCTTGAACGTTTCTGGGAACAAGGAGGAAGAGTTGGTGAAGTATTTTGGAAGTTGGTAAATAGTAATGTACATGTTGGGAATCCCTTAACAGAAGTTGGGATTCCCTTATGAGAAGTTGGGAATCCCTTGAACGTTTCTGGGAACAAGGAGGAAGAGTTGGTGAAGTATTTTGGAAGTTGGTAAATAGTAATGTACATGTTGGGAATCCCTTAACAGAAGTTGGGATTCCCTTATGTGAAGTTGGGAATCCCTTGAACGTTTCTGGGAACAAGGAGGAAGAGTTGGTGAAGTATTTTGGAAGTTGTAAATAGTAATGTACATGTTGGGAATCCCTTAACAGAAGTTGGGATTCCCTTATGCGAAGTTGGGAATCCCTTGAACGTTTCTGGGAAAATATTCAAACAGAATGAAATATAGTATATATATTACTTTTGTAATATATATCATGAGGTGGCTTGGTGGCCTGGTGGTAAGACCACCAAGCCACCAAGTTGAGCATTCCCACCCCCTCACATTTTGTGTCCCATTTTTTAAGGGACACACGCCACGTGGCAGCCCCACAGCACGCCACGTGGCGTGGTGTGAGGCTGCCACGTGGCACGTGGTAGGCCCCGCCGGCGGTGGCTGGTGGGCAAATATAAAAAAAAATAATTGAACCAGGGGTATTTTAGACTTTTCCTTTAAATTTGAAAAAGGACAATTCAGTCACTGTACGGATTTGTACTGACTCGTCATTTCCGAAATTCGTTGTACTGAAGTGTCCTTTTGCTAATTCGAGGGTCTTTTTCTGTCATTTTCCCTATTTTAAAAGCTCAATATCAAAATTAGGCAATTTAAGAAAAACAATTAAAATTTGTTAAAGCAATAAATATGTAAGAAATAAACTTCTTTTAACAATGTCGTTATTAATAAAGGGGCAAGTAAGAGAGACAAATAGATTAATAATGATTATGAAAGAGAATGTAGTATTGGAAAAAAAATATAACTTTTTTAAGTTTTGGTAAGTGATATATATAGAGATTTGTAGAAATCATATTTAAAATTAAAGTAACCTAGTATTTCCATTGGCCAAAAAAAAAATTAAAGTGTTACAAAGGACAAAAGATTAATATTTTCAAACAATCAAATAATCAAATAATTCCTAAATACTTCATCTGTTCCTAAATATAACACCAAATTGACCTTTTTTTAAAATTAAGGAAACTAAATGAACCGCTTAATCATAACATATTTTATGTATTATTATATTATGTGTTAGTTTATAAGTAAAATATATCCTATATATCTTAAATCAAAGCCTGTGAGCTACCTCTTATATGGCTTAGCATCGGCTCCTCACTCAAAAAAACTGTTCATCCTGCTGCCTATGGCTCCGTGCCTGTTTTACTCTCTAACAAATGGCCTTTAGTTTAAATTTCGTCCTCGGTGGGCCCTACTCTTTTGCCTCTCCCACAAGTAATTCACAACCTTGGAGAAGCTTTCTTTTACTCCTCAGTGGGCCCTACACCTACACATCTCCCGCAAGGAAACCAAATCCCACCTTTTGTATAATTCACTCCTTCCCCTCTCTCAAGTATATCATAGTCTCCAAAAATGTGTCTTTTCCTCATCTGTGGGCCCTACACATACCCATCTCCCCCAAGCAACCTAGAACCTCCCATTTATATAATTTTCATTGATTTTGCCTGCCTCCTTCAACTCTCCCGAAGGTAAAGCACAACGTCCCTCATCCCTCTCGACGGTTTACACAAAATTTTTTGGGCATCTTAATGGTGCATGCCAGAAGTAGGCTAGGATTAATTCTCACCGTTGTAATTCATGAACCCTAATCAATTTCCCTTCCTTTAGTCTTTAAATGATAATCTATGTTTGCCTAAGATTCAAAAATACTTGAAATGCTCTCTCGAGTCAAAATCAATTCTATACTTCGTATTAAACTTGCTTAATCTCTTGTTACAAATTAATGAAAGTATACCTTAAGAGCAAACCTTAATCTGACAAAACTAGGTCGATAGATATATCTCTATTCTACCCGACAAACCATCCGTTAGTTTATTTAAACTTCAAATCTAGCCTGATTTACCCTAGTTCTACATCTAAGCTATCTCTCTCGAGTATAATTTAAATAAACAAATCGCTCTAAAGGGTGATCAGTCAATTAGAGGCATTAAGAACAAGATAAATCAACATAAATAGTCATTCAATTCTAAAAGAAAAGGAAACAAATTAAGTTTCAATCCATACAAGGTTTGAATCAATCCTAGAACAAATGATTTAGCTACTCATGAATGAATTAAACCAGAAAATACAAAGAGATCCCATGTTTAATTCACAAAAGAAACAAAGAATGGAAGAAAACAAGAAGAATCTATCACCGTAGGGGAATAAACTCCTCCAATTTTGCTTCTTAACCTCTAATTTTGCAAACCCTAACTCCAAAGATGTGTGCACCGATGAGTCTAATGATTCTAAAGGGTTCTAGGGTTGAAAGGGGGCTGATTCTCTCTAAATTTTCATGCCCTAGGTGTTTTAAAAGGGTAAAAATCGAAGCTGTACATTTTGCAGATTTTTCAGGATTTTCGCGCAATGTCGCGACATCCTGGTGTAATGTCGCGATATCAGAAACAATTTTCAGCAATTTTTTTCAAATGACCTCCAGCTTTCTCCACGCTTTTCCTTTGATCTTTCTCTCCTTCCTTGCTTAGAATGTCCATATTTACCTATCTAAACATTCATAAATGTGAGAAAATCATGCCAATTAAATTTCCTAATAAATTATCATATTTTTCTTAAAATTAATCGAATTAAGTTCATATGACAGATTTACACAATTTTCTCTTAAAAACTATTAAAATGCCCTTAATTAGAAATGATGACTCCCCAAATATATTCTAAATATGCCCTAAATTAATGATAAATGGGGAGTTATCACTTACACAAAATTTTCTGGGCATCTCAATGGCACATGCCATAGGTGAGCCACTCCTCATTCCATAGACTTCGTCAGTGTGCTGCCGACATACCCCATGTTCCATGATTTCAAGTATGTGTTTATATATATATATATATTTATATTTATATTCTTTACTTTCCAGTGGTGTTTTCTTCGTCGCGAGATGGGCCGCAAGTAGCAGAGCTAATTCCGATCATCGGTCATAAGTAGCATGGAGATGGCCGAAGAATATTTGGGAGGACATGGACAAGACTTAGTAGATGAGGTAGACGATGATGGTAGGAGCGGCCATGTGAAATAGGAGCATGAACTCGATCCACCTGCACCTAAGCGTTGCCAAAAAGGGAGCTTATCGGAACGGTATGGTGTCTACATGTTTCATGCAAGATTCTGACTTTACTTGGGAGTATGTTTTTATTAGGTATTCAATTGTCTTTCCTTTTTTAGTTATTTTCCAACATTTTGTTTTGTTTTTGTATTCTGCTTGATCGTTTAATAGATATGATGAGGTGTTTACATACGGCTCACTGATTTTTTTTAGTTTTGTTTTTATTGAAATACCTGTGTGGATTTTATATAAATTGAAAAGTGAGAATTCTTAATCACAAGATTGAAAAATGCTTTTTTGAAATAACTGTGTGGACTTTATTTTTGGAATTTCTTGATTTTATTGTAGTTGGAACTGACTAAGAAATGGAGGAGATGGATATGTTCCTTATTACTTTTACTGGAATTTGTAAATGATTTATTGCTTATTAGTTAACTTAGAATAGTACTCCATTCCATCTCTTATTGAAAGGGGATACGTCTGTGGTGAAGCTTCTAGCAATAGGACTATTTTGGTGGATATGGGATGGTAAATGAGAGTCTTCACCTTCGTCCTCCGTAACTCCAACGGCAAATAGACCGGCAAGCAGCTCACCGGTGATCGTGATTAATAAAAAGGACATGGGGGGAAGGATGATGGCATCATAGTGATGGAGATGGACAACTATATGATGAGTGAATTGTATAGAAAAGTTATTTCAAATAGAGACCATGGCCCACAGAATAAGACCAGAAATGTTGTCTGGAGGGAGATTTTTAGGAATGTTTGATGTTTCCTGTTTAATGTCAAAATACTATTGTTTCAGATAGGTTCCAAGACAAGCAAACTCGGCTGCCAACTGGCTAGCCAAAGCTTCACTATTAGGGTCTTGTCCCAGTGATTGGATGCAGAGCGTAACACCCCAAAAATTTACAAAATAGACATAAGGAATTATTTATGTTTTTAGGGATATTATTAAAATATTAAAAAGGAATTAAAATAAATAAATTTACGAGGTATTTTTAATAATTTTAAGGCTCATTTTATTTAAGAAACAAAGAAGAATTAATTAGAAGATAAAACTTCATTTGAAAAAAAAGAAGATAATAAGGATGTAGTTGAGGTCTTAGAAAGGTATTTAGAAATTAAAAAGCCTTATAAATAAATTTACGAGGCTAGGTGTATTTTTAATAATTTTTAAGGTTTATTTTCTTTATTAGTTAAGGAAAAATAGTTAGGAGATAAATTTAAATAAGGGAATATTTAGAATCTTGGGGTATTGATTATTAATTAAAAAGTCTTATAAATAAATTTAGAAATTTAAGCATATCTAAAGAAATTATTTTGTGGACAAATTTAGGTATATTTCTAAATGATAATAGTAAATAAAATTATGACTTAAGAGGAAAATAGAAAATAGGAAATGAAAAAGACAATATCTGCCCCTAGTTGAAAATATCTTCAATTAAAAAAGGAAGGGCAAGATAGTAAAATACCCATAAAACAAAAATATCATACTCTCTTTTATTATGGACCACACACGTGTCCTTTCCTTTCACTGCTCTCTCCCTCCACGTATATACACACACATATCACTCCCTCTCTCATTTCTTTCCCTGTGTTCCCGACTCTCACTCTCATCCTCTCCTTCGTTTCTTTGAATCCAACGGCGACTCCGGCCCAGATCGACGGCATTCAGCGGCGATGCACGGTGGAATATACTCAATAAGTTTGGAACAAGTTCAGGTGAGCTATTTCCCTCCATTCTCCTCTCTTTCTGACGCGAGTTTGAGTGATTGGGGGGGTGAATCGATTCAGATTTTTGGGAAGATTTTGAAGCTCTGAAATTATAGAAATGGTGCTTGAACCTTTCTCTTGGTTGTTTGAGTGTTCATTTTGAGCATTAGAGTCATATCGGTTCAGATTTTTCAAGAAATTCTTCCCTGCCACTGTTCATGCGACGGCAAGAAATTGGGATTTTCGGATGCTGTTGTTTTAAGGCTTGATTTCTTGCACCCGATAGCCATTTTGAGGGCATGGAATAGGGTATTGGGATTGATTGGAGAGATTTTGGAATTCTTATTGTTAATTGTTGTAACACCTCAAATTTTAGAAAATAAGAAATAAGGAAATATTTGGAATCTTGGGGTATTATTTGATTTTTAAAGAGTCTTATAAATAAATCTGGAAATTAAAGTATATCTTGAGAAATTATTTTGGGACAAATTTCAGATTTATTTGTAGATGAGAATGGTAAATAAAATTACCATTTAAGAGAAAATATAAATTGGGAAATTAAAAAGACAATATCTGCCCCTAGTTGAAAATATCTTCAATTATAAAGGGAATGACAAGATAGTAAAATACCCATAAAACAAAAATATCACAATCTCTTTTATTATGGACCACACGTGTCCTCAAATCCTTGTTTCTCTCTATTTCCTTTTTCCTCTCTGCCTCCCAAACCGAATACACATATACTCCCTCATTTTCTCTCTCCCCGACCCTCACACTCTCACTCTCTTCTCTCTGGTTCTGCGAAGCAGCGGCGGCGAACGGCCCAGACCAGCGAAGGTGACCGGCGACGAGGCGAGGAAAAGACACACGAAGCTTGGAACAATCTTTGGTGAGTTATTCCTCTCTATTTCCTCTCTTCTTTGGTGCGATTCTAAGCAAATGGGGGGAAGAGGGTTTGAATTTCTCTGACGTTTTTGAAGCCTCTGAAATCATAGAAATGATGCTTGAAGCTTGTTCTTGTTGTTTTGGTTGTTGATTTTGGAAAGAAAGTGAATTAGGTTCAAGATTTTCCAAATTTCTCTTCCTCTGTTACTGTTCATGCGACGGCCAAATGTGCGATTTCTGGGAATTTGTTGTTTGAAACTTAATTACTCAAGATTTCTAGCAATTCTAAGGTGGTGGAATGGATTGCATGAATGATTGTGAGGGTTAAGGGATTTTTGAATGATTTCTTTGTCTTCTCTGTTTCTGTGAGTCGTCGGATTCAAGAGGGAAAAATTATTGGACGTGATATAGCTACAATTAGGAACTTCTGACAAGCATTTTGGAGGTGTAGTGTGGTGAATTTTTGAATGGTTGATTGTTATTCTTATTGTTTTGCTGCCTTGTTCTGTGTTGGCCGAACAGGAAGAAAGGGAAAGAAGGGAATTTTGGAGTTATAATTCTTGAAGTGTGATTATGGATTTCTCCTTCTGCTATATGGGTGATTTGGTTAGGCTTAGAATTTTTAGTCATTGTTCTTGCTCCTTATTCTGTTCTGACCGAATTCCCATTCTTCTGTGATGCTTGATTTTTGTCCTTTTCCTTGCTTCTTTGTTGCTGTTCGGTCAGGGAGGATAAAAGAGGGATATTGATGTTTGTTTTGTTCTGAGAGATGAATTGAACTTTCTTAAGCATGGTTGATTTATGTGGTTGGGGTTATTGGTGAAATTTTGCTCCTTAGTTCTCTGTCCTGCTTTGGCCGAAGGGTAGAGGGAAGTTTTAAGAGTTTGGTCTTTGTCTCTGACTGATTAAGGTGTATGAGCTGTAATGTTGCAATGATGAATATAGAATTTAATCAACGATAGTAAGCTCTGTACGTCTGAGTTTCCAGTTTGGGGGATTGAAATTGTGTGATGAAAATGATGCTATTGATGATGAGGGATTAGTGATTTTCAGCTGGCTGATGTTATTGATGCTGTTAGCTTCTAGTTAGTGACAAAAAAGAAGAAATTGTGCTATTGGCTCCATGGGAAGGGTTGTAGGTGTTATTATAAGCTTAGGTCTTAGAATTTTGATTATTGTTGGGATGGAATTTCTGGACTATTAGTTGTGATGGTTAATTGGAGGAGGAAATGGGAAGTTAATATTGTTGGTTTGTTGGTAAGGAGGAAGGAAGTGGTTATTGAAGGTTGATTGTGAGTTTAAGGGTTGAAATTATAAACTTGGATTGGTAGTTGATCATTAAATTCAATAGAAAGTAAGGAAGGAGTATGGAAGTTAGAGTGGTGTCTTGGATTTTTATTGGATTTTCATGTAAAAGGTGAATTGGATATTATTTCTAATTATTGATTGGGAATAGTATTTATTGGATTAAATTGGTACAAGTCTAGTTTGGAAATAAGATAGGATTAAGTAGATAAAAGGAAGTGGATTGGTTATTTATTTCTTGAAGTGCTAAGTCAATATTTTTAAATATTTATGGTAGGTGGAGTCAAGCTAAGGATTTGGAAGTTTAGTTTGGAGATTTAATTTATTACTTAAGGATTCACGAGAATTAGGATAAGGATCTAAGTTGAAATATAAATAAGTGTGATTATATTTAATATGCAAGTTTAATTTGAAATAGTAAGAATGCTTTGATGTTTGTATTTGTGTGTACATTAATATGTGTTGTTCCATGTTTGTTGGTAATGGTATAAGTAATCACTAAGTTAAGAAGTTAGATTTAATTGTATTGGAAATAGAAGGGGTAGTATAATAGGTCTGTGAGAGACGTTTAATTATTATACTTAAGTTTAGACATTAATGTAATATTTTATATTACCAATATTTATAGGACAAGATAGTGGGACTGAATTCCCAGAGTACAAAGAAGAGGTGGTATATATCGAAGAGTAAATCAAGAATCAGGTAGTAGTTTATTTCAATAACAATCAAATTACATGTATCATTTTGTATTATCTGCTGCATTTACTTGATAAGTTGTTATTCCTCAGTTGGAGTACTCCAGGGTTTAGGGGTTTGGCCACCTCTTTTCCCAACCAGTTAGTTATAGTTTTAAATGCTATAATGAGAAATCCTGCAGGTAGAGCCTCCACTCTTTAACGAATATATCGTTACTAGTGGTTGGTAGGTGCGGATCACACACAGATTAATAGGAATAAACTATCATTATTTGCACTGATTTATGAAATGCATACATGTCAGTATACATGTTCAAGAGAATAAAGGTTAATGAGATAAACTGCATTAAACCATTGCTTTTCAGATAAGCTGGCAGGAGTTAGACTTTTTGGGGAGTAAGGTGTAGAAGAAAGCAGGAATGCCTGCTTTATAGTGTATTATGATAACCATTTTGGGCCTAGTTTGTATATATTGTAAATCTAAAAGATAAGCAAAAAGACAAGCATAAGTATATAACTGAGAAGCAGTAAGCTGATAGGTGAAGTTAAAGAGGATCGTCTATCGAGATTGTTCCTCTAATTTATTTTTAAGCCACGCTAGTCATTATTAATTATTAGATTGATATTAAGATAATTCCGATCATTATTTTAATTGTCTTATAACCACTAGATCTTATAAATAGATTTAAGTTTTCTAAATTAGTCCGAAAAGCACATTCCAACTATAACAAGGTTGGAGCATTGTTTCCAAAGGAAAAGTTTTAAAATTTTTCATATTTTAGGGCTTTTGGTATTAAAAAGTGGTTATAATTCAATTAAAATACGGTAATATAGTAGTAAAAGATAATGTGTTACATTTTTTGTATCAGAGCAAGGATTCTGGCATAGGTTAGCTAGAATACTTTGCTCGATTATCTTAGTTAATATTTAGTTACGTAGTTTTAATATTTAGAATATTTATTTGTATCTCACTGGAAATGTATTTGGATATAGGGTCATGGTTAGAATTTCTCATACCAATTATGTTAGGCAAGGTCAAATAGTTCCTCCTGACCAGTTAAGCAGTAATGTTGCTTCAAGACAACAATATCCGCCTGCACAGAACTGTCTTATAGATCAAGTTTATTATGTTACAAGAGCACCTAGTTGGAATTCCTCCATGGCTGAGTATAATCCTGTAGGAGTTTCAGCAAGTAACCCTATATGTATTACTTCTGAGGATTCTGAGGTTGATCCTTTAGATCATATGCGGATGAAGTGAGTCAAGAATCAATTGAGCAGTCACGTAATGATGTGATAGAATGTGTGTATGACCGGTATACGCGGTTGGTTGACCAGTTTACGAGTAGAAAGGAACTTTTTAAACATATCCTGAATTCTCTAGAGTTTCAAAGAGATGTGGTACCCAGTTCACGAAGTAGAGTAGAAGAATGATATTGGATTCAAGGGTTTTTTTATATGTCTTGATCCTACCCCAGAAGCTAGAGCTAAAGAACGGGAGGTGTTAGCAAATGGACCATTTTATCTGAGACCGTTTGTTTTGGAAATGAATAGATGGCTAGATGAGAACTATCAATAGGAAGCTATGTCAGAACTATGAAAGCTATAGGGTATGTTGTATGTTGGTTGTAGTGAAAAGGAAAAGGAGCTTTGTAGATATTGTTACATAGTTGTAATGATATGTACAATAAGTTGAGTTAGTTTAATAGGATCTGATCTTTGTACATAAAAATGTAATATTATGATCAATAAATAAATGCTACTGTAGTTTGTATTTTCGTGAGTTCAATTATGCATTATAAATTTATGTGTATGAGGTTAATTGTGAATAAGTTAATTGTGAACGGATTGGCTTATCTCAATTAATGTTAATGATAGGAAATAGTTGAATATGGTGAACTTACGAGGTGGACGATCGGGGAATCGTTCTACGAATAATCAACCCCTAGTTGATCCTCTCCAACTTGTTCTGGAACGATTAAATGAACAGCAAGCTACCATGAACCAGATAAGGGGAACCTAGGAGCAGCAAGCTAAACAGATGGCAGATCTTCAAGCGAACAGGCAACATGAAATTCCGCTAGGAAATCCTCAAAGACCTCCTGAGTTGGACGGAGACATTTTGCAATCAACTATAGTTCGTTTCTGCAAGCAGCATCCACCTACATTCACTGGAAAAGTAGATATAAGGCAAGCGGAACATTGGATAAAGGCTTTAGAGAAAATTTTCAAGGTTATACGGTGTTCTTCTGAACTTAAGGCTCAGATTACCATTTACAAGCTTGATGGTGATGCGAGCCAGTGGTGGTTGAATACTGAGAGAATACTGTAGGCTCAAAATATTCCTATCACATGGGAAGTATTTCAAGCTAGATTCTATGAGAAGTATTTCCCTTGGTCTATCAGAGATGATAAGGAAGCTGAATTTCTTACTATTAGTCAGGGAAACAATGAATCTTTCGAGGATTATTTGTCTCGATTTAGTCAATTATCTCAGTATTACATGCATCTCAATGAAAGTGCTGATAGTAGATGGCTGGCTGGCAGATTGGTTAGAGGATTGATTCCTTACATGAAGGAGAAGATAACCCCTATGAAGATCGAAAATTTTGATAAAGCTATTGAAGTCTGTCAGTTAACAGAGAGCAGTAGGCAGAAGCCAGTAAGAATATCTGGTTTTGAAAGACCTGAAAATTCCTCGAATTTCTCTGTAGCACCAGCACCTAAAAGAAAGAATCCGTTTCCAGCTCATCAGGGAAATCCTCCAAAGAAACCACAGCAACAACCTTTCCGTCAACAGCAAAAATCTCAGCCACAACAGTTTCAACGTCAGCCGTTCCAGCAGAAATCGAAAGGTCCACAAATTTCTGAAGGAGAAAGTTGTAAGATTTGTGGCAGACTTCATGGTAAGAAACCATGTTTGGCAGGGCAAGGAGAATGTTATTATTGTCAAAAGCCAGGACATTATGCTGACAAGTGCCCACATAAGCAGTATTCATTCCGGCCAGTCCAACCTGGCAGAGTATTTGCCTTGTCACATTAGGAAACACAGGAATCTCCAGAAAAAGTTGAAGGTATGATTCTTGTTAATGGCAATTCTGTTTGTGCTATGTTTGATACTGGAGCTAGTCATTCGTTTATATCGAATACGTGTGCTGAAAGGTTGCGTCTTAAAGTAGATAGTTTGCCATATGATATCTGTGTTTTTACACCTATGGATGCAAAGGTCATAACAGGAATTGCATGCTTGAATTGTGTGATTCAATATGAGCAGATTAATAGTACTGCAGACTTAGTTTGTTTACCTTTTCAAGGTATTGATGTGATTATGGGTCTTAATTGGTTGTCTGCTAACAATGTTTTGATTGATTATGCTAATAAAACCCTGATAGTACCTAAGGGTAGGAGATCAATCAAAGTAGAAGCTAGTATAAATCTGATTTCAGCAGCTTGAGCAGAAAGAAGCTTGAGTAAAGGTTGTCAGGGATTTGTTGTGTTTTTCTCAATCCAAGTTGAAACTGATGTTAAAGTGGAAGACATCCCTGTAGTTCAGGAATTTCCTGAAGTATTTCCGGAAAATGTTAGTGGATTACCTCCGGAGCGAGAAGTAGAATTTTCAATTGACCTGATTCCAGGTACTGGAGCAATTTCTAAGGCTCCGTACCGTATGGCTCCAAATGAAATGGCGGAGTTAAAGAAGCAGATAGAAGAATTATTAGAGAAAGGTTTCATTCTCCCTAGTGTTTCTCCTTGGGGAGCCCCGGTGCTATTTGTGAAAAAGAAAGATAGAAGCCTTAGATTGTGTATTAATTATCGAGAGTTGAACAAAGTAACTGTAAAGAATAAGTATCCTTTGCCGTGAATTGATGATTTGCTAGATCAATTAGTTGGGGCAAGTGTATTCTCCAAGATTGATTTCCGATCAGGTTATCATCAACTTCGAGTTAAAGCAAAAGATATTTCGAAGACTGCTTTTAGAACTCGTTATGGACACTATGAATTCCTGGTAATGCCTTTTGGATTGACTAATGCACCGACTGTATTTATGGACTATATGAATAGAATCTTCCAGCCGTACTTGGACAAGTTTGTAGTTGTCTTTATTGATGATATCCTAATATATTCAAAAAGCCGAGAAGAACATGAAGAGCATTTAAGGATAGTTTTATCTATTCTTCGAGAAAAGCAGCTGTATGCGAAACTCAGTAAATGTGAGTTTTGGCTTTCTGAGGTTAGATTCCTTGGTCATGTAATTTCTCAAGAAGGAGTTGCATTAGATCCCAGTAAAGTAGAAGCAGTTTTGGGATGGAAACGACCTGAATCAGTTACTGAAGTCCGAAGTTTTCTTGGTTTAGCAGGTTATTACCGGCGATTTATTCAAAATTTCTCAAAGATCGCTTTGCCGTTAACTAAGCTTACTAGGAAAAATCAAGCATTTAATTGGGATGATACATGTGAAGCTAGTTTCCAAGATCTGAAGCAGAAGCTTACCTCTGCTCCAGTTTTAATCATTCCAGATCTTGAAGAACCTTATAGGGTTTATAACGATGCTAGTAAGCAAGGTTTGGGATGTGTTTTGATGCAACAAGGTCGAGTAGTAGCGTATGCTTCCAGGCAATTAAAGCCTCATGAGCAAAATTATCCTACTCATGATTTGGAATTAGCAGCAATTGTATTTGCTCTAAAGATATGGAGGCATTATCTTTATGGAGCTGAAGTTAAATTGTTCTATGACCATAAAAGTCTCAAATATTTGCAGGATCAAAAAGAATTGAATATGAGACAAAGAAGATGGATGGAGTTATTGAAAGACTACAACTATGAGATACAATACCATCCCGGAAAAGCGAATGTAGTAGCAGATGCGTTAAGTCGAAAATCAATGTGCGTAGCTACTTTGATGATTGAAGAACAGGAGCTAATAGAAAAATTTCAAGATTTCAATTCGACAAATGAAATCCTCTTATCGGAATGTCATATTCATAAGGCCGAAAGTGATCTGCGAGATGATATTGAAGATGCTCAGAAGCAAGATAGCTTGGCAGGAATAATCAGAAGGAAAATCGAAGCGAATGAGGACCCTAATTATGATCTGTCACCCACTAGATTAGTTCGCTACAAGAAAAGAATATATATTGCACCAAAAGCTAATATTAGGATGAGGATTCTAGAAGAGGCACAAAAGAGTCAATATGCCTTACATCCAGTAATGGTTAAAATGTATCATGATCTGAAAGCATTGTGTTGGTGGCCAGGAATGAAAAGTGATGTCACTAAATTTGTAGCCCGATGTCTTACCTGTCAGAGAATAAAAGTAGAACATAAGAAACCACCTGGTCCTTTGCAAGCAATTGATCTTCCTGAATGGAAATGGGAAAGTGTTACTATGGATTTTATTGGTGGATTACCAAGAACACCTTCAGGATTCGACATATCGATCGACTAACCAAGTCATCTCATTTCTTAGCTATCAAGGCTAATTATACTCTGAATAAACTGGTAAAAGTTTATATTAAAGAGATTGTAAGATTGCATGGAGTACCAAATGATATTATTTCAGACAGAGATCCAAGGTTTACATCGTGATTCTGGCGATCTCTTCATGAAGCCTTGGGAACACAATTGAAATTTAGTACTGCTTATCATCCTCAGACTGATGGACAGACTGAGAGAACTATCCAAACACTAGAGGATATGTTGAGATCTTGTGCTTTGGATTTCAGAAAGAGTTGGGATGAGATTTTGCCATATGTGGAGTTTGCATACAATAATAGTTATCATGCTAGTATCCAAATTGCTCCGTATGAAGCTTTGTATGGAAGAAGATGTAGATCTCCATTGTGTTGGACAGAATTAAAAGAAAGGAAGCTTTATGGTCCGGAGTTGATAGATGAAACTGCAGAACAAATCAAGTTGATCAGAAAGAGGTTATTGACAGCTCAAAGTAGGCAGAAAAGTTATGCTGATAAACGAAGAAGACCTTTGGAATTTGAAGTAGGAGACCATGTGTTCTTGAAAGTTTCACCCTCTACAGGGATAGGACGATCTATCAAATAGACGAAATTGAATCCTCGATTTGTTGGACCATTTGGGATTCTCGAAAGAATAGGAAGAGTAGCTTATCGGATTGCTTTACCTCCGCATCTAAGTCGACTTCACGATGTATTTCATGTGTCTCAACTGAAGAAATACCAACCGCACCCAGGACATGTGATTGAGTACAAGGATCTAGAAGTATAAGAAGATCTGACGTACAAAGCTGAGCCAGAACGAATCATTGCTCGACAAGAGAAGAATCTTTGTAACAAGTCAATTCCTTTTGTAAAGGTAGTTTGGAAAGGATTTACACCTCGTAAAGCTACTTGGGAGTCAGAAGAGCAACTGAAGAAGAAGTTTCCTGAATTCATATCACAAGGTAATCCCTCTTAATTTCGAGGACAAAATTATTTTTAGGGGGAGGGAATTGTAACACCCCAAATTTTACAAAATAAGAAATAAGGAAATATTTTGAATCTTGGGGTATTATTTGATTTTTAAAGAGTCTTATAAATAAATCTGGAAATTAAAATATAACTGGAGAAATTATTTTGGGACAAATTTCAGATTTATTTGTAGATGAGAATGGTAAATAAAATTACCATTTAAGAGAAAATATAAATTGGGAAATTAAAAAGACAATATCTTCCCCTAGTTGAAAATATCTTCATTATAAAGGGAAGGGTAAGATAGTAAAATACCCATAAAACAAAAATATCACACTCTCTTTTATTATGGACCACACATGTGTCCTCAAATCCTTGTTTCTCTTTATTTCCTTTTTCCTCTCTGCCTCCCAAACCGAATACACATATACACCCACATACACTCCCTCATTTTCTCTCTCCCCAGCCCTCACACTCTCACTCTCTTCTCTCTGGTTCTGCGAAGCGGCGGCGGCGAACGGCCCAGACCAGCGACGGTGACCGGCGACGAGGCGAGGAAAAGACACACGAAGCTTGGAACAATCTTTGGTGAGTTATTCCTCTCTATTTCCTCTCTTCTTTGGCGCGATTCTGAGCAAATGGGGGGAAGAGGGTTTGAATTTCTCTGACGTTTCTGAAGCCTCTGAAATCATAGAAATGATGCTTGAAGCTTGTTCTTGTTGTTTTGGTTGTTGATTTTGGAAAGAAAGTGAATTAGGTTCAAGATTTTCCAAATTTCTCTTCCTCTGTTACTGTTCATGCGACGGCCAAATGTGCGATTTCTGGGAATTTGTTGTTTGAAACTTAATTACTCAAGATTTCTAGCAATTCTAAGGTGGTGGAATGGATTGCATGAATGATTGTGAGGGTTAAGGGATTTTTGAATGATTTCTTTGTCTTCTCTGTTCCTGTGAGCCGTCGGATTCAAGAGGGAAAAATTATTGGACGTGATATAGCTACAATTAGGAACTTTTGACAAGCATTTTGGAGGTGTAGTGTGGTGAATTTTTGAATGGTTGATTGTTATTCTTATTGTTTTGATGCCTTGTTCTGTGTTGGCCGAACAGGAAGAAAGGGAAAGAACGGAATTTTGGAGTTATAATTCTTGAAGTGTGATTATGGATTTCTCCTTCTGCTATATGGGTGATTTGGTTAAGCTTAGAATTTTTAATCATTGTTTTTTCTCCTTATTCTGTTCTGACCGAATTCCCATTCTTCTGTGATGCTTGATTTTTGTCCTTTTCCTTGCTTCTTTGTTGCTGTTCGGTCCGGGAGGATAAAAGAGGGATATTGATGTTTGTTTTGAATTAAGATTGGATTTGTAATTAAGATAGGATTAATGAGATAGAAGGAAATTTATTGGTAATTCATTAATTTAAATTCCAAGTCAATGTTTGGAGATAGGTTAAGAAATTTAGGTTGGGAGTTAATTCGTTGCTTAAGGATTTCCAAGGCATTGCATATAATTTTCTAGGGCTCAGCTCAGTTTCTCACTCTCTAATTATCTCTCCTTTAGAACGCCGTTTGAGTTTCTCTCTCTAAGACGTGATTTGTGACTCTCTAGTGCTCTAAGGCTCAGCTCAATTTCTCACTCTCTATTTATTAGAAGAATGTAATAAGGAATGCGCGCCCCCAACGGTGACATCCCCACGCCCCGCTAACGATAATATTCCCGCGCCCGGCAACGATGATGCCCTTCCCCTAACCGATAAAATTAGGAAACTTTTCCCTTTTTTCTTTGGGAAAATTTCACTTTACCCCCATATTAATCTCATATTGCACCCCAAAACATTCTGAAATTTCACTACACCTTTAAGGGAGTAAAGTGAAATTAAATGTTTCAGCTAAAAGACCAAAATATCCTTATTGAATTTTGTACTGGATTTTCAAGATACATATGAAGAATTTCCAAAACACATATGAAGAATTTTCAAGACATTGATGGGACATTTCCAAGACACATATGGGGAACTTTCATAACATTTTTGCTTATTTTCAACATCAATGTGACTATTTTCAAATCTCAAAAATCATGGAATCCAACACTAAAACGTCCAAAATTTCACAACTATATTCCCAAGACACATATGGACAATTTCCAAGACGTTTGTACTTCTTTCAATAAGGACATTTTGGTCTTTTAGCTGAAACATTTAATTTCACTTTAGCCCCTTGGGATGCAGTGAAATTTCAGAACGTTTTGGGGGAATATGAGATTAATTCATTATTATGGGGTAAAGTAAAATTTTCCCTTTTTCCTTTTTTTGAACAGGAGGAAGGTTTTTCTTTTCTTTTCCTTTTTCTTTTTCTTTCTTTTTTTGGGGATTACAAGGAAGGTTTTCATTGATGCAAGACAAAAAAAATAAAGCAGTATGTAATCACTTTAAATTGTCTATATTTATCTTTTCTTTCCTAAAACTAATTCATCTTACTTATAATCTATCATATAATCTAATTATATGTAATATATATTAAAATTAAATGGTCTATTTTGCATCTTTAATCTGCACAAAAAAAGTCAACTTGATATTATAATTAGGACCAGAAGGAGTATAGCCAATGCCTTTACCTTTTTATTTCATTCTTCTTTTATTTTTTGCAGCTTTTATTTTCAAAGTACTCATTAATTCTAAATACAAGGTTTATTTATTTACTTTGATTATATCAAGAACATTAATTAAGTTAGTTATTATGACATACTTTTTTAAATACATTTTAATCATTTTTTCAGTTCATTCACCATTTTTATTTACTTAGATTATTATTAAGTATTATTAAGGGCCACCCATATGGATAATTTTGGAGGAAAAATTGACAAACCTAAAAATAAATATCACATTTAGATTAAGATCAACTCTATAATTAGTTCTTAAACAAGAACATGGAACATGATGAGTATAAAATGTATGATATCCGTCCAAAATTGCCACTTGGCCAATCAAGGAGCCATTAATCGGTAATGTTATCACTGATATTTAATTAACAAAATTCTTCCATTTAAAAAATGTATTGATAAAAAGCACTATACACAGTAGTATTGTTAGTATTGTGTGTGTGTGTGTGTGTGTTTTTTTTTTTTTTTTTTGACACCTGCCCAATTTGTAATGTTGATCTTGATACCTCAAATTCATAAGTCAAGTCTTTTACTTGATGCCTCGAACCCATATCACATGTCAATAACAATACTCCCTCTGTTCCTATTTATATTGGTTTGGTCCAAAATATAAGAGCTCATCTTATATTTTCTCATTATTTAATGTATTTTTTTCCTATTTTACCCCTAATTTTCTTTCATATTTATTAATGCTCATATATTTCTATCTCTTAATAGACTCATCATAAATAAGGATAATATTGGAAAAAGATGTATATTCCATGCACATTTAATTACTTTCATATGTTTTCTTAAGAAGCGTGTTTTAGGGACCGGGCTCTTATAAAAGGGACCGGAATAATAGTAAACATTTATTGCCATATAACATTTCAACAACTAGAACAATAATAAACATTTACTACCAGCCTCTAATAGGAGGATACCCATGCCCAGAAAAGGAAAAAAAAAAGAAAAAAAGAAAAGAAAAAAAGAACCTACTAAAAACTGGAGCCCAGCCAAGAGTTTTGCACTACGGCTCATTATTCTTTTCATTAATGATAGGGATTCCAGTTCCGTAAGGCTGCGTTTGGTTGGGGGTTTTTGGAGGAGAGGGATGGGGAGGGGAGGGGTGAAAGAGTAAAAATCTTGTTTGGTTGGGAAAAATGAAGATGAAGGGAGGGTCTTATTTTTGTCTTTTAGTGCTCCCCTTCCCTCCTTCTCTTGCCCCTCCAATTTGGGGTATTTTGGAAGGTTGAGAAATTAATGTCACATCTTGACTATATTGCCCATGCTCATTTTTCAATATTCCATACTTGCCCATATAACTAAAAGCTCCTTCTTCCTCTTCGTTCTCCTCAAACCAGGCCAAACATCATCTCTTCCTCAATCCTTCTACTCCTCCATCTCGCTGCACGGCCTCACTCCACACGAATGACAGATGTCTCTTCTTCGCTCCTCCTCCTCTAGTTGCGTCACTGCCTCATCCGCTTTTTCTGGTGAGTACAGGCGGTAGCCACAAGCGCCGTCACTACGATGGTGGCAACGCCAACTGAAGCGACAACTAGAAAGTTTCTGATCTCTCTGATCTTCGATCGGTTGGTTCTTCATCTATTCACTCTTTCACAAAATCGCTGATTTGGTTCTTTTTTCTCATCCTTATTTAGCACTCTGTTTCAGATCTGCACGTTTCTTTTCTTCCCCCCTCCTTTTCTCCTCTTTTTGGATGTAAATATGTAATGTTTAACTGTTGGTGTAACTTTATTTTAGGTGAAAATATGGTTTCAATGGAAATCGTTGGGAAATGAAAGAATGAAAATGAAAATGAAATCAAATGTGAAGAGCACCTCGTTCGAATGAAAATGAGATCTTTTTTTTTTCTTTTTCTTTTTGTTGCATTGTTCCCCTGCATAGCCAAATAATGGAAGCTAGTTATCAATGATTTTCGTTTATTGTAACCATTTGTACATATCCATTGCCGGCAGCCTTTTATTATCTCATTCAAATGAAAATATAAGGGCATATTTGTCAACTTATATTTATCTCCCCTCCCGTCCCCTTTTGAACCAAATAAGAAATCAAACATTCCATCCCCTCCCCTCCAACCAAACAAAGTTCATAACCTCTCCTACCCTACCCTCACCTACCTTTAATGAACCTCCCCTCCCCTCCCTTCGATTGAACCAAACACACCCTAAGGGAACATAACAACTCTAGCAAGCCTGCAAGCAACACATATACCCAATCAAATACATATTTTCAATACAAGCACATATACCCAATCAAATACATATTTTTTAATACAAGTTATATGCTTTGATCAAAATGATGCCACGTCTTTACGATTGAAGAAGAGGCCAGAATGACCACCACTGGGTAGAAGGGCCAAGCTCACAACACTTTCAGCACCTTCATCCACAGTCAAGTGACCAGTGTTGAAGTTTAAATCTGTTTTCGTATAACCTGGACACACAGCATTAATGCGGAAAGATGGGTACTTCTTTGCAAGAATCCTTGTATAGGCATTCAGGCAAGCTTTGCTAACTACATACACAGGTGAAGCAAGAGGCCAGCCTTTGTTCTCTAATGGACCTTGTCTAATATCTTCAAGCAACTGTGTCATGACCTCATCCAATTTCTCTTCTGTTAGATTCTCAGCTTCACTTAGTACTTCTTTAGCCCAACCACTTGGTATGTTCTGTATTAGTATCAGCAACAAAAACTATGCTCAATGTCATCGATAGTCAAGAATCTAATTAATCAGTCAATATCTATGATAACATATAAAGCAAGCTGCAACTATATATTCACAAGTTATGTATAGCATGGGTCATTCCTCAAATTTCAAGTAATTAACTTAAGTTATTGTTAACATTGTCTGACATGTGAGACAATAGACACGGTGTATAATTTGTTTGCAACAGACTAACAGCCCAGCTTCTATATTTGGTTGCAAAACTTGTATTTATTTACTATAACATACCTTTAACTTCCCAATTATAGAGGAAACATTAACAATCCTGGGTGAGTCTGACAACTCAAGGAGGGGAATTAGTGCATGACACATCTCTTTGGCACCATAGTAGTTTGTTCTAATACCTGCTTCTGCAGATTCATAATCTTGATTAACGGTCTTACTCCAATCATCAGAAATCCCTTTTTCCTGCGGTCAATGAAAAGAAAATTATGTGCTCTTTACTCTTAATGTGTGCAAATTAAAATCAAAATGTACCCCAAATTAGATAAATTAATTAGCTCATGAGTCATGACCTCTAAGTTAAGCATTCAAATGCAAATTTCCTTCAATGAGGGGTAGGAAGTTGACTAAAACACAAAAATATTATCTTGAGTGTAAGACGCTTAGGCCTATGGAGGTTTAGACGAAGCCATATTCACCGATGGAAATAGTTTAGAAAAAATACCCTAGCAATTTCTGATGCCACCAAACCATCCTTATCAATGAGCGATCCACGAACACCAGCATTATTTACCTACAGAAAAGTTTAATGTGGAACTGAAAGACCGTAAGTATCAATAAACACAAAAAATAAAAGTGAAGACAAGAAGTTAATAAACGCCTGTGGTTTTACCGATGTAGGAAATAAGTTATTTTGAGAAAACTAAACAGTGCACTGGTTTCATGCTAGGTTAGATTAGGTTCTCCAGAGCTGGATACTGAAGTTACAATGTTAACATCATAATGAATAAGGTA
Organism: Mimosa bimucronata; assembly: GCA_037074515.1. Classification (NCBI taxonomy): domain Eukaryota; kingdom Viridiplantae; phylum Streptophyta; class Magnoliopsida; order Fabales; family Fabaceae; genus Mimosa; species Mimosa bimucronata. The sequence goes on from CM073446.1 coordinate 39,874,413, forward strand.
TTTGAGCAGCAATGTTTGTGTACAGAGCAGAAAGCCCATCCTTTTTTAATGATAATTGGATAATGATAATAAGCTTGCAAGTTGCAAATTATACACAAAAATAACTCCATCATTTTAATTCGTTCTTTACAAGTTTGTTCGTATCATACGACTAGGAGGTTAGGACTCATAACTGGACCTCTTTTGAGCCCATTGACCATACTGTCACACTGCAAATTTATTGTCTTTTCCATGTCAGGCATGAAAGAGGTGCCTTTTCATTTGATTAAAAGACTTGTTTGATGATCAAAGAAAAAGTGATTGCATTTAAAAATGTTTGCTTCATATTAAGGTTAATCTTCCATTCCTTGCTTTGCTCACACAGTAGTAAAGTCAATTCTGCTACAATAAAAATCGATTCCTTTGGCGGGGTCAAAAAGCTTCTTCTTCTTTTCTTTTTTTCCCCCTGTACGGCTGCAGAGAACGAATAGTAGAAAATAGAGCCAAATAAGAATCTGAATGACAATCATACCAAGATATCAAGTCTTCCAAACTTGGTTCTGATGAAATTTGCAAGAGTTGAAACACTAGCTGGGTCAGTAACATCAAGCTGATGAGAAACCACTTGGCCAGACACCCCAAACTCTGACTTTAACCTGTCAACAGCTTCAAGGCCCTTCTTCTGATCTCTTGCTGTTAAAACAACAACAATTCCATTTGAAGACAATTGCTTGCATATCCCAAAACCTATCCCTTTGTTTCCTCCTGTCACCACTGCATATCTGAAAACCAATAAAAAAAATTTATACTAAAGAAATATATTATTGTAAGAGGGGTGTGAATCAAAGTTGAAGAAAGTGGCCACCGTTTCACTGCTTCTGCCATCTGTTAGGGAAGAGAAGAGCTGAGATGAGGAGAAGGAAGCAAACACTTATGATCCTCCTTAAGTTAAACGTTTCCTTTGAAGGAATCGTCAAATTTAATCACCTAATGCGCCAAAGAGTTTGATAATTGATATATAGCACAAACCAAAGTTTGCATGGTGTTTTTTTGACTGGATCATGCCATATGAGAAGTCATTCTTGACTATAACTGTTACATAATAATAATAACTAAGACTATTTTCCCTGCTATTTTCATCATCCAATGCGCCAGCATGAGCCCAGCATGAGCAACATCAAATAATAGAAATATTTGGCCGATGCTACATGACAGAGAAAGGAGGGGGGTTTCTGATCAGTTTGACTGTTTCCTTTTTCTAGATTCTCTTTGTTCCTGTATGGGTTTGCTTGCAGGTGTGTTGATAGAAACTGCTAGATAGTGATGTAAAGAGAGAGACACACACAGAAATAAGTAAGGTATTTTTCTAATGGAAGAGATAGGTGATCACAAGATAAAATATGGCTGCTTCCATCAAATATAAGATAAGAGAGAGGAATATAAAAAACAAGTTGATAGCCAATGGGAAATTGAAAACTGAGAATTAATTTATCATCCATTAGCATATGAAAATTAGTGCCGAACACATAATTTTATTTCTATCACTATCATTACAAGTCATTAATATCAATACCCATATCAATATATCAATCAATCAATCAATAGATCCTTCTAAATCCTGTAATCACATCGTGACCTCCCGTTTGATTGCATCCACAATTTTGGTGAATTTGGCATAAGCCCTACCATAATTCCGTTAAAATCTTCTGTAATCCCATTAAAATAAATGTGATCCCTGCAATTCCTTTAAAGGGATTGTCCTCATAAATGCTCCAAATAAAAAGACTCATTGGCTCCTATGATTACGTTATATTATAATGAAGAATCAATGGTGTAATCAATGTATCATGATGGTGATTTAGCCTCTTCCAATTTCTCTTCTCAGCCTTCCCTTCCTCTTCCGAACGTTACATTTAGCCTATCCAAATTCTTCTTCCCATCAAATGCTTCCCCTTCCCAATTTTGCAATTTGGCCCCCTTCTCCTTTCTTCTTTCTTCCTAATCCTTGATTCTTGACTTGAAGCCAACATTTCTATGATATGATTGGTGATTGCTGATTGCTAGTGTCAATGAAAACAAAGATATTTGGGTGACTCTTGCACCCATCCTTAGAAAATGGGTTCTTTAGACAGAAGGTCGCCCCGTGAAGCCCGATTTGGAAAATCGACATGATTTTGGCTGATTTTGGTTGATGAAGAGGTGTGTAGTTGATTCTTAGCATTATAGTGTAATTTTTGTGTTTTTTATTTTACTCAAACTTCATGATTTATTTTCAATATTGAAAATCATAATCCATTTAATCATATTTTAGTTTTTCCTCTTTCCCATGTGCTTAAACAATGGAATTCCAAACGTTATGTTTTGTTTCCTTTTTTTTTTTTTTTGGATAGATATGTTTTGTTTCAATTCAAGGTGTGAATTAAGTGGCAATTAGTATATATTTAAAAAATGTATACTTTATATTTTTAGTTCACTCCAAAGATTTAGTCCAAAATTGAAAATTAAATTTAAACTTTTCCTCTTTCCAACTTCCTTACACATATAAATTTCTATAATTATGTTTAGTGTTTTGAAAAATTTATAGTAATGAATTCACACGAAACCAAGCAATTGTCAAAATAACAAGCAAACATCGTAATTCAACATGTAAATTAATAAGTAAAATATAAATAAATTAGAATGTTACAATAAGGACAGTAGTTCATGACCAATCCTCAAAATTACCAATAAAAAAGGATTTCTTAATTATTGTAATTGGAATTATATATCCACCTCCCAATGAAGTGAATAATACATAAACTCCTTCTCATACTCAATAAAATTTAAACCGTGCATACTCAATCAAGTCAATCAAATAATTCCTTAAATGTAAATTATACTATACGGGGTGAGGTGAAATTATATTATTTCCATTTTAATTTCACATTTCACATATAGTAGTCTTACAACTTACAACAATCATATAAGTAATTTCGCAACAAATCAAATAATCAATTATATATTAATAATGGTGGTCTGAATGGAAAAATATCAAAGTTAAATGAAATAGAAAAATGACAGGTAACTAAAATTGTTAAAAATTTTAGTGAATAGATATACTGTAGGCTTTCAAAATAATGTATATTGATCCTTAATTTGCAATAATGTCAATCCATTAATTATAAAGTTGACATTTAAATAATCCAATACATGAGTGAGGTGAAATTATGTTGTATGTTTCCATCCCAATTTCACGTTTAACATATAATAATCTTACAATTTACAACAATTCATATAAGTTAAGTAATCTCCCGGGCCAGCTGTCCCACTCCCACCCTTGAGGTGCCTACAAATCAGCGGAGGATTAGTTTCCCACCTGTCGGATGGGGATCCCTTGGTCATTGATTAAGTAATCTCGCAACAAATAATCAATTATATTTAAAAATGATTGATTGAATGGAAAAATAGCAGGAATCTAAAATCGTTACAAATTTTAATGAATACACATATCGTGGGCTTTCAAAATAGTATATATTGATCTTAATTTGCCGTACATTTTTATAAATTAGACATTAGTCAAACGCATCACTACAAATTTTAGTTGGAATCTCAACAAGCTCTTATATCTATTTAAATTTAAATATTCAGGTAACCAAATGTAAATACGTTAAAAACCACAACAATATCAACCATATTCATGCTCATCATTTTAGTCCAGAAACAAAATTTCTTATTCCACCACTATTTTTATGAAAAAACAAACAGTACATATTTATATGTTTAATGTGTGTGTGTGTGTGTTTATTACCGTTTTCATTCTGTCGATAATATCATTGAAAAATTTGAAGTAAAAATTTAGTCTTCTAAGGGTACATTAAATTTTTAGTCTCTTAACTTTATAAATTGCAATTTTAATCTATTCATATTAACACCATTAACTTGATAACGGAATATGTTGACATAGATGCTTATTTAGTAATAAAATGTTGAGAAAGCATATTTAAAATGGGTAATTAATTACAGGCCCCGTAAAATGAACTTAATTAATATAAGGTTTTACGAAATTGCGTAATTAATTTCAGGTCCCTACATCACACGAAGTTGTTATCGCATGCTCATTAAGTTGTTATCGTAGGCTAAATAGTTATAGTTTGATCAAAAGTTGTTACTAAATTCTCAATCACTAACAATTGAATGAGCAGGCGATAACTTTTTGGCCTACAATAATAACTTAATGGGCATGTGTAACAATTTATGGCTGACCATAACAACTAAATGAGCATGTGTAACAATTATTGTTCAGTAACAACTTTTAAGCTGCCGATAACAACTGAATGAGCAGGCGATAACAACTTTGTGGACCTGAGATTAATTATGCGATTTTGTGTGTGGGACTTGAGATTAATTACGCGATTTCGTGGGATCTCATGATAATTAAATTCCTTAAAAGGGAATTGTAATTAATTTTCCCTATTTAAAATCTAATAATTTTAAATTTTAACATAAAAAAATAAAAAACTAACACTATGCTTAGATGAGAGGAAAAGTTGAGAAGAAAGAAAATAGGGAAGAGAGAAAAGTGAGAATAAAGTATTATCACATATAAACCCAATTAAATAAATGTTTCCAATAGAAGTTATATGCTTGGATCAAAATGATGCCACATCATTCCGATTAAAGAAGAGGCCAGACTGACCTCCACTAGGTAGCAAGGCCAACCTCACAACACTTTCAGCACCTTCATCCACAGTCAAATGACCAGTGTTGTAGTTTACATCTGTTTTCACAAAACCTGGGCATACGGCATTAATGCAGATAGATGGATACTTCTTTGCAAGAATCCTTGTATAGGCATTCAAGCATGCTTTGCTGACTATATACGCAGATGAAACAAGAGGCCAGCCTTTGTTCTCTAATGAACCTTGCCTAATATCTTCAAGCAACTGTTTCATGACCTCATCCAATTTCTCTTCTGTTAGATTCTCAGCATCACTTAGTACTTCTTTAGCCCATCCACTTGGTATGTTCTGCATTAGCATCAGCAACCAAAAAACTATGCTCAATGTCACTGATAGATAAGAATCTAATCAATCTATAATATTATAACATACAAGCAACCCGCAACTACATATTCACAAGTCATATATAGCATGATTTATTCTTCGAATTTTAAGGTATACACTAAAGTTATTGTTGAAATGTACGACCATAGACACAAATGTACCTATCAATAATTCAATATGATATCCCGCAATTTAAAATTTGTTTGTAATAACCTAGCTTTTGTTTTTGGTTACAAAACTTGTATTTAGTTACTATAACATACCTCTAACTTCCCCATTGAGGAGGAAACATTAACAATTCTGGGTGAGTCTGACAACTCAAGAAGGGAAATCAGTGCTTGACACATTTCTTTGGCACCATAGTAGTTTGTTCTTATACCTGCTTTTGCAGATTCATAATCTTGAGTTACAATTTTACTCCAATCAATAGATGTCCCTTTTTCCTGCAGTCAATGATAAGAAAATTATGTTGTCTTTACTCCTGATGTGTGTAAATATCAATCAAAATTTAACTCAAATTAGATAAATTAAGCTCATGATCTCTAAGTTTGAATTCAATATTACAAATTGTCTATTCACCGATTGATATATATAGCCTAGAAAACATACCTTAGCAGTTAATGATGCTACCAAACCATCCCTATCAACTCGAGCCCCATGAATTCCAGCATTATTAACCTACAAAAAAGTTCAGACCACCACCATCTATTTTGATAAGTAGATCCATTGGGTAAGATGAATATGAAATAATGTGGAGCTGACAGACAACTAAATAGAAAAAAAAAATTAATAAAATATGTGGTTTTTCCAATTTAGGAAAGATGCTATTTGAGAAAACTAAATAGTAAATTGGAGTTAGAATAGGTTGGACAAGGTTCTTCAGAGCTGGATACTGAATTTCCAATGTCAACAACATAATGAATAAGGTACTGATAATGAACAGAGGTGCTTGTAATTTGTATAGAGAGCAGAAAGTCCATCGTTTTTTTATAATGATTGGATAATGAAAACAAGCTTGTAAGTTATCCACAAAGATTAGTCTATCCTTTGACCCGTTCTTTATAAGTTTGTTCGGATTAAACGAGTCAGAGTTGGAACTCATAACAAGGTCTTTTTCGAGCCCATTTGATCATCCTGCAATTTTATTGTCTTTTCCATTAAAGGCATGAAAATGATTCCTTTCCATTTGAGTATGACTTGTTTGATGGTCAAAGAAAATATGATTGCATTAAAAAATGTTAGCTTTACATCAAGGTTAATCTTCCATTCCTTGCTTTGCTCACACAGCAGTAAAGTCAATTCTACCACATAAAAAGTCGATTCCCTTTTGTGGGGGTCAAATAGCTTCTTCTTCTTTGTTTTTTTTTTCCCCCTCCTGTACGGCTCCAGAGAATGAAATAATGGAAGAAAGAACCAAATAAGAGTCTAAATGACAATCATACCAAGATATCAAGTTTTTCAAACTTGGTTCTGATGAAATTTGCAAGAGATGAAACACTTGCAGGGTCAGTAACATCAAGCTGGTGAAAAATCACTTGGCCAGACACACCAAACTCTGAAACTATCTTGTCAACAGCTTCAAGGCCCTTCTTCTGATCTCTTGCTGTTAAAACAACAACCATTCCATAAGAAGCCAATTGCTTGCATATCCCAAAGCCTATCCCTTTGTTTCCTCCTGTCACCACTGCATATCTGAAAACCAATCAAAGAATTTTATAGTAAAGAAACTTGTTATTATAAGAAGGAAATGAATCAGAGTTGAAGAAATTGGCCACCGCTTTATTGCTTCTGCCATCTGCGAAGGAAGAGAGGGGCTGAGATAAGGAGACGTACGGAAGCCACACTTTTGATCCTCCAAAAAAGTGACACGTCTGTTGAGGAAAATGTCAAAATATATGGGAAAATTGCTGCATGTCCCAGGCAAGAGAAATAACCACTAAAAAGGCCCTTGAAATCTTCAAATCTTTAAGAAGTCCAGAGGGACTTGAGTGTGAGAGATTGTAATGGTGCATTTACTATAAACATCCCTATTAATTATTTCCTCCATTCATAAGTCTAAGACCCAATTGACCTTTTTTGTAGAAATTAAGGAAATTAAAAGAGCCGCTTAATCGTAATGTATTTTGTATATTATTAGATTATATGTTAGGTTATAAGTCAAATAAATTAATTTAAAAAAATTTAAAAAAATCAATTTATAAATAACTTATTTAGTTTCCTTATAACTAGATTTTTCTCCCCCGTACGATGTACGGAAGTTAAAAATAAAAATGAAATAAACTAAAGAACAAAATTTTTTTGAGTAATTATATCATGATTAAAAATGTTACTTGAAAACAATAAAAGTTGAAATACATATGGATATAAATAATCTAAATTATTGATTGCAATTTTTTTATAAAAGGGAAAATATGAATTATTTTTAAAAGGCTTATTGCAAAATTATGAGTTATCAAAATACATATTTATATGTTCATTAGATATTCGAAGACAACAAAAGTTGATTTTAATGATCTAAATCATTGAATGCACTCACTTGAATCAAACAGAAAATATAAATTCATTTTATATGGCCTGATTGCAAAACTGTGTGAGTTATAACAATGTAGATTTATATGTTCATTTAACTTTAATAATATATAAATAAGATGGGCAACTGTTTGGGCAAGTTTGACTATTAAAAATAAGCAAATAATATTGAAAATGCAATAATGATTTAAATCAGAAATAAATATGATTCAACAACTGATTGAGCATGGTTTAAATTGTAATAGAAAAAAAGTGATTTGTTTTTTTTTTTTTTTTTTTGCTTGAATGGGTGCAATTTATTTGGAATTTTCAATATGATATACTTTCACATAAATTAGATTCTTTGCTTAGGTAATATTATATATTGTAAATCAAATACATATTTATTGATTATTGCCTAAAATATAGAGATATATTTTAACACAATAATTAATTCCTATACTTCAAAACCAGAATATTGGAGATTAAAAAAATATATATGATTTGAATTTTTTTATAAAAAATAATAAATTGATAAGTATGTATGTATTCAAATACTCAAATAAGTACATTTTTTAGAGTTATGTCATATTATAAATGAAATATATATATATATATATATATTTGGATTGTTGTCTAAACTAATGACCTATTTGAACACAGTTATCAATTTGTAAATATCAAAAGCCAAATATTGTAGATTAAAAAACATGTGGTTTTTTTAAAACAATAGTAGTAAATTAAGATATATGTACATGAGAATTTATTTTCATCGGTGTAGCTTTCTAGCAACCAATTAATACTTTGTTATCTAATTTACGGACTTATTTAAACACATTAATTATTTTATAAATTTCAAAAGCAAAATCAATAGTGTTGATTGTAAATCATATTTATATGTGTGTGTGTGTGTGTGTTTTAATTGTTGCCTAAAATAGTGACTTATTTGAAGACAATAATTAATTTGTACATTTAAAAAGTCAAATATTGCAGATTAAAAACAAATACATATGGATTGATTTTTCTATAAACAATATTACACTAAGAGGTATGTACGTGATACAAAAGAGAATTAATATAGAATACCTTCTTAAAAGTATATATATATATGTATTTAATCATTGCTCAATATTAAATAACTTTCATACATTTATGTATTTAATCATTGCTTTGCTCAATTTTAAATAGCTTTCAAAATTCAAAAAAATACATTCCCAAAAGTAAAAATATATGATGAGTAATGATTAATTATTGGCAATGAAATTTGAAATTAAGAATAAAACTTTCCATTATGACTTTGATTATGTCAACATGTGGACCAATAATTAAGTTAAGTGAAGATGATGTCATTAGACATGTGAACCAATAGGATTGTTGCTAGGAGCTTTCAAGAAATATATAGATTCAAAAAAAAAGTCAACTATGATAGGTATAAGGAAGGGAGTATTTACGCTCTACTTATTTGCCATCTCTCTCTCTCTCGCTTCCCAACCTTCACCACTCAACCACGGTGGCTGGTGAGTAGATCAACGCTGGCATGATCGCGGGACAGAACAACGGTCAACAACCCTACTTTCTATGCACATACATGTCGCCTCTCTTCTTGTCTCTCCCTTGTCGCCTTCCTCTTTAGCACCTTAATCAAGTATTGTCCTTTTCCCTCAACCTTGAATTACTCCCTCAGTTTAAATATATGAATTTGTTGATTTTTTTGAAAAATTTTAAGAAAGTTAAATAAATTATTTATAAATTTATTTATTTAAATTTTTTCTTTAAACTAGTTTATTTGACTTATAAGTTAACATATAATCTAATAATACATAAAATACATTAGTTTAAGTTGCCCATTTAGCTTCTTTAGTTTCTCCAAAAAGAAAAAGGGAAAACGCATTTGTTGGTATCTATAGTTTTATTTAGTTTTGATTTTGGTACCTATGTGTATTTTTATCATAATTAAATGCTTTAATTTCAATTTTTAAACACCGTTGGCTTTTATACAAAGACTAGCCATACTAATAAAACAAAGATAGATGATTTAATAGTGGTAATTGAGAAAAATTAATGGTTTAATTAGGAGATTAAAAACCATAGGTACCAAAATCAAAATTAAATAAAAGTATAGATACCAACAAATGGGTTTTCCCAAAAAAAAAAAAAGTATAACTGAGTCTTATATTTTGGAATGAAGGAAGTAATTGATATCCCACTTTATTCTAACTCCATTTGATTCCTACTTTTAGTTTTCCCCCTTTTATGCTGCTTCTTTTGGAATATACCCAATTGGGGATGATGGTAAGGACCGTGTGCTTGATGATTTGATGCTCTGATTCTCTACTTATCACTCCAAAGGCATTGGTTTGCTGCTAATTTACGAAATTTTATTATTTGGGTGGATCCCTAGCTTCTCGGTTGTGGTTTTGAATTTTTTTCCTAGGTTAACTCTATGAATTAATGATTTGAGTTTAACGGGTTTCAAAATAGTTTTGAAGGATATGCCGGCTGCACTTGTTATTGTCGAATTCTTTGATCATTGGTTAGCGATTACTTACATACCAATTTCAATGGTGCCTTGTTATATTTGGTGAATATAAAATTTTCTTATTCACTGTATGTTGTATTTGGTTGCTAACAACGCTTTCTCCCAACATTGAAGGCAGTTCTTATACCAATATAGTTCAAATTGTAAGGATTTTTGTATAGCTCATAGGTATTGACTTGAGTTCAATGTAATTGACAATTATTTGATTTATTGGTGAATAGTTATCCAACTTTATATCAAATGAATTGTCATTGCACACATTTTAACTTGTCATTGTAAGTACCCTTACTTGTTAATGATTCTACCTGAACTTGTCTTTTGTATCGTTGCTGATATAAAGTTACATAAGTTGATATATATAATCTATTTTAGATATAAAATTGTTTAGTATGATATAGAACGAATTGTCATTACATCATCACTCATTTGTCAATACTTTCACTTGTTATTACAAACACTCTAACTTGTAATTATATAATGTTTCTAACTTGTCAATAATGATTGAATATTGGAAAAGATCGTATAACAAAGCTATCATCACAGGTTATTTCAATTGTCATTTCTCTACCCATATTCATGAGATAGAAAGTTAGGATATAATATAAATTCAAGTTATATACATTAATATATAATACATTGCAGGGGAAATACATTTTTTCATTCAATGAAAGTTGCTTCACAGCATGTTTAATTAACTTGTAATCTCTGATAGATTTAGAAGACTAATTATTGCGGAATGCTTTTGCAGATTTTCGGGATCTATTGGTTTTCATCAATTTTTGTATGTAGCTGACACTAGAATTTTTTGAAGGTCACATCTAGATGCACTTACAATGACCAACGACTACAAGGGCAAAGAACAAAAGAAGGGAATATTATTTTCTTTTTTGGAATCGGAAAGGAGGCCAAATTGGCCTGTAGCATATAGGACCCACTACCTCTCCCATACAAGGGTGATTACTTTACCCATTAGGGCAATGCACCATGTGTGGGGATATTATTTTCAAAAGAAGAAAGTTTATGGTTGTTAAAGACACGTGTTTATATGTATAGGCAACAAACTATAGCCCATGATGTATAGAGAATTACTTACATAGTCTAAGAGTACTACATCATCTGTACTCTATCCAATAAGTACATAACAACTCGGATTATTTTAACCCTACTTGGATGATGGCCCATCTAATATAATTCAAATTTTATGTTACTTTTAAGAAAATAAACATTTTATAAATAAAAAGCAAAAAAATTTATTAACTAATATTTTTCTTAAAAGTGACATTAAATTTGAATTTTTTGTATGAATCATCATCCAACTAGGATTAAATTAATCTGAGTTGTTATGTTATCATTGAATATAGTACAAACGATATGGTACTCTTAGAGTATGTAAGTATTCCTGTGATATATATATATATATATATCTGGAAGTCACTTATTTGTATGTTAGTGGGTTGTTAGATAAGCATGCAGCCCGTTCAGTTTTATAATGGGTTGTGAAGTTGTTGTAACTACATAGATTTATGTGAAGTAGTAAATGATATATGGATATAGTATGATACTCCCTCCGGTCCTATTTATAAGAGCTTAGTCATCAAATAACGTTTCTTAAGAAAACATGTAAAAGTTAGTTATGAGCTATAAATATGTCTGAATAATAACTATTTTTCCAATATTACCCTTATTTATGATGAGACTAGAGAGAGAGAAATGTAAGTGGGAGTATTAATAAATACTATGAAAGAGAGTGTAAATAAGTAGGGACATTATAGGAAAAATGGCATTAAATGATAACAAATTTCAATATGAGTTCTTATATTTTGGATAAAAATAATTCAAATTTTGGGCTCTTATAATAAGGACCGAAGAAAGTATTAAGTTGTTTTGGGGTAAAGTCACTTGTCATTACGACATTACCTGCACCCTCCTTTGCCAATTCTTGATCGCTCATTAAATTTATTGCCACATAGTTTGTCACTTTTGTGCTGCAAAATTGTCATTTGTTAATTGTATGATGAAACATGAGTTCAAGTTAAATATGCTTGTATGATACATTTTGGTCATAACTTTATAATCTAGACCCAATATCTTCACAAAAAGAGCTATCATTTGTAGCATTAAAACTTGTCAAGTGTGGGCTGTATGGCCCATTGTCAATATATGCTTGTCACTTATCAATGCTTGCTTCTAGAAAATCTCATACAAAACACTCATATAATCTCATTTCAGGTCAAATATTGTAATCAAACTTAATTTCAAGTTAAATATGGGTGTATGATACATTTTAGTTATAATTACATATAATCTAGGCATAATATTTTCATAAAAAAAGAGTTGTTATTTCTAGCATCATGACTTGTCAATTGTGGCACATTAAATTGTTAATATATGCCTATCATGCCGCCTAAATAATCTCATACAAAACACTATCAAAGTTCTGAATCCAATAACAACCAATACTTGTTACAGACTATCACTAGCAAAGTTCAAACTCCAAAGCTTTTACAATAAAAATAAGGGTTAAAGAGCAATTTTACCAACAGACTGTTGTCCAAATTGCAAATGACACAATTGACAATTGAAATGGTCAGAAATACGAATGGACCTTTTAACCAGGGGCATATTAGTTAACGCCGTTAAAAATACCAAACATCCATTATAAATTTAAGTGGAGCTCACAATTTTTTGTGGGGTTAAAGAGCAATTTTACCAATAGACTATTGTCTAGGTTGCAGATAGCACAACGAAAGTAATGGCCGTTTGCTCAATTTAAACAGCGTTGGCCAATTTGCCCCTGGTTAAAAGAACCATTGGAATTTCCGACCTTTTCAATTGTCAATAGACTATTGTCTAGGTTGCAAATAGCACAACAAAAGTAATGGCCGTTTGCTCAATTTAAACAGCGTTGGCCAATTTTCCCCTGATTAAAAAGAACCATTGGTATTTCCGACCTTTTCAATTGTCAATTGTGCCATCTGCAACCTGGACAACAGTCTGTTGGTGAAATTGCTTTTTAACCCTAAAAATAATTCAGCATAAGTTTTTAGCACCAGCTAAGAGCAATGAATTGCTTTATAAAAGCTAGTTTGAGCAAATTTAACCGTGTAGCTTGCATTGATCTAATGGTAAACAAATGTTCCAGGAGCATATTAAAAAAACGTGACATATTAATCCATTAATGAACAATTGTTTTATTGCATAATATTTATATATACAAAAGTAAAATGTTTTTGGGGAAAAAGGTGACACTGAACGATTGGCTACTGGTGTACATTGAGTATTGAAATCACAAATTTGGAGGTGAAAAGCAGGATGTCTGACATTTTTGAAATGGAGAAAGAAAGAAACTCCAAGCTAACAAACATATATTATTGTAGGATTCATCTTAGCAAAAATCCAAACTTTATTATTCCTCATGTAGTAAGTTGAGAGGGAAAATTCATCAAGCCACATACAGATTACAAAAAAATATCTTAGCAATGCCAGCAATCATACAAGTCAAGGAAACTCTTGCTTGTTTTTAGCTATGAAAGTATTGGCTTGGTGCACGAAATTTTTGCAATATTGAAGCAATCACTGATTTGTTTAAGTGTTTTAATATCATTAAGAGAAATATCAGATGTAGTAGATTTTTTTTTCGTGTGTTGTTTGGGGGGGGGGGGTATTCAATGTCTAATGTGATGCACAATTCAATCCTCTCACCAATCCTTATCTGTTGTATTAAACAGACAGCAAGCTAACAATCAATTGGAGGAGAACACCCACAAAGAAACATTAACAAATTTTACCTTTGTGTTTCTCAATACAAGCCAGAGAGAAACTGAAAACTCAAAAGAGAAAATCAAATTAGAGAATAATAGTTTTCAATAATTGGAAAAAATAAGGGGTTAAGTTGTACCATGTTTAGGTTCAAGAATAAATGGCTAAGTATTGCCTCCCAAGATGAGAAGTATAGAAACGGTGGAGGAATTCAAACTTGGATGAAAAAGAACACAGTAATATCGAAGGCCAAGTAATGTGGTTGTTGCTGGAGCAAAGAAGAGAAACCTAGAAAAGAGAGGCAACCAAAAGGACATGGGAAAGTTGCTTCCGGTGCGTTTTCTAATAGAAGCAAGGGCATATTTGTCTTTACTGTTTATTAACTAAATTTGGTTAAGGTCTAGTTTAGTGTTAATGACTTGATTTGATAAATAGTAAATCATAGTTAGGATGCGGGTAGATATGACCTTACTCGTTCCCTATTACTCATCTCCCTTGTCTCTCTTCTCTCTTCTTCTTCTTTACTCCTTTCTCTTCTTTCTTGCTTTTATTGCTCTTTCTGTATCAATTCTGCATTTCTATACCTAATAATGGTATCAGAGCATCGATCGTGCAGGAAGGAACACATTTTCAAGTTTCTATTCGTGAAATGAAGGATCACTTGAGGTTGGAGATGCAACAATAGTGGACTTTGATGTCATCGCAACATTATTCTTTACAAGATACCATTCAAAATTTGTCTGTTCAAATGGTGGATATTGCTCGCTCGGATTTAGAACACAATCAAGGAGATTCACGTTCTTCATCCAGTGATTCTTGTTCAAATTACTCAATTTCGACGCGTTTTTACCAAATTAGAGTTTCCATGCTTTGTTCCAGATGATGTTTTTAGCTGGATCTCTAAATGTGAGCGGTTCTTTTTGCTTGATGGAACTTTGGAGGCTAATAAGGTCATGTTGGCTAGTATGGCATTTAATGATCGAGAAGAGTTGTTCGGGTCGTTTGTCATGGGAGATTTTGGTGGAAGCTATGAAACTTAGATTTGCTCCACTCAAAGAAGATCCATTGGAGGAGTTATTTCAATTACAGAAAATAAGCACATTATTAGACTTCCATCCAAAGTTTAATGACTTGGTCTGCCGTGTTGATCTGTTTGATGCACAAAAACTAAGTTGCTACTTAGGAGCTCTTAACCCAAAATTGGCCTCCAGTATTAAAACATTAAGACCACAATCCTTAATGGAGCTATGGGTTTGACTCAATTGTTTGATCGAAATTTGACTCTCATTCACGAGGATATAAAAGCGGAGGTACGTCACTGACCTCCTGTTCTTTCTACTTGGAACAAAGGATCTTCTGGCAGAACCAGTCATTTGAGGTCCCTCTCATTTTAGAAGCCTTTTGCGCTTCCTTCACACTTAGAGTCGAGGGGAAAAGGTATTTTGTGCAAGTCGATTATTTAGTTTCGCCATAAGTTGACTCCAGATAATATGGAAGATTTCCGTTCCAAGAGTCTTTACTATTATTGTCACGGGAAGTATACTCCATGTCATGATTGTCCATAACGTTAGTAGAATCAAATTTATTTCATGGAAGTATTTGATGATATTGATGGTGCTGCGCCAATTATTACTGCGTTACCAGATAATGCAGTAGGAGAGGTGAACAACCACCTTCTCCGACTATTTCTCTAAATGCTATGCTTGGCAATTCCTCTTATCCTATGTTAAGGGTCGAGGGACGATGTGGTAAACGCATTTTTCACATCTTGATTGATACTGGAAGCCTTCATAATTTCTTGGATGAACGTTTTTAGTTGGAAGAACTTTGTGCTCCTGTTCCTATGGCACCTATGCAAGTGTCTATGGCTGGAGGTAGTCATTTATTGGGTGAAATTCAATGCCCTGGTTTTTCTTGTGTATCACAAGGGTTATATCTCCAAGCAGATGTAATTATACTTGCTTTGCATGGATTTGATTTGGTATTGGGTATGCAGTGGTTGCGGGAACTTGGTGTCATTTGTCTGGATGCCAAAAATCTGATCATAGAATTTTCTTGGCGAGGTAAAATAGTACAATTATCTGCTGCAAGAAGACCCTCAGATCAGTTGCTTTCTCGGTGCAGTTTGCCTTCAATGTCAGTGTTAGAGTATTAAGAAATATTTAATAGTTAGGAAATATTGCAATAACAGATTAGGGAATATTATTCTGTCAATCCCTATTAGTTAGGGATATTAGTTGGGATATTATGAATATTATTTAAATATTATTTTAAGTAATTGTTCTAGATTATTCTATCATCTTGTATAAATATATGATTAAGTCTATGGTATAAAGTTGAACCTTTTTTAGATTATTTTCCTATATGGCATCAGAGCCAGGTTAGAGTTTCAAAATTTGAGTGAGGGAATTAGGGTTCCAAATTTCCAAAATTTGAGTGAGAGGGAATTAGGGTTCCAAATGTTCGATGCTTTCTCCGTTCTTCTCAGTTTTTGTTCATTATGCCACTATTCATGTACTTTCCGTACTGTTCACCGTCACTGTTGCAGTACTGTTCACGATTACTGTTCACCATCATTGTTCACATTCTTTTTCCCCTTTTCTGCTGCATTTTCTGGCGAGTTTTGGCCAAATCTATGTGTAGTATTGCCTCCTCTTTTTCGGTGGGATTTTTCAGATTCAGGTGACTTTGTTTTTCGGCATTTGTAGCCCTTGATGTGTTCGGTTGTTGTGGCCCTGACGTGGCCATTTGGATTTGAGCCTCTAGTGTGGTTGTTGGCATTTGAGCCCCTTGTGTGGCTGTTTGAATTAGAGTCCTTGATGCGGTTGTTAATTCTCTTGACATAAATTTTTTGTTTGAATGTCATCTATGTTACATTTGGTTGAATTTTATATTTTGGAGCTGTCATCCCATTTCCGGCGAATCCTAGTGGTGATTGCGTTCGGATTTGGTTTTCTTGGGTTTATGGCAAGCTCTGGTTTGGTGCATTTATGACATGAATTGGGTTGCTCTTTGTTGAGGCATTTCAGGATTTAGATTTCAGATCTGGTTGTTGCGTCAAGCGCATGGTTTTGTTGCTCAGGGGGAGTGTGAGATTTTCTTTGTTGTTTGGGTTCATTATCTTTGTAACAAGTTGGGCATGATTAAAATCTATGCTCCAACTTGAGGGGGAGTGTTAGAATATTAGGAAATATTTAATAATTAGGAAATATTGCTATAACAGATTAGGGAATATTATTCTGTCAATCCCTATTAGTTGGGATATTATGAATATTAGGTTAGATATTATTTTAAATAATTGTCCTAGATTATTCTATCATCTTGTATAAATATATGATTAAGTCTATGGTATAAAGTTGAACCCTTTTGAGATTATTTTCCTACAATCAGAAAATTAGTCATATGCTTATGGTTTACAAGTAATACCTTGTACTCCTGATCTTTCTTGTGTTACTCTCTTTTCTATGCAATTGGTTGAGGTGCCAGTTGTAGTTTCTGAGTTACTGGATGAGTTTCAAGATATATTGGAGGAACCTAAGGGTCTCCCATCATCTAGAGGCTCTTTCGATCACCAGATAGTGTTGAAGCTGGGGACTAATCCAGTGATCATTTAACCATATCGATATCTAGCATTGCAGAAAGATGTTACTGAAAAGATGGTCAAGGAATTCTTGGATTCTAGGATGATTCAGCATAGTTCTCCTTTTGCTTAACCAATGGTTTTGGTGAAAAAGAAAGACAGCTCATGGCGCATATATATAGACTATAGAGCTCTAAATAAAGCCATGGTATGTTATTGCTTTCCTATTCCATTAATTGAGGACTTGTTGGATGAAATGGGGAGTGCCACTATTTTTACTAAATTGAATTTAAGAGCTTGGTACCATAAGATAAAAGTGCATCCTGATGATGTGTACAAGACTACCTTCCAAACACATTCAGACCACCAAGGGTCTGTTTAATATGAAGGGAGGGGAGGGAAAATGGGCAGAGAGAAAAAAATTTTGAGTTGAATTTAAGAAAATTATCGAGGTAGAGGTTAAAATTTTATAATCATTTTCTCTCGCTCTTTTATCTTACATATAATATTTTTTTAGTAATCATAACCCCACTTCTTCAATTTTTTAAAATTCAGCTCACAAAAAATTGCTCTCCCCTCCCCTCCCCTCCCCTCTAAATCCCTCATACCAAACAAGCCCTTAGAGTATTCAGTAATGCCTTTTGGGTTCACTAATGATCCATCAACTTTCCAGAGTCTAATGAATGGTATATTTGAGCACTTTTTACGGAAATTTTTCCTAGAAATTTTTTATGATATCTTAATACTCAGTACAGATGGGGAGATGAATATGGAACATTTGAGGGCTGTTTTTAGCATTTTGTGAACTCACCAATTACATATCAAACGCAACAAATGTGCTATTGCAGTTCATCAAATAGAATATTTAAGGCATGTGATATCCAACAAAGGAGTGTCAGCTGATCCGGGAAAATTAAAGGCGGTGGCTGACTGGCTTGTTCCTCAAACAGTGAAGGAATTACGGGGTTTCTTGGGTCTTTATGGTATGGTATCTATAGACGTTTTGTACGTTAGTTTGGTACTACAAAACTGTTAAAAAAAGATTCCTTTGTGTTGTCTATAAAGGCAACTAATGCTTTTAATCAATTAAAGTAGGTATTAACTTCAGCTCCAATTCTTACTTTTCCTAACTTTAACTTGAATCTCTCTATCGAGATGAATGCGTCTAATATGGGCATTGGCGCTGTACTCATGCAACAGGGACACTCTATCGCATGTCAACAAGTGTTATCTCCTCCAGTATATGATAGAGAATTACTTGCCATTGTATATGCTATGTCGAAGTAGCATCAATATTTGGTCAACCGTCCATTTACTATTTTGATTGACCAAAACAGTCTCAAATATTTACTAGAACAACAGTTGTCTACTCCAGCTCAATATACTTGGGTCACTGAGCTCATGGGTCTACAATATGAGATTCCGTACAAAAAAGGCAAAGAGAATCTGGTAGCAGATGCTCTTCCTTGGGCTTCTCATGGAGAGCTTCTTCATTTGAGTGTTTCCACTGAAATTATTGACAGCAATTCAGAAGCAACGAAGTGAGGATAATGTGCTCCAAAAATTTATTTCTGACATTCAATTAGATCTTTCTTCGCATTCGAAATATAGTTGGTCTAATGGTACTCTCACTCGAGGCGGTAAGTTGGTTATTAGTTCAGACCAAAGAACTCTGATCCATACAATTCTAATTTGGTCACATGATCCTCCTCAAGGAGGACATTCTAGAGTGCGTACTATACTAAAGCGAGTCCAAGCAATATTTTGTTGGAAGGGACTTCGTAGGGATGTTAAGGCCTTTGTTGCCTCTTATGATACTTGTTTGCATTGTAGGTATGGAACAATCACATCTCTAGGAACATTACAACCGTTACCGGTTCCTAACGGTGTGTGACTTAGTATAACAATGGATTTCATTGAGCAACTTCCTAAGGAATTGGGCAAAGACACCATATGGGTCATTGTTAACCGTTTAAGCAAATATGCTCATTTTGTGGCTCTTGCTCATCCATTTCCTGCAGCAGATTTGGCTTAAGTATTTTTGGATACTATTTACAAGTTGCATGGTACCTCTTCTAATATCATTAGCAATCGTGATCCATTTTTCACCAGCACTTTTTGGCACAATTTTTAGCTCAATTGGGAGTCAGTCAAAATTTGTCTATGGCTTATCACTCTCAAAATGATGGTCAAAGTGAGGTCGTTAATAGATGCCTTCAACAGTATCTACATTGTTTTGTGTGGCAGAATATGGCTTAATGGGTGCCTTGGGTGCCATTGTTGGAATGGTAGTACAATACCACATTCCATACTTCCACTAGGAACATTACAACCATTACCGGTTCCTAATGGTGTGTGACTTAGTATAACAATGGATTTCATTGAGCAACT
The DNA here is from genome assembly GCA_037074515.1 of Mimosa bimucronata. Lineage (NCBI taxonomy): Eukaryota > Viridiplantae > Streptophyta > Magnoliopsida > Fabales > Fabaceae > Mimosa > Mimosa bimucronata. The sequence goes on from CM073446.1 coordinate 39,894,211, forward strand.
TCCTAAGGAATTGGGCAAAGATACCATATAGGTCATTGTTAACCGTTTGAGCAAATATGCTCATTTTGTGGGTCTTGCTCATCCATTTCCTGCAGCAGATTTGGCTTAAATATTTTTGGATACTATTTACAAGTTGCATGGTACCTCTTCTAATATCATTAGCAATCGTGATCCATTTTTCACCAGCACTTTTTGGCACAATTTTTAGCTCAATTGGGAGTCAGTCAAAATTTGTCCATGGCTTACTACTCTCAAAATGATGGTCAAAGTGAGGTCATTAATAGATGTCTTAAACAGTATCTACATTGTTTTGTGTGGAAGAATCTGGCTTAATGGGTGCCTTGGGTGCCATTGATGGAATGGTAGTACAATACCACATTCCATACTTCCACTAGCTGCACTCCTTATGAGATTATGTATGGATAGCCACCTCCATTTCACCTACCTTGCTAAATGATTCTGTAATGGATGTTATTGACTAGATTTTTCTACTAGAGAAAAGATGTCTGCGTTGCAGACCAACTTGCAACGAGCTACTGCAAGAATGAAATAAGCAGATAAGGGTCATTCGGAACGTCAATTTTTTGTTGGGGATTAGGATTATCTCAATCTTCAACCGTATAGACAACCATCTGTTATTCATCGTTCTCATGCTAAACTGTATGCTCGTTATTTTGGGCCATATTAAGTGACTGCAAGTGTGGGTCCAATGCTTATACATTGAGGTTACCTCCAGCTTCCGGTCACCGACATTTCATGTTTCTTGCCTTAAGCGTTGTCATACTCCAAATGTAATAGTTCACCAGTTTCTTTAGGAGTAGAGTACGTCTGATTCTTCTCGTCTACCTATGAAGATTCTGGACAGGTGTGAGGTACAAAGGCGAAACAGAGCAGTTACTCAGGTTTTAATTCATTGGCATAATGAATTACTTAAGGAAGCTACTTGGAAGTGTTGGTTTGATCTACAACGGAAATTTCCAGAGCTCGTTCAATTTATCCTAAAGGAAAAGGATATTTAAGGGGGAGTAGTTGATAGGATACAAATTAGCAAAGGGCCTATTTGACTTTATAACTGTTAGAAAGGGCATACTTGTCTTTACTGTCATTAGTCTTTCGTAAAACTAAATTGGGTTAAGGTCTAGTTTAGTGTTGATGACCTTATTTGATAAATAGTAAAGTGTTAACATAATGTTTGGAAGATGCGTCATCTCAAACCAGTAGCGCCCACGAGTCGACCTTGAAGTGCAAAGGATGAAGATCTATTAAACCTTCTACCTGTTTTCCCTAGGGAACATTGATTTTGTGCTCGGCATAGAATGGTTGGCTTCGCTGGGGGAGACTCGAATGAACTGGCGGCAACTTTATATGTAGATCAAGGTAGGCGGCCAGTAGAGGTGTTTGCGAGGGGACCTCGCGCTTATGCAATCGTCGACCTCTCTAAAATCAATTCAAAATCCGATTTGGGAGAAGGGCGACGGCTACCTACTAGAGTTGAGCGCCGTGACAGTTGGGGAGGCGACTAAGACGGACAATGACCCAGAGATGGCAGCGATTTTAGGGGAATCCCATAAGTTTGTGGGTTCCACCTCAGAGAGCTCGTGATCATGCCAAAGTAGTCAAGGATAGGGCTCAACCTGCGAAAACTCGGCCTTACTGCTATGGCTACGAGCAAAAGGCTGAGATTGAAAGGCTAGTTCAAGAAATGCTGCAAGCCGGAGTGATTCAACCAAGTACCAGCCCCTATTCAAGCCCAATACTACTAGTCAAGAAGATGAAAGCTGGAGATTTTGTGTGGACTATCGAGCACTGAACAACATCAAGGTGCTGGACAAATATCCTATCCCCGTTATCGATGAGTTGTTGGATGAATTGGGCAGAGCAACAAACTTCTCCAAGTTGGATTTGAAATCTGGATACCACCAGATATGAATAAGAGAGGGTGATGAGCCAAAAACCACCTTCGGCACTAGCAATGGCTACTACGAATTTCAGGTTATGCCTTTCGGTTTGACTAACACACCCTCTACTTTCCAGTCCCTGATGAATGATATATTCAGGAATTACATGCGTAAGTTTATCCTCATATTCTTTAATGATATATTTGTGTACAATAAGAGCAAGGAAGCACACAAAGCATACCTTCGACAGGCACTCGAAGTCCTCAAACAGCATCAATTGATGGTGAATGCAAAGAAATGTGTTTTAGGCCAAGCCTAGGTTGAGTACCTAGGTCATATCATTACAGCAGGAGTGAAGGGCAATCCATCTAAAATTTTGGCCATGCAAAAATGGCCCATTCCAAAGAGCTTGAAGGCCCCCAGGCGATATGGGAGAATATTAGCATGGATTACATAGGAGGGTTGCCCAAAAGAAGAAGGTTTGACAAAATTCTAGTGGTCGTCAAAGGCTGACCAAGTATGCCCACTTCCTTCCCTTATCTCACCCATATAATGCCAAGACAGTGGCTGAATTATTTGTAAGGGAAATCATGAGACTTCATGGATTCCCTAGTACCATTGTTTCAGACCGGAACCGGGTTTTCACTAGCCAATTCTAGGAGCTTTTTCGTATGGCTAGAACCACCTTAAAATTCAGTCCAGCCTATCACCCAGGGACTGACGGGCAAACGGAGGTGGTAAACAGAAGCTTGGAAACTTATCAACGATGCTTCGCTAGACGCATACCTAAGAAATGGTCGAAGGAGCTTCCATTAGCTGAATATTGGTACAACACGTCTTTCCACAGTGTCACAGGGAAAACGCCATTAACAACCCCATACGCCTAGGACCCCCTTCTTTGATTAGGTGGGCAGACCAGACTTCCCGGGTTCAAGAGGTGCACCAATAGCTAAGGGAGAGAAACCAAATGAGCTGATGATCCACATACAATGAGCCCAATCAAGGATGAAGAATCAAGTGAATAAGCACTTAAGAGAGGTACAATTAGTAGTAGGAGATTCAGTAGAAGTGAATTAGCCATGTTAAGGAAAAGGCAAGACATCCGTTGCTCGTACGTCAGCGAATCTATACACGGATGTGCAGAAGCATATGCAAAACCATGGATATATGAAGAGCTTCTAAACCCATAATGAACTAAAAGTATAATGCATAGATTTTGTTCAAACACGAGGATGTATGCAACCCATTCAACATGAAAGTCATGGATCAATAAAAAATCAGATCCATTAATCAACATATTATAGCATCCTTAGGTCAAAAACAGAAATACAGCATGTGAAGCAGTTAAAATGAAGAATGTAACACTAAAACATAGATCTATGTGATACTTTTCGGTTGAAATCAGAATCGCAGCATATGAAGAAATTACTATACATAAATTTTGACTAAAACAAAGATAAACACAGCACTTTTAAGTACAAATCAGAAACACATAATTTAAAGCTATTAAAAGGCACAAAATGAGTGTAGAAATTTGGTCATACTCAGCAAGAACTAGGGCATAAGAATTGAAAGACAATTTCAAATAAATTTCTCATCAATTCGAGCCTGAAACTTGACAAATCAAGAAGCCCATTTCTCACACATACAAAGAACAATACAGCCATAATTCTCCATAATCAAAACCATTCTCACCAACAGAAAAAAGCCTTGTTCTTTACATGCAAGCAAAGCTTACAACGACAAAACAATGAAGCTTCAAAATGTTCCACTCACCCCCCAACCAAATACTAATTTCTCAGATAAATTACATACCCCTGTAACTCAAACCACAATAGTTTCAAACCACAAAGAGAGGATAGCAATGTAAAGCAACATACCTCTTTGTTTTTTCCTCGTTCTGGGATAACATTAATCAGTGTTCTGCAATACTCAGAAATAGGTAAAGTTGGTAACAAATACATGAGAAGTGATATAGCAATGTTAAGGAAAAGGGAAGACGTCCATTATGCTTCTACATCTACGAATCTTTACACAGGTGTGCGGAAGCATATGCAAAACCATGGATATATAAAGAGCTTCCAAACCCATAATGGAATAGAAGTATAATGCAGGGATTTTGTGCACGTGGGTGTATGCAGCCCTTTCAATATGAAAGTCATGGAGCAATAAAAAATCAGATCCTTTAATCAATATATTATAGCACTCTCAGGTCAAAATGAGAAAGACAGGATGTGAAGCAGTTAAAATGAAGAATGTAGCACTAGAACATAGATCTATGTGATACTTTTCGGTTGAAATCAGAATCGCAGCAAATGAAGCAATAAATATACATAGTTTTGCACTAAAATGAAGATAAACGCAGCACTTTCAAGTACAAATCAGAAATACATAATTCAAAGCCTTTAAAATGCAGAAACTGTGTGCAGAAATTTCGCAATACACAGCAACAACTAGGCCATAATTGAAAGACAATTTCAAATAAATTTCCCCCGCTATCAATTCAAGCTTGAAACTTGACAAATCAAGAAGCCCTTTCCTCATATGTACAAAGTACAATACTGCCATGATTCCATAATCAAAACCATTGTCACCAACAGAAAAAGCCCTTGTTCTTTACATGCAAGCAAAGCTTACAACGTCAAAACAATGAAGGTTCAATTAGTAGTGTCATTTAACGTTCCACTCACCCCCCCCCAGCAAACCACTAGTTTCTAAGATAAATTAGATACCCCTATAACTCAAACCACAATAGTTTCAAACCACAAAGATAGGTTAGTAATCTAATGCGACATACCTCTTTGTTTTTCTCCTCCTTCCCGCATAAGATTCCCTGGCTAGAAGATGAAAAAAAAAAAGCCTATCTAAATTAGTGTTCTGGAATACTCAGCAAGGGGTAAAAGTTGAGAACAAATACATGAGAAATGAAATAGCCATGTTAAGGAAAAGGGGAGAAGTTCGTTGCTCCTATGCAAGCGAATCTTTACCAGGGTGTGCAGAAGCATATGCAAAACCATGGATATATGAAGAGCTTCTAAACCCATAATGGAATAGAAGTATAATGCAAAGATTTTGTGCAAGCACGTGGGTGTATGCAGCCCTTTCAATATGAAAGTAATTCAGCAATAAAAAATCATATCTCTTAATCAACATATTATAGCACTCTTAGGTCTAAAACAGAAATACAGCATGTGAAGCAGTTAAAATGAAGAATGACGCACCAAAACATAGATCTATGTGATACTTTTAGGTTGAAATCAGAATCGCCGCATATGAAGCAATCAATATACATAATTTCGCACTAAGATAAAGATAACTTCAGCACTTTAAAGTACAAATCAGAAATGCATAATTTTAAGCCATTCAAATACAGAAAATGTGTGCAGAAATTTGGCAATACACAGCAAGAACTAGGGCATAAGAATTGAAAGACAATTTCAAATAAATTTCCCATGCTATCAATTCAAGACTGAAACCATACAAATCAAGAACCCGTTCCTAATACCTACCAAGAACAATACTGCCATTATTGCCAAGAATCAAAACGATTATCACCAACAGAAAAAAGCCTTGTTCTTTACGTGCAAGCAAAGCTGACCACATCAAAACAATGAAGCTTCAATTAGTAGTGTTATTTAATGTTCTACAACAACACCCCTCTTGGGGGGAGCCAAACCAAATACTAGTCCCTCAGATAAATTACACACGCGGACACGCCTGTGACTCAAACCACATTAGTTTCTGACAACAAAGAGAGGGTAGTAGTGTAATGTGACATGACTCTTGGTTTTCTCCTTAGGCATAACATTCCCTGGCTAGAAGATGAAAAAAAAGTCCTATCTAAATCAGTGTTCTAGAACAGTCAACAAGAGGTAAAGTTGGGAACAAAGACATGAGAAGGGAAATAGCCATGTTAAGGAAAAGGGGAGACGTACATTTTGTTCCTATGTCAGCGAATCTTTACACGGGTGTGCAGAAGCATATGCAAAACCATGGATCTATGAAGAGCTTCTAAACCCATAATGGAATAGAAGTATAATGCTGAGATTTTGCGCAAACACGAGGGTGTATGCTGCCCTTTCAATATGGTAGTCAATCAGCAATAAAAAATCACATCATTAATCAACATACTATAGCACTCTTACGTCAAAAACACAAATAGAACATGTTAAGCAGTTAAAATGAAGAATGTAGCACTAAAACCTATATCTATGTGATACTTTTAGGTTGAAATCAGAATCGTATCATATGAAGCAATTCATAGACATAGTTTTGAACGAAAATGAAGATAAACGCAGCACTTTTAAGTACAAATCAGAAATACATAATTTAAAGCCATTAAAATGCAGAAATTTCGCAACACATAGCAAGAACTAGGACATAAGAATTGAAAGACAAGTTCAAATAAATTTCCCATGCTATCAATTCAAGACTGAAACGTGACAAATCAAGAAGCCTATTCCTCATACGTACAAAGAACAATACTGCCATTATTCCCAAGAATCAAAATGATTAACACCGACAGAAAAAAGCCTTGTTCTTTACATGCAAGCAAAGCTTACCACGTCAAAACAATGAAGGTTCAATTAGTAGTGTCATTTAATGTTCCACTCACCCCCCAAACCAAAAACTAGTTTCTCAGATCAATTACGTACCCAAGTAACTCAAACTACAATAGTTTCAGACCACAAAGAGAGGATAGTAATGTAAAGCCACATACCTCTATTTTTACTCCTCATCCCGGCCATGTAACTCAAACCACAATAGTTACAGACCACAAAGAGAGGATAGTAATGTAAAGCGACATACCTCTACGTTTTCTCCTCGTCCCAGCATAAGATTCCCTGGCTAGAAGATTAAAAAAAACAAAAAAAAAAGTCCTATTTAATCAGTGTTCTGGAATATTCAGCAAGAGATAAAGTTGGGAACAAATACATGAGAAATGAAATAGCCATGTTAAGGAAAATGGGAGATGTCCATTTTGCTCGTACGTAAGCGAATCTTTAATCGGGTGTGCAGAAGCATATGCAAAACCATGGATATATGAAGAACTTCTAAACCCATAATGGAATAGAAGTATAATGCAGAGATTTTGTGCAATCGCGTGGCTGTATGTAGCTCTTTCAATATGGAACACATTCAGAAATAAAAAATCAGATCCATTAATCAACATATTAAAGCACTCTTTGGTCAAAAACAATAATACAGCATGTGAAGCAGATAAAATGAAGAATGTAGCACGAAAACATAGATCTATGTGATACTTTTACATTGAAATTAGAATCGCAGCATTTGAAGCAATCAATATACATAAATTTGCACTAACATAAAGATAAACGCAGCACTTTTAAGTATAAATCAGAAATACATAATTTAAAGCCCTTAAAATGAAGAAATTGTGTGCATAAATTTGGCCATAAGAATTGAAAGACAATTTCAAATAAATTTCCCATGTTATCAATTTAAGCCTGAAACCATACAAATCAAGAAGCTCGTACCTCATACTTAGAAAGAACAATACTGCCATGATTCTCCAGAATCAAAACCATTCTCACCAACAGAAAAAAACCTTGTTCTTTACATGCAAGCAAAGCTTACCACGTCAAAACAATGAAGCTTCAATTAGTAGTGTCATTTAATGTTCCACTCACCCCCAACCAAATACAAGTTTCTCAGATAAAATTACATACCCCCGTAACTCAAACAACACTAGTTTTAGACCACAAAGAGAGGGTAGTAATGTAAAACCACATACTTCTTTGTTTTCTTCCTCGTTTCGGCATAAGATTTCCTGGCTAGAAGATGAAAAAAAGTCCTATCTAAATCAGTGTTCCGGAATACTCAGCAAGAGGTAAAGTTGGGAATAAATACATGAGAAGTGAAATAGCCATGTTGAAGAAAATGGGAGACGTCCATTGCTCGTACGTCAGCCAATCTTTACACGGGTGTGCAAAAGCATATGCAAAACCATGAATATATGAAGAGCTTCTGAACCCATAATGGAATAGAAGTATAATGCAGAGATTTTGTGCAAGCACATGGCTGTATGCAGCCATTACATTATGGAAGTCATGCAGCAATAAAAAATCAGATCCATCAAACAATAGGTCAAAAGCAGAAATATAGCATGTGAAGCAGTTAAAATGAAGAATAGAGCACTAAGGTTGAAATCAGAATCGCAGCATATGAAGCAATTAGTATACATAGTTTTGCAGTAAATGTATAATTTAAAGCCATTACAATGCAGAAAATGTGTGCAGAAATTTGGCAATATACAGCAAGAACTAGGGCATAAGAATTGAAAGACAATTTCAAGTAAATTTGCCATGCTATCAATTCAAGCCTAAAACTTGACAAATCAAGAAGCCCATTCCTCATACGTACAAAGAACAATACTGCCATGATTCATCAGAATCAAAACCACTGTCACCAAAATAAGAAGCGCTTGTTCTTTACATGCAAGTAAAAGCATACCACATCAAAACAATGAAGCTTCAATTAAAAGTGTCATTTAATTTTCCACTCACCCCCCAACCAAATACTAGTTTCTCAGATAAATTACATACCCGTGTAACTCAAACCACAATAGTTTCATACTACAAAGAGGCGATAGTAGTGTAATGCGACATACCTCTTTGTTTTCTCCACATTCTAGCATAAGATTCCCTGGCTAGAAGATGAAAAATAGAAAGAATATCTAAATCAGTTTTCTGGAATACTCAGCAAGAGATAACGTTGGGAACAAATACATGAGAAGTGAAATAGCCATGTTAAGGAAAAGGGGAGACGTCCATTTTGCTCATACGTCAGCGAATCTTTACAGGGGTGAGAAGAAGCATATACAAAACCATGGATATATAAAGAGCTTCTAAACCCATAACTGAATAGAAGTATAATACAGAGATTTTGTGCAAACATGTGGGTGTATGCATCCTTTTCAATATGGAAGTCATTCAGCAATAAAAAATCAGATCCATTAATCAACATATTGTAGCACTCTTGGGTGAAAAATGAAATGCAGCATGTGAAGCAGATAAAATGAAGAATGTAGCATTAAAACATAGATCTATGTGATACTTTTAGGTTGAAATCAGAATCGTAGCATATGAAGCAATAAATATACATAATTTTGAACTAAAATAAAGATAAACACAGCATTTTTTAGTACAAATTAGAAATACATAATTTAAAGCCATTTAAATGCAGAAAATGTGTGCAGAAATTTGGCCATACACAGCAAGAACTAGGGCATAAGAATTGAAAGACAATTTCACATAAATTTCCCATGCTATCAATTCAAGCCTGAAACCTTACAAATCAAGCAGCCCGTACCTTATATGTTCAAAGAACAATAATGCCATGATTCTCCAAAATCAACCATTTTCACCAACTGAAAAAAGCCTTGTTCTTTACATGCAAGCAAAGATTACAAGGTAAAAACAATGAAGGTTCAATTAGTAGTTTCATTTAACGTTCCACTCATCCCCCCAACCAAATACTAGTTTCTATGATAAATTGCATACCCCTTCCAGACCACAGAGAGGATAGTAAGGTAATGTGACATACCTCATTGTTTTCGACACATTCCGGCATAAGATTCCCTAGCTAGAAGATTAATAAAAAAGCCTATCTAAATCAGTTTTTTGGAATACTCAGCAAGAGGTAAAGTTGGGAAGAAATACATGAGAAGTAAAATAGCCATGTAAAGGAAAAGGGGAAACGTCCATTGCTCGTATGTCAGCTAATCTTTACAGGGGTGTGCAGAAGCATATGCAAAACCATGGATATATGAAGAGCTTCTAGACCCATAATGGAATAGAAGTATAATGCAGAGACTTTGTGCAAACACGTGGCTGTATGCAGCCATTTCAATATGAAAGTCATGGAGCAATAAAAAATCAGATCCATTAATCAACATATTATAGCACTCTTAGGTCAAAATGAGAAATACAGCATGTGAAGCAGCTAAAATGAAGAATGTAGCACTAGAACAGAGATCTATGTGATACTTTTCGGTTGAAATCAGAATCGCAGCATAGTTTTGCACTAAAAGATAAACACAGCACTTTTAAGTACGAATCAGAAATACATAATTCAAAGCCATTAAAATGCAGAAAATGTGTGCAGAAATTTGGCAATTCACAGCAAGAACTAGGGCATAAGAACTGAAAGACAATTTCAAATAAATTTCCAATGCTATCAATTCAAACCTGAAACTCGACAAATCAAATAAATTTGGCATGCTATCAATTCAAGCCTGAAACCTGACAAATCAAGAAGCCCGTACCTCATACATACACAGAACAATACTGCCATGATTCTCCAGAATCAACCATTTTCACCAACTGAAAGAAGCCAACTTCTTCAAATGCAAGCAAAGCTTAAAAAAGTCAAAACAATGAACGTTCAATTAGTAGTGTCATTTAACGTTCCACTCACCCACACCCCCCAAACCAAATACTAGTTTCTAAGATAAAGTACATACCCCTGTAACTCAAACCACAATAGCTGCAGACCACAAAGAGAGGATAGTAATGTATTGCGACATACCTCTTTGTTTTCTCCACATTGCGGCATAATATTCCCTGGCTAAAAGATTAAAAAAAAAAAAAGAAAAAGCCTATCTAAATCAGTGTTCTGCAATACTCAGCAAGAGGTAAAGTTGTGAAGAAATACATGAGAACTGAAATAACCATGTTAAGGAAAAGGGGAGATGTCCATTTTGCTCATACGTCAGCAAATCATTACAGGGGTGTGCTTCTAAACCCAAAATGGAATAGAAGTATAATGCAGAAATTTTTTGCAAACACGTGGGTGTATGTCATCCTTTCAAAATGAAAGTCATGGAGCAATAAAAAATCAGATCCGTTAATCAACATATTATAGCACTCGCAGGTCAAAAAAAGAAATACAGCATGTGAAGCAGTTAAAATGAAGAATGTAGCGCTAAAACATAGATCTATTTGATACTTTTAGGTTGAAATCCGAATCACAGCATATGGAGAAATTAATATACATAAATTTTCACTAAGATAAAGACAAACGCAGCACTTTTAAGTACAAATCAGAAATAAATCATTTAAAACCATTGAAATGCAGAAAATGTGTGCAGAAATTTCGCAATACACAGCAAGAACTAGGGCATAAGAATTGAAAGACAATTTCAAATAAATTTCCCATGCTATCAATTCAAGCCTGAATCCTTACAAATCAAGAAGCCTGTATCTCATACGTATAAAGAACAATGCTGCCTCAATTCTCCAGAATCAAAACCCTTATCACCAATTAAAAAAAGCCTTGTTCTTTACATGCAAGCAAAGCTTACAACGTCAAAACAATGAAGGTTCAATTAGTAGTCCCATTTAAAGTTCCACTCATCCCCCTCTACCAAATACTAGTTTCTAAGATAAATTACATACCCCTGTAACTCAAACCAAAATAGTTTCAGACCACAAAGAGAGGATAGTAATGTAATGCGACATACCACTTTGTTTTCTCCACATTCCGACTTTAAATTCCCTGGCTAGATGATGAAAAAAAAAAGCCTATCTAAATCAGTTTTCTGGAATACTCAGCAAGAGGTAAAGTTGGGAACAAATATATGAGAAGTGAAATAGCCATGTAACGGAAAAGGGGAGACGTCCCTTGCTCATACCTTAGTGAATCTTTACAGGGGTGTGCAGAAGCAAATGCAAAACCATGGATATATGAAGAGTTTCTAAACCCATAATGGAATAGAAGTATAATGCAGAGACTTTGTGCCAACACGTGGCTGTAAGCAGCCATTTCAATATGAAAGTCATGGAGAAATAAAAAATCAGATCCATTAATCAACATATTATAGCACTCTTAGGTCAAAATGAGAAATACAGCATGTGAAGCAGTTAAAATGAAGAATGTAGCACTAGCACATAAATCTATGTGATACTTTTAGGTTGAAATCAGAATCGCAGCATATGAATAAATTAATATACTTAGTTTTGCACTAAAATAAAGATAAACCCAGCACTTTTAAGTTCGAATCAGAAATACATAATTCAAAGCCATAAAAATGCAAAAAATGTGTGCAGAAATTTGGCAATACACAGCAAGAACTAGGGCATAAGAATTGAAAGACAATTTCGAATAAACTTCCAATGATATCAATTCAAACCTGAAACTTGACAAATCAAGAAGCCCGTTACTCATACATACCAAGAACAATACTACCATCATTCTCCAGAATCAAAACCATTATCACAGACAGAAGAAAGCCTTGTTCTTTACATGCAAGTAAAAGCTTACCATGCCAAAACAATGAAGCTTCAATTAGTATAGTCATTTAATGTTCCACTCAAACCCCCCCCCCAAAAAAAAAAAAACCAAATACTAGTTTCTCAGATAAATTACATACCCCTGTAACAAAAACCATAATAGTTTCAGACTACAAAGAGAGGATAGAAATGTAATGCGACATACCTCTTTCTGCTCTCCTCGTTCCGGCATAAGATTCCTTGGCTCGAAGATAAAAAAAAGTCCAATCTAAATCAGTGTTATGGAATACTCAGCAAGAGGTAAAGTTAGGAACAAATCTATGAGAAGTGAAATAGACATGGTAAGGAAAAGGGGGGACGTCCATTGCTCATACATCAGCAAACCATTACAGGGGTGTGCAGAAGCATATCCAAAACCATCCATATATGAAGAGCTTCAAAACCCATAATGGAATAGAAGTATAATGCAGAGATTTTGTGCAATCACGTGGGTGTATGCAGCCTTTTCAATATGAAAGTCATGGAGCAATAATAAATCAGATCCATTAATCAACATCTCATAGCACTCTTAGGTCAAAACAGCATTTGGAGCACTTAAAATGAAGAATGTAACACTAAAACATAGATCTAAGTGATACTTTTAGGTTCAAATCAGAATCGCAGCATATGAAGCAATTAATATACATAATTTTTCACTAAAATAAAGATAAACTCGGCATTTTTAAGTACAAATCAGAAATACATAATTCAAAGCCAAAATGTGCGAAGAAAATGGGCCATACACAGCAAGAACTAGGGCATAAGAATTGAAAGACAATTTCAAATAAATTTACCATGCTATCAATTGAAGCCTGAAACTTGACAAATCAAAAACCCCATTCCTCATACGCACAAAGAACAATACTGCCATGATCACAAGCAAAGCTTACCACATCAAAACAATGAAGCTTCAATTTGTAGTGCCATTTAATGTTCTACTCAACCCCTCCTAACCAAATACTAGTTTCTTAGATAAATTACATACCCCTGTAATTCAAACCACAATAGTTTAAGACCACAAAGAGAGGGTAGTAATGTAAAGCAACATACCTCTTTGTTTTCACCTCGTTCCAGCAAAATATTCTCTGGCTAGAAGATAAAAAAAGTCCAATCTACATCAGTGTTCTGGAATACTCAGCAAGTGATAAAGTTAGGAACAAATCTATGAGAAGTAAAATAGGCATGTTAAGGTAAAGGGGAGACGTCTATTGCTCATATGTCCCAAGCAGAACACTAACCTTCTTGAATACATTAAGGACATAAGGCTGCAGATCTTCAGTTCTATAGGCCCCAACTCCAAGATTGAGCTTGATTTCATTCGTGTCTACTCTAAATGCTTCAGCAACTCCAAGAACTGGGTCAGGAGAAGCCACTAGAATGTCCTCAAATCCATGGCGAAAGTCGTAGATATCTGGCCAGAAAACTGAACCAAAATTGTCAGAGATTATATCTGGAAGCAGAAAATTGATCGTAGAATGAAATACATGTATAGTAGGAGTAATAAATTGATTAGGACAGAAGCAAAAACTTCAGTTCCTTGTACTATACCCTGGCAGATGAGAAGGGGTTGCCTTTTCCCTTGCTAAATCTCACACTACAGCATCCAGAGTTCGGCTTTCCCTATTGAAATTGAGAAGTAAAAATCAAGACAGGATGAATTAACACAAATTGTCTAAATTATAAACACAATTACACAGTGAAATTTTGTGCCGAAAACATGGGTTGCAAAACATAAAACTTGAAGTTGAAAGTAGTAAGAAAAGTCAAGTTTCCAACGAACAGAATCAAGTGGGGGATACCTTGAAAGAGACATGCATCAACAGTGAGGTGGAGGTGGAAGACGAAAACCCCGAAGCCATTCAGGGAAAAGGAAGAAGAAAAACAAATGAACGCATAATGAATTATATGAATCTGAAAGAAACTGTAGGTAGAGAGAGAAAAACAACAAAAACCAAACGAAAAAGAAAAACAATTACAGCGTCACATTATCATTATCATTAATGAAAACATCACAAGTCTCTCCCCGTGAGGACCTCAAAGGTAGTGAGAGAAACCCAAATTGAAAAAAAGAGGGTCCTTTGGGAATTAAAGATCAGATGAACTGGAAAAGGTCCCCCCTTTACCAACTCATCATGAACCTTAAACATAAAGCAAGTTTCAAGTAACCCAATAACAACAGGAGCTAAAAGCTGAAACTTTGATGCCAAATTGTCAACACCCAGAAAATGAATACCCTAAAGAGTTGTAAAAGAAAAGGAAAGGGAATTTACTCGTAGTCAATGCCAGCCAGGCTTAGAGTCCCCAGCTCAAGATGCGATACAGCAAGCCAAGAAACAGCTTAAAATGACATTGAACTGGACACACAAAAAAGCCGGGTGAATTGGGTCAATTCAAAAGAACAGCTTTTAACAACCCAATACAAGAGAATCACAATGCATAATGAATTATGAATCTGAAACTCTATAGAGAGAGAGAGACAGAGAGCTAGAAACAAAAACCAAAGAAGAAGAAAGAAAAACAATTACTGCGTCACACTAACATTTCCGAAAACATCACCACTCTCTCCCGGTGAAGAACTCGAAGCTAGTGCGAGAAACCCAAATCGAAAAAAGGGGTCTTGTTAAGAATTCAAGGAAGGAAGGAAGCGATTAGTATTAGTAGTGAGAGAGAAAGGGTAGACGCAGCTCGCTCTAACCAGTCTAAGCAAAAGTCCTTACCGGGATGGCATATAATTCTCACTCTCTAATTCTCTCTCATTAGAACGCCGTTTGAGTTTCTCTCTCTATGACGTGATTTGTAACTCTCTAATTTTCTAGGGCTCAGCTCAGTTTCTCACTCTCCATTTATTAGAAGAATGTAATAAGGAATGGGATCCCCCAACGGTAACATCCCCGCGCCCCGCCAACGGTAACATCCCCGCGCGCGCCAATGATGATTGCCTTACCAAGAAATTAGGAAACTTTTCCTCTTCGGTTTTTTGAACGGGAGGAAAGTTTTCTTGATGCAAGCCAAAAAAAAAAAAAAAAGAAGAAAGAAAGGAGGTGGTATTTCCCAATAATAAAAAAAAGGAAATCCTTTGTAAAAAAATTTCTTATTCTCCCTATGCATTCCCTCCCGTCTTAATTATAAAGTTGATTTGTTTTTTTAAAAGGAATTAAGAATGCAAAATCTATAGCCTTAAACTATCTATATTTATCTTTTTTTTCGAAATTAATTCACCTTATTGATAAAATATCATATAATTCAATTATATGTAACATATATTAAAATTATGTGGTCCATTCAGCTTCCTTAATCTCCACAAAAAAAAGTCAATTTAATCTTATAATTAAGACTGAAGAGAGTATAGCCCATGTCTATACTTTTTCCTTCATTCTTCTTTTATTTTTTGCAGCTTTTATATTCAAAGTACTCCCTCATCCTAAATATAGGGTTTATTTACTTAATTTGATTATATTAAAGACGTTAATTAAGTTAGTTGTTATGATATGCTTATTTAAAAACACTTTAATCATCTTTTTTACTTAGAATATTATTAAGAGTCATCAATATGGATAATTTTGGAGACAAACTTACAACAACAACAACAACAACAACAAAGCCTTATCCCACTAAGTGGGGTCGGCTACATGGATCGCACGACGCCATTGTGCTCTATCGGTAACCAAATCTTTAGATATATTATTTATTAAAAGATCGCGCTCTACAACTTCATTAAGTGTAAGCCTCGGTCTCCCTCTTCCTCTCTTAATCGGACTCCAGACTGTTTGCTCTACCCTCCTTACTGGCGCATCTAATGGCCTCCTTTGTACATGTCCAAACCACCTCAAACGATTTTCTACCATTTTCTCACTGATAGGTGCCACTCCAACTCGTTCGCGTATATGATCATTCCGAATCTTATCCTTTCTTGTGTAACCACACATCCATCTCAACATCCTCATTTCAGCTACCCCCATCTTATATTCTTGTTGACCCTTCAAAGCCCAGCATTCACTACCATATAATACTGCCGGTCTTATAGCAGTGCGATAAAACTTCCCTTTTACCTTATGGGGTACTTTTCTATCGCAGAGAACTCCAGTAGCTTTCCTCCATTTACACCACCCAGCTTGAATTCTATGATTGACATCGTCATCAATCTCACCATCTTGTCTTATAATTGATCCCAAATACCTAAACTTCGTTACTTGAGGGATTGTTTGCTCTCCCAGTTTAACCTCCAAATCACCTCTAAGTTGTCTATTTGCAAAATTGCAATGCATATATTCTGTCTTACTCCTACTTAAACGGAAACCCTTCGACTCCAGCGTGTTTCTCCATATTTCTAATTTATCATTAATCTCCTCTCTTGATTCGGCCAGAAGGACTATATCATCAGCAAAAAGCATGCACTTAGGAACCTCTTCTTCTATAGGCTCAGTTAGAGCATCTACTACTAAGTTAAACAAATATGGGCTCAAAGCTGATCCCTGATGTAGGCCAATTCTTATAGGGAAGTCTTTTGTCTCACCTCCCGGCATTCTAACCTTAGTTAACACCCCATCATACATATCCTGTATAACTTTAATATAAGCAACACATACTCCTTTCTTTTCCAAGGCTTTCCAAAGTAAATCTCTCGGCACACGATCATACGCCTTTTCTAAGTCAATAAAAACCATATGTAAGTCTCTTTTTCTACTTCGATACTTTTCCATTATCCCCCTTAATAGATATATCGCCTCCGTTGTGGATCTCTCTGGCATGAACCCAAACTGTCTCTCAGAAATACTAGTTTCTAGTCTTAACCTATGCTCAATCACCTTTTCCCATAGTTTCATTGTATGACTCATAAGTTTAATTCCCCTATAATTTGCACAATTTTGTATATCACCTTTGTTTTTATAAATCGGAACTAAAGTACTTTTTCTCCAATCATCCGGCATCTTCTTAGACCGTAAAATCTCGTTAAACAATTCAGATAACCATAACACACCCTCTTCCCCTAAACATTTCCAAACTTCAATCGGTATACCATCAGGTCCAACTGCTTTACCATTTTCCATTTTCTTAAGAGCTTCTCTAACCTCCCAAACTCGAATTCTACGATAAAATGACCTATTAAGTCCATCTTCACTAATTGTCAAATCCCCCAACTCACAAGATAGACCTTCACATCCATCATTGAATAACTTAGAAAAGTAAGCCTCCCATCTATTCTTAATATTTTCATCAGTAATCAAAACTTTACCTTCTTCATTCTTTATACATCTTACTTGATCCAAATCTCTTGAATTCCTCTCTCTACTCTTTGCGATCTTGTAAATCTTTTGTTCCCCAGCCATTGTCCCTAACTCCTTATAAAACCCCTCGTATGCTTTAGCACGAGCTTCACTCACTGCCTTCTTAGTTTCCTTTTTAGCTAAGCGGTACTTTTCCCAATTTTCAGTATTATTACACAAGTGTATAGCCTTAAAACAATTCTTTTTATTCCGCACCTTTTCTTGGACATCCTTGTCCCACCACCAAGTCTCCTTATCTTGTGGTCCAAAACCTTTTGATTCTCCTAAACTAGCTTTAGCAACCATTTCAATCTTCGTAGCCATATTCTTCCACATGCTGTTAGCATTTCCTTGTGGCTCCCATACCCCTTCATCCAATAGATTTCTCTTAAAAATCTCTCGCTTCTCCCCGTTTAATTGCCACCACTTGATCTTTCGGTTCAAAACTGCCCGGCGCCTTTGTTTTATACATTTAATTCTCACATCAAGAACTAGAAGTCTATGTTGAGCGGTCTCCCCATGCCCAGGAATCACTTTGCAATTAGTACATAACCTTCTATCCGGGTTTCTTACCAAAAAGAAATCAATTTGTGACTTGTGAGTTCCACTTTTATATGTAATTAAATGTTCTTCCCGCTTCTTAAAGCATGTGTTAACAATCTTAAGATTATATGCTAAGGAAAAATCGATAATTGTTTGTCCTTCATTATTCAACTCCCCATAACCAAAACCACCATACGGCCTTGCATATGATCCCGCCTCTTTCCCAACATGTCCATTAAGATCCCCTCCAATAAAAATTTTCTCGGTTGCCGGTATACCTTGAATCAACCCTTCAATATCTGCCCAAAACTTCTCCTTAAGATGTGCTTCTGCGCCTACTTGGGGTGCATATGCACTAATAACATTTATTGTATCATTTCCCACAATTACTCTCACAGATATGATTCGGTCCTCAATCCGCTTAACTTCCACTACATTCTTCCGCCACTCTTTATCTGCAATAATACCAACACCATTCCTCCCATTTACCTTTCCTGTGTACCAGAGTTTAGAGTCATTAACTCCTATTTCTTTAGATCTCTCACCAGCCCATCTGGTTTCTTGTAAGCATAATATATTAATCTTACGATCCTTCATAACTTGTGCAACCTCAAAAAGCTTCCCATTCAGCGTCCCAATATTCCAAGAACCAAATCTGATCTTACTCTCATGAACTAGCTTCTTTAGCTGCCTCCGTCCATTAGAGTGCGGTAGCCCTTGCTCATTTAACACTGCATTCGGGCGAGGATGCAGCGGCTCTTGTTCTCTTATCACTGTACTCGAGCCATACAACGCGTTACAACCAGGCAACGACCTATCCTTTAGCCCTTGCTCTCTTAACACTGCATTCAGGCTAGGATGCAGCGGCTCTCGCTCTCTTCTCACTGTACTCGAGCCATACAGCGCGTTGCTTACGGGCAACGACCTAACATTTACACAATTTCTTCGTTGATCCATGTTCATGAGATTCGACGGGGTTTTTACGCTGGCTGTCGGGGCCTAACACAACCCTCCTCCTTTACCCGGGCTTGGGACCGGCTATAAGCATAGGCAGAGTTTGGAGACAAACTTAACAAATTTAAAAATAAATCTGATAAGATCAACCGGTCTTAAGGCTAGAACATGAAACATGATGAGTATAAAATATATCTGTCCAAAATTGCCACTTGGCCAATCAAAGAGCCAAAATCGGTAATCATCAATCAATATATTTCTTGAAAACTCTTAACAGAAACCTCATTGGTCCACGTGTGCGCTGATATCATTTTGCCTAGACTCCGCAATTGGTCCACATGTACGACAAGGATTGAATGAGCATTATGACTCATAAATTGACAACCCCAACATTATTATGCATGAAATGGAAAAGGAATAAATAAAATCAATCAGTTATTTGCTTTCAAAACTATTTATTGCAACACATTGATCAAAACTAATTAGGCAAAAAACATGTTTTTCCAATCAACATTATGCACACCTTTAATTCTATATGAAGTAAAAATAGAAAGAAGTTTGAATTTTTAAAATTAGAGCGCACAGTGAAATGGTTGTGAACTTGTGATTGGGATATTACACATGCGAAGTCAATAAACAATATTATATTATATAAATACATGTAATAGCATCAATTACTACAAATCAATCATCAATCAATGATGAAATTTTAATTCCAAATGTGATCTCAATAGACAATATTATATTATATAAATATATGAAATGGAAAAGGAATAAATAAAATCAATCAGTTATTTGCTTTTAAAACTATTTATTGCAACGCATTGATTAAAACTAATTACACGAAAAACAACCTAACTGAATTTTTTTTTGTTTTGGATTTAATTTTTGTTTGAAGGATACTCAGGTGTTTGGTTATTAAAAATAACTTTTGAGTAAAACTAAAATTAAAAGCAGAAAGTTTTAATATGTGATGCGAATGGTTGTGATTGGAATGTGAAGTCAATAAATAATATCAATATATTTCTTGAAAACTCCTAGCAGAAACCTCATTGGTCCACGTGTGCGCTGATATCATTTTGCCTAGACTCCGCAATTGGTCCACATGTACGACAAGGATTGAATGAGCATTATGACTCATAAATTGACAACCCCAACATTATTATACATGAAATGGAAAAGGAATAAATAAAATCAACCATATATTTGCTTTCAAAACTAATTATTGCGACCCATTGATCAAAACTAATTAGGCAAAAAACATGTTTTTCCAATCAACATTATTATATAAATACATGAAATAGCATTAATTATGACAAATCAATCAACAATGAAATTCTAATTCCAAATGTGAACTCAATAGATAATATTATATTATACAAATACATCAAATGGAAAGAGAATAAATAAAATTAATCAGTAATTTGCCTTTCATGCTCCCTTTGGCTATATACGTATAACTCTGAAGGTTTCCTCCACATCGTGTTCTTCCTCTGAGGTCACTTCTTTTGCATTCCAGTCTAAGATGGGTGATGATAGAGTTCCAATAAGGATGCTCGACGAAAGTAATGCACATGGCAAATTGCTGCACTCGTGTTGCGGAAGTGGGTTGTACGAAAAAATATTGATCCCTTTCCTGTTAAGAAGGTTGTGATGCTGTTGGTTGATGAGCAGGTATCTCTTCAAATTACTTGCATACTTATATATAGCATCACATATGTTACACAGGTTTGTAAAACGATCTGCAAAAATAATAGTTATAAATATTTTGAATTTTTTCACTAAACGTTGATATCCTTACGATTATATTTTTTATGAGCGACGCACCTAGAGCAAGCGAGATTTTTTCACAAATTTCAAGCTTCGTCCCTTTCCACCAAAGTCAAGAGTCTTTATTGGAGTTTGAACCCTGGAACCACAGAAGATTTATTTTGATAGCATTATACTTTTGTTTGTTACAAACAATAAACAATTTCTCTTTTTTGATAATTCAATTTTGGGATAACACAATCCGTGCATCGCACGGGGGGTATCACTAGTTATCTAGAATAAAGACTATGGATGGTTTACAAATTTATGTTACTGGCAACTGTGGTAATGGAAATAATTGCATTGGTTTGTTTATTATGAAATGTTTAGAAATATTGTAGCATGAGAATGAAATGGTGTACTATGACAAATTTTATATTTGACTACTACTTACATTTTTACATTCATTTATGAATGATGCCTCTAATCTTTTTTTATACAAATGATGCTTCTAATATTTTATGAAATTATTTTCATAAATTTTTTAAAAATTACTTTTAAAAGAACTAATGTGATGGAAACAAAATCTAAATCAAAAGGAATTTGTTGAAGATCGTTGTTCTTTTTTAAAATATTTACATAAAAAATGAACTACTTATTAGTGAATCAGTTTCTCTACCCATCAAAGAGCCAAATAAGGAGAGGTAAAGATGTGTTAATTGTTGTTTATCTAAATTTGTTTTTTTTTAAAGTAATGATTTTTTTTAAAAAAATATTTTGATGGATAAATAATCTTTTTACTATCGTTGTTTCAAAAATATTTTTTATTGACAAAGTGAGTTATTCTACTCATAAAAAAATGGATGGGAAGAATCATCAGTTATACATACGTTTATTATCTATATTTCATTTACACGATCTATTTCAAATTTTTAATGGCTCTGAATCTCTCCACTTAGTTTCCCATTCATTTACCACCACCCAAATAAAAGTACATCGTTTTATTTGAAAAAAAAAGGCCATGATCTAATAAATTTTCCAAAATTAATGCCTTCTGTTTTAGAGATAAAATTATTATCCCGAACTAATGTAGTTTTATCTGATTGGAGGTAAATGAACGAGAAGCTAAGTGGAGATGTTCTAAGTCGCTATTTCAATGGATATAAGATCTAAAATAAAGAGAATTTATTAACTATCATTATTTTTTTTATGATAATTATCTGTTATTTTTTGAAACAAATATTTATATAAAAAGTGAACTAGGTATAACTAACCATATCTGGATTATTTCAATCTAATTTAATTTAGACAATCTAGACTTGATTCCTTTAAAAATATTATAATTTTTGCAATAAATACTTATTTTATTTGGATACAAAATTTAAAATAATCTATTAGCTATTAGCTGTATGGTTGTTTTGACAAAATATTTTTATAACTCAAATGTGGTATACGATATGCGGAGTACTCTTTCGTGCTTTTAGGGAGACTTGAAAATATGTGGATATTATAGTACAAAAAGCTCACACTTATGTTCTCCCCCTACTTTGATAGTTCATGAATGATTGTCTACTAATGTCAGCTTTCTCTCATCATCTTTTTTTTTCTCTTCATCCCTTATCATCTCATTACCACCGTTTGATTGACATAATTAACAGTTCAAATTTAATAAGGAATAGAATTAGGATAAATACTTTATAAACATAAATAAATAAATAAATTTAAACTAATAAGGTTTAATCTGGAAATTTTCACTATAGAATGATATAAAAAATAATAAAAATGATAGTATTCAAAATTATTCAATCTTAACCATTCATTAGTCAATCTAATGGTCGTGATGAGATGATGAGGGATGAGGAGAGAATCCTCTCCCGTCTTTACTTTGACTACCTTTAACTAATTGATTATGTGTGTCAATGTGTGGAGTTGCTTTCAAAGTGATGATCCAAAGAATTATGGGGTTTAAGCAAATACCTTTTGGTTTTTGAAGGGTGTCATTGTAAAACCTGTTAAATTGATTTTCCTCTTTTTTTTTCTGAATCAATTTACAATTTTACCCCACTCATTTACCATTCCTAATGTCTCTATAATCTCATCCACACCTCTGCTATTCCATTTTTTTTGGGTATAATACTCTTTTTTGTCCTAAATATATGACATATTTGATATGATACTCCTTCCGGCCCCTTTATAGTAAACAAGAAGAGAAGAAGTGTGTGAATAAAAGTAAATGTTAAGGGTAATTTTGTATTATCATGTGATTTTAACTATTTTAACTATCATCTTTAATTTAATCAAATTTTAGAACCTAAGAGAACATTATTCATTTTCTTTTTATTTTTTGTCTCCTGTGCTCATCTTATGCATGAGTAGAACATTAGGGATCTTATGCATGAGTAGAACAGTGAGGACTAGATAGTAGGAGGAAGATTAAATGTGCATCCCCAATGTATATATCATTCTATCATATATACGCTCTCTCATAAAAAGATAGTTTTCCTCATTTTTTAATTGTATTTTACACCTTCACTGTTCTATATGTAAGATCAAGTAGACATACATGACAAATATTTTAACATCAAATTATCTATTTGACTTTTTAAATCTCTAAAAATCGATTTGGTCTTATATTTAGGGTCGATGAAAGTATTAGCTTTTGGAGTGTTTAATATTAAAGTACAATGACACCCCATCATTTTTATCATAATTGTATAGATCTCCCTTCTATTTCAAAACCTAAATTTTAGTCAAATTTGTAACATTTTTTTAAGAATATTTCAATTAAATATTTTAAAATTGCTTAATTTTATTAATTAAAAATATGAAAAAAATGTTTCCATTTACTAATTTGGCTTTATAATCTATATGTATTTATTCCTATCTTCAACATAATTTTTCTTAAAAAGATTAGAAAAATATTTTGACAGAAGAAGCATCTCTTAGAATAATCACTACTACAGAAATAGTCTATAGCAGCACTTTTTTTGACTCTATAGCGACGTTAGCTGCAATAGGTCATTTGACCTATAACGGCACTTATTTAGCGTTATAAGTGCCACTATAGGTTAACCTAAAGCAGCGCTTATATCTCAAAAGCGTAGATTTAAGTCTTACCTATATTGGCGATTTACATGTCTAAGCGCTGCTATAGGCCTTTCTATAAGAAAATACCTATAGCGGCACTTTTTCATTTATAAGTGCAACTATAGACACCCTATAGCGGCGCTTTTATCGTATAAGCGCCAGAATAGACCATTTAAGTTTAAAAAAATTAAACGTGAGCCTATAGCAGCGCTTATTTTTAAAAGCGCCGCTATATGTTTTTTTTTTAAAAAAAATATTTTAAATTTTTATCCTTGCATTAATTCAAAAACTACACACATTTCCAATACATATACACCAAAAAATCATATATCCGAAGATCAAATATATTTAAAACAAGCATTTTAATTAGTTAACTACTATATACTACAAATTAACTTCCAATATACAAATGCTTGTCTAAACAAGCAAATAATTTTACATGTAAATGAATTTGTTGTCAAGGAAAACAAAATAAAAATTAAAAATTTTAAATCTCACTGTCATCATAAATAAAATAAACACAAGAACTTAAGCTAAAGTCTAAGACTGTTTAGGCAATCCCCTTGATGCTAAAATAAAGGCATCATGACAGAACATGGTAAATACGGGCAAGGCCTAAAAACAAACCTCTTTATTAGATACATGTTGCCAACTCTCTAAAAAGCAACAGCTTTCAACTTTCTTTTTAAGGGCCTGTTTGGGTAACCAAAACCTAGGTTCTGGAGAATAGCTTCTGAAAAAAAAGCTGATTTTGAAAAAGCTGAAAAAATAGCTTTTGATGAATGAGAGTGTTTGGATGGTTGTTGTGAGAATAGCTTTTTTTATGTGTAAATTATTAAAAATGATATAAGTTTAATGTGTTGGGAAAGAGAGAGAATAAGGGCATTTTAGGTATTTCAATATGACATGTGTAATGATGGTGTTTTCTGTCTCGTAATTCGCGTAAAAGCTGAAAAAAGTAGTTGCCTGTTTGGATTAGCTTTTAGAGAATAGCTTCTGGGAAAAAAGCTGATGTTTAGAAAAAGTAGTTTTTGTAAAAATGAGAGTGTTTGGATGGTTGTTGTGAGAATAGCTTTTTCTGTGTAAATTACTAAAAAGGACATAAGTTTAATGTGTTGGGAAAGAGAGAGAATAAGGGCATTTTAGGTATTTCAATATGACATGTGTAATGATGGCTTTTTTTTTACCTCGTACTTTGTGCAGAATGAGAAAATTGTAGCTTATTTAAAACCTAGGTTTTGGTGGACAAAACCTAGGTTTCCAATCCAAAATAGTTTTTCATATTTTTTCAAGTGTTTGGGTTACATTTTTTAAAACCTAGGTTTGGACTCAAAACCTAGGTTTTAAAACCTAGGTTTTGAATCCAAACCTAGGTTTATCAGAAAAAAGTGTTCGGCTACCATTCCAAACCTAGGTTTTAAAACCTAGGTTTGGTAACAAAACCTAGGTTTTGAGCATTATCCAAACAGGCCCTAACTCGTACAATCTTCGCTTCTCCTTCTTGGCTGCACCTAGCTTAAATGACTTGAGTCCCAAGTGCAATACGCCACTGACGAGGAAGCAAGGATGGATCTCTATGTGTAACAAGATATTGCCATATTGACATCCAATCAAATTTATGAACCTTAAGTCCCTATGTGTTTTAGGTCATGTATCAACAAGTCATAATGCTGTCTATCAAAGATAATATCATCAAAAGTTAAATCCTATAAGCTGTTCACTAAAATACCCATAAATACGTGCTATCTCCTTTGCAGTTAATGGAGAAGTTTTCATTTGCATGACTGCCTACATGACAATAGAAGACAACCATATCAACATCTATATTAAATGATTTAGTGAGTTACTATGATTACATGTATGCATCATTGTAAATTAATCATATAATTTAAGCACTTGAGTTCACCTTTATTGGATTTTCTGGAGCTTTAGAAGAACAGTGGTTTTTCTGCCTGACAAAAATCTGTAAGCAAGGGACCCCAAATCATATCCGATCAGTCACAAAAGTTTTGTCACTAAAATGAAGCTGCTCGTCCAAACATTACATTTAAAACAAAAAGCTGAGCAAAAACTAAAACAAGGAAAAGCATAAATTTGCATTTAATCAATATAATGAACCTTTAAAACCACAAAACAAAATCACCATGGCAAGTGTAAAATGTACTATACTGATTATCTAAAACGTTGAAGCTTCCAAAAACATCTCAATCCATCTACAAATAAATGATATCATGTCATCCTGAAAATATGATTTATATGCTCAACAAATTTGCAAAAGGCCCAGCAATATCCATAAACCTTTCATTCTTTTCCTTTCCTTCTCTAGGTGAGATTTGCTTACATCCCACACATGTCATGGTTCGAAAACTACAATGTTCTATGAAAAGTAAGTATGGATATTTTCAACCACATCATGCAATTTGATAATAAGAAGTTAACAACTGTGATTCAAGCAAATTTCTGCTTCTGTTATTGACAGTAAAGAAAAACAAGATGAATAGCCTCAACTTCCCTAACTACATGAGCTTCGTGTAAACCATAAGGACAAAAAGCAGTGACAATTAGAAAAAAATGCAGAAAATAAAAGTCATAAACCAAGTACAGAGCTGATGGCTTTAGATTTACAGCACATATCCTCTTAATTTGCAAGCCACATGACACTATTAAAAGCAAGAGCAGACCTTTCAAAAAGCCCAAGATGTATATGGAAAAACTAAACTTTGGCATTGCAGACATGTAAACTTATGTTATTGACAGTTCAAAAGTTAGACACTGTGCTAAAGTGGTAAAGTTTGATGAACATGAAGACCACGACTAAATTAAACAGCAAACATAAAGGTTAATTAGTCCACTATAGAGTAGAATCTGATTCTAAGTATGTTCACAGAGATAGAAGCAACTTTTGGTTAGTTACTATCAGAGTAAGGAAAACGCATATTATAGCAGACCAAAAAGAAACATCATTTAAACTAATCTGACAGCCCATCCAAGTGAGACAATAACTTAGAATGCTGAAAAGCTTCTCGCCTATTAGTCCAATCAGCCCTGCATTTTACCAAGCACGTAACCAATCAGCCCTTTAAATGCAAAAGCAAGACACAACACAACAAGCACACTAATGCCCAATCCTCCAATAATTGAACATATTAAGTCAAAACAAAATTGTTACACTTACCAAACTGCAGCAAAAATAGAACATTATTGCAGTCACCACCATTATATTCTTGAAAAAATAGTATATATAAAGTAACAACAATCTGTAACAAAAATAATTGCAGGGGGAGAAACATAAACATGAATCTTTAGGCTTACTCTTGTAATCAAGGTAGTACATCAAGATAGGCAGAATGTTCAGTTCCTTCATGCTGCATGATTTATGAATGGAAAAACTGTAGGAATTAATTAATAAAGAACTTTATAAAAAATACAAACTACAATGTAAAAGACGCAGCTTTACAAGTTACACAAGGAAAGACAATATATGTAAGGAAAACCAATTTGAATATCTTAATTTAGATGTGCTCCAATGTCTTTAATCTTATATATGCCACTGTATTTACATTAATTGATGCAATTTGGTTCATTTTTTTCAATTTTCATTAACAGAAAGAATTTAGAAAACTTAAAACAAGCACCACTTACAACAACTCCCTCATTTAAAGTCAGGATTTGTATGTTACAGAGACCACACGATAGATCCCTATCTAAGGCCTACATATTAATATAAGTATCTCACTAATTACATGATGAAAGTGCTAAGATAAGATGACAGCTGTATAACTAAAATAAAAGGCATGATAAAGAATAAGTAACAATGCTTACTCGCACAATTTTGCTGTGCTACTGTACATTAGCTTTGACTGAATCATCTCATTAGGTTTAGCATTATTATCATCATTGCCAGATTCTAATAGACAAGCTCTATGAAGAAACTTCAGGGCTGCCTGGAAGTAAAGCCTGAAGCTCTCAGGGGATCCTGAATTCTGCATAATAAACCCCAAAATTGCAAAATTATAAGGACCAAGAAGAGCAAAAGACAACAAACTGCAGAAGGCACTACACTAAAAGAACCTTGAGACGATCAGCCAAATGCTTCAGATCCTTAGCCTCTTTCACAACATTGTTGGCAGCATGACTGGAAAAATCCCTTCTAGTTGGACTGGGTGCATCTAGCTCCTTAGATCTGCGTCCATTAATTGTGGGATGTTTTGAGCCAAAGTGTTGAGCTCCTTAAATCAGAATCACAGCCGGAAGGAAGATAATAAATTTGCTTACCTAAGAAGAATCAGAAGGATTACAAATGGCTAGGCTCATGGTTTGAGTAAAAGAGCAGCTTCTAGGTTCTTGATGTCAAGAACATTAAAAAGACTATACTGGTTCAGATTAAAAGAAGAAACTCAGTTCCTTTGGCCAAAGGTACGAGTAAATCTGAACTACATAATACAAACACTAAAATAACTTCCAGCGATAGAGCTAAACAAAACGATTACTACATCATTCTACAAATCCAGTAGCGATTTCATAAGATCTAACCAACGAGAATGTACAGAAACAACATAGAATAATTGCTCGCACAAAATTAAAACCCAAATTTCAGAAACACCTTCCAAAATTAAAATCAGCAAACCGAAAATATAATAATTGCAATATGCCCATTTCCGTTTGTCTCCCAAAATTCAAAGGAAAGGAAAAGAATGCAAGAATATTTTTTCGAATGGAGAAGTTGAATACCTCAAATTGAAGGTGGTGTGAGAAAGATAATTACTTTGAGCACAATTTCTTCTAGTTCGTAATCGTGAGATCAAATCATGTGGGGTTTGGAGGAATCGGCACTAACTCACGCACTCTCACAGCAGTGATCGGTACCGAACGGACCTTCAGACGGCCGGCGAGGAAGTTCCAGATTTCCGGCGTCGACTTCTCCTCTCCAGCTCGACGGGACGCTCGATGGAAGAGGAAGGGAAAAGGATAATGATCGGCGACGGCTGAAGTAGGGAACTGGGGGCTCGATCTCCCTTCTCTCTCATCTCTCTCTCAGACCTTTCTCTACTTCACGAAGGAGGGATCCGAGATTGAAGGCTGGGAACGGAGGACTTTGTCGGTGAGGGTCTGGTAGGGTTTGAAGCAAAGTTCAAAAAATGGGACCGGGCATCGACTGGATGAGGCATTAGTTCAAGGGCTAATGGTTCAACCGGGGTCGGACCGGGTCAAATCGGTTATATTAAAATAATAAAATTTTATTGATATTACCGTTAATAATCACTAATATCAAAATGTAAATATAGATAGGTATACATGATTCATCAAATATGAATATTTTAATGTTTCTATATAGGGAAAAAGAGAAAATACTAGTCGATTACACGTGAAAATAAATATTATTCTACAATCCATGGACTAAAATATAAATACTAAAAGTAACAATAATTAAATATTAAGTATATGCAAGTAAAATAGCATTTAAAGTATTATAGTTTCCTAATTTCTAAAATTGGGTGAAGTGAAAGTTAGTAATTAGGTGAATTATAATAAAATGATTTTATTTTTTTTAAAAAAAATGGCCAACCCGGTTCAACCCCCGAGTTGGCCGGTTTTTCCTGTCCAACCCGGGCATTTGACCCGCCCGGTCAACCTAACTCCCGGTTTTTTTGCCCAACCGGACCGGACCATTGGCCGGTTCCCAGTTCAACCGGCCGGTCCGGTCCGGTTCTTTGATCATTGGTTTGAAGGATTAGGGGAGGAAGATGAAATTTTCTAATAAGAAAAATTCTAAGAGGGAAAGATGAAATTGTTTGGCGCATTTTCCTAAAATTAATTTTAAAGAAAATGAAATAAGCCTAACTCGACGCTTACAATTCATAAGCATCGGGGGATATGTATTTCTAATTTTTTTTTATTATAAAAGAAAAGGACATATGCTGGCGCTTAGTATATATTAAGCGCCGGGATAGGCACCCTAAATTAAAAAAAGTTATTTTAAGACCTATCTCGGCGCTTATTTATAATAAGCGTCGGGATAGGTCCCAAATATATAAAAAAAATTTAAAAAAATCTGAAAGCCTATCCCAGCGCTTACTAATATTAAGCGTCGGGATAGGCCTCACTGATTAAAAAAATTATATTTAAAAAATTGGAAGACCTATCCAGGCGGTTTCTATTAATAAGCACTTGGATAAGTCTATGTCTATCTCGGCGTTTAATATTTATTATAAGCGTCAGTATAGCCTATACCAGCGCTTACAAAATAAAAGTGCCGGGATTGATGCGCTGCAATAGCCCATTTATATAGTAGTGAATCAATTAAATTGACGACTTTGTTGTAAATGATTATTCTAACAGTCTTGTGCTACAAGAAATATCTTATAATAGAGCATCGCTCACGACAAAGTCTGAAAAAATTGAATTGAACCTCAATTCTGATCAAAGAGGAATCTATTACCATGTCATTTTATCAATCAACAATAATTCTAGTGCATTAATTACTTTATAAATGGTTAAGTCCGCACTAACAAGCCCTTCTTGTGGAATGCATTGGCATCTTTTTTACGATCTAGGGGTGACACTATTCTTATAGTTGCATCCATTAGCGTTATCGCAACATTACTTCCTTCTAGGAAGGACAACTCATTCTAGGTTTGCTATACCTATTTACACAACGGAATTCTCTGATATTCAATCGGCCAACCATCACCTCTTGCAGATTTGTTGAGAAGTACGAAGTTAATTATATGGGATGAAGTGGCAATGTGGCAATAGTGCAACGTTATTTCATTAAAGCACTTGACCATTCACTGAAAGATATAATGCACTTGACCTCACCTTTCGGTGGAAAATGTATTATTATGGGAGGTGATTCCCATCAATACTTCCTGTCATTCTAAAGGTGCTAAGGGCATCTGTTGTACACTCATGCATAAATGCTTCTCATCTATGGAATCATTGCATGATCTTCTACTTGGACATGAGGCTCACTACTTCTTCTAATGATCATGAGCAAATGAAGTTACACTCGCTTTCGACTAGCTACATAATGTAGGTGATGGAAAATAGGTAATGATTCTAATGGAATTGCCAATGTAGAAACACAAAATTTTAGTTACATTATGATTTGATAATGGATTGAAAATCCAAATTTTAGTTTCAAAGTTTATGCTTTAGTTAATGAAAATTGCCGGAGTAAAGTGAAGCTAACTGTGCATCGTGTGGGGAAGGAATGGTTATTGATTGAAAAATCTAGAATCTATACTTCATTCTTTATCTCAACGAAACTGCCAAAGAATGTTGAGTGTGAGAGTGGTTGATCTTCTTTGAGCATTGAAGAAGCCTTATATAACAGACCATTTTTTATCCATTGCAGTCATGACAGGTCACTCACTGTGAAATATCTTTGCATATATATAATATAAAAATTATTTGCATTATTTACTTAGCATCATCATCGGGACTAATTAGGCCATGATATTGACTCAAACACTTATAATAAAACTCTAATGAGCCACATTGTTGCTAGAAAAAATAAAACAGAGGGCCATGTTGTTAATAATAATGATTGGAGATATTTGTGTTTTAAATTTTCATAGGATGCATATAATATAATCTCATTCTCTGTTTTCACACACGGTCAATTATATGTAGCAATGTCTTCGGTTAGGAGCATGGCTGTTTTGAATATGTATATACCTTATAGCAGTCCTGATGGGAAGAAGATAACTAAAAATGTAATTTACAACGAAGTGTTCAGGAACGTTAACACGTGATGGATATCATGTTTAATTATAAGCTTTTATTTAAAGCTCTGTTATGTAGACTTGAATACAACCATAGATATTTAATTTTGTTCTTTTAATCCCAATCCTTCCGCGCATCGCCCGGGGGAGTTATGGCTAGTTTTATCTTAGAACCATCACCCGGGTGCCATTTTATGTGGAGAGAGGAATCCTGCTGTTCACCTGCAAGAGTACGGATTATAACGTAGTAATAAATTATCGTCCCACAGAGATTTGTTTTAAAACCCCAATCAAACAACAGGCTAATGAACTCAATTAAGTTGAATAAATCAAATTCTTTTAGAAACTGGTTTTGAAAACTAATTTTAAAATAAAAATAAAGAAACAAACAAGAAAAATTTACTTTATCAATTAACTAGGCCTAGGATTAATTCTCACCGTTGTATTTCATGAACCCTAATTAATTTCCCTTCCTTTAGTCTTTGAATGACAATCTATGTTTGCCTAAGGTTCTAAAGTACTTGAAACGTTCTCTCGAGTCAAAATCAATTCTATACTTCTCATTAAACTTGCTCAATCTCTTGTTATAAATTAATGAAAGTATACTTCAAGAGCCAACCTTAATCTGACAAAACTAGGTCGATAGATATATTTCTATTCTACCCGACAAACCATCTGTTAGTTGATTTAAACTTCAAGTCTAGTCTGATTTACCCTAGTTCTAAATCTAAACTATCTCTTTAGAGTATAATTTAAATGAACAAATCGCTTTAAAGGGTGATCAGTCAATTAAAGGCATTAAGAACAAGATAAATCAACATAAATAGTCATTAAATTCTAAAAGAAAAGGAAACAATTAGGTTTCAATCCATACAAGGTTTGAATCAATCATAGAACAATGATTTAGTTACTCATGAATGAATTAAACCAGAAAATACAAAGAGATCCCATGTTTAATTCACAGAAGTAACAAAGAATGGAAGAAAACAAGAAGAATCTATCACCGTGGGCAAGAAATCCTTCCAATTTTGTTTCTCAACCTCCAATTTTGCAAACCCTAGCTCCAAAGATGTGTGCACCAATGAGTCTAATGATTCCAAAGGGTTCTAGGGTTCAAAGGGGGCTGATTTTCGTGCCCTAGGTGTTTTAAAAGGGTAAAAATCAAAGCTGTGCGTTTTGCAGATTTTTCAGGATTTTCGCGCAATGTCGCGACACCAGAACCAATTTTCAGCAATTTTCCTTAAATCACTTCTAGCTTCCTCCACGTTTTTCCGTTGATCTTTCTCTCATTCCTTGCTTAGAATGTCAATATTTGCCTATCCAAACATGCATAAATGTGAGGGAATCATGCCAATTAAATTTCCTAATAAATTATCATATTTTTCTTAAAATTAATCAAATTAAGTTCATATGACATATTACACAATTTTCTCTTAAAAACTCTTAAAATGCCCTTAATTAGCAACGATGACTCCCCAAATATATTCTAAATATGCCCTAAATTAATGATAAATGGGGAGTCATCACATGCATAGTCAGATGAATATGCCACGGCCATTCAACTTTTTTTACAAACACAGTCATACCCAACATAAATCCTTTCACAAATTCTACATTTTACCTGGTTATAGTAGCCAGCCATAGAACCTTCGACCCGAATTGCCATCGATCCATGCCGTCTACTGTGGCACCACCAGTCTGTCGTGGCAATGCCTCACCAGACCTTCATAATCATTCTCCCTACTTGGTTGTTGCAAAAACACAACCCTTGTTTTACATTTTGTTGATGTTAAAGGCAATGATGAAGCCATTCACCCTTATGCTATCGAATTCGCTTCTTCATTTCCACCTCAAATACAAAATGATTGCCCAAATTCAAAATAGATTATTGAGAAAACAACACAATAACCAATGTCAAATGCCTGCATAATTCTAACATATATTTATAAGAATCATCAATATACACTATAAATCCCATAGTGACGGCGTAAGAGGAAATCATTATCCATAAGCGCAAATATACTGCATTCTTAGATGCCGTTAATTTTTGCCGTTCACTTTTTATATTTATGATGCTATTAATTTTTTGTCGTTTCTTTCCAATTCCCATTCCATTAAATCCAATCTATATTTTTTTTTGTATTTAATGTTTCTTTTTAATTCCCATGCCATTAATTCAAGTCTATATTTTTTGTATTTAATTGTGCATTGATGGTTATTTCCGTCATTTCTTTTCAATTCCCATGTCATTAAGTCCGATGCCGTTAATTTTTTCTTATTTATTTCTCCAATTCTCATTCCATTAAATCCATTCTATATTTTTTGTATTTAATGTTATTTCTTTCCAATTCCCATGCCATTAAATCCGATATATATTTTTGGTATTTAATTGTGCGTTGATTGTTGTTTCCGTTATTTCTTTCAACTCTCCCATGCCATTAAAACTCCCCCAGTACCACACATTATACACTACACTCCTTGCAAAACCTTTCTATACCTATCGTGGAGTCTGACTGGAACAAATAATGGTTATGATTTGATGTGAACTATTATTATTTTTGATATATGAGAAGGCAATTTTCTATGTTGTTTTATTAATCCTAGAATATTTCTTTCATTATCAACAACAATTCACTAACATTGGTTAACAGTGAAGAGTGTATAACCTTTTTGTTAATGTATTAAATATTGGAAGGTTAAAGATTACTCAATTTGAAGGAGAAATTGGAAGAGGCTTACTGGAACTTTAGGAAGGGGAAGAGAAAGTGGTAGTAGGAATTGCAAGAGGCTCAAACATCATCATAATGGCTTGATTGCATTATTTATTCATATTCCAAAATAAATATATAACTAAAGATGTTATTGAATCAATTAATGATTTAAAACCAATACTGTTATTTTATTTAGATTAGTTTAAAAAATTGCTGATACGATTTTATAGGTAGGTGGAAAAATTATAACAGATTCCTTAATTGGAATTACATATACCCATCCAAGTAAAATTAATGTTCTAATAAACTTGTTAATATAATTTATATTAATATATCTATATAAATTATTTTAGGAATTTGTAACGTGATAATTTGATCATCCTCTTCCAATTCCCCTTCGAGGAAAATGCTCCCATTTCCCATTCTAATGCTTTCATATTCTTTCAGTGGTTCTACATATTTGTGCCCGCAAAAGCTAACTACACACTCACCTTATCATTCAGCTTCTCTTTCTGATTCCGAATCTCCAATCTTTCAGCAATAACCTGATGATGAAATCAACTACAATATTTGTGTTCATGTTATTCAGTTATTCTGGGTGTTCGATTCAGAATTTAATGGCCACATTACATCCCTCAATGCAATTGTATGTGATGAAGAGGTAACTTCCATTACAATAAAATTATATATCGATTATTACTTTACTTATAGTAGATTTTTTTTTAAAAAAAAAAACTTTTTTATTTGTACAGTTCTAATACGATGCTTTTTATGTTTGTTAATATTATAGGGAGCAATGAAGATGTTCTCTTGCGACATCAACGATATGTTCCTTATGAATCGTTTTTGGCCCCTGCTCCGTGAAGGTAATTCTTATATCTCGCATTTTTTGAGGGCCACCATGAACCTAAAAGTTTTATAATATTTATATTTAGAGCCTGTTTGGATTAGCTTATAGAGAATAACTTCTGAGAAAAAAACTGAAAAGGTGATTTTTTCAGCTTTTCTGAAAAAGCTGAAAAAAATAGCTTTTGATGAAATGAGAGTGTTTGGATGGTTGTTGTGGGAATAGCTTTTTCTATGTGTAAATTACTAAAAAGGATATAATTTAATGTGTTAGGAAAGAGAGAGGATAAGGGCATTATGGTATATTTCTACCTCGTAATTCACGAAAAAACTGAAAAAAGTAGCAGCCTGTTTGGATTAGCTTTTAGAGAATAGCTTCTGGGTAATAGCTTTTTTCAGCTTTTCTGAAAAAATGGCTTGTGATAAAATGAGAGTGTTTGGATGATTGTTTTGAAAATGACTTTTTCTGTGTAAATTACTAAAAAGGACATAAGTTTAATGTGTTGGGAAAGAGAGATGATAAGGGTATTTTTGGTACATCATTATGACATGTGTAATGATGGCATTTTTTTTACATCGTATTTCATGCAAAAGGGGAAAATTGTAGCTTATTCAAAACCTAGGTTTTGGTGGCCAAAATCTAGGTTTCCAATCCAAATGAGCTTTTCACATTTTTTCAAATGTTTGGCTTACCTTTTTAAAACCTAGGTTTTGAATCCAAACATAGGTTTTATCAGAAAAAAGTGTTTTGCTACCATTTTTTAAAACCTAAATTTGGGTTAAAAAATTGCTTTTTTTGCCTCACCCAAACAGGCACTTGCACTAATATGGAATTAGAGAAAGTTAATAGGTTTTTTCTTTTCTAGTCTTTGGTTCTGTTGTTGTTTATAGTATTGGTTATCCCTAACCAATTTGCTTTAGGGTCAAAATTTTGGACAATGAATACATTATAGAAATACTTGGTTCATAAATTATATTGGATAATGAATACATTATAGAAATACTTGGTTCATAATTTTAAAGATATTCCAATATAAAAAAACAATTACTAGAATTATTGACACAATATAAAATGCCACACATTGAAAATTCAAACAAATTATCTTCAAATAAAACAACCCCGTGCATCATACGGGAATATCCGTCTTGTTGAATTAATATCCAAAGATTATACCTAAAGATAGAGGTGATGCAGCCATTCTTTTTTGGCAATTGAGAATTTGCTTTGTCAAATTCCTATGAATCCAAACAATAGCATAAACTTATATACAAATATAACCATTTTGATTTTTGATGATTTATGCAACGGAGGGGTTATGTATGTCATAACAATGTGTAATGATTTTTCTTGTTTGTTTTCAGTTTAGGAATTTTTTAATACCTATTATCCTTAAGATTAGAATAGATTTTGATGGCTTAACCATCAAATGCTACTTATTATTCAAAAATAATATATATAGTGGAACCAACATATATGACTTCTCCAAAGGAACATTGAACAAGCAATCAAAAAGAGAAGGTATGTGCCCTCCAATCTTAATTTTCTTGTAAAACAAACATAAATGTATCATTTGGTGTCCTGTTTGCATTTGTAATTTAAATTTCTAAGAGATTAGCTTATTTCTTATGCATGTATATCATAAACAATATAAGGTGATATGGCTTTGGATTATAAGAGATTAGTGGCTAAAGGCTTTAAAATCTTATGTTATTGTGGGCAAGCATAACACTCATTAGAATTCATTCATGCATTATTACTTCCTACATTCATTATGGGGGGGAAGCATAACACTCATTAAAATTCCTTCATATATTATTTAGGATCTGCATTCTTGTAGAGCAAAGCAAGAAATATAATCCCAATAATTCCCAAACCCAAAACTTTCATGGTAGTAGGTAAAGCCATAATTTCAACTTCAAAATACAGAAAGATTCAATACACATATTTCAGCAAAGAACATAAACCCTAACTTCCAACTTCGAAAATCCCAATTTCAAACCGGCCATAATTGATGGAGTCTAAATGAGAAGAGCATGGAGATAGCTTACCTAAGTTTAGATATGGGTTTGTATTCCGGAGATTGGGTCGGCAACCTTTGAGCTTTCCCCCTACTTCAACGAACCCAAATCAACAAGGAAGAAGGAAGATAGCGGTGTTGATGATGAGTACGTTGACCGGTCTGTCCTTAATCTCCGACACCGGTGAGGATGATGATATCAAGTGAGGAGAGGGATAAGTAAGCCTTGAATCAACACTGAAGCCTTTGACCCCTTTCCCTTACCCTTACCAGCCTCTTAGGGGTATAATAGTCTTTAACATATATTTTGAAAATCCCAAATTCAAACCCAGGATCTGATCTGTGATTTTCAATTGTTAGGGGACTAAAATGTCCTTTCTATTATTCAAAAGCATTTTTGTGTAATTTTCCCAACCAAAATTTTGATGGTAATTTTTCGACTGGGTTCATAATTATCAATATACTTCTTGAAAGTTCCTAGCTGAAACCTCATTGGTCCACGTGTGCACTGCTGTCATCTTGCTTAGACTCTACAATTGGTCCACATGTACGACAATGATTGAATGAGCATTATTCCTAATAAATTGTCAGCCCCAACATTATTATTAAATGCCCCTATCATTGCCAAAAATGAAATTATCTGTGGGTATAAAGTTTAAACATTATATGGAATTAATTCACACAAGTCAATCAACGATAAAATTTGAATTACAAATGTAACATATATGGTCATTGTGAAGTTATACACAGTATTTAAATAGGTGAATAAATGTTACAACAATGAACTAATAATTTATTCCAAATAGATGATGTCTTCCCCACCATAACTCCTAAATAAACGCGCTTACTTGTATTTTAATTTGAGTTTTTCAACCATAAATAATTGTGCTTTCATACATAGCATTTTAACTTTTTGAATTTTATGAGGAAATTATTTTCCAAATAGAGGTCAATTTCAAATATTGACTTTCCTAATTTTTACAGCAATTTTGCCTATCACGTTTAGAGTTCAAAAGTTGTTCTAATTAAATCAAAGACATGCATGTGTACTCATACTCTTTTGGTTAGACCTATAATGTTTAATCATTGGGTATTACCATTTTTCACGTAGCAACTAGTGTTTACTATTATCAATCTTTGACTGACACATCCTTGGACACATTATATGGAATTAATTCACACAAGTCAATCAACGATCAAATTTGAATTACAAATATGAAGCCAATAAACAATATTATATCATATAAATATATGAAATGGAAAAGGAATAAAACAATCAACCAGTTATTTGCTTTCAATGATCATTATGCATACATTTAATTCCGTATGAAGTAAAAAAGAAATAAGTTTGAATTTTAAAAACTAAACTTCACAGTGGAATGGTTGTGATTGGGATGTTACATTTTTTCAAGTCAATAAGCAATATTATATTATATAAATACATGAAATAACATCAATTACCACAAATCAATCAATGAAATGAAAAAGGAATAAATAAAATCAATTAGTTATTTGCTT
This sequence comes from Mimosa bimucronata, assembly GCA_037074515.1. Taxonomy (NCBI): domain Eukaryota; kingdom Viridiplantae; phylum Streptophyta; class Magnoliopsida; order Fabales; family Fabaceae; genus Mimosa; species Mimosa bimucronata. Next base: position 39,932,818 of record CM073446.1, read on the forward strand.
TTAAAACTATTTATTGTGACTTATTGATCAACACTAATTATACAAAAAACAACCTAACTGAAATTGTTTTTTTTTATTTAATTTTTGTTTGAAGGATAATCGGGTGTTTGGTTATTAAAAACAACTTTTGAATAAAATTGAAATATACCGAAATTAAAGGCAGAACATATTAATATATGATTTGAATGGTTGTGATTGGAATGTTAAATATGTGAATTCAATAAACAATATTATATTATATAATTACATGAAATGGAAAAAGAGTAAATGAAATCAACCACTTATTTGCGTTTCATGCTCCCTTTGTCTATATACGTATAACTCCGAAGGTTTCCTCTACATCGTGTTCTTCCTCTGAGGTCCTTTCTTTTGCATTCCAATCTAAGATGGGTGACGAGAGAGTTCCAATAAGGATGTTTGACGAAAGTAAAGACACCTGGCAAATTGCTGCACTCGTGTTGCGACAGTGGGTTGTACGAAAAAATACTCATCATTTTCCTGTTTGGAAGGTTGTGATGTTGTTGGTTGATGAGCAGGTATCTCTCTTCAAATCACTTGCATACTTATATATATACCATCTATTCAAGATGTAAATATAATGTTTTCATCGCTTTCAGGGAACTAGGGTTGAGGGGTATGTCACTCAGAAGTCGTTGCTATGTACTTACCAATCAGAACCAATCGAGGGAAAAGTATACCATATTGAGGATTTTGAAGTCTTACCAAACAGTGACCAGTCAAGATCACTAACCATCCATGGAGACTCAACTTGCATTCTACGAATTTTTTTGATGAAACTCCTCTATTCACCCCTATTTATGTTTTCAACTTTGTTCCTCTCAATGAGATTGCAGATGGCTCATCAACTAATGCAGAAATAATTGGTGAGTAAAATTGCACTACCATAATGATAATTTTTTTGAGGCATTCCTTATATCCAAAAAACTAACACCAATTTTTTGATAATAAGATGTCCTAGGTTTCCTTCAAGCATTTGGTACTCTTGAGGACCATAAACGAGATTCTGGAGTAACAAAAACATAGTCTTCAGCATTTTTGACGCAAAGTAATGTTTACATAAAACTTTTTTTTACAAATATATCCACATTGTTATCCACACATGTTCATGCTCATTTGATATTTTATGTATTTTTTTATACAGTGGTCAGTCAGTTAATGTCACACTATTTGGTGAGTGCGCAAAAAACACAGCAAAATAAAATAGAGATGATATGGAGGCTCCAATTGTTGCACTGCTGCGTCATGTGAGGATTAGCAAGTTCAAAGGCAACGATCAAAATACAATTTCCGTGCATTTAAAACATTAGTGTCAGTGTTTTCAAGCTTACCTACACCTCTCATGTTACTTTTTAATTCTTTTTTGTCAGGCAACACATACATTACTAATGTGTTTGAAGCTACTGAAGTCATCCTTAATCCCAACATACCTAAGGCATCACATATGTTGAATCATATTTATTTCTGATTTAAAACATTATTACATTATCAATATTATTTATATCCATATGTAATCAACTTTTGTTGTTTTCAAGTAGCATTTTTAATCATAAAATAATTATTCAAAAAAAGTATGTTCTTTAATTTTTTTTAACAACAATGCATCGCACGGGGGAGAAAAATCTAGTTTATATCCTATTTTCACTGCCCTGTATTATTAACGAGAATATATTCCTTTCATCAGCCAATGCGCCAGCAAGTTGACTATTGATATATAGTGCAAACCAAAGTTCGCATGGTGTTTTTTTTTGGGAAAATTTCATTTTAACCCCATAATAAGGAATTAATCTCAGATTCCCCCCAAAACATTCTGAAATTTCACTGCACCCCCAAGGGACTAAAGTGAAATTAAATATTTCAGCTAAAAGACCAAAATTTCCTTATTGAAATAAGTACAAATGTTTTGAAAATGTCTCATATATATCTTGAAAATTCTCCATATGTGTCGTGGAAATTTTTCATATGTATTTTGAAAATATAGTTGTGAAATTTTGAATGTTTTAGTGTTGGATTCCATGATTTTTGAGACTTGAAAATACTCACATTGATGTTGAAAATAAGTACAAATATTTTGAAAAGTTTCCTCATATGCGTCTTAGAAATTTCCCATAAATGTCTTGGAAATTCTTCATATGTGTCTTGGACATTCTTCATATGTGTCTTGGAAATCCAGTACAAAATTCAATAAGGACATTTTGGTCTTTTAACTGAAACATTTAATTTCACTTTAGTTTCTTGGGGGTGAAGTAAAATTTCAGAATGTTTTAGGGGGAATCTGAGATTAATTTCTTATTATGGGGTAAACTGAAATTTTCCCTTTTTTATTTACTGGATCATGAAATGTCAGAAATCATTCTTGACGATAATAATAATTTAAACTATTTTTATTTTGGGACTGAATATAGCTAAAATTATTTTCCCTACCATGTATTATTAACCAGGATATATTCTTTTCATCACCCGATGCGTCAGCATGAGCCACATCAACAAGATCATGAGGAAGAATTAGGTAGAATAGTCTCTCTAGAATATTCTAGAACATTCGGTTGTTCTGATTAACGCCCACTAATTATAGGCTCTCTAAAATTATATTTTGTATTTACATTCTATTGGAAACCTCCAATTAATGTACGTTCTCATAGCTAAATCTTTTTATTGGACCGCGATTTAGAAATGAAGAAGAACTTGATAATGAACCATTAAAGTTTGAATGACTAAATTAAAATAGGCAAAGTAAAATGATTAGTTAGACTATATTAAAGTATAAGTAAACTTTGTAATGTAAGTCGCTAATTGGTTTAGGCCGAAAATTGGTTAATTGGCAAAAATATTTCACCGAGCCAACCGCTTACAATAAAATTAGTCAAAAATTAAAATAAGAATGGCCATGTGACGTTACATCACACATTAGTAACACTCCCTCTGGTGAACGTACACAATAGTTTAAGAATTTTGTACGCACCGTTTTGAGTCAAGGTGGGGAAATCTTGTAACATCCCAAATTTTAGAAATAGAAAATAAGGAATTATTTGAAATTTTAGAATATTACTTAAACATTAAAAGTATTGAAAAATAAATTTATAATATTTAGGTGTTTTTAATAATTTTAAGGCTTATTTTCTCTAAGAAATAAAGAGAAATAATTAGGAGTTGAAACTTAAGTTGGAGAAAAAGGATAATAAGGATGTAGTTGGGATCTTAGAAAGGTACTTAGAAATTAAAAAGCTTTATAAATAAATTTATGAGGTCAAATATATTTTTAATAATTTTTAAAGTTTATTTTCTCTATTAGTTACGGGAAAATAGTTAGGAGATAAATTTCAATAAGGGAATATTTAGAATCTTGGGGTATTGGTTATTAATTAAAAAGTCTTATAAATAAATTTAGAAATTTAAGCATATCTAGAGAAATTATTTTGGGGACAGATTTAGGTATAATTCTAAATGATAATGGTAAATAAAATTATGATTTGAGAGAGAAATGGAAAATAGGAAATGAAAAAGACAATATCTGCCCCTAGTTAAAAATATCTTCAATTATAAAGGAAAGGGCAAGATAGTAAAATACCCATAAAAACAAAATATCACATTCCTCATTAAATATTAACCACACACGTGTCGATTCTTATCCCTCTCTATTTTCTTTTTCTTCCCTCTGCCTCCCATGAAAGACACGTATATACACAATTGAAAAAAAAAATATATTCCCTCTAACCTGAAATACACACACACATCACACTTTTCCTATTTCTTTTCCTCTGTTCCTCAACTTCCTCACTCTCCCTCTCGTGCTCTCTGTTCCCTCTGTTCCTTGCGTCTGTAATCGACGATCAGCGGTGGACGGCGGCCGGAATCGCGACGGGAAGACGGCGGACGTTCAAGGAAAGTTGGAATAGCTATGGGTAAGCCTACTTCCCTCTGATTTCTTCCCTTCCTGGTCTGAATGGAGTGAGGCGTTGTGGGGGTTCAATTCGAGTTCTGGATCCTAGGAGTTGTTGAACCCATCAAAATGACTCTTAGGCTTCGTTCTTGACGATATGAGTAGTGATTTTGAGTGATGTGTTGAGGTAGGATGATTTCATTTGGAAAGCCCCAAATTTTATCTCTGTGCCGCACGATTTCTGGGGGGGGGGGGTTTCTTGAGTTAAAAATCGATGGAAAATTTGATTTAATATGGTAGGGAGTGAAATATAATTGATATTGAGAGTTATATGTTACATTTTGATGAATTTTGATTTTTATTTCTCTGTGGTCCGATTTCTTCATTTGCTAGAAGAATTTCTGTCTTTCTTCTATGGTTTTGATTTTCAATATGATGGAAGGAAGATGAAGTTGATGTTTGGTGATGTATGGCTAATCCCTGGTAGCATGTAAATTTTGCTGAGTTTTGGAAGTTCTTCCCGTGTTTCTTGTTCGTTCGGGTGTAGCTAAAAAGGGAGAAAAGGAGTTGATTGGTATTAAGTTTGAATTGAAATGTTGTTCTGGGCAGTTGAGTACTATGTTCCGAATTAGGAAGAATTTCTGTTTTCCTGGGCATGTGTTTACCGGGTTGTAAGGGAGATGAATTGTAATGTATGATTATTGCTTAGTGGTTCGAATTTTTCCCTCTCATTAGCAGGAATTATTGTTCTTTCTCTTTTGTGATTTTTGTTCTTGGGATATTTTTCTTTTCTGCTCTGCTTGTGCTGGCTGACAGTTTAGTGGGAAAAAAAAAGGGGAAATTTTGGATGTTTAATTCAGAAGGAACAATGGATTAAGTTTATGATTGGGGGATTTATTGAATAAAAGGAGTAGGAAGTGTTTTGATATTTGGTTGTAAGTTTTAGGTGCTAAAACTCTAATTCTTGGTTGGTGGTTTTGGATTTGAGAGTTCCCTGTTTGATTTATGGTTTATTATTTCTTAATTTGAACCGAGATGTTTTCAGGATTAAAGGGAATATATATATTGAAACGGTTAGACATATTAAGTCAACAATGAAGCCCAAGGATTTGAGAAACTAATAGAGATGATTTATGGTTATAATTTGATTTTAGTTGCAACTTACGAATTAGAATCTTTGTACTCAGTTTCTAAATGTAGTCATAGGAGAATAGAATTACTTCTAAACTTCAAATCATAATACTCTTCTTTTTGTTTTTCTCTTACTATGATTAAGCTTTAATTTTTTTCAATAGAAGTTTCGACTAGAGTAAAATTACTTATTAAAGCTTATATGGTTGACTTATAAGAAGCACTGAAAGTAGGAGGTCATAATGATTTAATTATGGTCTTACATCTCTTGATTCCTTTCTACGTATTGAATAGCATCTGGTCTTTACAAGGATGTGGTATAAGCAATCAAAGCTATGATTAAAGACTATATAGGATCTCTTGCTCTGTTTATGAATGGTTAAGGTATAATCTATGGACAATTTGCTACGATATTTCAATATTGATTAAGATTGGTATATTAAGTTTGAAGTGTAGATGACATTTGGGAATAGTATGATGAGATATTCTAGTTTGTGTTGAAGCTTAGTTTAAGATTTGAAAGCTCTTTATGGGTGACTGTTCCAATGGATTTCTCATAAAGTCTAAAGTTTAGTTTAATTGTTAGGATAGGATTTAGTTTATTTAAAGGTTAATTTGGGATGAATGATTGGTTTGGGTCATTGAGCTAATTAAGTCTGCTTCTAAATGTTCTTAGTTGTTTGAGGATGGTGTGAAATAAAATGGGTGATTTTAAATAAGAGTGAGATTTAGGGGAAAATGTGTTTTGAATAATTATGTTAATTTTGTTTGAAGCTTTGAATGTTGGTCTGTATCGAACTAAAATAGTGTTGAGATGATTATGGAAATAATTAGAGTCTGGTTGGTAATAATTCTGAAATAGAGATTTGAATTTTAAATATTTGGATTCAAATATATCCAAGTTGATTAATCTGATATTAATGACTGTTGGGAAGTTCTTAAATTGTTAATCAAGTGTCTTAAGATAGTTACATGCATTAACTTTAATTTCTACCATATTGTTTCAATTCATGGCTTCTTTAACTCTTCCTATCTTGTTTGTTGAGGTGATGCATTTATTTCTTCACTTTAGAAGCTTAAAAAAAATATTAGGAAAGATTAATCAGAACAGATTAATTAAAGTGACCCCTCGACCTTAAATGGTCAGGCTAATTATAATAAGTTAAGTTGTAAGTAAATTATTAAAATAATCTTGGACAATGATAGCTCTAAAATGACTATGGACAAAACATAATTTGTCAAGAAAATAAGTCTTGGGTAGTATTAATTAATTAGGATTCGAGAGAGACGCTGAATAATTACAAAGAAGTATAGACATTAATTTATTATTTATATATTATATGTCAATAGGTCTCAATAGTAACATAAGTTGAAAGGACCAGTGGAAAGGAAATGAGCAGATAAGGACTACGCTTGGAGTTCAGGTAGCAGTTTCATTCAATATCATTTATCATGTATGATAATTGCATAGCATATTTTATAAATTTATAGTAGCTTTAACCTTGTCAGAAATATTCATGGGATCCGAGTACTCGATGACTAGAGGGCTAGCTACCCCTAGTACAGTTCAGTTATAACCGAAAGGTTATATTCAGGAGGTTAAACCTCACAGTAGTGCCTTAAGTGCACTAGCAACAAGGTTAATGTTTACCCGTATGGGATGAGTACGGGGGCTCACAGAAGAGCAACATCCCTACCCATACAGACATGTTTTTATTTATACATATTTGCTAATTATTATGCATGGTAATGAATGAAATGAACTGCGTTAAATTGCTGTTTCAGATAAGCTGATAGATGGTAAGGTGATTGAGATAAGGCAGGAAAGCTGGAGGAAGATTAGATGAAGAATTTAGGATTACGTTATAAAAAGTAAGGTTAATTGTATATGATGTAATTTTAAGTTATTAAATTTATAGTAGAAAAAAAAAAGTAGAACTGTATAAATTTATAAAAGGAATTTAAATTTCTCAAGTACTATAAATTGAAAATAAATACCTTAAGAGGGTTAATGAATTTTTAATTGTCTTATAAACCACTTTGTTTTATAACAAGTTCTAAATTCTAAGTTGTTCGAAATGCCCATTCCAACTGCAATAAAGTTGGAACATTGTTTGAAAAGAAAAAGGTTTAAATTTATTCGTATTTTCGGGCTTTCGGAACTGAAATAGTGGTTGTAATTCAATTAAAATATTATAATATAGTAGTAAAAATCCAGGTGTTACATTTTGGTATCAGAGCAAAGGTTCTGGCATAGGTTAGCTAGAATACTTTGCTCATTAGTTGATCATTTAAAGAGACCATTAGAACACCTTCAAAATATTATGGTTTTAAGCTATCCAGATTAGAAACATAGAAGAGGAAGTAGGAATTCCCCTTGAAGTTGCTCAAAAGAAACAATTAGAATATCTTTAGAAAAGTATATTCAAGATGTAAAGAGACCAATTATTAACTTTATTTTGAAGTCTGGTCTTGGTAAATTGATTGACTTAAAGAGTGAGTTTGCCATTGATAAGTTGGTTCAGCAGATTGGACTCTTAGGCAGGCAGTTTACAGATATGAGGATAATGGAGGGTGAAAATAAGTGATTTTGAGGGATTCAAGTTTAAGTTAAACCCCATTTGATCGGAGTAAATGATCGGATGATAGTTATTATGTATACATTTGAGGAGATATAACAAGTGAAATATAGATATTGGAAGTGAATTATGTTGACATTTTATTGAAATTTGGATCAATTTTGCTACCTAATCCAAGATATTGATGGTTTTAGGCTTGAATTTGGCAGTTGTTGTACCAATTTCTAAAGGTTGATTTAGTATATGGAGATAGATCGGAAGCAGATTCTCAGTAAATTTTAACGATAATTAGAATAATTTTGAATATTGGGAAATTTTCTTGGAAGAAAGGTTAGAAGATTTTTATTGATTCTTAAATTGGGAGATGCAAGAAGTAGATATATGTAGAATTGTAAGAAGATGTTGATTGGAAACTTTTAAATGTCAGATAAGGAGTAGTGCAATTGATTGATTCAATATACTAGTTGATTGTTGAGGGAAAAATCCAAGTATTTTAGTATGAAGAGATGATGTTAGTAAATGTGAAATAAGAAATGAACATACATTGAGGTTAAACTTCAAGATAAGAATTATTAAGAGATTATTATTGTTCGATGATCAATGAAGATCGGAGGTTAGAATTTCAGGTGAACTAAGCTTATTATGAGTGTTTGAAGAATTATATTAATATTGTAAGTCATTATAGAATCTTGAGAATGGTGACATTGATCAAAACCATAGATGTTGAAATATTCCTAGAAATATATCAAAATAACAGCAGAAGTATAGTAAGTTTATGGTCCTTTGATGGATTATATGATCATTAAAGAATTGAGTTAAAGTTTTTAGTACTACTATTGAGGTTAAAGATTAGTGATTAAATAATTTGAGATTTAAAGATTTCAGAGGTATGTATATATATATTTTTATAAAGTTGTGAATATTTGGAAGTATGAAAGTATGAATTTTGAGTTATGAAAAGAAAACCTTGTGAGAGGTTACCAAGTTACATGATTTAGCCTTTATAAGGTATAATGCCAAAGATTATTTGCAGAACAGTTATTAGGCAAAGCTTAAGCCAGAGATGAGTTATAGCCAAAGAATATCCTTAACTGCATTGGTATTTGATTTTCCTACTATTGAAAAGAAGCCCTGGCCAGGCAAAAAGGGGAAAACCTTATACCAAGGCAGAGGGATAGAGTGGCCAAGAGCAACAGAAATAGATCTCAGTAAAGAAAGAAAAAGGGGATCGTAGTAGATCCAAGAGAAAAACATGTTTACATGGGTGAGTGTGGGGGGCTGCGTGCCATCATCCCTACCATGAGAAACAGAACCGTGAAGGGTGAGTGTGGGGCCCATTGCCATGGGGGCATCCCTACCTAAAACGGACAATATCTAGGTTGAGTAATAAAGAGACAAACAGACAAGGAATCACATTTAGATCCTAGAGAAAAATATAAAGATCGCAATTAGATCTCATAGATCCAACAATTTTCTAGATAGATTATGACCTAGATGAGTTAGAATATAAAAACCTTATAGTTCAATTAAAAAGGAAGTTCATTTTTAATTCAGTTCACTCATCTCTGATTTCCAGTAAACCTATATAGCCCATGGTAATGTTAGGAGGAACGAACTAGAAAGTCCATAGGAAAAAAAAATGTTTATCAGTTGAGAAAGTAGCCAGAATTTATTTAGATAGGAAGAAATTCATGAAAATCAAGAAGTAGGGAAAAGAAGGTAATGAAAAAAGGTAGAAAATATGGGCCATAACCCACAAGTCATAAGAAGCACTAAGAGAAGATCGTGTTAAGATCGTTGAACTGACAAATAAATATGAGGGTTTTATTCTTAATTTCAAATTTCATTGCCAATAATTAATCATTACTCATCATATATTTCTACTTATGGGAATGTACTTTTTTAATTTTGAAAATTATTTAAAATTGAGAAAAGCAATAATGATTAAATACATAAATGTGTTATTTAATATTGAGCAATGATTAAATACATATATATCTACTTTTTAGAAAGTATTCTATATTAATTCTCTTTTTTATCACATACATACCTCTTAGTATAATATTGTTTGTAGAAAAATCTATCTATATGTATTTATTTTTAATATGCGATATTTGACTTTTCAGATATTCAAATTAATTATTATCTTTAAATAAGTCATTATTTTAGGCAACAATTAAAAAAAAAATACACACACACACATGATATAAAATCAACACTATTAATTTTTCTTATGAAATTTACAAAATAATTAATGTATTTGAAAATGTCAGTAAATTAGACAATATGGTATTAATTATTTTTCTATTTGGAAATTTTTGCTTTTGAATTTTCATTTCCATTGTTAAAAATAAATTGGTTCCTAAAAAGGTACACTGATGAAAATCAGTTCTTATGTACATATATCTTAATTTACTATTGTTTTAAAAAAAATACATAAATTTTGTTTTTTAATCTACAATATTTGACTTTTGAAATTTATGAATTGATCACTATATTCAAATAAGTCATTAGTTTAGGCAACAATCGAAACATATATATTTCATTTATAATATGCCATAATTCTAGAAAAAAACTACACTTATTTGAATATTTGATTATTTACATACTTATTAATTTATTATTGTTTATGAAAAATTCAAATTATATATATTTGTTTTTAATATCCAATATTTGGTTTTGAAGTTTAGGAATTAATTATTGTGTTCAAATATATCACTATATGTTAGGTAAGAATCAATACATATATTTTTTATTTACATATGTAATACTCTCTTCGGTCCTAATTATAAGACCACTTTGACTTTTTTGACTTTTTTTAGTCCACAAAAAAAGTAGTTTTAATTCGAAAAAAAAATCTTTTTTCCTCAAAACTAATTTATTCTACTTATAAACTAACATATAATCTAATTTAATGTGATATATGTTATAATTTAGTGGTCTAATTTGATTCCTTAACTTCCACAAAAAAATTCAAAGTAGTCTTATATTTAGGATCGGAGGGAGTATTACCTAAGGAAAGAATCCAATTTAAGGAAAAGAATATTATATAGAAAATTCCAGATTAACTGCACATATTCAAATCCCGCTTTCATTACTTCTAATTTCAAATTCAAACTTTCAATTTACCATTGTCAAGTCTCAACAACTTTAAAATTCGAATTTTATCATTCATGGACTCTCTTATATTAGGTGCAATTTCTTAGGGGACTTTTGCAAATTAGATTTTTTATTAAAAGATAATCATAAAATAAAATTCTAAAATGTGAAAATATAATAAATATGTCAACTATCACTTTTTCTTTTTTCAACCCAAAAGAATCACTTTTTTTCCTTTTGCAATGTAGTCCATGTTCGATTAGTTATTGAATTATATTTATTTCTGATTTTAATCATTATTGTATTATAATATTATTTATATCCTTATGTAATCAACTTTTTTTGTTTTTAAGTAACATTTTTAATCATAAAATAGTTACTAAAAAATTATATTTTTTAATTTATTTCATTTTTATTTTTAACTTCCGTAGATCGTAAATTTAGTTAGCATATGAAAAGCAGAGCCGAACTCGTCTTTCTATTTCTATCACTGTCATTACAAGTGATTCGTTGTAAATGTGGACAAAAACAGGGTTTAACATGCAGATTCTTCTTGGACTCAAATATTTATAGCCGATTGAGATGTGATTGAAACACATTTTATTTTATTCCCCCACACTGTTACAAGTGTTTCAGAAACTGGGGTTACCATTTTGGGAACAACTTGATGATGAATGACACTGAGTAAAACTATGTAGTACAGTAGGCTTTTAAGGATTAAAGTAATAAGAAGCCAAATCAAGTTTTGTAGGCCTGTTTGGGTAACCAAAAAATAGCTTCTGGAGAATAGCTTCTGAAAAAAAAGCTGATTTTAAAAAAGCTGAAAAAATAGCTTTTGATGAATGAGAGTGTTTGGATAGTTGTTGTGAGAATAGCTTTTTTTATGTGTAAATTACTAAAAAGGATATAAGTTTAATGTGTTGGGAAAGAGAGAGAATAAGGGCATTTTAGGTATTTTAATATGACATGTGTAATGATGGTGTTTTCTGTCTCGTAATTCGCGTAAAAGCTGAAAAAAGTAGTTGCCTGTTTGGATTAGCTTTTAGAGAATAGCTTCTGGGAAAAAAGCTGATGTTTAAAAAAAGTAGCTTTTGTAAAAATGAGAGTGTTTGGATGGTTGTTGTGAGAATAGTTTTTTCTGTGTAAATTACTAAAAATGACATAAGTTTAATATGTTGGGAAAGAGAGAGAATAAGGGCATTTTAGGTATTTCAATATGACATGTGTAATGATGGCTTTTTTTTTACCTCGTACTTTGTGCAGAAGGAGAAAATTGTAGCTTATTCAAAACCTAGGTTTCAAATCCAAAATAACTTTTCACATTTTTTCAAGTGTTTGTGTTACCTTTTTTAAAACCTAGGTTTTGAGTCCAAACCTAGGTTTTGAGTCAAAACCTAGGTTTATTAAAAAAAAGTGTTTGACTTCCATTTTTTAAAACCTAGGTTTGGATAAAAAAATTGCTTTTTTTCTTATACCCAAACAGGCACTTGGTCCCCCTTACCTTGGGTTCCCATTCCAGGCTCATCACCTAAAACGGCCCGTATATTAATGAACAAATCTGAACCATCAATCAAAAACAAATCTTGGCCGTTCAATTAATTATGTTTCCTTCCATGTAAGTGTAACTAAAAAATCTTTCTCCGTGCCGACAATAAAAACCTCACCAATATGCCTCCGAGGTTGTTCATTTTTATGGCTGCGGTGGCAGATTTCTGAATCTGAAGATGGTGACGTTGAAGGCCCCAGGGAGTGGCAGAGAGCTTTCTGGCAGAAATGGTAGATTGTGAAATAATAAATCTAATCCCAAAAAAATTCAAAACACGGAATCAATTAAGAGCGAGCGATTAAGCAATTAGTGTTACTATTGAAAACTTGATCTTGCAAAGCCATTCGACGCTCACAACAAGCCAGATGAAATGCCTTTCAAAATCAGCCCGTTGAATTCTTGAATTCAGGAGCAAGATTCAATCGAAAAAAAGGAGATTGAAATCTATAACAACAGCAACGACGATGATGATAATGAGATTCATAAGCGACAATGAAGAAGGAATTGCTGGAAGCGAAAGGGGAAAGCTGAGTTTCGGATTCCGGATCGATTTTGAATAATGACGATGACGGCTCTCTGATTTGGCCTTCGACACCCACATCCGAGGATCTGCCTAGCTCGCCATTGATGTTGGCACAGGGGAGGGTTTTTGGAGTTGGCTTCTCTCCACTACTCTCCTATCCTCTATTTGAGATTACATAAGTCAAGTTTTTTATTTTTATTTTATCTAAGTTTTTTATTTTTATTTTATTATTAAATTTAACATAAAATTATTTTGATATCTTATAAAGATGGAATGGTTTAATTTTTAATTTTATATACTTTTTCAAATATTTAATGTATAAAATACTGTATTTTTTTAAGTTAAGGCATTAGATCTTTAAAAAAAATCATATAAAATTGAAAACTAAATCAATTTTCATCTATAAGATTTCAAAATGTCAATAATTTTATGTTAAATATAATGATGAAATCAAACAAAAAAATTTTGACCAAAAAAACTATATAATTTCATAGTAGAAGAGGTGTAGAAAAGAGAAAGGGTAAAGGAGAGAACCACTCCCAAAATTTTTGGGTTTCATGGAAGAAAACATAATTAATTGAATAGCTAAGATTTATGTTTTATTGATGGTTCAGATTTTGTTCATTAATATAAGGTGCCGATTTTGGTGATGAGAAAGCGATTTCTTATCAGGCTGATGAGCCTAGAATGAGTTGGGTTTCTCTCATGATCAATTCTCTTCTTATCTTGTTGAAATTATTAATTTATATGTTAAAAAATATTAAAATTATGTTGTATAGGATATTATATCTAGATCATTCATTTTTAAATTAGAAGGTGAATGAGTGATTATGAGAAGAAAATGAAAAGGAGGATCATGAGAGGATCATCTTCCTCTTGGAATGGGAACCCACTTGGGGTATTTACTAATGAATGTTTTATATGGTTATAATCCAACTTCGCCCTAGAAGTTTTAACGCTATTGTGGCAAAATCACTCCTCGAGGAAAACTTCTGGGTCAAAAATGATTCATCTTTATTCTGACGTGGATCATGACATGACGTCCTTTAATAGTTCCATTGGTTCAAGGCGGCACAATTTTATACTTTTGGAGCGACATTAGTCCCAAAAAAAACTTTCAAGACAAAATCGCTACCTTATGAGTATTTATGAGACAAAATTGGTATTTAACTCTTTAATTTATTATGTGTTAGTTTTGTTCTATTGTGGTGTGGTAGATAATAAATAAGGGTAAAGTAAGAGAGCTATAGACGAAGTTAATGAGTTTTAATGTTTTTCTTAGTATGTATAAAACATATTAAATATATTATAAATAGGATCAGATGAAATATAGAAACTCGACCAAAAGAATAAAAAGTAATATAACGGAAACAAATAAAAGAGACCCTTTTTAAGTTTTGGTAAGTGTAGGGAAGAATTAATAAATAGAGATTTATAGAAATCATGTTTAAAATTAAAGTAACCTAGTATTTGCATTGGCCAAACAAAAACTTAAAAGTAACCTACAAAGACCAACAGATCAATATTCTGAAATAATGCCCAAATATAACATACTTGAGTTAATCAAAGGTCATATTAAAACTTGGGATAAGGGCCTAAAACGCCCGGGAAGTATCCATCATGAGGCATTTTTTTTAGGGGTAAATATGCCGTATAAATAAAAAAAAGAAGGCAATTACATAACTTCCAGGGCATATTTGCCCCTAAAAAAACTTCTAGGGTATATGAATGTTTGCCTGGGTTGAGCGTAATTGCCCTTTTTTGTTGACTTCCAGGGCATATTTTCCCCTAAAAAAATTTTGAGACACCAAGTACCCCCTAATGACACTTTTAGGACATTTTAGACCTTTATTCTTTAAAACTTAGAAATGCAACTACATTAGTTGGTTAGTGATAAGTAGACCATGGCTTCAAAAGGTCTAGAGGGAAAAAGAAAAATGTTGGGCATATATGAATTCTATAGGAGTCAAAATTTCAGAGTCTAAACTCTAGATAACCATTAGATAATAATCACTAAAACTATTTGTCCTGCTATTTATTATTAACCAGATTATATTCTTTTTATCACCCAATGCGTCAGCATGAGCCACACTATGACATCAACAAAATCACAAGGAAGGATTAGCTAGGGTAGTCTCTGCAGAATATTCTAGAACATACGGTTGTTTTGATTAATGTCCCGTAATTATAGACTCTCTAGAATTTATATTCTGTATCTACGTTCTATTGTAAACCTAAAATGTATGTTCACATACCTAAATCTTTTTATTGGATAGCCCTGTATAATTTGAAGAAGAACTTGATAAACATGAGAGTTTGAATGACTAAATTAAAATATGCAAAGTAAAATGATTAGTTAGACTATTAGCTTATTAAATATAAGTAAAACTTTGTTACGTAAGTCGCTGAGTAGTTTAACCCAAAAATTGGCTAGTTGGTCAAAATATTTCATAGAGCCGATCATTTAGCAATAAAATTAGTCAAAAATTAAGAAAAATGGCCATGTCACCCTGACACATTACATAATAATTCTTCACTTTTACTATGCACTAAATGTTTTTTTTTTCTATGCACTAAATGTTCAACTATTGAAAGATCCAAATACCTAATTATTTGAATATATTTAAAGAAATTATATGAACCCTTTGTTAATAAAAACATATGTGGCATGGCATGGCATGATATTTCTAAAATAATTACGTGTAACATTAGATTTTATGAGTTTACAAATTAGAAAAATTTATTTAAAATATGATAAATACAAGAGATAAAATGAAAAGTCCATTAGAATCAAACTCTTTAACTAGGTCATTAGCTATAACATAACATGGGACACTTTAAAAATAAACAACAAACCAATTGATTAAAGTATTCTTAATCCAAAATTTAAGAACCTCATCTTCAGAATCTGATTCCAAGCTTTAAGGGTTTCATTCTATTTAATCTGCTCCCAGTGTAAATTACTCTTGATTTGCTCAATATTCATGCCAAGCTCCAAAAGATAAACAATATGAGTACAAAACTCGCCAGTAGGGTCTATCTCATTCACTCGAGACATGGCTTTCGTCTTATTCGATTCGACCAATGAACTAGGGATGGAAATTGGCACCGTGGGCTTTTCCATGTCTGGAGGATTTGGATAGTTTCCCACAAAATCCATCAAAATGTATCCATATTCTTCAAAAAAGGGATTCAAGATAAGGAATCAAAGCATCTCTAATCTCAAGGGTTGTAAACTCTCTCCCTGTTCATGTGAAGGAGACTGTGATTATTAGGATTGAATGGAAACCAAGAAAAAAAAATGAAAATGAAAAACTAAAAAAAGTTGCAATCGAACCTACAAAATACCCGGATTTATGTTTAGAGATACAAGGTGATCAATGAAAACATCTGACTTGCTGATGTTTCTTGCTGTAACAGCATAACTCAAGCTTTGTTTCTTCAAAAACAAGGTTAATACAGCCTTTGCTTCTTCCTTTTCTGCTGCTAACAGGGCTGGGGCACCGACTTTAATGAACCATCTGTACCAAATGTCAATATTGTAAATGGACTCTACTTAATAGATTAAAAAACCAAACCTCAGTCACAAATTTAAAGTCAGCAAATAATTGCTTACCATTTTTGGCCTGGCAAAAGAGTACCTTTGCGATACGATGAGGTTGAGTCCTGATGTGTATCAACCAAAACATCAGATAAGTATAACATGACATTCAGAAAAAGAAATAAAAGATAGAAGCAAAAGGTGGGCCCACACATCTTCTAATTGTAGCTCTTCAAAACACAATGGCACAATCATGCTATTTGGTCACTGGGCATTGAGTACTCAAGACTTGGTAAATGTTCCACACTGACAAATAATGAAGTCTTCTTACACAACCTGAGATTCCATATCAGCAGAGCATAATCTTAACTTTTATATAAGTGCCTTTGGCTGGATTTACATCCTTTTAGAGAGTATCACTTCCAAATATACTTTTATACCGTAAGCTCGAGCAGCTATGAACCGATTTCTAAGAACAAGCATTATATGAGATTGTAACAGGCATAATTGCAGCTCAATAATCACCTTTGCATGTGCCTAAATAAATTTAGCATCATCTAATGCAGGCTCCTAGAATGCTTATTTTGCAACCAATCCTTTAAGAGCATTCAAGTTCAGTGCTTTGGCTTATCAAGTTCTTGATAAATTTCAGGGGCATAATAACATAAAGCAAAAGGACCCGTATTTGGGGCAGAAAAGTGATTTAAAGTCCCCCAATATATTTAATCTCCTTAGTATCTAAGTCCTAACAGAGCTTTTATTCATACCCATAAACCTTTGTTTCTCATTGTGTGGTGATTATGTAAATATTTTGTAAATAATATTTATTATAGAGATTAGGGTACTCAGATTTATTTCCTTATTAGTTCCTTAGTTTATTTCCTCTTTTGATTCCTGTATTAATTGTATTAATTCTGTGCATCCCGATATCAATGGGATTGATTAGGAAGCTCTTGTATTATATATAGCTGTGGCTATAATAAGTGAAATAAGAAGAATTCTTCTGCTATCTTACATGGTATCAGAGCAGAGGTCTGATTTCCTTCGATTGTGTCTGCGATTCGAAGGGGTCGAGCCTGCCCAGTCCGAACCTTCCTCTTCATCTCGTTGTCCAGTCTGCGAGTCGAAGCTGAGGGGTGTATCTGTCCAGTCCGATCGTTGTCCAGTCAGATCGTCGGCTCTGCATCTCGTTCGAATCTTCCTCCTGTGTTCGTGTTTGTGTTCGATGCTGAGGGGTGTATTCGGGTTCGTGCTCGTGCTCGTGTTTGTTGTGGTTTGCTGAGCGCTTGTGATTTTATTTTATTTTATTACCTTGTTGTGTAAAAAAAAAAAAAATCAAAAATCTGCCACGTGTCAAATGGAGCAAACTACCCCTGCCATTGCTGATTCAAAAGCCAATATTTTCTCTGGATCCTCATCCACTTATGATGGCACTATTGTTTCAGAAAAACTCACTGCCCATAATTATAGGGACTGGGCGCAGGCTATCCGGCTTGC
The DNA here is from genome assembly GCA_037074515.1 of Mimosa bimucronata. Taxonomy (NCBI): domain Eukaryota; kingdom Viridiplantae; phylum Streptophyta; class Magnoliopsida; order Fabales; family Fabaceae; genus Mimosa; species Mimosa bimucronata. The sequence goes on from CM073446.1 coordinate 39,950,632, forward strand.
AGTAGCTGGCCGTGAGAAACTTGAGATCCTCACCGGTGCAACAAAGGAGCCTACTGATCCGAAATCACCAGAGATGAAGCAGTGGGTTATGGACAATGCTATTGTCTCCTCATGGCTTATTAATGCCATGTCTCCTCAATTGAAGAGGAGTTTCATGTACCTGCCTACAGCAAATGAAATTTGGGTAGCAGTTCGAGATTCTTACAGTGATTCTAAGGATCTATCCTTGATCTACGACATCAAGAGGCAGATTTGGAAGTCTTCTCAAGGAACCAGGTCTGTCACTGAGTATTGGCTTGAGCTTAGTGGACTCTGGCAAGAGCTGGACCTTTTGACAACAGAAGAATGGACTTCGGCAACGGATGCAGCTCGTCACAAGCGGCATGTCGAAACTGAACGTGTTCTTCTTTTCTTGGCCGGCCTGAATCCAGAGCTTAAGGATGTTAGAAGTAGAATACTCAACCAAGTTTCCTTACCCCCAATCAGGGAGGTGTTTGCCGAAGTTCGTAGAGAGGAATCATGCCATCAGGTAATGACACAGGAACCCAAAAACTCTATTATTGGACCTGAACTATCTGCTTTTGTGAGTAAAAGTGCAGAACCCGTGGCGCCTACTTCAAAAGGGAGACCGACTTGTGATCATTGTAAGAAAGTTGGACACACTCGAGATAAGTGTTGGGATATTTACGGGAAACCAGCTGATTGGAAACCCCGTAAGAGCAAGCCAAAAGCAAATCAGGTGTCTCACGAATCTAGTAACAACCAGTCTTCCCCAGTGGCAGCTCCTATCAACACCGAGCAGATTAATCAACTGCTAGAGATTTTGAAGGGGATGCAGGTTCAGTAGAAGCATACTGCATCAGCCTCGTTTGCTAACAAAGGTACTGTTTCTGTTGCTTTAAACTTGTCTTTTTTGCCCTCAAAATGGGTTGTTGACACAGGTGCCTCGGACCATATGACTTCGGACTCACGAATGTTTGTTACCTACCTTACTCTGTCGGGAAAAGAGAAAATTAAAACCGCAAATGGAACCTTATCTGCTGTTACTGGTAAAGGCACTGTTCATTTATCTGACTTTCTTCAGATAGAGTCCGTCTTACATGTTCCTCACTTGGCCTGTAATCTACTGTCTATTAGTAAGTTGACTAAGCATGCTAAGTGTTTTGCTCATTTTTTCTCCACTCACTGTTACTTTCAGGATCTCTCATCGGGGAAGACGATTGGCACGGCTGAGGAATATCATGGTCTATACTACTTGGATGTTTCAACTGTGAGTGCTTTATGTTCCAGAATGAACGTTTTGGTCTCATCTTCTGAAAACTCCACTATTATGCTATGGCATCAAGGATGGGTCATCCGAGTTTTTCTTATATGCAAAAATTGTTTCCTCATCTATTTCATAATAAAAATAATACCCCGTTTCATTGTGATGTCTGTGAGTTAGCTAAGCATCATCGCGTGCCTTTTTCTCCATCTATCCATAAACCCTCTCGTCCGTTTTCCATGGTACATAGCGATGTTTGGGGTCCTTTTCGCGTTCCTAATCGCACTCATTCAAAATACTTTGTCACGTTCATTGATGATCATACCCGAATGTGTTGGGTCTACCTTCTAAAAGAAAAATCCGTTGTGTCTCATGTTTTTGAAGAATTTTATCAATATGTTTAAAATCAATTTAATAGTACAATTCAAATTTTTCACTCCGATAATGGAACTGAATTCTGTAACAATTCCCTAAATCAGTTCCTAAAGTCAAAAGGTATGGTGCATAAAAGTAGTTGTCCTCACACACCACAACAAAATGGTGTTGCTGAACGCAAAAACAAGCACCTTCTTGAAGTCACCAGAGCCCTTCTTTACACATGTAATGTACCTAAATATTTCTAGGGTGAGGCACTCCTCACAGCCACTCACTTAATAAATAGGAGTCCTTCACGTGTTCTCTCATTCGTATCTCCTCTTGACAAACTCCGGGAAACTCATAATGTCTCTCATCTAGATCTGTCTCTTCCACTCCGTTTATTTGGTTGCTCTCCCTTTGTTCACCTCCATCACCCTCCTTCAAAATTAGATCCCCGGGCATTTAAGTGTATTTTCCTTGGGTACTCGAACGCTCAAAAAGGTTACAAGTGTTTTGATTTTGTCTCACAACGTCTCTTTGTTAGCCGTGATGTTACTGTTGTGAAATGTGTCATTATATGCAAATTAGTTAGTTAATTAGTTTGCTGTTTTAAGTATGTTATGCGTCCAGATTACTTCTGTTTTTATTTATTTATTTCATGTAAAAGTTTGAAATCAGTTTGTTGCTAGATCTAGGGAATAGGCTGATCTATAGATCCTAAAATATTGGAAACCTAATCTCTAGGTGCTGTTAGCGAGATTTATGGTCTGTTAGAGCATCTCTAGCTATTTTCAAATTTCTCTTGTATCTGTATATATTTAGCAACGTACCAGAAATAAATCTATTGGATTTATGCTCTAAAATTCTACATGGTATCAGAGCTTACCTGTTTCTTTTGATCCAATTTAGTATCTAGGGTTTGGTCGTTATGGCAACCTTAACTAAGGAGTCATCGGCCGAATCATATGAAGCTGGGAATTCTTCCTGCACGAATTTCAGCTCTGAAAATAGCTCACCAATCTCCATTGTCTTGGTAAAATTAACCCTCACCAACTATCGTGATTGGGCCCAAGCCATTCAACTTGCTGTTGAAGGCCGTGGCAAATTAGGGTTTCTGACTGGAGAAACTAAAGCTCCTTCAAATGTCAAGTCTTCAGCAATGGCTCAATGGCGAGTTGATAATGCCCTAGTGTCCTCTTGGTTAATTAATGCCATGTCCCCGGCAATCAAGAGGACCTTCATGTATCTTCCCACTGCCAAAGACATTTGGACTGCTGTTCGGGAATCATATGTTGTTGGAAAAGACCTTTCTCGTCTCTATTCTCTTAGAAGCCAATGCTGGAAGTCTGAACAAGGTTCCAGAAGTGTCACAGAGTATTGGTTTGAACTCTGTGCGTTATGGCAAGAAGAGGACTTGATTACAGATGATGAATGGGCTTCACCAGTTGATGCTGCGAAAAACAAGAAGAATATTGATGTGGACCGCATCCTACTCTTTCTTGCAGGTCTGAATCCAAAGTTTGATGATGTTAGAGCTCGTGTTCTAAGCTCTTCTTCACTCCCTTCACCACGTGAAGTATATTCAGAAATACGGCGAGAAGAAACAAGACGAGAGGTAATGCTTCCTACCTCTCCAATGCCATCCTCAGATCTGTCTGCCATGGTTAGTCATAACTCTAACCACAATGCTCCAGTAAATAAAGGTAAACCCTCTTGTGACCATTGCAAGAAGATTGGTCACACCCGTGATAAATGTTGGGAGTTGCATGGGAAACCTGTTGATTGGAAACCTAAAAAGGGTAAACCTAAGGCAAATCAGACAAGTCATGAGTCATCCCCTGGAACTGCTGAGACGTCATCTTCAATTAGCAAGGAGCCCATGATTCAGTTACTGGATCTCTTAAAAACGCTACAGCAGCAACCTTCAGGGCCCTCTATGGCTGCAGCTACTCATCAAGGTAAAGACTATAAAGCCTTGAACTGTTCATCTTTTCAATCTATGTGGATTGTGGATAGTGGTGCATCCGATCACATGACTTCTGACTCAAGTATGTTTATAAAGTATCTACCTTCTGCTGGAAATCAAAAGATTAGAACAGCTACTGGTTCTCCTGCCCCAATAGCTGGGTCTGGTACAGTTGAAATTTCTAAAACATTGAGCCTTGACTCTGTTCTTCATGTTCCTCATCTTGCTTGTAGTTTACTTTCTATAAGTAAATTAACAAAACAAGCAAACTGCTCTGGTTCACTTCTTTTCCACTCATTGTATATTTCAGGATCTCTCCTCGGGGAAGATGATTGGCACAGCTAAGGAATATGACGGTCTCTATTACCTCAACGCTTCAACTGTCACTGCTTTATGTTCTAGGATTTCTAGTTTTGTTTCTACTTCTGTTTCAGATGATTTATTGTTATGGCACCAAAGAATGGGTCATTCGGGTTTTTCCTACTTGAAAAAATTGTTTCCAAATCTGTCATTTAATAAAAATTTGCATTGTGATGTTTGTGAGTTAGCAAAAAATCATCGTGTCACTTTTTCTCCTATTGGTTATACCCCTTCTCGCCCTTTTTCCCAAATTCACAGTGATATATGAGGACCATCAAGAATAGCCAATCGAACATACTCAAAATATTTTGTAACATTTATTGATGACCACACTCGCATGTGTTGGGTTTTTTTGTTAAAAGAAAAATCTGAAGCGTGTTCTATATTCTGTGAATTTGCAAATTATGTCAAAAATCAATTTAATAGTACTATTCAAGTCCTTCATACAGACAATGGCACTGAATTTTGCAATTCTCATCTTCAAAAATATCTTACAAATCATGGAATTGTCCATAGGACAAGTTGCCCACACACACCTCAGCAAAATGGCATAGCTGAACGCAAAAATAGACATCTTTTGGAAGTCACACGAGCCATACTCTTTAATTGTAATGTTCCAAAATATTTTTGGGGTGATGCAGTTCTAACAGCCACTCATTTGATTAATAGAATGCCTACTCGTGTATTGGGTTTCAAATCTCCCTTAGATAAGCTTAGTGAAACTCATCCTACCTCTCATCTTTATTCATCACTTCCTCTTAAAGTATTTGGGTGTTCTACCTTTGTTCATATTCATCAACCTTTGTCTAAACTTGATTCTCGCGCTGTAAAATGCATATTTCTGGGTTACTCTAATTCGAAAAAAGGGTATAAGTGCTATGATCCGATTTCAAAACGTCTTTTTACAAGTAAAGATGTTATTTTTTTAGAAAACGAGTCGTTTTACAAGTCCTCAATTCAAGGGGAGAAAGTCGAGGATGAATTTCTGACTTTCAAACAAATTCCTGAACCAATTCCACCCTCGGATCCTATTATTTTGGGCCATAATAACGAGTTATCAGGTGCAGGGGGAGATGCAGCTAGGATGAATTGGCATAAAGTATATGTTAGGAGAAGAAAAAGGGTAAGAGACCGGAATACCCCTGAAACTGTGCCTTCATCTGAACCTAGGGAAAATCCTGAGCCTACAAGAGGTGAGACAGCTCCTGTACCTGTTGATGAAGGTCCAGATCTTCCCATAGCAAAAAGGAAGCAGCCCAGGACGTGTACTAAACACCCAATTTAGAACTGTGTCATATGCCAATTTATCTCAGAGCTATTATAATTTTGCTGCCCATCTTGATCAAGTTGCTGTTCCACGTGATGTATATGAGGCATTGGACAGCAAAGAGTGGCGAACTGCTGTAATGGAAGAAATGCAAGCCCTTGAGAAAAATCAAACATGGGAAATCACCACTCTTCCACAGGGAAAGAAGCCTGTTGGCTGTAAATGGGTTTTTACACCCAAGTATAATGCAGCTGGTACCTTGAATAAGTATAAAGCTAGGCTGGTTGCCAAGGGATTTACGCAGACCTATGGGATTGATTATACAGAGACTTTCGCTCCTGTCGCTAAATTAGATACAGTACGAGTTCTTCTCTCTATTGCTGCTAATTTAGATTGGTCTCTTCAACAGCTGGACATTAAGAACGCATTCTTGAATGGTGAGTTGAAGGAAGAGGTGTATATGACTCTTCCACCCGGTTTTGAGAAGGGAAGAAACCATCAAGTGTGTAAATTAAACAAGTCTATTTATGGCCTGAAGCAATCACCTAGAGCATGGTTTGATAGGTTCTCTCATGTACTTAAAGCAGAAGGGTACAAACAAAGCCTCTCTGATCATACCATGTTTGTTTTAAGAAAAGGTGAATTGATTACCATCCTCCTGGTATATGTAGATGATATTATTCTTGCAGGGAATGATTCAAATGAGATAGGCCGAATCAAGACAGCTTTGAATAAAGAATTTGAAGTTAAAGATCTCGGCAATCTCAAGTATTTTCTGGGTATGGAAGTAGCAAGATCTAAGGAAGGTATATGCGTTTCACAACGCAAATACATACTTGATCTGTTAGCCGAGACTGGCATGTTAGGTTGCAAACCTAGCAAAGTTCCGATTAACACCAAAGCACATAAGAAAAAAGATGTGCCTAAGGAAGGGAAGAAGGATCTTGAGTTTAAAAAGAAGCTTGAACGGGAAGAAGCTCCAGCAGATAAAGAAAGGTATCAACGTTTAGTTGGAAGACTCATTTATCTCATACTAGACCAGACATTGCTTTTGCAGTGAGTGTAGCAAGCCAACATATGCACACTCCTAAACAAAAGCACTTAGATGGAGAATTCAAGATACTTAGATACCTTAAAGGCACTCCAGGCAGGGGTCTCTTCTTTAAGAAAAACTCTCTTAGAACCATTGAAGTATTTACAGATGCTGACTGGGCAGGGGATCAAGAGAATAGCCGGTCAACCTCTGGATACTGTACCTTTATGTGGGGTAATATGGTTACTTGGCGGAGTCAAAAACAAAGAGTGGTGTCTAAAAGCAGTGCAGAAAGTGAACTAAGAGCATTAGCCCAAGGACTTATGGAGGGCTTATGGCTGAAAAGGGTGGTTGAGGAAGCACAAGTCACGTGTGAAACACCAATGAGGTTGTATTGTGACAACAAGGCAGCCTTAAGTATGGCACTAAATCCTGTCCAACATAGCAGGACCAAACACGTGGAGGTGGATAGGCACTTCATCAGGGAAAAGGTTGAAGAGGGAGCTATCTGCTTGTCATATGTTCCAACACGCCAACAGTTGGCAGATATACTAACTAAGGGTTTATCAGAAGATTTGTTTGAGTATTTTGTACGCAAGTTGAACATGTTGAATATCTATGTGTCAACTTGAGGGGGAGTGTTGTGAAATGTGTCATTATATGCAAATTAGTTAGTTAATTGGTTTGCTGTTTTAAGTATGTTATGCGTCCAGATTACTTCTGTTTTTATTTATTTATTTCATGTAAAAGTTTGAAATCAGTTTGTTGCTAGATCTAGGGAATAGGCTGATCTATAGATCCTAAAATATTGGAGACCTAATCTCTAGGTGCTGTTAGCGAGATTTATGGTCTGTTAGAGCATCTCTAGCTATTTTCAAATTTCTCTTGTATCTGTATATATTTAGCAACGTACCAGAAATAAATCTATTGGATTTATGCTATAAAATTCTACAATTACCTTTGTTGAGTCTGCACCCTATTATTCCTCTTCTTCGATTCAGGGGGAGAAGTTGAGTGAGTTGAGTGAATCTCAGTTTGAGGAGCATATTCCTGAGCCTATACCACCCAGAACCGAGAATCCCACTTCGAATGACCCATTGTTGCCTAAACCAAGGGGAGATGAGATCGGTAGTAAAAGATTTAAGGAACATGGAGTATACACACGTAGAAACAAACGTAGTGGTAAGACATCACTTTCTTCAGGTGTGCCAATTCCTGAACCGGTGGAGACCCTTGGAGCTACAGGTGAGGAGAAGGAAGATGTTCAGGATACTGAAGCTGCTGAGTTAGAATTGCCCATTGCCAAAAGAAAAAAGGGCCGTTCTTGCACCAAGCATCCAATACAAAAGTATGTGTCATACTCTGCTCTTTCTCACACTCACCATACCTTTGTTACTAGTATTGATGAGATCAGGGTGCCCAATAATGTCCATGAAGCACTTGGTGTTCCAGAGTGGAAAAATGCAGTTCTTGAAGAGATGAAGGCTCTTGAGAAAAATGATACCTGGGAGGTAGTTGAACTTCCCAAAGGAAAGAAACCCGTTGGCTGCAAATGGGTATTCTCTCCTAAGTTTAATGCAGATGGTACCCTCAACAAGTACAAGGCTCGCCTAGTTGCCAAAGGCTTCTCGCAGACACATGGAATTGACTATAATGAGACATTTGCTCCTGTGGCTAAATTAAACACAATTAGAGTTCTTCTTTCAATCGCTGCCAATCTTGATTGGCCACTGCAACAGCTTGATGTTAAGAATGCATTCTTAAATGGTGAGCTACAAGAAGAAGTGTATATGAATCTCCCACCAGGATTTGATGAGGGTAGAACTAATCAGGTGTGCAAGTTAAAAAAATCTATCTATGGCTTGAAACAGTCCCCTCGTGCTTGGTTTGATCGATTCTCTAAGGTACTTAAATCTGAAGGGTATACTCAGAGCCTATCAGATCACACTATGTCCTCAAGAAGGATACATCCATCACTATTCTGATTGTGTATGTGGATGATATTGTTCTCACTGGGAATGATGTAAATGAGATTACTCGGATCAAGACAGCCCTCAATAGAGAGTTTGAAGTCAAGGACCTTGGGAACTTAAAGTATTTCCTAAGTATGGAGGTGGCAAGATCTCACAAGGGTATATATGTTTCGCAACGAAAATATATTCTTGATTTACTTAAGGAGATAGTTATGCTTGGGTGTAGACCAAGTGCAGTCCCTATAAGTACCACAAAGAAGGCCAAGAAAAATTGTAAACCTGCAAAGGCAAAAGAGGAAGCTGCTCGAAGAAAGAAACGAGAAAAGGATGAAACCCCAACAGATAAGGGACGATACCAAAGACTGGTTGGTAAGCTTATCTATCTCTCTCATACTTGTCCTGACATTGCTTTTGCAGTTAGTGTGGCAAGTCAACACATGCATTCTCCTAGGAAGAAGCATTTGGATGCCGCTTATAAAATCCTCAGATACCTGAAAGGTACTCCTGGTCAATGACTCTTCTTCAAAAAGAATGAGTCAAGATCAGTTGAGATTTATACTGATGCAGATTGGGCAGGAGACCAGGAAGATAGTAGGTCAACCTCTGGATATTGTACATTTGTTTGGGGGAACCTGGTTACTTGGCAAAGTCAAAAGCAGAGGGTTGTCTCTAAAAGTAGTGCAGAATCAGAACTGAGAGCTTTGGCTCAAGGAATTATGGAAGGTTTATGGGTTAAACGGGTGACTCAAGAGGCACAAGTAACTGTTAATGGTCCGCTAAAGTTGTATTGTGATAACAAAGCAGCTCTAAGTATGGCATTGAATCCAGTGCAGTACAGTAGAACTAAACATGTTGAGGTTGATCGCCATTTTATCAGAGAAAAGGTTGAAGAAGGGATTATCTGTTTATCCTATGTGCCAACAAGGCAACAGCTTGCAGACATCCTGACCAAGGGCCTATCAGAAGATATCTTCAAGTTTTTTGTGAGCAAGTTGGATATGATAAATATCTATAGTCCAACTTGAGGGAGAGTGTGGTGATTATGTAAATATTTTGTAAATAATATTTATTATAGAGATTAGGGTACTCAGATTTATTTCCTTATTAGTTCCTTATTTCCTAGTTCCTTAGTTTATTTCCTCTTTTGATTCCTGTATTAATTGTATTAATTCTGTGCATCCCAATATCAATGGGATTGATTAGGAAGCTCTTGTATTATATATAGCTGTGGCTATAATCAGTGAAATAAGAAGAATTCTTTTGCTATCTTACACATTGTTAAATTTCTTGATAGGTGAGCAGAAAAGGACTATATTACACAAATAGTAGCATGCTACTGATAAGACATGGAAGGATGGTTGCAGATGAAGAAAATGGCAAAGAAGAGAAGGATCACCTCATGCTAATGTACACTCTGGTCCAAGACGAATGGTGGGTGAGGCGGTTTAGATGAGGAATCTCCATATTGGTAACATGATAGAGTGAATGGTTCAGATGAGGAAATATCTTAAAATCCTCGCACTGTTAAGTATGTTGTCGTCTCTGTCACTGCTGCCACCTCCGGTGTTCCAGAGAGTCTCAGGCGAAAGCAACTAAAAGCCGTCGCGACTGCAAACATGGCCTTTTATACCATTGGCTCCGCCAAGTAGGCATGCGATCCTTCATTCTATCCAAAACAATTCCAAGCTAATCCATTTGGGAAGACACGATATTACCAGTGTTTTTTTTATTGAAGTCAAAAAGATCCAGATATTCACAAAATCTAATTGAAGACATCGCAAAGCATTTGTCTTACCTGTTACTAAGGCCAACCTTCATAATATAATCAACATAACCATCACAATCAACAATGAATATGAGAGATTCATGCATGTATCAGAAAAGATAATCTAAGACTAAAAGTGGTCAAGAAATGGATATATTAATGAATCAAGGTAGGCAATATGGATCTAGCTGTAAACAAAATGAATGTCCTTCTCATTTCCATGTTTAGCAAATCCAAATATGTGGTTTCAAACAAGGTGCAAGCCAAGTTCTAGAGTAATGAAGAGATAGGCAACACACATGAAATGAATATTAATAGGCCCAAAAACATCACAAGGTCATGAATACCTACTTAGGATTCACCTAAAGCCAAAAAAGCTGCCATGTTTCTACTCAACACACAATCATTCTCTCATTAATTCAAGAATGCATTTGAACCAAGGATTACCTCATATTTGCAATTCTCAAATCCAAAACAAATTTTTTGAACTATTTTTTTTTTTTAAAATTTAACCTTTTTCCGATAACATAAAAACAAAGGAAACACACAAAAATAAAAATTATAATATGCAACCAATCCAACCAAATCAAATGATTAGCAACACAATATAAGAGCGAAAAAAGAAAGCATACATGAAGGCCTAGTAAGGTGCATCTTGAACAATCATCTCATGTTATGAGGAGGGAATTCCTTGTAGAAAGACTTCAAAATGCTGGCTCTGCTAGTCTCCTTCTTAACCTTCACAAGACAACCAAAATAAATTTCTTCAAAATGAACATATAGCTTTAAAAGGAAGTTGCACATGATGCATTTTCCTAAAAGATATACCATCCATAAATTTTTTGTACTTTAGAATTTTGGGACATTCGTATACCAAATACTACTTGACACATTTAAGAGTGATTCATCAAATGATTTAGTCACAATAAATTGATACCCCTTCTTAGATCACTTTATATCAAATGTCTTTAGAAGTGGATCTTTTCATCTAACAATTAAATAAAAAAAGACAATTTTTTAAAAAGTGTCTTTACCCTTCCATGTTTGTGGGCTATAGTGCAGCACTAGACTTTATAGTTGAAACCCTTTTGAGTTCACCTCTTCACCATTAATACTGTTTCTGAGAAAATCAACTTGCTATTGGCAAGTTTTAATAAAAGCCTTGACCTGGACAACTAAAATAATTATGTCAAAAATCTATACAATATATTTTCAAAGATGCCTAACCAATTTTATATACCAATAGAGGGCACCGTATTTTCTAATTGGCATTTCAAATAGTCCGTTGCCTTCAGCCATGAGAAACTAATAGCCCTTGATCTGCTAATGGCATTAGTCAAAGCAGGACAATTTATCCCTATTCGTATTTTCTAAACTGCTAATGTACGCGCACTGAATAGGATCAGAAACTAGTTTCTCAGATAAATTATCAATATCTTTTGAGCTTGATATGTGCATTCAATAAATTCATAGTGCAAAGCAGCAAAATAAACTACATAATAAAAATCTAGCATGCATCGCCCAATCAAACTTAACAGATTGACAAAGAAGTCCACGCCCGTTAAAATTCTCTAACAACTAACAGCTGCAAATAATTGAGTAAACATGAAGATCATGGCATATTTTTTGTTGCAAAGCGAATTTGAGAAGCCTTAAGTAGAGAAATCCTATATAACTCATAGCAGCCTTATCATGATAGCATTTAATAGAATTATAAAAGAAATTGCCTAAATCATTACATACCTGATATTTTTCCTTCCCTCTTAAAAAAAAAGAACCTGAACAGGTGGTCTCTCATCTCATAATTTTCCACCAACAAGCTTTTACAGCTAACATATGTATATAGCCGATTCCTACAATTGAAAAGGAGGGGGAAGGGACTTTCAGATTACAAAAAAACAAATTTTTTTTAGTCTGTACTTGTACAGATTAAAGGTACAAAAGATTCTGGAAAGCAGGGTAAAATTAGACAAGTAAACGTAATATAAATACTAAATGTATATTCTACTACCAGTCATAATTGGAACCTTGAGGTATAGCATAAAGAGTGCTATTTGTCTTCAAACACTGTAACAATCTTTTGTTATGGGGCTTCTGTGCAGGTCCAATAGTAATCCAATCCATATGCACAACTACAGGGACCAACATTTTTGATAAACCTGTTTGTTGTGATTGCGGCACAATAGAATAAAGCTACAATCAAGAGAAAAGAAGTTGTCAAATAGATGTTCAAGTAAAGTTCCAATAAAGATCTGCAAAAGTTAACTTTCTGCATCAATCATTACATCATGACTAAGCTATTTTATACACAGCAAATAATTACAATGTGACGAAATGTGAGCAATATACCATCTAAATTATATTTAAACAAGTATGATAGTTATGAACTTAAACATAGGCAAAGCCAGTAAAGCTTAACCTATGGATCATTGGGTAACCATCTACATTTATATATAAACAAGAGCAACTAGCAGCTTATATTTGAACAATTCTAATAGGAATGAACATGAACAGGTAAAGCCAGCTAGGCTTAACCAGTTGATCAAGAGAACAAGTAACATCTCAATCACATCATTACTAGTATTAACTTACAGAGTGGTTTATCAGGCAAGATATATTTCCCCTATGTGCTGCATCGATGACCACTTCTTCAATGATCTTGAACTGCTGCATATTTATATCGTTAAATGTTATGGTCCAAACTACTATGAAGGCTATACTACCCAATAATTATAAACCTATCTAAAAGAAGCATCCAAACAAGATAGGATTGAACATCTGAGTATAAAAAATATGTACATCATACCACTTATAACGACTTAATGATAGGCATATGTGTTTGTTATCACATTGCAAGTCTGTAACAGAGTCCATGTGATGATAACATTAATAATAGACATACATAACAGTCTTTGCCTTTTGAACGATACTTAGCCTTCCTCATATCAGCAACACTTCGTCTTACGTGCTCACTACGGTACTCAGCAACCTAAATTTAAGAAAATTAAGAACTTGGATGAGCATACCTTCACAAGCACTCACACGAACCTTGCATTAACAAGAAATTATCCTAAATTACTAACATGCAAACCATCTCTCCTTCTTCTATATCTGATGGGATATACATGAATATCCCTGCGATCAAAGAGACCCTAAAGCACTTGATGCATTTTCCTAAAAGATAGACCATCTATAAATATTTTGTACTTTAAAATTTTGGGACATTTGTACACCAAATAATACTTGATACATTTATGAGTGTGTTAGGAAATAAATATATAGAATCAGATCAAATCCCTAACAATCATGGATTATGATTAGGAGCATATTTTCATTAATTGTCATTTAATATTGAGGCTCATCTCCTCTTGTATATATACCTTATTGTACATATCAATATAGAGAAAATTCATATGGCTTTGATTTCTCTAGATTCTGGTGCTACTAATCACATGACAGGAAATCGTCATCAATTCTCTAATTATGATCCATCTGCCACTTCATCGAGTATTACCATTGCCAATGGTTCCTGTTCACGGATACTTGGATCTGGTTCTGTCGATCTTACCCCATCAGCTCAGTTATCTTCTATATTGCATGTCCCTAATCTTGCTTTTAATCTTCTTTCTATCAGCCAACTCACTCGGAAGATTAATTGTTCACTTTTTACCCTGATTCTTGTTTAATTCAGGGACCTTGTGACAAAGAAGATTATTGGTAGAGGCTATGAATCTGGCGCCCACTAATTTCTTGATGATCAGGTATCTCAGGTGTCTCGGCCGATTGCTTGCTCCGATATTTTGAACCCTTTTGAAATACATTGTCGACTTGGTCATTTGTCTCTATCATCTTTGAAGAAATTGTACCCCTGTCATCTTTAGACTGTGATTCATGTTAGTTTGCCAAACATCATCGCCTTCCACTCATGCCTAGAGCTGATAAGCGAGCTGCATCACCATTTGAGTTAGTTCATTCTGATGTGTGGGGGCCTTATCCTATTGAGTCGAAGCCTGGTTTCAAATATTTTGTCACCTTTGTTGATGACTTTTCCCGGGTCACTTGATTATATCTCATGAAAAGTCGTTCTGAGCTATTCTCCCACTTTTGTGCCTTTTGTGCAGAGATTAAAACCCAAGTTGGTGTCTCTAACCGGACTTTGCGAAGTGATAATGCTAAAGAATATTTTTCTAGAACCTTTTAATCCTATATGCTTCAACATGGCATCCTCCATCAATCCTCATGTGTAGATACACCGGCTCAGAATGGTGTTGCTGAACGAAAAAATCGACACTTACTTGAGGTTGGCCGAGCACTTATGTTTCAAATGAAGGTTCCTAAGCCATTTTGGGCTGATGCGGTGTCCACTACTTGTTTTCTCATCAATTGTATGCCCTCTTCTGTTCTTGGTGGTAAAATCCCTTACACGACTTTGTCTCCGTCAAATGCTGTATTTCCTTTTGATCCTCGAATCTTTGGGTGTGTTTGTTTTGTTCGGGATGTTCGGCCTCATGTTACTAAGCTAGATCCAAAGTCTCTTAAATGTGCTTTCCTTGGATACTCTCATCTTCAGAAGGGATATCAGTGTTTTTCCCCTGATCTTAACCGCTATCTGGTGTCTGCAGATGTTACTTTTTATGAATCCCTTTCTTTTTTCTCTCATTTGCCTACATCTTCTGTCCAATCCTCCTCAAACGAGGAAGATAACCTTTTGGTTTATCAAGTCATCCATTCAACGCCAATTCAGACACCTGTTTGTCCACCTCGACCCCCTATCACACAAGTCTACACTAAACGCCATAGAGGGAGTATTGATGCTCACCCAGAGTCAGGCCCTCTGTTATCTGCTTCGTCATTGGATCCTGCTTTGAGCACACCTGTTCTTGAGTCTCATTCAGATTCAGCCATTCCACCTGAGACTACACCTGATTTTAAGTCAAAGGTTTGGGATCTTAAACAATGTTCTCTTAGTTTGGGTGATTATGATCTTGCCAGAAGCACTCTTTGGCAAGAACTTGATCTCATTAATCAAGTTAATCCGTGATGTCCCACTCACCTTGCTGTCTATTGCACTCATATTGAGAAAGAGCAATTGTTTGAATTGTTAGTTGGACAAAATGTCTCCTTCGATGATGTTCGTGGTCGCATTCTTGGTCACACTCCTCTTTCCTTTGTCCGAGAGGCCTTTGCCATACTTCGGGGAAAGGACTCTCACAAAAAGTTTATGCTCAAGGAAAGTCAAGCAGCTCATTCATCTACTGTTGAAGCCTCAACATTGGTTGCACGTTGTTCAGATCATCGTCCCCAAAAATCTCGTCCTGTGTGTGATCATTGCAAGAAACTTGGTCACACAAAGGACTCTTACTGAGAGCTTCATGGCAAACCAGCGGATTGGAAGCCAAGGAAAGGAAAGAGCAACGGCTATGTTGCAAAAACCTTAAAGGATAATGACTCTTCTGCATCTCCTCAAGGTGACAAATTTGATCAAATCTTGGAGCTTCTCAATTCTCTCCAGCCTCTACGCAAACAGCCCACTGCCACAATTGTCAAGAGAGGTAATTTTTTTAGGGCTCTTGCCGCCATTAAAACTGAGTATTCGAAATTGTTGGATCATAGATTCTAGTGCTTCTAACCATATGACTGATGATGCCACTCTGTTCTCATCATATACTACCACTAAAAGACCTCTCATTGTTAAAATTGAAGATGCTTCTGCTTCTATTATTGCTGGTTTTGGAAGTATTTCTGTCTCCCCTCATCTTACTCTTAAAAATGTGCTGCATGTTCCAAAATTAAGAAGTAACTTATTGTCTGTTAGTAAATTGGCTCATGAAGGAGATGCCATGCTGACTTCTTTGCAAACCATTGTGTTTTTCAAGACCTGTCGTTGGGGACGGCGATTGGCTATGCTAGAGAACATGAGGGGCTCTACTACCTAGGTTCTAGTAATTTTCTTAGTATTGGTTCTTGTAATAAAGTGTCTCTCCATAGGATTAGTAAATTGGAGTTATGGCACCAACGTTTAGGTCATCCCAACTTTCATTATATGTCAAAAATGTTCCCTGAATTTTGTTCTAATAAAGATTCTTCTCATTTTAGTTGTGACACTTGTGAACTCTCTAAACATCAAAGAGTTTGTTTTTCTAGCACTCCATACTGTGCATCTCATCCTTTCAAAATCATCCATAGCGATTTGTGGGGACCTTCCAGTACTGCCAATCGAACTAATTCCAAATGGTCTATCACTTTTATCGATGATCACACAAGGGTCACCTGAGTTAACCTCTTGAAGGATAAAAAAGATGTTGTTCAAACATTCATTGATATTTATAACATGATTTGTACGCAATTTCAATCACAAATCCAGATCCTTCACACAGAGAATGGTACTAAATACTTCAATCAGCATTTACCAAAATTCTTGTCCAATAAAGGAATTGCTCATAAAAGCTCTTGCCCATACAGTCCATAACAAAATGGCATTACCAAACGCAAAAATCGCCAAATCCTTGACATTGCTAGGGCTATCATGCTTAATTCCAATGTTCCTAAATATTATAGGGGGGATGCAATTCTTACTACCACGTTTCTCATAAATTGAATGCCAAGCAAACCTCTTTTATTCTGCACCCCTCTACAAACTCTCCAAGATTCTCATAATTTATCCTATCTTGAAAATACACTGCCTTTAAGAGTCTTTGGCTGTACTATTTTCACCCATCTCCACCATACACCAAAACTTTCTCCTAAAGCTCTTAGGTGTATTTTTCTTGGGTGTTCTAGCTCCAACAAAGGCTACAAATGTTCCAATCCTATTACCAAGCGTCTCTTTGTATCTTGTCATGTCACTTTTCATGAACTTGTCCCATTTCACTCTTCGCCTTCGATTCAGGGGGAGAATATTAGGGAATTTCCGACTGTGAGTGACTAACAAATCTGTCCAGAATCTGTTCAGGAACCTAACCTTAGTTTTACAGACTGTTTCACTCCTTTAGTCCCATCTTCTCCTTCACTAGACCTGTCCAGCGATATCTCTAAGTCTAATAAAACACCAGAGGTGCCAAAAGAGGATGAAAAAGTGTCCAATTCAGGGAGATAAACCTAAAATTAGAAACACCTATACTAGGAGACATCAATTAGGTCACACCTCTCATGTTCCTAGCATCAGTCAAGCGTCTGAACCGATGATAAGTCCTGGAGCATATGATGGTAGTGGAGAAGGAGAACATGAAGAGGATGCAGCTGCTGTATCAGATGATCTTGATATTCCTATTGCCAAGAGAAAGCAACCCCGGACTTGCACACAGCACCTTATTGAACACTTTGTCTCTCATAAGGCACTCTCTGCAAAATATGGTGCTTTTATATTACAACTCGATGATATCCAGATACCCAATAGTATTGAGAAAGCACTAGTTATTCCTGAGTGGCGGCAAGCGGTGCTAGCTGAAGTATAGAGCTGATGGCACTCTTGACAAATACAAGGCAAAACTTGTGGCCAAAGGTTTCTCTAAAATCTATGGGATGGATTATAATGAGTCGTTTGCACCGGTGGCGAAGCTGAATACAAGGGGCAAATCTAGATTGACGATTACACCAACTTGATGCGAAGAATGCCTCCCTAAATGGTGATTTGAAAGAGGAAGTGTACACGAGTCTTGAAAACCCAAGGCTACACACAAGGTCAAAGTGGCCACACCTTGTTCTTCAAGCACCGTAAGGGAAGATTGCTATTTTGGCAGTATATGTGGATGATATTGTCTTGACATGAGATGATGAGGAAGAAGTATCATGGTTAAAACAGGCTCTAAACCGAGAATTTCATGTTAAAGATCTAGGGGACATGAAGTATTTTCTTAGGATGGAAATTGCTAGAGCCAAGAAGGGTATCTACATATCCCAAAGAAAATAAATCTTGGATCTCTTAAAGGAGATAGGTATGCTAGGGTGTAGGCCAAGTGATACTCCAATCAAAGCATACAAGATCAGTGATAAGGCAGAATTGGGGAAGGCTGTAGATATTGGCAGCTATCAGAGAATGGTGGGAAAATTGATTTATTTCTTTCACACTAAGCCTGATATAGCCTTTGCCATGAGTGTAGTTAGCCAACACTCTCATGACCCCAAGCAGAAGCATCTCAATGAAGTCTATAGAATACTGAGATACTTGAAAGGTTCACCAGGAAGGGGCCTCTTATTCAAGAATTCCAATCAGAGCAATATAGAAATGTTTGCTAATGCTGATTGGGCAGGTGATCAAGAAGATAAAAAGTCAACTTCAGGTTACTGCACATTTGTTTGGGGCAATCTTGTAACTTGGAGAAGCAAGAAACAGACTGTAATAGCAAGTAGTGCTGAAGCAGAATTCAGGGCCATTGCATCAGGGATTTGTGAAGGCATATGGTTGAAACGAGTTCTTGAAGCGCTTGGCATGACTACAAATCTTCTAGTGAGAATGTAATCTGACAATATGGCTGCCATCAACATCTCTCATAATCTAGTTCAACATGATCGAACCAAGCATGTAGAGATTGCTCGCCATTTTATCAGAGACAAAATTGACAATGGGATCATTAGCCTTACCTATATCCCTTCTAGAGAACAAACAGTCGACATGCTTACAAAGGGATTAGCTAAGGACAAGTTCGAGTATTTCGTAGGCAAGTTGGATATGATTGATACTATGTACCAACATGAGGAGGAGTGTTGGAATCCTGAAGTTATTGATATATCCGGTTTCCTAGTATTTAGGAGTAGGAAGAGATTTTAAAAATTCAGAGTTAAATTCCCTATTTCTACTCTTGTAACTAATTCATTCCTTGATACTAGGAGATCTATTTTCTAGGTTGTACAGTTAGTGCTCTGCTCTCCTACTTACAGTATCTATATCCCATTCATGGGATTATTTTGTATTCATTCAAAGAATCAATAAAGTGCCTCTCGGTTTCTCCAATTAATCAACATATTATAGCACCCTTAGGTCAAAACAGAAATATAGCATGTGAAGCAGTTAAAATGAAGAATATAGCACTAAAACATAGATCTATGTGATACTTTTAGGTTGAAATCAGAATCACAGCAAATGAAGCAATTAATATACATAAATTGACTAAAACAAAAATAAAAGCAGCACCTTTAAGTACAAATAAGAAACACATAATTTAAAGCCATTAAAATGCAGAAAATGAGTGCAGAAATTTGGCCATACACAGCAAGAACTAGGGCAGAAGAATTGAAAAATAATTTCAAATAAATTTCCCATGCTATAAATTCAAGCTTGAAACTTGACAAATCAAGAAGCCAGTTTCTCATACATACAAAGAACAAGACTGCCATGAATCCTAGAATCAAAACCATTCTCACCAACAGAAAAAAGCCTTGTTCTTTACAAGCAAGCAAAGCATACAACGTCAAAACAATGAACCTTCAAAATGTTCCATTCACCCTCCAACTAAATACTAGTTTCTCAGATAAATTACATACCCTGTAACTCAAACCACAATAGTTTCAGACCACAAAGAGAGGATATTAATGTAAAGACACATACCTCTTTGTTTTTTCCTCATTCCGGCACAACATTCCCTGGCCAGAAGATGAGAAAAAGTGATCAAAATCAGTGTTCTGGAATACTCAGCAAGAGGTAAAGTTGGGAATAAATACATGAGAAGTGAAATAGCCATATTCAGGAAAAGGGGAGGCGTCCATTTTTGCTTCTACATCTAGAATCTTTATACGGGGGTGCAGAAGCATATGCAAAATCATGGATATATGAAGAGATTCTAAACCCATAATGAAATAGAAGTATAGTGCAGAGATTTTGTGCAAACACGTAGATGTATGCCACCCTTTCAATATGATAGTCATGGAGCAATGAAAAATCATATCCATTAATCAACATATTATAGCACTCTCAGGTCAAAAAGAGAAAGGCAACATGTGAAGCAGTTTAAAAAAGAATGTAGCACTAAAACATAGATCTATGTGATACTTTTACGTTGAAATTATAATCGCAGCATATGAAGTATTTAAGATAGAGAGTTTTGCACTAAAATGAAGATAAACCCAGTACTTTTAAGTACAAATCAGAAATATATAATTTAAAGCCATAAAAATGCACAAAATGTGTGCAGAAATTTCGCAATACACAGCAAGAACTAGGGAATAATTGAAAGATAATTTCCAATAAATTTCCCAGTCTATCAATTCAAGCCTGAAACTTGAAAAATCAAGAAGCCCTTTCCTCATACTTACAAAGAACAATACTACCATGAGTCTCCAGAATCCAAACCATTGTCACCAACAGAAAAAGCCCTTTTTCTTGACATGCAAGCAAAGCTTACAATGAAGGTTCAATTAGTAGTGTCATTTAACGTTCCACTCACCCCCCCCCCCCCAAAAAAATCCAAATACTAGTTTCTAAGATAAATTACATACCCTTGTAACTCAAACCAAAATAGTTTCAGACCACAAAGAGAGGCTAGTAATGTAATGAGACATACCTCTTTGTTTTCTCCTCCTTCATGCATAAGATTCCCAGGCTTGAAGATGAAAAAAAAAAGCCTATCTAAATCAGTTTTCTGGAATACTTAGCAAGAGGTAAAGTTGAGAACAAATATATGAGAAGTGAAATAGCCATGCTAAGGAAAAGGGAGATTTTGGGCAAACACGAGGGTGTATGCAGCCCATTCAATATGAAAGTCATGGAGCAATAAAAAATCAGATACATTAATCAACATATTATAGAACTCTTAGGTCAAATACAGAAATACAGAATGTGAATTAGTTAAAATGAAGAATGTAGCACTAAAACATAGATCTATGTGATACTTTTAGGGTGAAATCAAAATCGCAGCATATGAAGCAATTAATATACATAAATTTTGACTAAAACAAAGATAAATACAGCATTTTTAAGTACTAATCAGAAACACATAATTTAAAGCCATTAAAATGCAGAAAATGTGTGCAGAAATTTGGCCATACACAGCAAGAACTAGGGCATAAGAATTGAAAGACAATTTCAAATAAATTTCCCATGCCATCAATTCAAGCCTGATACTTGACAAATCAAGAAGCCCGTTTCTCATACTCATCTGGTCCTATTTATAAGTCACTTCTAGCATATTTCACACAGATCAAGGAAAGCCTTAAAACTCATTAACTTTCTACTAAAATCCAACAAATTTACAACTTTACCCATATTAAATATCCACTATACCACATAAAAATAAAGTCAACAAATAATAAATGAAGGGTAAACTTGTATATTCATACTCAACATTTAATTAGGTGACTTATATATAGGACCAAATAAAACCTTCTCTCTCTGCCCTATAAATAGGACCAGAGGAGTACATAGAAAGAACAATATTGCCATGATTCTCCAGAATCAAAACCATTCTCACCAACAGAGAAAAGCCTTGTTCTTTACATAGAAGCAAACCTTACAAAGACAAAACAATGAAGCTTCAAAATGTTCCACTCACCCCCCACCAAGTACTAATTTGTCAGATAAATTACATACCCCTGTAACTCACACAAAAATAGTTTCAGACCACAGAGAGGATAGTAATGTAAAGCGACATACCTCTTTGTTTTTTCCTTGTTCCGGCACAACATTCACTGGCTAGGGGATGAAAAAAGTTATCAAAATCAGTGTTCTAGAATACTCAGCAAGAGGTAAAGTTGGGAAAAAATACATGAGAAGTGAAATAGCCATGTTAAGGAAAAGGGGAGACATCCATTTTGCTCATACGTCTGCAAATCTTTACATGGGTGTGCAGAAGCATATGCAAAACCATGGATATATGAAGAGCTTCTAAACCCATAATGGAAAAGAAGTATAATGCAAAGATTTTGTGCAAACATGTGGGTGTACGCCGCCCTTTCAATATGAAAGTAATGGAGCAATAAAAAATCAGATCCATTAATCAACATATTATAGCAGTCTCAGGTCAAAAAGAGAAAGACAGCATGTGAAGCAATTAAAATGAATGTAGCACTAAAACATAGATCTATGTGATAACTTTTAGGTTGAAATCAGAATCGCAGCATATGAAGTAATTAATATAAATAGTTTTGCACTAAAATGAAGAGAAACGCAGCACTTTTAAGTAAAAATCAGAAATACATAATTTAAAGACATTAAAATGCAGAAAATGTGTGCAGAATTTTCACAATACACAGCAAGAACTACGGCATAATTGAAAGATAATTTTAAATAAATTTTCCACGCTATCAATTCAAGCCTGAAACTTGACAAATCAAGAAGCCCTTTCCTCATACGTACAAAGAACAATACTGCCATGATTCCAGAATCAAAACCATTATCAACAACAGAAAAATTAGTAGTGTCGTTTAACGTTCCACGCACCCCCCCCCCCCAAAACACAAAAAGCCAACTACTAGTCTCCAAGATAAATTACATACCCCAGTAACTCAAACCGCAATAGTTTCAGATCACAAAGATAGGCTAGTAATGTAATGCAACATACCTCTTTGTTTTCTCCTCCTTCCGGCATAAGATTCCCTGGCTAGAAGATGTAAAAAAAAGACCATCGAAATGAGTGTTCTGGAATACTCAATAAGGGGTAAAAGTTGAGAACAAATGCATGAGAAGTGAAATAGCCATGTTAAGGAAAAGGGGAGATGTTCGTTGCTCGTACGTAAGCGAATCTTTACAGGGGTGTGCAAAAGCATTTGCAAAACCATGGATATATGAAGAGCTTCTAAACCCATAATGGAATAGAAGTATAATGCAAAGATTTTATGCAACCACATGGGTGTATGTTGCCCTTTCAATATGAAAGTTTCAGCAATAAAAGATCATATCTATTAATCAACATATTATAGCACTCTTAGGTCAAAAACAGAAATACAGCATGTGAAGCAGTTAAAATGAAGAATGTCGCACCAAAACATAGATCTATGTGATACTTTTAGGTTGAAATCAGAATCACCGCATATTAAGCAATCAATATACATAGTTTTGCACAACGATAAAAACAAACGCAGCACTTTTAAGTACAAATCAGAAATACATAATTTCAAGCCTTTAAAATGCAAAAAATGTGTGCAGAAATTTGGCAATACACAGCAAAAACTAGGGCCTAAGAATTGAAAGACAATTTCAAATAAATTTCCCATGCTATCGATTCAAGAATGAAACTTGACAAATCAAGAAGCCCGTTCCTCATACGCAAAAAGAACAAAAATGCCATTATTCCCAAGAATCAAAATGATTATCACCAACAGAAAAAAGCCTTGTTCTTTACATGCAAGCAAAGCTTACCACGTCAAAACAATGAAGCTTCAATTCGTAGTGTCATTTAATTTTCTACAACAACCCCCACCCCCCCCCCCCGGGGCGCGGGAACCAAATACTAGTTCTAGATAAATTCAGCACCCCTGTAACTCAAACCACATTAGTTTTAGACAACAAAGAGAGCGTAGTAATGTAATGTGACATACCTCTTTGTTTTCTCCTTATTCAGGCATAACCTTCCCTGCTTAGACGATGAAAAAAAGTCCTATCTAAATCAGTATTCTGGAACAGTCAGCAAGAGGTAAAGTTGGGAACGAAGACATGAGAAGGGAAATAGCCATGTTAAGGAAAAGGAGAGACGTACATTTTGCTCCTACGTCAGTGAATCTATACACGGGTGTGCAGAAGCCTATGCAAAACCATGGATATATGAAGAGCTTCTAAACCCATAATGGAATTGAAGTATAGCGCTAAGATTTTGTGCAAACATGAGGGTGTATGCTGCCCTTTCAATATGGAAGTCATTCAGCAATAAAAAATCACATCCATTAATCAACATATTATAGCACTCTTAAGTCAAAAACACAAATAGAACATGTCAAGCAGTTAAAATGAAGAATGTAGCACTAAAACATAGATCTATGTGATACTTTTAGGTTGAAATCAGAATCGCATCATATGAAGCAATTAATAGACATAATTTTGCACTATAATAAAGAAAAACACAGCATTTAAAGTACAAATGAGAAATACATAATTTAAAGCCATTAAAATGCAGAAATTTGGCCATACACAGTAAGAACTAAGGCATAAGAATTGAAAGACAATTTCAAATAAATTTCCCATGCTATCAATTCAAGCCTGAAACCTTACAAATCAAGAAGCCTGTATCTCACACGCACAAAGAACAATACTGCCATGAGTCACCAGAATCAAAACCATGGTCATCAACTGAGAAAAGCCTTGTTATTTATATGCAAGCAATGCTTACCATGTCAAAACAATGAAGCTTCAATTAGTAGTGTCATTTATTGTTCCACTCACCCCTCCCCAACCAAATACTAGTTTCTCAGATGAATTACATACCCATGTAACTCAAACCACAATAGTTTTAGACCACAAAAAGAGGATAGCAATGTAAAGAAACATACCTCTATGCATTCTCCTCGTTCCGGCATAAGATTCCTTGGATAGAAGATGAAAAAAAAAAGTCCTATTAAATCAGTGTTCTCGAATATTTATAAAGAGGTAAATTTGGGAACAAATACATGAGAAATGAAACAGCCATGTTAAGGAAAAGGGGAGACATCCATTTTGCTCGTACATAAGCGAATCTTTACAAGGGTGTGCAGAAGCATATGCAAAACCATCTATATATGAAGAGCTTCTAAACCCATAATAGAATAGAAGTGTTATGCAGAGATTTTGTGCAAGCCTGTGGGAGTATGTAGCCCTTTCAATATGGAAGTCATTCAGCAATAAAAAATCAGATCCATTAATCAATATATTATAGCCCTCATAGGTCAAAAACAGAAATACAGCATGTGAAGCAGTTAAAATGAAGAATAGAGCACTAAATCAAAAATTTATGTGATACTTTTAGGTTGAAATCAGAATTGCAGCATATGAAGCAGTTAAAATACATAGTTTTGCAGTAAAATAAAGATAAACGCAAGGTGATCAATGAAAACATCAGACTTGTTGATGATTCTTGCTGCAACAGAATTACTCAAGCCTTGTTTCTTCAAAAACAAGGTTAATACAGCCTTTGCTTCTTCCTTTTCTGCTGCTAACAGGGTTGGGGCACCTACTTTAATGAACCATCTGTACCAAATGTCAATATTGTAAATGGACTCTACTTAATAGATTAAAAAACCAAACCTCAGTCACAAATTTAAAGTCAGCAAATAATTGCTTACCATTTTTGACCTGGCAAAAGAGTACCTTTGCGATACGATAACTAAAACATCAGGTAAGTATAACATGACATTCAGAAAAAGAAATAAGATAGAAGCAAAAGGTGGGCCCACACATCTTCTAATTGTAGCTCTTCAAAACACAATGGCACAATCATGCTATTTGGTCACCGGGCATTGAGTACTCAAGACTTGGTAAATGTTCCACACTGACAAATAATGAAGTCTTCTTACACAACCCGAGATTCCATATCAGCAGAGCAGAATCTTAACTTTTATATAAGTGCCTTTGGCTGGATTTACATCCTTTTAGAGAGTATCACTTCCAAATATACTTTTATACCGTAAGCTTGGGCAGCTATGAACTGATTCTAAGAATAAGCTTTATATGAGATTGTAACGGGCATAATTGCAACTCAATAATCACCTCTGCATGTGCCTAAATAAATTTAGCATCATCTAATGCAGGCTCCTAGAATGCTTATTTTGCAACCAATCCTTTAAGAGCATTCAAGTTCAGTGCTTTGGCTTATCCAGTGCTCGATAAATTTCAGGGGCATGATAACATAAAGCAAAGGGACCCGTATTTGGGGCAGAAAAGTGATTTAAAGTCCCCCAATATATTTCATCTCCCTAGTATCTAAGTCCTAACAAGAAAAAGAGAGAGCTTTTATTCATACGCATAATTTTTTGTTTCTCATTGTTAAATTTCTTGATAGGTGAGCAGAATAGGACTATATTACACATACAGTAGCATGCTACTGATAAGACATAGAAAGATGGTTGCAGATGAAGAAAATGGTAAAGAAGAGAAGGATCACCTCATGTTAGTGTACACTCTGGTCCAAGAGGAATGGTGAGCGAGGCGGTTAAGATGAGGAATCTCCATATTGGTAACTTGACAGAGTGAATGGTTCAGATGAGGAAATATCTTAAAATCCTCGCACTGTTAAGTATGTTGTTGTCTCTGTCACCGCTGCAACCTCCAGTGCTCTCCGGCAAGTCTCAGGCGACGGTGATTAAAAGCCATCGTGACTGCAAACATGGCCTTTTAAACCATTGCCTCCGCCAAGTCAGCATGCGAGCCTTCATTTTATCCAAAACAAATCCAAGCTAATCCATTTGGGAAGACAAGATATTACCAGTGTTTTTTTTTTTTTATTAAAGTCAAAAAGATCTAGATATTCACAAAATCTAGTTGAAGACTAATTCACCGCAATGCATTTGCTTTACCTGTTTCTAAGGCCAACCTTCATAATATAATCAACATAGCCATCACAATCAACAATGAATATAGGATATTCATGCATGTATAAGAAAAGATAATCTAAGACTCAAAGTGGTCAAGAAATGGATGTAGCAATGAATCAAGGTAGGCAATTTGGATCTAGCTGTAAACAAAATGAATGCCCATCTCATTTCCATGTTTAGCAAATCCAAATATGTGGTTTCAAACAAGATGCAAGCCAAGTTCTAGAGTAATGAAATGATAGGCAACACACATGAAATGAATATAAATAGGCCCACGAACCTCACAAGGTCATCACTCCTAATTAGAATTCAACTAAAGCCAAAACAGCTGCCATGTTTTTACTCAACACACAATCATTCTCTCATTAATTCAAGAATGCATCTGAACCAAGGATTACCTCATAATTGCAATTCTCAAATCCAAAACAAATTTTTTGAACTATTTTTTTTAAAATTTAACCTTTTTCCAATATCATAAAAACAAAGGAAACACAAAAATTAAAGTTATAATATGCAACCAATCCAACCAAATCAAATGATAAGCAACACAATATAAGAGTGAAAAAAGAAAGCATACACCCAGGCCTAGTACGTTGCATCTTGAACAACCATCTCATGTTATGAGGAGGGAATTCCTTGTAGAAAGACTTCAAAAAGCTGGCTCTGCTAGTCTCCTTCTTAACCTTCACAAGACAACCAAAATAATTTCTTCAAAATGAACATATAGCTTTAAAAGGAAGTTGCACATGATGCATTTTCCTAAAAGATATACCATCCATAAATTTTTTGTACTTAAGAATTTTGGGACATTCGTACACCAAATAATACTAGACACATTTAAGAGTGATTCATCAAATTTAGTCACAATAACTTGATACCCCCTTCTTAGATCACTTTATATCAAATGTCTTTAAAAGTAAATCTTTTCATCTAACAATTTTTTTTTTTTTTTAAAAAGAAAGACAAAAAAAAGGTCTTTACCCTTCCATGTGCACTAGACTTTGCAGTTGAAATGCCAAGCCAACCTTTTGAGTTCACCTCTTCACCATTAATACTGTTTCTGCTGTTGGCAAGTTTTAATAAAAGCACTGACCTGGACAAATAAAATAATTATGTTAAAAATCTATACAATATATTTTCAAAGATGCTTAACCAATTTTATATACCAATAAAGGGCACCGTATTTTCTAATTGTCATTTCAGATAGTCCAATGCCTTCAGCCATGAGAAACTAATAGCCCTTGATCTGCTAATGGCATTAGTCAAAGCAGGACAATTTATCATAATTCATATTTTTTAAACCGTTAATGTACGAGCACTGAATAAGAATAAATTATCTATATCTTTTGAGCTTGATATGTGCATTCAATAAATTCATAGTGTAAAGCAGCAAAATAAACTACATAATAATAATCAATAAAAATCCAGCATGCATCGCCCAATCAAACTTAACAGATTGACAAAGAAGTCCATGTCCCTTGAAATTCCCTAACAACTAACAGCTGCAAATAATTGAGTAAACATGAAGATCATGGCATATTTTTTGTTGCAAAGCGAATATGAGAAGCCTTAAGTAGAGAAATCCTATAGAACTCATAGCAGCCTTATTATGAAGGCATTTAATAGAACTATAAACGAAATTGCCTAAATCATTACATACCTGATAATTTTTCCTTCCCTCTTAAAAAAAAGAACCTGAATGGGGTGGTCTCTCATCTCGTAATTTTCCACCAACAAGCTTTTACAGCTAACATAGGTATATAGCCAATTCCTACGATTAAAAAGGAGGGGGAAGAGACTTTCAGATTACGAAAAATAATTTGTTCCAGTGTGTACTTGTACAGATTAAAGGTACAAAAGATTCTGGAAAGCAGGGTAAAATTAGACAAATAAATGTAATATAAATACTAAATGTGTATTACATTTCCAGTCATAATTAGAACCTCGAGGTGTAGCATAAAAAGTGTTATTTGTCTTCAAACACTCTAACAATCTTTTGTTATGTGGCTTCTGTGCAGGTCTAGTAGTAATCCAACCCATATGTACAGCTACAGGGACCAACATTTTTGAAAGACCTGTTTGTTGTGATTGCCGCACAATAGAATAAAGGTACAACCAAGAGAAAATAAGTTGTCAAATAGATGTTAAAGTAAAGTTCCAATAAAGATCAGCAAAAGTTAACTTTCTGCATCAATCACTACATCATGACTAAGCTATTTTATACACATCAAATAATTAAAATATGACAAAACGTGAGCAATATACCATCTAAATTTATATTCAAACAAGTATGATAAATATGAACTTAAACAATGGTAAAGCCAGTAAAGCTTAACCTGTGGATCAATTGGGTAACCATCTACATTTATACATAAACAAGAGCAACTAGCAGAAATCTAAATTTATATTTGAACAATTCTAAAAGGAATGAACATAAACAGAAGTAAAGCCAGCTAGGCTTAACCAGCTGATCAGGAGAACAAGGAACATCCCAATCACATCATTATCCATTAATAACTTACAGTGTGGTTTATCAGCCGTGCTATATTTTCCCTATGCATTGCATCGATGACCACTTCTTCACTGATCTTGAACTGCTGCATATATATACCGTTAAACGTTATGGTCCTAACAACTATAAAATCTATACTACCCAATATTTATAAACCTATATAAAAGAAGCATCAAAACATGATAGGATTGAGCATTTAAGTATAAAAGATAGATACATCATATCACTTATAACGACTTTTTGATAGGCTTATTTGTTTGTTATCACATTGCAAGTAGGTGAAAGTCCATGTGATAAAAACAATAATAACAATAATCATATTAAAAATCTTGGCAAGTATAAAGCATCTGCATTATACTTTTAAACCCATAGTGGAATAGAAGTATAATGCAGAGAATTTGTGCAAACAAGTGGGTGTATGCAGCCCTTTCAATATGAATGTCATGGAGCAATAAAAAATCAGATCCATTAATCAACATATTATAACACTCTTAGGTCAAAAACAGAAATACAGCATGTAAAGCAGTTGAAATGAAGAATATAGCACTAAAACAAAGATCTATGTGATACTTTAAGGTTGAAATCAGAATTGCAGCATATGAAGCAATTAAAATACATAATTTTGCACTAAAATAAAGATAAACACAGCACTATTAAGTACAAATCAGAAATACATAATATAAAGCCATTAAAATGCAGAAAAAGTGTGCAGAAATTTGGCCATACACAGCAAGAACTAGGGCATAAGAATTGAAAGACAATTTCAAATAAATTTGCCATGCTATCAATTCAACCCTGAAACTTGACAAATCAAGAAGCCCGTTCCTCATACATACAAAGAACAATACTGCCATGATTCTCCAGGATCAAAACCATTGTCACCAAAAGAAAAAGCTCTTTTGTTCTTTACATGCAAGTAAAAGCTTACCACATCAAAATAATAACTCTTCAATTAAAAGTGTCATTTAATTTTCCACTCACCCCCTAACCAAATAATAGTTTCTCAGATAAATTACATATCCTTGTACCTCAAACCACAATAGTTTCAGACTACAAAGAGATGATAGTAATGTAATCCGACATACCTCTTTGTTTTCTCCACATTCCGGCATAAAATTCCCTGGCTAGAAGATGAAAAAAAGAAAGCCTATCTAAATCAGTTCTCTGGAATACTCAGCAAGAGGTAAGGTTGGGAACAAATACATGAGAAGTAAAATAGCCATGTAAAGGAAAAGGGGAAACGTCCATTGCTCGTATGTCAGCAAATCTTTACAGGGTTGTGCAGAAGCATGTGCAAAACCGTCCATATATGAAGAGCTTCTAAACCCATAATGGAATAGTAGTGCAGAGATTTTGTGCAAACACGTGGGTGTATGCAGCCCTTTCAATAAGAAAGTCATGGAGCAATAAAACATCAGATCCATTAATCAACATAACACTCGTAGGTCTAAAACAGAAATACAGCATGTGAAGCACTTAAAATGAAAAATGTAGCCCTAAAACATAGATCTATGTGATACTTTTAGGTTGAAATCAGAATCGCAGCATATGGAGCAATTAATATACATAAATTTGCACTAAGATAAAGATAAACGCAGCACTTTTAAGTACAAATCAGAAATAAATCATTTAAAGTCTGAAACCTTACAAATCAAGAAGCCCGTACCTCATACGTACAAAGAACAATACTGGCATGATTCTCCAAAACCCAAACCATTATCACCAACTGAAAAAAGCCCTGTTCTTTACATGCAAGGAAAGCTGACACGTCAAAACAATGAAGCTTCAGTAACCAAATACTAGTTTCTTAGAAAAATTGTGTACCCCTGTAACTCAAACCAAAATAGTTTCACACCACAAAGAGAGGATCGTAATGTAATGCGACATACCTCTTTGTTTTCTCGACATTCCAGCATAAGATTCCCTGGCTAGAAGATGAAGAAAAAGGCTATCTAAATCAATTTTCTGGAATACTCAACAAGAGATAAGGTTGGGAACAAATACATGAGAAGTGAAATAGCCATGTTAAGGAAAAGGGGAGACGTCGCTTTCTCGTACGTCAGCAAATGTTTACAGTTCTGTGCAGAAGCATATGCAAAACCATGGATATATGAAGAGCTTCTAAACCCATAATGGAATAGAAATATAATGCAGAGATTTTGTGCAAACATGTGGCTGTATGCAGCCCTTTTAATATGAAAGTCATGGAGTAATAAAAATCAGATCCATTAATCAACATATTATAGCACTCTTAGGTCAAAAACAAAAATACAGCATGTGAAGCAGTTAAAATCAAGAATGTAGCACTAAAACATAGATCTATGTCATACATTTAGGTTGAAATCAGAATCGCAGCATATGAAGCAATTAAAATACATAATTTTGAACGCAGCACTTTTAAGTACAAATCAGAAATACATAATTTAATGCCATTAAAATGCAGAAAATGTGTGCAGAAATTTGGCAATACACAGCAAGAACTAGAGCATAAGAATTGAAAGAGAATTTCAAATAAATTTACTATGCTATCTAAATCAGTGTTCTGGAATACTCAGCAAGAGGTAAAGTTGGGAACAAATATATGAGAAGTGAAATGGCCATGTTAAGGAAAAGGTGAGACGTTTATTGCTCATATGTCAAACACAGAACCCTGACCTTCTTGAACACATTAAGGACAGAAGGCTGTGGATCTTCAGTTCTGCAGGCCCCAACTCCGAGATTGAACTTGACTTCGTTTGTGTCAGCTCTAAATGCTTCAGAAACTCAAAGAATTGGGTTAGGAGGAGCCATTGGAATACCCTCAAAACAAAAAACATTAACGGCAAGAGTCATAGATATCTGGCGAGAAGACTGAAACAAAATTGACAGAAATTATATGAGGAAGCAGAAAATTGGTCATAGAATGAAATACATGTATAGTAGGCCTAATAAATTGATTAGGACAGAAGTAAAAACCTCAGTTCCTTGTACCATAAAGCATCACACTAACATTTTCGAAAACATCACAAGTCTCTCCCCATGAAGACCTCGAAGGTAGTGGGAGAAATCCAAATTGGAAAAAGGGTCTTGATGGGAATTAAAGGAAGGAACGAAGCAATTAGTATTAGTAGTGAGAGAAAAAGGGTAGACGCAGCTCGCTGTAACCAGTCTAAGCAAAAAGTCCTTATCGGGATTGCATAATTTTCTAGGGCTCACCTTAGAATGCCGTTTGAGTTTCACACAAGAAAGACAACCATGACATATAAGAAAGAACGTTGAAAACGATATAAAGTTAAGAAGTCATTCACACAAGAAAGGAAAACAAAGCACCGATCTTCGAGAAGCAACGGGGTTAACGAGAAGACACAAACTCAAGCTATTTCACAGCATACCAAACCATAAGAAGTGAGAAACAACAAAACGGCTTCATATTGAAGATAAAAGACCAGATGAACCGGAAGGTCCCCCTTTATCAACTCATCATGAATCTTAAACACCAGGCAAGTTTCAAGGAACCCCAGCTCGAGAAAATGAAAAGGGAATTTACTCGTAGTCAATGCCTTTGAACTGGACACACAGAAAAGCCAGGTGAATTGGGTCAATTCAAAAGAACAGCTTTTTACAACCCAATGCAAGAAATTCATAACGTATAATGAATTATGAATCAGAAACCGTATATATATATATATATATCTATATATATATAGAGAGAGAGAGAGAGAGAGCAACAAATACCAAATAGAAAAAGAAAAACAATTACAGCGTTACAGTGACATTTCTGAAAACATAACCACTCTCTCCTCGTGAAGACCTCGAAGCTAGTGAGAGAAACCCAAATTGAAAAAAGGGGTCTTGTTAAGAATTAGAGGAAGGAAGGAAGCAATTAGTATTAGTTGTGAGAGAAAAAGGGTAGAAGCAGCTCGCTCTAACAAGTCTAAGCAGAAGACTCCTTACTGGGATTGCATATAATTTTATAGGGCTCACCTCAGTTCCACGCTCTCTAATTCTCTCTCATTAGAACGCCGTTTCAGTTTCTCTCTCTACGACGTGATTTGTGACACTCTAATTTTCTAGGGCTCAGCTCAATTTCTCAATCTCTATTTATTAGAAGGATGTAATAAGGAAAGAGCGCCTCCAACGGTAACATCCCCGCGCCCCTCCAACGGTAATATCCCCGCGCGCGGCAACGATGATGATGCCCTTACTGCTAAGAAATTAGGAAACTTCGCTCCTTTTCCTTTTTTGAACGGGAGGGAGGTTTTCTTGATGAAAGCCAAAAAAAAAAAAAAAAACTAGTATTTCCCAATAATGAAAAAAGTGAATCCTTTGTAAAAAAACTTCTTATTCTCCCAATGTATTCCTCCGCTCTTATTATAAAAGTTCGACCCTTTTTTTTTTAAGAATTTAAGAATGTAAAATCAATCATTTTAGATTAATATATTTATTTGTTTTCCACAAAACTAATTTATATTATTGATAAACTATCATATAATATAATTATATGTAACATATATTAAAATTAGGTGGTCTATTTGGTTTTCTTAATCTCCACAAAAAAATTCGATTTAATCTTATATTTAGGACCGAAAGGGGTATAACCAACGCCTATACTTTTTCCTTCATTCTTCTTTTATTTTTTTGCAGCTTTTACTTTCAAAGTACTCCATCATTCTAAATATAGGGTTTATTTACTTAATTTGATTATATTAAGTACTTTAATTAAGTTAGTTGTTATGGCATGCTTATTTAAAAACACTTTAATCATCTTTTTTTTAGTTCATTCACCATCTTTTTTAACTTAGATTATTTTTGGGTGAAGGGTAAAAAATGACCATGTATTTATGGTCAAAGTGCATCTGGCACCTTGTACATTTTTTTGGCTTAAAATTGTCCATCAACTTTCAAATTCGGGTCAATAATGACTCTTCCGTCAAACTGTCCCAACAGGCGTTTCAAATTCGGACCAATAATGACTCATCCGTCAAACTGGCCCAATAGATATTTCAAATTCATGTCAATAATGACTCCTCTGTCAAATTGGCTCAACAAAAATTAGATTCTTGTGAAATTTCAGTGTGTGACCTACCCATAAAAAAGTAACAGAAATTGGACCAATTTGATGAAGGAGTCATTGATGGCCTGAATTTGAAATATCAGTTGGTCCAGTTTAACGAAAGAGTCGTTATTGGCTCGAATTTAAAACGTCTGTTATAACACCCCAAATTTTAGAAAATGGAAAATAAGAATTTATTTGAGGTCTGGGGATGTCATTGAGAAATTAAAAATCCTTATAAATAAATTTATGAGGCCAGGTGTATTTTTAATATGTATTTTATTTATAAATTGAGGAAAAATAGTTGAAAGATGAATTTAAATAAGGGAATATTTAGAACATTAGGGTATTGTTTGATATTTAAACAGTCTTATAAAAAAATTTGGAAATTTAAGCATATCTAAAAAAATTATTTTGGGGACAAATTCAGGCCTATTTTGTAAATGATAATGGTACATAAAATTACCATTTAAGAGGAAAGTGGAAAATAGGAAATGGAAAATAACAATTTCTGCCCTTAGCTGAAAATATCTTCAATTATACAGGGAATGACAAGATAGTAAAATACCTAATAAAAATATCACATCTTGCTTTTTAATATGTACCACCCACGTGTTCCTAAATATTAATAACACTCTCTCCCTCAATTCCTTTTACTCCTCCCTTTCCCGACCTCACTCCTTCTCAACTCTCACTCTCTCCTTGCTTCCTCCGAGTTCCGTGGCGGCAATCGACAGCGGGGAAACGATGGCTGACGGCGAGAAGCCTAAAGCACGTCCAAAGCTCGCTTGATCATAGGTGAGCCTCGTTCCTTCATTCTTTTCTCTCCTTGGTCCGAATCGAATGAGGCTTTAGGGGAAGAATCAATTTGATTTTTAAGGGTTTTTGAATGTTCTAAATTCATAAAACTGAAGCTTATGATTCTATTAACAAACCCCAAGAACCAATTTGAGCGGTAGAGTAACATTAATCAAGATTTTCTCAAATTTGTTCGTCCGTGCACTGTTCACCTGTCGGGAATTTCGTTAATTTCTAGGTGTTTAATGAACGATTGCTTCATTAATCACGATTAGGGGTAAGATTAAGTCCAAAGTGTGTCTTGTAAGTTGATTTTGGGAAACTTCGAAAAGTGATTAAGTCCCAAGCAAGAGAAATAACCACTAAAAAGGCCCTTGAAATCTTCAAATCATTAAGTCTTAAGGGACTTGAGTGTGACATATTGTAACATTACCTCCAAAATCCCACTATTAACCACTTACAATTAAACATTAAATCGTTTATAGTGCTAACTATGTTAGGAAAAAGAATTGACTTACTAAAATAACTAACATAGTTAGAAAAAGATCTTTCCATAATATTTATATATATTTCAACCTCAACTCCAATCTCTGTCATCACAATATAACTTCCTTCCCAGTACAATAACAGAGAATTTCATTATGCATGATTAAACTCCACACATCATTCTTAAAATACCATACCATAATAGGTATTATACAATAATTTTTCCCCAGAATAGGAACAAGGTTCAGCGGAAGCATCATACAAAATATGATCCTAAATGTGTCAATACCTCCTGTCCTTCTGGTCCAGAATATCTCACGATATCAGTGAGAAGTTCCCGGATCCTTCCCTTGACCTCCTACTTCTCTCCTAGGACCTGCAAAAGTGAGATCAACGGGGGTAGCCCCAAAACGCAACCACTGACTACTCATCTACGTGTGGTGTGTGCTAGCAAGGTGTCCAGTGGAATACATACATATATATCAATTCAGAAGCATGCTCAGGTATTCACATATAATGCACGTCTTATTCCCAAAATCTCTTTTCATCGTTTATAATTGTGGAATAACCAATCACAATTCATCCTCAAGAATAGTATATATATCATTGATAATTACAATCAACCCAAACGAATCTTACTAGAAACGCTGGGAAAACATGTGGGACCAGTCGGGACCTTCCACCCACCCC
The DNA here is from genome assembly GCA_037074515.1 of Mimosa bimucronata. NCBI lineage: Eukaryota > Viridiplantae > Streptophyta > Magnoliopsida > Fabales > Fabaceae > Mimosa > Mimosa bimucronata. Next base: position 39,986,563 of record CM073446.1, read on the forward strand.
TAATCACCACGGTACAGTTCACGAGGGACTTTCTACCCTCCCTGAATAGTACCACGGATTATAAGGATATCTGTCCTTTCTGAATCCGTGAGGGGCGATCTCCCCTCTTACGTCTTTCTCTCCTTTATTTCTCATAATATATCAATTAGTCCCTGTGGCGCAACAGGGTACCTCATCACGTGATGGCATAATTTCCAATTCACCGGTGTCACATACCCAAATAATTTCTCACAAACAACACATAGATATGCAACACCACAATCAGGCACCAGGCCTTCCAGTATTTTCAGAATATACATATATATGAAATAGTTTCCAAAATCATATATATTTCAGTTCCAAATATTTCAAATAACAAATTTATGCCATTACAAAATAATACTCCACAGGACATTATATTATGAAAAATAATAATATTTCAAGATCTCATTTTCATATCTCATCAATCATCAATTGATAATCATGTCTCAACTGTGATTCAAAACCTCATCTCCATATAACATCATATTTATCAAATAATGATATTTCAAATTACTTACTAACACCACACACACAAAAACAAGCAGAAAGCAGTTACCTAATAGCTGGCACCAATCTCACAATAGTGCAGCTCCCCCGTGCTAACTCAGTGCAATTCAAGCACTACACAATCATACATACTACCACAATTAATTATTTATCCAACAATTTCATATGTTGGAAATTAAATTACTAACTACCCTTTCTTTGCCCTTACTTATTTTAAATTTCTATTTAACATTTACTCTCCCTTTCTATCTCTAAAATTTATCTCTACTCCATTTATTCATATATCCAAAATTATTAATTTTTTTTCCGATAACTATTTATAAAATTCAAGTCTAAATAAAATTAAACCTTAATAAACATCTAAAAATTATTAATTAAACCATAAGCACCTCATATTATCAAAAGTCCTAATTTTCAATATATCTAAAAATTTCCAATAATTTAGAAAATCCTCTCACAATGAAAAATCTACTTAGAGAAACTCATAATCGAGGCCTAAGCTTCAATTTATTAATTTTAGGACTCCCAAAAATTACCAATTTAGACAAGGTCTAATTTTTCAAGTATAACAAATCGAAAAACTAATGACATAAAAAGGTAGAGTAGACTTACGGGGATTCCAAAAATGTGGTTATTTGGCCGAAGAACTTACTATTCCTATACTAACAGACTCTAATAAGTCTAGTGATAGGAATATATATAGTGGAAAGAGAGAGGAAGAGAGAGAGAGAGTGAGATGTGAGGGACGAGGGAGAGGAAGACGGTGAGTGTGTGTATATATATATTTGATGCACAATAACTCAATAATAATGATAATAATATAATAATATAATAATAATATATGTAAATAGTGATTGGAGGGAGACAAGGCAGAGAGAGGAAATTGAGGAGGGAGACACGGAAGGTTTTACGGAAAAATGTAGAGAATAGGAAAAAAGATTAGGAAATAATGCACTACTCGGTCCTAAAATCCTCAAATAAGATATTTCTTTTGAACCAAAAATTTTCTTTTTACTTTCAAAATTTTCCCTATAATATCTTTTATTTATTTACTCCCACAATAACCTCTTTTGAGCCTAAAAATAATTTCCCCAAAAATTATTATCTTCCAAATAAGGGAAAAACTAGGCCTTTAAAATCCTCAAAAACACCTCAAAATTCTTCAAATATTCTCATAATCCATCATTTTTCATTAATAAATTCCTGTTTACCCCCACTAATCCTTAATTAAATTTTTAGGATGTTACACATATTGTAATTGTGCATTTACCATAATATCCTTATTCATTACTTCCTCCGTTCCTAAATATAAGATTCGGTTGAAATATTTTGGAGAAATTAAGGAAGTCAAATGAGCCAATTAATCATAACATACTCTGAGGATTATTAGATTATATGTTATCTTATAAGTCAAATAAATTGGTTATCAAAAAAATTCAGGGAAATTAATTTATAAGTGATTTATTTAGCTTTTTAAAGACTCTCCTTAAAAGTCAACTAGTCCTATATTTTGAAACACTCTGACTTGTCATGATACAATGTTACTAACTTGTCCTCAGTAGATCATGAGTAGGAGCCATATCCTTGGATTGTGGGTGGGCCAAACTCCTTTCCTAAAATTTGAAGTATAAAAAAAATGTTACTATCCTGTCAATAATGATTGAATATTGAAAAAAACCATATAACAAAGCTATCATCACAGCCTATCTCAATTGTCAATTCTCTACCCATATTCATAAGATAGAAAGTTAGTACATGATATAATTTCAAGTTGTATACATTAATACTGGCAAAAAAAAGAAAAAGAAAAAGTTATATACATTAATATATAATACATTGCAGGGGAAATACATTTTTTCATTCCATGAAAGTTGCATCACAGCATGTTTAATCACTAACATTTGTTTTTTTTCCTTTTGGAAAGTAACTTCTAATCTCTGATAGATTTAGAAGACTAATTATTGCTGCATGCTTTTGCAGAATTTTGGGATCTATTGGTTTCCATCAATTTTTTCTTTTTCTTTTTATGTAGCCGACGTTAGAATTTCTTGAAGGCCACATCCAGATGCACTTACAAAGTTACAATGGCCAACGACTAGAAGGCCCAAGAACAAAAGAAGGGGATCTTATTTTCAAAAGAAGAAAGTTTAAAGACACGTTTTTATACATAGGCAACAAACTATAGCCCATGATGTATGAGTCTAGAAGTCACTTATTCGTAAATGTTCAAGGGTTGTTAGATAATCATGCAGCCGTTTGGTTTGATAATGGGTTGTGAAGTTGTTGTAACATGTATGTGAAGTCGTAAATGATATATAAATATGGTATGATATTAAGTTATGTTTTGAGGTAAAGTCATTTGTTAATTCTTGCTCCCACACTGTAATTTATTGCCACATAGTTTGTCGCTTTGGTGCTGCAAAATTGTCATTTGTTACTTGTATGATGAAACATAATTTCAAATTAAATATGCTTCTACGATACTTTATGTTATAACTTTATAATCTGGACCTAATATCTTCACAAAAAGAGTTGTCGTTTGTAGCATCAAGACTTGTCAAGTGTGGCGCACACTAAATGTCAATACATGCTTGTCACTTGTCAATGCGTGCTTCTAAAAAACTCATACAAAACACTATCATGTAATCTCATTTCAGGTCAAAAATTGGTAATAAAAAATGATTTCAAGTTTTTTTTTTTTTTGACCAAATAAAATGATTTCAAGTTAAATATGGGTGTATGATACATTTTAATTATAATTACATATAATCTAGAACTAATAATTTTCATTAAAAAGAATTGTTATTTCTAGAATCATGACTTGTCAATTGTGGCACATTAAATAGTTAATATATGCCTATCATGTTGCTAAACAATCTCATACAAAACACTATCATATAATATCATTTCAGGTCAAACATTGCAATCAAACATGATTTCAAGTTAAATATGGGTGTATGATACATTTTAGTTATAATACATATAATCTAGAACTAATAATTTTCATAAAAAGGAGTTGTTATTTCTAGCATCATAACTTTTCAATTGTGGCACATGAAATTGTTAATATATACCTATCATGCTGCTAAACAATCTCATACAAAACACCATCATATAATATCATTTCAGGTCAAATATTGGTAATCAAACATGATTTAAAATATGGGGTGTATGATACATTTTAGTTATAATTACATATATTCTAGAACTAATATTTTTCATAAAAAAAAAAAAAAAAGTCGTTATTTCTAGCATCAAGACTTTTCAATTGTGGCACATTAAATTGTTAATATATGCAAATCATGCTGCTAAACAATCTCATACAAAACACTATCATATAATCTAATTTCAGGTCATACATAGCAATAAAACATGATTTCAAGTTAAATATGGGCGTATGATACATTTTAGTTAAAATTACATATAATCTAGAACTAAGAATTTTCATAAAAAAGAGTTGTTATTTGAGCATCATGACTCGCCAATTGTGGCACATTAAATTGTTAATAGGGTAAAGGTACAAATTTAGTATCCAACAATTATGCAAATCACACCAAACATAAATAACAAATTTGAGGTACAAATATGATATTGATAAAATAAAAAGGGTGCAAATATTTGAATTCCGTCAATCAGCCTTTAGAAACGTTTAAAAATCGCGAAGGCCCACAAAATGACATGAGATTTTTAGTCATAATTACATATAATATAGACCTAGTATCTTCTTAAAAAAATTGTTATTATTAACATCATGACTTGTCAATCGTGGCACATCAAATTGCCAATATATACCTATCATGCTACTAAACAATCTCATACAAAACACTATCATATAATCTCATTTCAGGTCATATACTGTAATCAAACATGTTTTCAAGTTAAATATGGGTGTATGGTATATTTTAGTTATAACTACATATAATATGACCTAATATCTTGATAAAAAAGAGTTGTTATTTGTAGTATCATGACTTGTTAACTATGGCACATTAAATTGTCAATAAATGCCTATCATGCTGCTAAGAAATCTTATGCAAAATAATATAATGTAATCTCATTTTAGGTGTGATCAAACATGATTTCAAGTTACTATAGTTGTATAACTGATAAATTCGTATTTTTCTATATTTTATCCCACCTTATTCCTATAATTTGGAGATTACTTGAAGCTAATTTGGATTTATTGGGATATAATATTAGCCTATATTAGAAAATAATGTAAATCTGAATTAATTATCCACACAACAATTCCTCCTGCTCGGCCTCCGTCTTATTTTCCCATTCCATCCTTTCATACGGACCCACACATGTCATATAGTCACCACCCCTCTAATTTTGATCAAAAAAAAAATACCCCTCTAATTCACACACCAAATTCCACCACCCGCCACTTTACTTCATCCATTCATTCCTTGTACACGCATATACACATAAAGCCATTATTCCCCCTCCAACTTCATTTAATGGCCAAAACTTCAAAGGAAAAATTTAGAGGAGGGGAGATCGAGATGGGAAATTAAACTAACTGGGAGGCAATTTGGGAGGAGCATGGAGGAAGCTAAATCCTAGCATTTGTATAGAGAGAAAGTGCGGGATCACTCTAATATTTATTCTTTTGTTTTGTTCTTCTCCTTCATGCTATTTCATTTGTACAAATTAAATCCTTTGCCTTAGTAACAAGGACATTTCACCAAGTCCTTTCTACTTTTCCTTTGCATGTCTCTCTATTGGTCATTCAAATAGACTTTACTTTTAAAATCTAAAGTATGCTTTAACATGTCATAATTCCTTACAAAAATATTTCCTATGTAATTCCCCACATTTCTTTCACAAGTGGCGCCATCCATGCTCCACAAGAGGGGAATGTCATTTCATATGGGCTAAAGATTCATACTTTATCTATAGACCAAAAGGTCCATTTTCTAAGCCCAACCCGAAATAAAATGGGCCTTTAAGCTTTTAACAAAATCTTATTGGCATGCTATTTTCTAATGAGCCCTTTATCCGGCTCACATTATTAACCACTGATTAAAGAATCTAATCTCCAAACCAATAAAAATTAGAATGTTGCAGTAATTCCTGACCTTTCATTTTGTTTGTGTTCTTTTCGTTCATGTTCTTTCTTCAACCTCTCCTGCAATCATCGATTGTACAAATTCCATTAGTTTGCCTATAATAAAGGTTAGAAAACAAAAAGCATTGTACTATGACGGTAAGCCTCAACCTTTCCTTTTGTTGGTTTTCTTTTTCTTCATGCGCCTAGTTCAACCTCCCCTACAACAATACATTATACAAATTAGATTCCCTAGAAGAAAGGTTGGGTTCACAAAAATCACAATAATATAAAGGAAGGCTCAAACTTTCCTCTTGTTTGTGTTCTTTTCTTCATGTCCCTTCGTCAACATCCTGCAACAATCCATGGTACAGTATGGATTAGATTCTCAATAATAAATTTAATTACAACTTAGGTAGAAAAAGTAGGAGAAATTCCTGATCGGAGAAGGTGAGTTTGCAATTAAGTAATTAGAATTTCACCATAAAACTATAACAACTTCATCTTGATCTCCTACTGTCAATCAAAACTAATACACATGCAACTCTCTCATTCACACTTTGGAATAACTGTGAATCATTAAAAGGAGAGACCAAAGAAGCTAGACAAGTCAAGAAACTAGTTTTCATTATCTGCCTTTTTTCCTATAAATTCCTATTAAGAACTGAAGAAATTTAAAGCTGCCAATATAAATTTCAACTCCTGACACTGCCATATGAAATTATACATGTTTTCCATCTAGATTCTAGACCTGTTTACCATTGCTTATAGTTTATGCGCCAACTAAAACTAATGGGATAAGAGATTAAATCCCAAATTTGAAAGAGAAACATGTTTATGAATACCCATTTCGGAAAAAGCAGAGAGAAACATAAGAAAAACTGCATTACAACATTGCTCTGCTGATTGACAGAAAAGGAAAGATGCAAGCTATTGTAGTACCTAAAGAAGATGCAGCTTCACTTAGATCAAAAGAGTTTCGGGTCCATGAACCTGAGATGATGTCTTTCTTGGCATTATCACAATTCTTACATTTAAATTGTGATCAGCCTTCAATTAATGCCACAACAAAAAACAATAATTTAGTGAGTACAAAATAATCTTATGTAACAAAATGTAATGACTCAAAAATGACTTGATTGAAGACGCCTCATGTTTGGCAGAGGTGAAGACCTTTTCCTTTAATCTTTCTACCAAAGCCAACCTTTTGAGTTCACCTCTTCATCATTAATACTGTTTCTGAGAACATCAACTTGCTGTTGGCAAGTTTTAATAAAAGCACAGACCTTGACAAATAAAATAATCCTATTAAAAATTTATACAACATATTTTCAAAGATGCTTAACCAATTTTATATACCAATAAAGGGCACCATATTTTCTAATTGTCATTTCAGATAGTCGAATGCATTCAGCCATGAGAAACTATTACCCCTTGATCTACTAATGGCATTATAATGAAGGCTATGTACCTAATGTTTGTCCTTCCCTCTTGAAAAGAAACCAGAACCTGATAGCTAAAACAAGTGGTCCCTCATCTCATCATTTTTCACCAACAAGCTTTTACAGCTAACATGTGTATATAGCCAATGCCTACAATTTAAAAGGAGGGGCAAACACTTTCAGATTAGGAAAAAGAATTCGTTCCAGTCTGTATTTGTACACATTTAAGGTACAAAAGATTCTGGAACGTAGGGTAAAATGAGACAAGTAAATGTAATCTAAATACTAAATGCGTATTCCATTACCAGTCATCACTAGAACCTTGAGGTGTAGCATAAAGAATGTTATTTGTCTTCAAATACTCTAATAATCTTTTGTTATTTGGCTTCTGTGCAGGTCCAATAGTAATCCAACTCATAAGCACGACTCTAAGGAGCAGTACTTTTAAAAGACCCATTTGTTGCAATTGCCGCACGATAGAATAAAGCTACAACCATGAGACAAGAAGTTGTCAAATAGATGTTCAAGTAAAGTTCCAATAAAAATCTGCAAAAGTTAACTTTCTGTATCAATCACTACATCATGATTAAGCTATTTTATACGCCAAAAAAATAAATAAAATAAAATATGAAGAAACATGTAGTAAATTGTATTTATTGTAAATATTAGGAAATAAGTCAGAGATTAGGAAATAAGTTTAGCTCCTGATTTCAAGGAATTAGTTAGGAATAATTCTAGGAATCTTTCTTCTTATTAATATGCTGATTTCTAGGATGATTGTTAGCATTTATTTCTCTCCTATGTAATCTTATATATTCGGCCAGACCTAATTGAAACTGATTATCGGACTATTCAATTATCATTGGTTCCACATGGTACCAGAGCCTAATGATTCTAACCTAGAATCTTTGCCGCAAGACGAGTCCGAAACTTCTGAGTCGAACCCACAGGAAGCTACCATTACATCGATGGAGTCTCCTCAAGGTGGGATCCTCAAATCCGACCCAGGTGGAGCTGGCAGTCCCTTCGGGTTGACTGCTGGCAGCGAAGGGTCATCACATGTTATTGTGTCAGAGAAACTCACCAAGCAAAACTATCGTGAATGGTGCCAAGCTGTTCGAATGGCAGTGGGAGGACGAGGCAAACTAGAGTATCTCACAGGTGAAACCAAAGCTCCATCCGATCCGAAATCCGCCGCCATGAAACAGTGGTCAGCCGATAATATGCTGGTGTGTTCATGGTTGATTAATGCTATGTCACCAAATTTAAAGAAGAGCTTCATGTACCTTCCAACGGCACGAGATATATGGGAGGCAGTCCGTGAATGTTATTCCGACCGTTCCAACATGGCTCGCATCTTCTACATCAAGAATCAGATATGGAAGGTGAAACAAAACGATCGGGATGTCACCGATTATTGGTTGGAGCTGGTCGGATTGTGGCAAGAACTGGACTTGGTGGATGATTTTGCATCCAAAACCACAACAGATGCTGTTCGGTACAGGGAACATGAAGAGAGGGAGAGAATTTTTTATTTTCTCGCAGGATTAAACTCCCAATTCGATGATCTTCGCAGCCGGATCCTGGGTCGTTCACCTCTGCCCTCCATCCGCGAGGTATACTCTGAAGTTCGTGGTGAATCTGAACGCCGTGATGTAATGATGCCAAATGGGAGTTCGGGTTCAGGTCCTGATTTGTCCGAAAATGCTGCACTGGCCAGCAAGGGGACGAACACTGTGTCTCATGGGTCAGGCCCATCTTCAGCGAATCCCAAGCCCAAAATACAGTGTACCCATTGTAAAAAGACTGGGCATACACAAGACAAGTGCTGGGACTTACATGGGAAGCCTGAAAATTGGAAACCAAAGAAAAATAAATCCCGGGGTTATCACACTTGTCCTGAAGAACCGGGTTCCACTAATCAAATTATGCCTCTTAGTTCAGAACAATTGGGGCAGCTACAAGATATTTTGAAGGCACTCCAGTTTCAGCAGAAACCTTCTCCAAGTTCAGCTTCGGTAGCTCAAAATGGTATTGCTCCTTGTGCTCTTCAAACTACATCTTTTCTCTCTAAATGGATTGTAGATACAGGGGCGTCAGATCACATGACTTCTGAGGCTAAGAAATTTATTTCATATTCGCCATGTGCGGGGAATGACAAAATCAGAACTGCCAATGGCACATTATCCCCTGTTGATGGAAAGGGAACTATTCCTCTCACTGATTCTTTATATCTTAATTCAGTTCTACATGTTCCTCACTTAGCTTGTAATTTGCTTTCTATTAGTAAATTGACTAAACAAGCTAATTGCTCTGCACATTTTTTCTCCACTCATTGTATTTTTCAGGATCTCTCATCGGGGAAGACGATTGGCACAGCTAAGGAAATTGATGGGCTTTACTACTTTGATGAGTCAGCCGTGACTACTTTAGGTTCCATTTTTAAAAGTGGTTTAGTTTCTAATTTTTCAAATCAAGATGTTTTGTTATGGCATAGAAGGATGGGTCATCCTAGCCTCTCTTATTTGAAACATGTATTTCCTGAAATTCAAATCAATAAAAACTCTGTTTTTCATTGTGATATCTGTGAAGTTGCCAAACATCATCGTACTTCATTCCAATCCTCTCCATATAAACCTACTCGTCCTTTTTCCATCATTCATAGTGATGTTTGGGGTCCAGCCCGTATCTCAAATCGTTCCCACTCAAAATGGTTTGTAACCTTTATTGACGATCATACTCGCATGTGCTGGGTTTACTTGTTAAAAGATAAATCAGATGTCTCAGCTGTGTTCATTGAATTTTTTCAGTATGTTGCAAATCAGTTTAATACCTCCATCCAAGTTCTTTTTACTGATAATGGTACTGAATACTTCAATCACACTCTTCATAATTTTCTCAAAGAACATGGTATAGTCCACAATAGCACATGTCCTTATACTCCTCAGCAGAATGGAATTGCTGAACGTAAAAACAGACATTTACTTGATATGGCTAGGTCACTCCTATTTACCTACAATGTTCCAAAATACTTCTGGGGGGATGCCATTCTCACTGCAACTCACTTAATTAATCGCATGCCTAGTCGTATTTTGTCTTACAAATCACCTATTGACAAACTTCGTGAATTTCATTCCATCACACATCTTGAACACCAACTTCCATTGCGTATATTCGGTTGCTCTGTGTTTGTCCATGTGCATCAGCCCCCTTCTAAATTTGATCCTAGGTCTCTTAAGTGTGTTTTTCTAGGCTACTCAAATTCCCAAAAGGGGTACAAATGCTACGATCCTATTTCTAAATGTCTGTTTGTCAGTCGAGATGTTACGTTCTTTGAGGAAACCCCCTACTTCTCTAAGTCTTCAATTCAGGGGGAGAGTTGTAGTGAATTTCAGCCTCATCAATCAGATTCTAACCACCCTCATGTTCCTGAACCTATTCCTCCATCCACGGCCTCTATTCCTGAATCTAATCTTCCTCCCACGTCTTCATCAAGACCGGATCCTGTATTAGGCCGTAATAAAACATCGCAGAATAAAGTTTTTAATTTAAAGAAACCACTCAAGTTTTATGTACGGCGTGCTAAGCAAGGTATTAAATCTCATGTCTCTGAAGAGGTGCCAGTTTCTGAACCTGTGAGGGATTCTGGAATTGGGCCACTTGAGCCAACGGATCTGGACCTGCCTATTGCCAAGAGGAAGAAACCAAGGTCTTGTACTTCTCATCCCATAGAGAAATATGTTTCATATGCTGCATTATCTCCAAGTTATAGCTCATTTATTGCTAATCTTGATAATATTAAGATTCCTAACAATATTTTTGAAGCACTTGAAGTACCTGAATGGAAACAGGCCGTGCTGGAAGAGATGAGGGCGCTTGAAAAAAATTCCACTTGGGATTTAGTAAATTTGCCAAAAGGAAAGAAGGTAGTGGGGTGTAAGTGGGTATTTACCCCAAAATACAACCCCGATGGGTCCTTAAATAAATACAAGGCAAGGCTGGTTGCAAAGGGATTCACTCAAACCTATGGTCTTGACTATGATGAGACCTTTGCCCCCGTGGCAAAATTAAATACTGTAAGAGTATTACTATCTATTGCAGCAAATCTTGATTGGCCATTGCACCAGCTCGATATCAAAAATGCCTTTCTTAATGGAGATTTAAGAGAGGAAGTTTATATGGCACTTCCTCCTGGATTTGACAAGGGCAGAGAGAATCAAGTGTGCAAGCTGAAGAAATCAATTTATGGGTTGAAACAATCACCCCGTGCATGGTTTGACAGATTCTCTAAGGTCCTGAAAGTTGAGGGCTTCAAACAAGGGCTATCTGATCACACTATGTTTGTTAAGAAAAAAGGTGGTCTTACCACGATACTAATTGTTTATGTGGACGACATTATTATCACTGGTGATGATGTGGATGAAATTGGGAAGATAAAAGTGGCCTTGAACAAAGAATTTGAGGTCAAAGATCTGGGGAAACTGAAGTACTTTCTAGGAATGGAAGTGGCTCGTTCAAAAGAAGGTATCTATGTTTCCCAGCGGAAGTATATACTTGACCTTCTCAAAGAAACTGGCATGCTTGGATGTAAACCAAGCAAGGTACCAATCAACACTAGGAAGAAAAAGAAAAGGAAGGATAAAGATTCAAAAAAAGGCAGGAAGGATAAAAATTGCTTAAAAAGCAAAAGGCTTAGCAATGATGAATCTGATGCAGATAAAGGGAGATACCAGAGACTAGTGGGGAAGCTGATTTATTTGTCACATACACGGCCAGATATTGCTTATGCTGTGAGTGTGGCTAGTCAACATATGCACTCACCAAAGAAGAAACATATGGATGGTGCATACAAGATTCTTCGCTATTTAAAAGGTACACCAGGTCGTGGTTTATTCTTTAAGAAGGGAAGTGAAAGAGGTGTAGAAGTATACACCGATGCTGATTGGGAAGGTTCACAACAAGACAGTAGATCAACATCAGGCTATTGCACCTTTGTTTGGGGAAACTTGGTCACGTGGCAAAGTCAGAAACAGAGGGTTGTTTCCAAGAGTAGTGCCGAGTCTGAACTACGGGCACTAGCACAAGGTATTATGGAAGGACTATGGATACACAGAGTTATGGAGGAAGCAGGTATACAAGTACAGTCACCTATGCGTTTTTTCTGTGATAATAAGGCAGCTTTGAGTATGGCTCTCAATCCAGTGCAGCACAGCCGAACTAAGCATGTGGAGGTGGATAGACATTTTATCAGGGAGAAGGTAGAGGATGGTCTCATTTGTTTATCCTACGTACCTACCAAATTGCAGCTAGCAGATGTACTTACAAAGGGACTTGCTGAAGATCAATTTGAACGGCTAATTGACAAGTTGGACATGATCAATATCTATGATCCAACTTGAGGGGGAGTGTAGTAAATTGTATTTATTGTAAATATTAGGAAATAAGTCAGAGATTAGGAAATAAGTTTAGCTCCTGATTTCAAGGAATTAGTTAGGAATAATTCTAGGAATCTTTCTTCTTATTAATATGCTGATTTCTAGGATGATTGTTAGCATTTATTTCTCTCCTATGTAATCTTATATATTCGGCCAGACCTAATTGAAACTGATTATCGGACTATTCAATTATCATTGGTTCCACAAAACATGAGCAATATGCCATCTAAATTGATATTTAAACATGATAGTTATGAACTTGAACAAAGTTAAAACCAGCAAAGCTTAACCTTTGGATCAACTGGGTAGCCATCTACATTTATATATAAACAAGAGCAATTAGTAGCTATCGAAATTTATATTTGAACCATTCTAATAGGAATGAACATCAACAGAGGTAAAGCCAGCTGGCTTAACCAGTTGAGCAGTAGAACAAGGAACATCCCAATCACATCATTATCCAGTAATAACTTACAGAGTGGTTTATCAGGCATGCTATATTTCCGCTTTGTGCTGCATTGATGACCACTTATCCACTGATCTTGAACAGCTGTAGCATAGAGTGATCATTTGCCTACAAAATGGTGAAGACTTCCCTTGAATGAAGTAAATACTTTAGATTCTTTTGAATCCTACCACAAAACAGGACACAGAATAATTAAAAAAAAAAAAAAAGTATAGAAGAATTCAATAAGAGGTCACCTGTTTTGAAAGAGAAAGATCATATATAGAATCAACAAAAAGGAAACAGAAACCACCTTATAGGTATTCAATTGAATTATAGAACTCAATGAATGGCGACATGCTCCCCTCACTAGATGTATTATTGGCTCATCAGCCTTCTGACAAATAAAAAAATACATAATGAGACCATATGTAAAAGAAAATTCGCTACAATCATGCACACAAAAAGCTTGTGGAAAGATTATAATAACTGTGCCAAGCATTAACAAAGAAAAGACATTTCATGCAACAGCAGCATAAGCAATTATGAATATGACGGGAGAAGGAAAAAACAAAAAACACTACACTAAAAAATTCCAGAACTAAATATATCATTGACGCAAAATTAAGATCCACATTGTCACCTTGGAAGAACTTCTATAAACATGACATCTTGCAGCAGACAGTTGTTCGAATTCATCAGTCTCAGAGGCTGAAGATTCAATAAGTTCTATATTTTTTTATGATACCAGCCTTGAACCCCTGAAGCATCCCTTCATGATTTTGCAGGGAGGTTCTGGGAGAGAAGACCCCCAAGGGAGTATGTACAACCATTACAGAGTCACACATCACATGAAAATGGGTAGCACACTTGCAGGAAGTTGCATAAAATCCATGTCTTTGTTTACAGAAAACACAAGTCTGCAATTGACATGAACAAGAAAAGTTAGAATTCAATGATAAATCACGCCTCATACCAACTCAAGAAATTTCCCGAAAAGGAGAGAAACAAAAGAGCTAAGACTATGCATAAAGTAACAAGTTATACAATTCCTTTGTTTGACCTCATAACCTACTTGTAAAGTTATTGCCACTAGAAATTCAGCAGCTTAATCCAACAAACCTTTTTATTGACGTCCAGGACAAGGACTAAAGAACAATAAAATAACGAGATACAGAAAAAAGAGTCAATGTTCTGTTTACATATAACGAAATTATTGAACTTGCATGTAAAGAGCTGAGACTATGTATAAAGTAAAATGTTATACAATTCCTTTGTTTGACCTCATAACCTACTTGTTAAGTTATTGCCACTAGAAATTCAACAGCTTCAGCCATTAAAACAAGAATCTCATGACAACTACATGACACATTTTCTACCTTAAGAAACGAACTTGAAAGAATCTTAAGAATTCCAAAGGCAGATTCCACTGTATATCCCTACGAGCAAAGAGACCCTAAACCTTCACAAGCACTCATACTAAACCTTGCATTAATCAGAAATTATCCTAAACTACTAAGATACCACCCATCTCTCCTTCTTGTATATCCCTACGAGCAAAAAGACCCTAAAGCACATGATGCATTTTCCTAAAAAAATACTATCTATAAATTTTTTTTACTCAAAAAATTTTGGGACATTCGTACATCAAATAGTACTTGTTACATTTATGAGTGATTTATCAAATGATTCGGTCACAATCAACTGATACCCCTTCTTAGATCACTTTATATCAAATGTCTTTAGAAGTGAATATTTTCATTTAACAATTGAATAAAATGAGGCAAAATAAAAAAAATAAAAAAATACAATATAAAAAGTCCTTACCCTTCCATGTTTGTGGGCTATAATGACAGCACTAGACTTTGCGGTTGATATGCCAAGCCAACCTTTTGAGTTCACCTCTTCATCATTAATACTGTTTCTGAGAACATCAACTTGCTGTTAGCAAGTTTTAATAAAAGCACCGACCTTGACAAATACAATAACATTGTTAAAAATACATAGAATATATATTCAAAGATGCTTAACCAATATTATATACCAATAAAGGGCACCGTAATTTCTAATTGTCATTTCAGCTAATCCAATGCATTCAACCAAGAGAAACTACTAACCTTTGATCTACTAATGGCATTAGCCAAAGCAGGACAATTTATCCTAAATTGTATTTTCTAAACTGTTAATATAGGCGCACTCAATAAGATTAGAAACCAGTTTCTCAGATAAATTATATGTATCTTTTGAACTTGATATGTGCACTCAATCAAAATAAACAGATTAACAATAAAGTCCACATCTCTTTAAATTCTCTAACAACTAACAGTTGCAAATAATTGAGTAAAC
This sequence comes from Mimosa bimucronata, assembly GCA_037074515.1. NCBI lineage: Eukaryota > Viridiplantae > Streptophyta > Magnoliopsida > Fabales > Fabaceae > Mimosa > Mimosa bimucronata. Next base: position 40,001,812 of record CM073446.1, read on the forward strand.
ATGAAGATCATGGCATATTTTTTTGTTGCAAAGCGGATATTTCTGAAAAGCCTTAAGTAGAGAAGTCTTGTAAAACTCATAGCAGCCTTGTTATGAAAGCATTTAATAGAATTAAAAATGAAATTGCCTACACTATTATGTACCCGATGTTCTTCCTTCCCTCCTGGAAAGAAACCAGAACCTAATAGCTGGAACATGTGGCCTCTAATCCTGATCAAGCTGAAGATTAAGTTGAGGCTTTTGATTTAAAACTGAAATGAAAACCGAAATAGCTCAAGATTAAGTGGAGGATTTTGATTTGATAGATTTAAAGCTGAAATCAAAAGCATTTCATCCTAACCTTGTGTATGTTTTAGCTTTACAGAATTAGAATAGCAGTTGCCTAACCTTGCCTAGCACTGAAATTAAGAAACAGCTCAAGAACAGAAATACAGCATGTGAAGCAGTTAAAATGAAGAACGTAGCACTAAAACATATATCTATGTGATACTTTTAGGTTGAAATTGGAATCGCAGCATATGAAACAATTAATATACATAATTTTGCACTAAAAAAAAGATGAACTTACCACTTTTAAGTACAAATCAGAAATGCATAATTTGAAGCCATTAAAATGCAGAAAATGTGTGCAGAAATTTGGCCTTACAAAGCAAGAACTAAGGCATAAGCATTGAAAGACAATTTCAAATAAATTTCCCATGCTAACAATTGAAGCCTAAAACTTGACAAATCAAGAAGCATGTTCCTCATACGTACAAAAGAACAATACTGCCATGATTCTCCAGAATCAAAACCACTTTCCCCAACAGAAAAAAAGCCTTGTTCTTTACATGCAAGCAAAGCTTACCACGTCAAATCGGAATCGCAGCATATGAAACAATTAATATACATAATTTTGCACTAAAAAAAAGATGAACTTACCACTTTTAAGTACAAATCAGAAATGCATAATTTGAAGCCATTAAAATGCAGAAAATGTGTGCAGAAATTTGGCCTTACAAAGCAAGAACTAAGGCATAAGCATTGAAAGACAATTTCAAATAAATTTCCCATGCTAACAATTGAAGCCTAAAACTTGACAAATCAAGAAGCATGTTCCTCATACGTACAAAAGAACAATACTGCCATGATTCTCCAGAATCAAAACCACTTTCCCCAACAGAAAAAAAGCCTTGTTCTTTACATGCAAGCAAAGCTTACCACGTCAAAACAGTAATGCTTTAATGTTCTACTCCCCCCCCCCCCCCCCCAAAAAAAAAAAAAACCAAATACTAGTTTCTCAGATCAATTGCAAGCCCTTGTAACTCAAACCACAAGGGTTTCAGACCACAAAGAGAGTGTGATAATGTAAAGCAACATACCTCTTTCTTTTCTCCTCATTCCAGCATAAGATTTTCTAGCTAGAAGATAAAAAAAAAAAAGCCCAATCTAAATCAGTGTCCTGGAATACTCAGCAAGAGGTAAAATTAGGAACAAATATATGAGAAGTGAAATAGCCATGTTAAGAAAAAGGGGAGATGTCCATTGCTCATACGTCAGCGAAGCTTTACATGGGCGTGTAGAAGCATATCCAAAACCATCAATATATGAAGAGCTTCTAAACCCATAATGGAATAGAAGTATACATGCAGCCTTTTCAATATGAAAGTCATGGAGCAATAAAAAATCAAATCCATTAATCAGCATATCATAGCACTCTTAGGTGAAAAACAAAAATACAGCATGTGAAGCAGTTAAAATGAAGAATGTAGACCTAAAACATATATCTATGCGATACTTTTAGGTTCGAATCAGAATCGTAATCGTAGCATATGAAGCAATTAATATACATAATTTTGCACTAAAATAAAGATAAACAGAGCACTTTTAAGTACAAATCAGAAATACATAATTTAAAGTCATCATATGTAGAAAATGTGTGCAGAAATTTGGCCATACACAGCAAGAACTAGGGCATAAGAATTGAATGGCAATTTCAAAAAAAATTCCCATGCTATCAAAGAACAACACTGCCATGATTCCCCAGAATCAAAACCATTATCGCCAACATAAAAAAGCCTTGTTCTTTACATGCAAGCAAAACTTATCACGTCAAAAAAATTGTAGCTTCAATTAGTAGTGCCATTTAATGTTCTACTCACCACCACCACCCCCCCTCCCCCCTAAAAAAAAAACAAATAATAGTTTCTCAAATAAATTATATATCAAGTAACTCAAACCATAATAGTTTCAGACCACACATAGAGGGTAGTAACGTAAAGCAACATACCTCTTTATCGTCTCGTTCCAGCGTAAGATTCACTGGCTAGAAGATAAAAAAAATTCCAATCTAAATCAGTGTTCTAGAATTCTCAATAAGAGGTAAAGTTTTGAACAAATATATGAGAAGTGAAATAGCCATGTTGTTTGACCCAAAAAAAAAAAAGCCATGTTAAGGAAAAGTGGAGACATCCATTCCTCATACGTCAGCGAATCTTTACAGAGATGTGCAGAAGCATATCCAAAACCATGGATATATGAAGAGCTTCTAAACCCATGATGGAATAAAAGTATAATGCAGAGATTTTGTGCAAACACGAGAGTGTATGCAGCCCTTTCAATAAGAAACTCATGCAGCAATAAAAAATGAGATCCATTAATCAACATATTATAGCACTCTTAACAAAAATACAGCATGTGAAGCAGGTAAAACGAAGAATGTAGCACTAAAACTTAGATCTATGTGATACGTTTAGGTTCAAATCAGAATCGCAGCACATGAAGCAATCTAAAATATAGATTTATGTGATACTTTTAGCTTCAAATCAAAATCATACCACATGAAGCAATCAATATACATAATTTTGCACTAAAATAAATATAAATGCAGCACTTTTAAGTACAAATCAGAAATACATAATTTGAAGCCATTAAAATGCAGAAAATGTGCGCAGAAATTTGGCCATACACAGCAAGAGCTAAGGCATAAGAATAGAAAAGACAATTTCAAATAAATTTCCCATGCTATCAATTCAAGCCTGAAACTAGACAAATAAAGAATACTGTTCCTCATACGTACAAAGAACAATACTCCCATGATCAAAACCATTATCACCAACAGAAAAAAGGCTTCTTCTTTACAAGCAAGCAAATTTTACCATGTCAAAACAACGAAGCTTCAATTAGTAGTGTATTTAATGTTCTACCCCCCCCAAAAAAAAAAAAAAAAAACTAAATACTAGTTTCTTAGATAAATTACATACCCCTGTAACTCAAACTACAACAGTTTCAGACCACAAAGAGAGGATAGTAGTAATGTAAAGCAACATACCTCTTTGTTTTCTCCTCGCTCCAGCATAAGATTCTCTGGCTAGAAGATAAAAAAAGTCCAATCTAAATCAGTGTTCTGGAATACTCAGCAACAGGTAAAGTTGGGAAAAATATATGAGAAGTGAAATAGCCATGTTAAGGAAAAGGGGAGACGTCCATTGCTCATACATAAGCAAACCTTTACATGGGTGCACAGAAGCATATCCAAAACCATGGATATATGAAGAGCTTCTAAACCCATGATGGAATAGAAGTATAATGCCAAGATTTTGTGCAAACGCATGGGTGTATGCAGCCCTTTAAATACAAAAGTCATGGAGCAATAAGAAATCAGATCCGTTAATCAACATATCATCGCACTCTAAGGTAAACAAGAGAAATACAACATGTGAAGCAGTTAAAATGAAGAATGTAACACTAAAGCATAGATCTATGTGATACTTTTAGGCTGAAATCTGAATCACAGTATATGAAGCAATAAACATACATAATTTTGCACTAAAATAGAGATAAACGTAGCACTTTTAAGTACAAATAAGAAATACATAATTTGAAGCAATTAAAATGCAGAAAATGTCCACAAAAATTTGGTAATACACAGCAAGTACTAGGGCATAAGAATTGAATGACAAAATCAAATAAATTTCCCATGCTGTCAATTCAAGCCCGAAACTTGACAAATCAAGTAGCCCGTTCCTCATACGTACACAAAGAACAATACTGCCATGATTCTCCACAATCAAAACCATTAACACCAACAGAAAAGCCTTGTTCTTAACACGTCAAAACAATAAAGCTTCAATTAGCAGTGCCATTTAATGTTCTACTCAAACCCCCCCCCCTCAACAAAAAAAAAAAAAAACCAAATACTACATTCTCAGATAAATTACATACCCCTGTATAACTCAAACCACAATAGTTTTAGACCACAAAGAGAGGGAAGTAATGTAAAGCAACATACCTCTTTGTTTTCTCCTCGCTCCAGCATAAGATTCTCTGGTTAGAAGATAAAAAAAGTGCAATCTAAATCAGTGTTCTGGAATACATAGCAACAGGTAAAGTTGGGAAAAATATATGAGAAGTGAAATAGCCATGTTAAGGAAAAGGGGAGACGTCCATTGCTCATACGTCAAAGAACCTTTACATGGGTGCGGTGCACAGAAGCATTTCCAAAACCATGGATATATGAAGAGCTTCTAAACCCATAATCGAATAGAAGTATAATGTTAAGATTTTGTGCAAACACGTGGGTGTATGCAGCCTTTTCAATATGAAAGTCATGGAGCAATAAAAATCAGATCCATTAATTAACATATCACAGCACTCTTAGGTAAAAAAACAGAAATACAGCATGTGAAGCAGTTAAAATGAAGAATGTAACACTATATCATAGATCTATGTGATATTTTTAAGTGAAAAACTGAGTCGCAGCATATGAAGCAATTAATATACATAATTTTGCACTAAAATAAAGATAAACACAGCACTTTAACAAAACAGAAATACATAATTTAAAGGCATTAACATGCAGAAAATGTGGGCAGAAATTTGGTCATACATAGCAAGACCTGGAGCATAAGAATGGACAAAATTTTTCAAATAAATTTCCCATCCTATCAATTCAAGCCTGAACCTTGAAAAATCAAGAAGCCTGTTCCTCATACGTACAAAGAACAATACTGCCATGATCATAACCATTATCACCAAGAAGCCTTGTTCTTTACATGCAAGCAAAGCTTACCACATCAAAACAATGAAGCTTCAATTATTAGTGCCATTTGATGTTCTACTCAACCCCCCAACCAAATACTAATTTCTTAGATAAATTACATAACACTGAAACTCAAACCACAATAGTTTCAGACCACAAAGAGAGGGTGGTAATGTAAAGCAATATACCTCTTTGTTTTCACCTCGTTCCAGCATAAGATTCTAGCGCTAGAAGATAAAAAGAAGTCCAATCTAAATCAGATTTCTGGAATACGCAGCAAGAGGAATAGTTGTGAACAAATATATGAGAAGTGAAATAGCCATGTTAAGGAAAAGGAAGACGTCCATTGCTCACATGTCAGCGAACCTTTACAGGGGTGTGCAGAAGCATATCCAAAACCAGGGATATATGAAGAGCTTCTAAACCCATAATGGAATAGAAGTATAACGCCAAGATTTTGTGCAAAATCGTGGGTGTATGCAGCCCTTTCAATATGAAAGTCATGGAGCAATAAAACATCGGATCCATTAATCAAAATATTATAGCACTCCTAGGTCAGAAATACAGCATGTGAAGCACATAAAATGAAGAATTTAGCACTAAAACGTAGATGTATGTGATACTTTTAGGTTCAAATCAGAATCGCAACATATGAAGCAATTAATATACATAATTTTGCATTAAAATAAACATCAACACAGCACTTTTAAGTACAAATAAGACATGCATAATTTATAGCCATTAAAAGGCAGAAATTTGGCCATACACAGCAAGAACTAGGGCATAGGATTGAAAGACAATTTCAAATAAATTTCCCATGCTATCAATTCAAGCCTCAAACTTGTCAAATCAAGAAGCCTGTTTCTTATACCTACAAAGAAAAATACCACCATGATTCTCCAGAACCAAAACCATTACCACCAACAGAAAAAAAAAAAAAAAAAGCCTTGTTCTTTACATGCAAGCAAAGCTTACCACGTCAAAACAATGAAACTTCAATTAGTAGTTCCATTTAATGTTCTACTCATCCCCTAAAACCAAATACTAGTTCCTCAGATAAATTATATAACCCTGTAACTCAAACCACAATAGTTTCAGACCACAAAGAGAGGATAGTAATGTAAAGCGACATACCTCTTTGTTTTCTCCTCGTTCCCACATAATATTCCCTGGCTAGAAGATGAAAAAAGTCCTATCTAAATCAGTGTTCTGGAATACTCAGCAAGAGGTAAAGATGGGAACAAATATATGAGAAGTGAAATAGCCATGTTAAGGAAAAGGGGAGACGTCCATTGCTCATCCGTCAAAAACAGAACACTAACCTTCTTGAATACATTAAGGATATAAGGATGTAAATCTTCAGTTTTGTAGGCCCCAGCTTTGAGATTGAGCTTGACTCCTTTCATGTCTGCTATTAATGCTTCAGAAACTCCAAGCATTGGGTCAGGAGGAGCCATTGGAATGCCCTCAGAAGTGTTACATCACCACTGGCCGACAATACACACACAGCTCTAGACCCTTGCTGGGAGAATGCCATTATTTTTGACAGAATATCCTACAGAGAAAAGAAAGTAAGTTCACACAGTAACCTCAAACTGTAACATGTACAACAGGACATGCAATGGATTATAAAGCTAAGAAGTCATTCACACAAGAAAGGAAAACAAAGCACCGATCTTCGTAAAGCAATGGGTTAACGAGAAGACAAAAACATAAGCTATTTCACAGCTTACCAAACAATAAGAAATGAGAAACAACAAAACAGTTTCATATTGAAGATAAAGACCAGATGAACTGGAAAAGGTCCCCCCTCCTTACCAACTCATCATGAACCTTAAACACCAAGAAAGTTTCAAGGAACCCAATAACCACAAGAGATAAAAACTGAAACTTTGATGCTAACACCAACACCCAGAAAATGAAATACCTAAAAAGTAGCAAAAGAAAAGAAAAGGGAATTTACTCGTAGTCAATGCAAGCCCAGCTTAAAGTCCCCAGCTGAAGATACGATATAACAAGCCAAGAAACAGCTTAAAATGACATTGAACTGGACACAGAAAAGCCAGGTGAATTGGGTCAATTCAAAAGATCAGCATTTTACAACCCAATACAAAAAATCATAAAGCATAATGAATTATGAATCTGAAGCTATATAGAGAGAGAGAACAACAAAAGACCAAAAAGAAAAAAAAAGAAAACAATTGGAAAGCCCCAGCTCCAAGATTGGGCTTGACTTCGTTCGTGTCTGCTCTAAATGCTTCAGAAACTCCAAGAATTGGGTCAGGAGGAGCCATTGGACTGCCCTCAAAATGAAAGCAAAATTCGTCGATATCTGACCAGAAGACTGAACCAAAATTGACAGAAATTATATCAGGAAGCAGAAAATTGATCGTAGAATGAAATATATGTATAGTAGGCCTAATAAATTGATTAGGACAGAAGTAAAACCTTCAGTTCCTTATACTATACACACTGGCAGACGAGAAGGGGTTGGCTTTTCTCTAGCTAAATCCCACGCTAGTGCATCCAAAGTTCGGCTTTCCCTATTCAAAATTAGAAGTAAAAATCCCGACAGGAGGGAGAATTAACACAAATTGTCCAAATTATAAACACAATTACACAGTGAAATTTTGGGCCGAAACCATGGGATGCAAAACATAAAACATGAAAGTAGTAAGAAAAGTCAGGTTTCTAACGGACAGAATCAAGTGGGGAATACCTTGTGAGAGACATGCATCGACAGTGAGGCGGTGGTGGAAGATGAAATCGCCGAAGCCATTATGGCAACAGGAAGAAGAAAAACAAATGAATGCATAATGAATTATGAATCTGAAACTGTATAGAGAGAGAGAGAGAGAGAGAGACAACAAAAACCAAATAAAAAAGTAAAATATTTTCAGAGTCACACTGACATTTTTGAAAACATCACAAATCTCTCCCCTTGGAGAAACCCAAATTATAAAAAAGGGTCTTGTTGGGAATTAACGACCAGATGAAATGGAAAAGGTCCCCCCTTTACCAACTCATCATGAACTTTAAACACCAAGCAAGTTTCAAGGAACCTCAATAACCACAGGAGATAAAAGCTGAAACTTTGATGCCACATTGCCGACACCCAGAAAATGAAAACCCTAAAAAGCAGTAAAAGGAAATAAAAGAGAATTTACTTAGAGTCAATGCCAGCCAATCTTAGAGTCCCAAGCTCAAGCTGCAATACAGCAAGCCAAGAAAGAAAAAAAAAACCAAATAAGAAGAGAGAAAAACAATTACAGCGTCACAATGATATTTCTAAAAACATAACCACTCTGTCCCCGTGAAGACCTCGAAGGTAGTGAGAGGAACTCAAATTGAAGAAAAGGGTCTTGTTGGGAATTAAAGGAAGCAGAAGAAGGCATTAGCAGTGAGAGAAGAAGGGTAGAAGCAGCTCACTATAACCAGTCTAAGCAAAAGTCCTTGTAGGGACTGCATAATTTTCTAGGGCTCAGAGCTCAGTTTCTCACTCTCTCTATTTCTCTCTCCTTGGAATGCAGTTTTAGTTTCTGTCTCTAAGACGCGATCTGTGACTCTTATATATAAGAAGAATGTAATAAGGAAAGCGCGCCTCCAACGGTAACATCCCCACGCCCCTCCAACGGTAATATCCCCGCGCGCGGCAACGATGATGATGCCCTTACTGCTAAGAAATTAGGAAACTTCGCTCCTTTTCCTTTTTTGAACGGGAGGTAGGTTTTCTTGAGATGCAAGCCAAAAAAAATAATAATAAAGAAGTACTATTTCCCATTAATGAAAGAAGTGAATCATTTGTTAAAAAAATTCTTATTCTCCCAATGTATTCCTCCGCTCTTATTATAAAAGTTTGACTTTTTTTTTTAAGAAATTAAGAGTGTAAAATCAATCATTTTAGACTACCTATATTTATCTATTTTCCTCAAAATTAATTCATATTATTGATAAACTATCATATGATATAATTATATGTAACATATATTAAAATTAGATGATCTATTTAATTTTCTTAATCTCTACAAATGAAATTCGATTTAATCTTATATTTAGGACCGAAAGGGAGTATAACCAACACCTATACTTTTTCCTTCATTCTTCTTTTATTTTTTGCAGCTTTTACTTTCAAAGTACTCCATCATTCTAAATATAGGGTTTATTTACTTAATTTGATTATATTAAGTACTTTAGTTAAGTTAGTTGTTATGACATACTTATTTAAAAACACATTGATCATCTTTTTTTTAGTTCATTCACCACCTTTTTTCACTTAGATTATTTTTGGGTGAAGGGTAAAAAATGACCATGTATTTATGGTCAAAGTGCATCTGGCACCTTGTACATTTTTTTGGTTTAAAATTGTCCATCAACTTTCAAATTCGGGTCAATAATGACTCATCCGTCAAACTGGCCCAATAGATGTTTCAAATCCATGTCAATAATGACTCCTCTGTCAAATTGGCTCAACAAAAATTAGATTCTTGTAAAATTTCAGTGTGGGACCTACCCATAAAAAAAGTAACAGAAATTGGACCAATTTGATGGAGGAGTCATTGATGGCCTGAATTTGAAATATCAATTGGTCCAGTTTGACGAAAGAGTTGTTATTGGTTCAAATTTAAAACGTCTGTTATAACACCCCAAATTTTAGAAAATGGAAAATAAGAATTTATTTGAGGTCTGGGGATGTCATTGAGAAATTAAAAATCCTTATAAATAAATTTATGAGGCCAGGTGTATTTTTAATAATTTTTAATATGTATTTTATTTATAAATTGAGGAAAAATAGTTGAAAGATGAATTTAAATAAGGGAATATTTAGAATATTGGGGCATTGTTTGATATTTAAACAGTCTTATAAAAAAATTTGAAAATTTAAGCATATCTAGAAAAATTATTTTAGGGACAAATTCATGTCTATTTTGTAAATGATAATGGTACATAAAATTACCATTTAAGAGGAAAGTAAAAAATAGGAAATGAAAAATGACAATATCTACCGTTAGTTGAAAATATCTTCAATTATACAGGGAATGACAAGATAGTACAATACCTAGTAGAAATATCACATCTTGCTTTTTAATATGCACCACCCACGTTCCTAAATATTAATAACACTCTCTCCCTCAATTCCTTTTACTCCTCCCTCTCCCGACCTCACTCCTTCTCAACTCTCACTCTCTCCCTGTTCTCTCACTCTCTCCTTGCTTCCTCCGAGTTCCGTGGCGGCAATCGACAGCGGGGAAACGATGGCTGACGGCGAGAAGCCTAAAGCACGTCCAAAGCTCGCTTGATCATAGGTGAGCCTCGTTCCTTCATTCTTTTCTCTCCTTGGTCCGAATCGAGTGAGGCTTTAGGGGAAGAATCAATCTGATTTTTAAGGGTTTTTGAAGGTTCTAAATTCATAAAACTAAAGCTTATGGTTCTATTAACAAACCCCAAGAACGAATTTGAGCGGTAGAGTAACATTAATCAAGATTTCCTCAAATTTGTTCGTCCGTGCACTGTTCACCTGTCGGGAATTTCGTTAATTTCTGGGTGTTTAATGAACGATTGCTTAATTAATCACGATTGGGGGGTAAGATCAAGTCCAAAGTGTGTCTTGTAAGTTGATTTTGGGAAACTTTGAAATTGTTTGATTTTTCTTCATCTCCTCTGTTTATTCGAACTGATTCTTGGGGACTTCTGGGCGAAATTCGAATGAAAATTTAATTAAATGAGAGCAGGAGTAGTTTAGGGTCATCAGAGGTTAATGCATGTCTGATTTGTTGAGGTTTGGAATTTTGGCATTTTGTTCTGTTTTCTTTCCTCTGTTCCATCTCGGTTTGTTCCTCTGTGTTGCTGATTCCTTGTTCTTCTTCCCTGCTCATTCGGATTTTACTTTCCTTTAGGTCACTGATTTCTGGTACAAGATTATTAGGATGATTGATGATATGTGAATTGAAATTGTTCAATTCTTCTTTTTCTACTTGTTCTGATCGGGAATTTTAGGAATTTGGAAGGAGATAATATGATATTTGGTATGTTGGAAATTATGTTTCCCTCTGTCCAGTTCCTTATTCCCTCCGTTTCTGGTTCTGTTCTGGCTGAATTCTGGTGTGTTTAGATTCTGTATTTATATGGTTATGTGATTTTGACTCTTAATATGATGAAATGAATTTAAGGTCATGATTTTGGAACTTCTGATTGAGTCTTTCATTACTTTGTTTCTACGTAAGTTTTAAGTGTTGTGAGTTTGATTTTTTTTTTGTGGTCAGAAGTTGTGCAATTTCTGGAACTTCTTGTTATTAGTGAAATCTGGAGATGATAAGGTAATTAGATTGATTATGGTCTGATTCTTATTGATTTCATAATAAGATAAAACAGAGAAGGATAGGATTGATGCTAGAATTCGATTAGTGAAGGGAGTTGAGGAGTTAGGAATATTAAGTGGTAAAGTAAGTTGTAACGGGAGATGTTTAAGCAGGTATAAAGAAGTTATGAATTGTAAAGTAATAGGAAGGGTATATGTGTGATTTAATAGTTTTAAATGATGTAAGAATTGAATTGGACTTGTAAGATGACGGATTGATGATTAATTGTTCAGTTAGTCATGTAAGCCTTGTTTTCTTAATAATTGGATCCTAAATAGGGATGAAAGAGTGGTGGAGTTGAGGGTGATTGGGAATGAAAGTGTGTTTATAATAAACTGAATTGTTAGTTGGTAGATTTTAGGATAATATCACGATTACAAGTTGGTGATTGTTTGATAAAAGATTTATCTATGAGGAATATTTGATAGTATATTAGGAAAGTTTACTTGACAAGGCACTTTAGGCTAGGATCTCAATTGTTAATAGAAAAGAACATAAATGGTATTCATTTATATGTTAGATGCGTTAGGAAATTTAATTCAGGAGATTTGGTAATCAAATGTGAATGTTGGGGTGGTCAAAATTTATGATTGTTTGATTATAAATGGATAAAGGAAAAGATTAAAGCTTGTAAAGGTTAATGAAGGAATTTATATGGATTCAGTTGGATAATTGATGTTGATTATAGGATAAAAGGATACCAGAGGCTGTAATTGATGAAGATGATTTGAGGATTTTGGAGATTTTAGAGGTTGTGTTAGTAATCATTTGAATTGTAGAGGTATATGTTTGGTTATGTATGAGAAAGAAGGGAAAGAATTTCAAAAGGGTAATCCTTAATATTGTACCTTAAGACAGTTTATTGGAATTAAGATAATTTATAAATGGAAGATTTTGAGGATAATTGTTGTTGAGCATATTGTGATATGGGACATGATGAGCAATACTAGATGGACAGATAACAAAGGTTTCACATATGTTAATATGAATTAAAAGTATGGAATTTATTGAAAAGGGTGAACATTAATTGGGTATATGATTGGTTGGTAGAAGAAGGAATGTCGTATGAAGCAAGTTGATTTGTAATGGTAAGGATTTATAATTGGGTATAAGAAAGGAGAACAAAGGTTTGAGTTGTGGGAATTAATGGTATAGAATATTGATTTAATGTGATTTTCTATGAAATCATGATTATTGTAGCAAATGGTTGAAGAGATAAGGTTAATGGTTTCATATTGATAAATTAATGGAAATAGCTTAATGAATGGGATATGAGGGTTATTCACTTCAGGCTTGAACTCATAAAAAGAATGATGATGAAGGGGCCACAATGTATCGAGGAAAGTAGAATTAGTGGAAGTAAGGATTTGTGTAGTCTGCTTGGGGATTAAAATTTATGAAGTATTGACTTTAGAATCAAAGAAAGGGGATTGATTTATAAAGTCATGATTTAATTTAATTTATGGAAACTGTTAAGAGACTTTTGAGAAAATGCTTTATGATTGATGATGATATCCAGTGGATTTTAATTTGTTTGTTGATGTTTTATTTTGGGACTTTGGAATTTGGAATTTGGAATTTGGAATTTAGAATTTGTCTTGGGTTATGCTGGTTCTGGATATTTGTGTGCAAATGATTGTATAATGTTTGCTGATAATTTTATGATTAGCAATTAAAGTAGAGACTAGGATTTAATCATATAATAGAAATAAGAGATAATGATAGAGTTAGAAATTAAATTTAACTATGGTTTAGTTGTTGGACTGGATTTAATAAATCAAAACCTCTATTCTATTTCCGTTCTCTTAAATAACATTTTCAATGACAACAGTAAATCAATAGTAAGTTACGATTCTGATAATATTAAAGTTATATTATACAAGAATACGAAATTAATATAAGGTAGAAGATGATAATGAGAATTAGAATTATTAGTTGAAATAAATTATTTGTAATTGACCCTTTTAATTTTAAAAAGGGTTAAGATAATTATAGTAGATTGTAATCTTTCACTAATACCAAGAATGGGGTAGTATTAATTAAATTAGGATCTGTGAGAGACGCCGGATAGTTATCTACTAATATTGATATTAATTCATTATTTACATATTACATGTAAATAGATATAGATAGTGACATAAGCTGAGGAGGTAAGTGGAAAGGAAAAGAGACAGTAAAGGATTAAGCTTGGAGTTCAGGTAGCAGTTTATCTCATTACATTCAAATGGCATATATTATTTTGTAATATCTGTTGTAAGTTTACATTATGCATAAAGGTGATAAGCCTTGTCAATTACTGCATAGAAGCTTATGGAGTACTCCAGGCTTAGGTGGGTCGCTCCCCCTTTGTCAGATCAGTTACGTTATAGCTTTAAATGTTATAACGAGAAATCCTGCAGGTAGAGCCTCCACTAGTTAACGAATATATCGTTATCAGTGGCTGGTAGAGAATGAGCGCAGGAAGTATGCGTGATTGTAATATTTGTTCAGATTTATAAAATGTATACATGACAATACATGCATGAAATTTACAGTTAATAACATAAACTGCGTTGAACTGTTGTTTTACAGAGAAGCTGATAGATGGTAAAATGGTTGAGATAAGGCAGGAGTGCTGGAAGAAGATTAGATGAAGAAATTAAGATTTAATTGAAAAGTAAGGTGATCTGTATATGATGTAATTTTAAATTATTAAATTAATAATAGAAAGCATAGAAAATATAATTGTATAAATTTATAAAGGGATTTAAATTTCCTAAGTATTATAAATTTAAAATAGATACCCTAAGAGGGTTAGTCTATTTTTAATTGTTTTATTAACCACTTTATTTTATAAAGAATCTTGAGTTGTTCCCATTTATCTGAAAGCTCATTCCAACTAACAGAAAGTTGGTTTTATGTTTTAAAAAGAAAAGTTTTAAATTTTCCTTATTTTCAGGCTTCTGACATTGAGAAGTGGTTATAATTCAATTAAAATTGCTATAATATATTAGAAAATTTTAGGTGTTACATCTGTTGGGTCAGTTTGACGGAAAAGTCATTATTGACCAGAATTTAAAAGTTGATGGACAATTTTGAATCAAAAAAAAGTATAAGGTGTCAGATGCACCTTGGACATAAGTACATGGTCATTTTTGACCCTTTACCCTTATTATTAAGGGCCATCAATATCAATATAAACAATTTTGGAGAGAAAATTGACAAATTTAAAAATAAATCTCACATTTAGGATAAGATTAACTGGTCTTAAAGTTAGGACATGAAACATGATCAGTATAAATATCTGTCCAAAATTGTCACTTGGCCAATAAAGGAGCCATTAATCCGTAATGCTATCGCTGATATTTAATTAACAAAATTCTTCCATTTAAAAAATTTATAGATAAAAAGCATTGTACACAGTATTTAGTGAATTTATTACATACGTAACCTTACTAATTCTCCTTTTTCTTTCTTCGGACAAAAAATGTCTTACCTTTGATTGAATGAAATTTATTTAATACTCGAATAATTTATGTCAATTTTCAAATACGAACTGATAACACAATTCAGGATATGAGATGGATGTATAAAAAGGTAATTAGATTTTAATGTTCCAAATTTTCAATTGTTGACATGTTATAGGACTTTAAAATTTTTCTTCATTTTATCATGACTCTTTAAGCTAAACTAGAACACTTCAATTAACAATGGCTATGCTTATATCAAAATGATGCCACTTGATTCTGGTTGAAGAAGATGCCAGAATGAATGAGCACCATTAGGTAGCAGAGACACCCCCACATTCAAATTACCGGTGTTAAAGTTCAAATCTGTTCTGATACAACTAGGGCAAACAGCTTGTTTTTGAATTAAGTGAAACGTCTTAATTTCCCTTAGCTAGTAAGTGCTTGTTTTTGTTGTTGAATTTCTCTTCCACCTATGATTTTTTTTCTTGCTACAAAAGCTTGTTTGTTTTTTGTACAACATACAAAAGTACATTCTAAACATTGTCCATAGAACAGAGTCAAGACTTCAATTTATTTATTTTCAAGTACACAAGGAAAATTAAGACAGGCAAACATAGCTCATAATGTCCTTAAATGGATGTAGTATTAAATGACTTTAATTTATTTCTTTTCAAGTACACAAGGAAAATTAAGACAGGCAAACATAGCTAGTAATGTCCTTAAATGAATGTAGTATTAAATGACTGGTATGAAATTTATTTCAGACATTATGAGACTTAGTGTAATGAACTGGAGGAAATCAGAGATCAAACTTTATTCTGCATCAATATCTTGGCTTAGATCAAAATGAAACTACTTCACTCCGACGGAAGAAGAGGCCAGATTGATTGCCATTAGGTAGCAAAGCTGCCCTTACAATACTTTCAGCACCTTCTTCCACAGTATAGTAACCAGTGTTGAAGTTAAAATCGGTTTTCACAAAACTGGGGCACACACAATTAATGCAGAAAGATGGATACTTCTTGGCCAGAATCCTTGTATAGGCATTCAGGGAAGCTTTGGAGACTATATATGCAGATGTGACAGTAGGCCAGCCTTTGGCTTCCAATGAACCCTCTTTGAAATCTGCAAGGAACTGCTTCAAAACCTCTTCTACTCTCTCTTCTGTTAGACTTTCAGCATCACTTAGTACTCCTTTACCCCATCCACTTGGTATTTTCTACATAAGGACATAAGGACATAAGGACGAACAACAAAAGCTATTACTCAATGTCATCAATATAGTACTCCTTTACCCCATCCACTTGGTATTTTCTACATAAGGACATAAGGACGAACAACAAAAGCTATTACTCAATGTCATCAATATATAAGAATTTTCTATTTTTCTTGCATTTAAAAAAAAACATGGTGAATATGGTGTTTTGCCACTTAATGTTTTTTTTTTAGTACACCTAGCTTCTATATAGGGAAACGAAACTATTCCCTTGGTCTTCCACTTTTAATTACTTACCCTTAACATTATATTTAATTCTTATACACTCTCTCTTCCACAAAAATAAGGGTATTTTTTACAAAAAAAGACAGAAAAAAAAAGATCGTTACATTTTTAACACATCTATTGTCTCCAACTTATTTATAAAGAAGCTTTCGTACCTCCAACCTTCCAAAATAGGAGGAAACATTTACAATTCTTGGTGAGTTTGACAACTCCAAAAGAGGAATCAAACCTTCACACAATCCTTTGGGGCCATAGTAGTTTGTTCTGACACATGCTTCTGCAAGCTCATAATCTTCAGTTGATACTTTACTAAAATCAAAAGCCTCCCCTCTTTCCTGTGGGACATGATAACAAATCTTAGGGAAAAAAAATAATATTGATAAAGTGGATGGTCTTTTATATTAAAGGGTGAAGGAGGCGAAAACACCTAAGTTAATTTTTTATAAATGCAACTACTACTATATTGAAATTTTAGTGCAAAAATGCCTAAGGAAATTTGAAAATGAGGTAAAAGTAGTGTGACAATTAACTTCACCAAACGACTGTCAATTTTGGTGGGACCTACACCCATATTCAGGTGACTGTAAATTTGTCACCTCCTCGAGACATTCTTAAGAAAACATAACACATCAGACTCAAAAATCTTGTGTGTTATCCCTTAAATAGATAATCTCACTCAACCAAAATTGTCTCTCAATTCTTTTCTCCCTCACCATTGGCACCCTCACAATCTCATTCCCCATAATTCTTCTATCTATTTTTCAATGAAAAACTTTATTTGGACTTTGATCTAAAATGAAAATACAACTATTCCATCCACACCCTCCATTTGCACTTGATCGCTATGAGCCCATGATCTGCCGCCACCACCCCAAGTCTGGATTATGATTATTGTTAACACCGATGTGGCTAACACCCACCACCATTGTTGTCCAAGGCATGGCTAGCATGATTAATGCCACGCCTAGCACCAACCACAACCAACTATAAAACAACTTGTGCCAGAGAACACCATTGATCGCCAAAAAGATCAGTCATCGATTACCCATAAATAAAAAAAAAATCCATAGAAGAATAAGGGTATGTACCCAAATGCATGACCACAACCATGAACCACCCAAAGCATTAGAGCCAAAATCGAACTATCCCACTATACATTATACAACCACCACATAAGCCAAAAATCAAATCCAAAAAAAAAAAAAAAGCTTCAATTGCAAAACTAGAGTGCCTATGTCAATTTTCAAAGTAGTGGAAAAGCCAATGCTATTTCTTGTTTTTAAAAAAGGAGAGATCTGACATTCTTGAAACTATGAATAGAGAGTCCATATCTTATTTTTCATATTCATCGCTTTCCATAGCACCCTTTGACATTGTACCTCTCCGGTGAAAACGTTGGTGAAATAATTTTGTTTGGAGTAGGTTGTAGAAGTAGTAATGTTGTTGAATATTGATTGAACATTGACGATGATTTTGAAGGGTAAAGAGGGAGAAAGTTGGAAAGTAAAAGATGAGGATGGGGGGGGGGGGACAGTTGGACACTAATGGGACTCACTGAAAAAAATTAATAGACATTAAGGTCAATTGATGGTTTTGACATTTTTGTACTATTTTATAATCTCCATAGGTATTTTTGCACCAAAATTTTAATATAGTGTCGGACACACTTTTAACAAAATAATGTGGGTATTTTTGTTTATTCACCCTAATTTAAATTATTGCAGTCAATACTCACAAATTTGGCTGCAAATTCACCTGGAGAGGTCATTGCCATCAAAGCATCCTGATCAGTCTTAAATCCTGAAATTGCTGCATTATTAACCTACATGAAGTTAAAACACTTATCATCATCATCATCATCATCATCATCATCATCTATTTTAGTAGGTATGATCCAATGAGGAAACCTTTTGAAATAAACTAGAGGAAAAACAAAACAAGTAATAAAACCACAGTTTTTCCATTATAGGAAAATTTTCTCTGACAAAATTTAACATGTGAAGTGGTATCAATAATCCATTGGAATCCAGTTACTTAGAAGCTTGGAAAAGAACATGGTCTTAAACAAATCAGAATAGGACAAAATGGTTGTAATGAAGGGTTGATGTCACAAAAAATAAAAAAAACAGATTAAATAGGCTCAACATGATTCGAATAGTGAAGTTCCGACATGACACTGAGAATTAAAGGAATTGTTTGAAGTGAAAGCAGAAAGTTCATCTTTTGGATGAGTCCTTTGATTAGTCATCGGATGATTAAAACAAGCTTATAGTTATGGAAATATGGCCATTTTGCTGCCTCTCAAAAACCTAATTAATCATACGACAAAAATGTTCTCTTTTTGAGCCTATTCAATCATGCTGCAATTTTACTGCCTAAATACCATCTTGTTAAGGGTTAATATTGTTGGTTTGATCAAATTTTTATTTCAGTCTTAATAGTTTCAAATCGTTAGTTTTAGTCCCTATGATTGGACCATGTCCTTGTGAAACTATTGAGAGTAAAAACAACAATTTCAAACTACCAAGAATCAAAACAAATTCGATCAAATTATGATGACTAACTGTGGTATTAACCATTTTTAAATCATAAAAATATAATAGCATGAATATATGTGGGACTTCTGTGCACGTGATAGAGCTATCAAGAAAGAACAAAAGAGTAGAAAACATAATAGAATAAGAAGCTGTAAAGTAATTCATAATTTCATACCAAAATATCAAGTTTTCCAAACTTCGTTCTGATGAAATTTGCAAGGGATGGAACACTAGAAGAAAGTTCAGTCACATCGAGTTGATGAAAAAACACTTCGCCACCAGACACACTAGACTCTGACTTTAACTTCTCAACAGCTTCAAGGCCCTTCTTCTGATCTCTTGCTGTTAAAACAACTGTGATTCCATTGGAAGCCAATTGCTTGCATACCTGAAAGCCCATTCCTTTGTTTCCTCCTGTCACCACTGCATACCTGCAAATTACCAGTCAAAGAATTTCATCTTTCGTGTGCTGCAGAAACATGATATTACAAAAATGAAATCTAACCCGATCAAATTAGTTGAATAGAAAAAAGGTGACCTTTTTGTTGATTCTGCCATTGTTGAAGGAAGGAAGGAAGTGTCTCACAAGATAAAGCACAAGGGTACTTTGAGGTACTGTGATCTGCTGCTGTTTATGATAATTCAAGTAACATCTTGAATCCTTTATAGAGAGAAACGTACAAAATTTTCCAGAAAAGTCGGCAGGTACTAAATTAAATTAATATTATTGGTTAGCAATGTTTATTGAAGGGATAAAAACCGATAATACCCTAGAAGTATCACCAGGGCATTTGATATCTGAAATATTTTTAGGAGTAAATATATCTTGAAAGTAAAAAAAAGGGACAAATATGCCCTAAAAGTAAAAAAAAGGGCAATTGCATAACTTTCAGGGCATATTTGTCCCTAAAAAAATTTCAGAGTATATGAATTTTTGTTTGGGTTGGGCAAAATTACCCCATTTTTGTTTACTTTCAAGACATATTTACTCCTAAAAAACTTTTAGACATCAGGTACCCAGGTTGAATACTTTGAGATATTTTTTACCTTAAATAGTCTTTTGGACTAGGACTATTGATACGTGGCACAAACCAAAAAGTTTGATCAGGGTACTTTTTTTGACTGGATGGATGGGTTCATAATCATGTATATCCTGTTTTCCCAGCTATGTATTATTAACCAGAATATATGCCTTTCATCAGCTAATGCGCTAGGGAGTTTGACTATTGATGAAGAGTACCAACCAAAGTCTGCATGGTGTTTTTTTACTGGATCATGACATTTCAGAAATCTTTCTTGACTGTAACTAATATTTACCCCGAAGTGAGTATGATAGATCACATTTTTAAAAGTATTTTTTTGTCTAATTTTATCTCAGAAGTGTGTAAAATGTATCATATTCGCCCTTTACCGTTAAAAAACTCACGTTAACTGTTAAATAGTTGATGTTGATCGTTAATATTTTAACGGTAAATGGCGTATATGATACATTTTGCATACTTTAAGAGTAAAATTAGATTAAAAAATACTTTCGGGACAAATGTGATGTACCGTGCACACTTTCAGGTAAATATGACCCATTAGATAATAATCACTAAAACTATGTGCTATGCATCATTAACCAGAATATATTCTTTTCATCACTCAATGCGTCAGCGTGAGCCATATCATGACATCAACAAAGTCATAAGGAAGGATCTCTCTTGAATATTCTAGAAAATACGTTTGTTCTTATTAGCGTCCAGTAATTATAGACTCTCTAAAACAATATTTTGTATGTACATTCTGTTGAAAACCTAACACGTATGTTCACATAGCTAAATCTTTTTATTGGACAGCAATGTAGAATTTTTTTTGGGTAACTAGCAATGTAGAATTTGAAGAAGAATTGATAATGAAACACAAGAGTTTAAATGAATAAAGGCATGTTTGGATTAATTTTTTGATAATAAAGTTGAAAAATAGCTTTTGAGCAAAGTACATTTTTTTAAAAAATAGCTTTTTGAAAATAGCTTTTGAACAAAATACTTTTTCTAAAAAAATAGTTTTTGATAAAATGAGAGTGTTTGGGTAAACATTATCAAAAAGACTTCTTCACTTGCAAATTATCAAAAAGGACATTAGCTAATGTGGTATTTACATATAGATGATAAAATTTTGTTTCAAACATTTTGAACATCCAATTTTATAATTAGTAACAAATTTTAAATTAGATTTGTAAAAAATTAAAATTATAACATTAATAAATTTTAATATGATAAAAAACTCAAATATATATGAGTTAGTAAGCAATAGAAACCCAAACTTTTCTTAAATGAATAAATGGAAATTATTTTTATAAAATATATATTATCATATTATACCAAATATGCTCGATTTTTTTTTTTTAAAAAAAAACCTACGTGGATAGAGAAAGAGGGAATGAGAGATGGGGTAATGATGCTTGTGTCAGCTGCTTCAGTTCGAGAAGGACAATGAAGGAGGAGAGAGTAGAAGAATATAAGGGTAATTTTGGCAAAACATTTATGATGGGATAGAAAGCGAAAAAGGCAGCTAGAAAAGGAGAAAAAACTAGCTTTTTTCAAGTTATAGTTTCAAACTTCAAAACCTAGGTTTAAAAAAAATGCTTTTTCAAGTTTTGAGAATGTTTGGCTTATTTATCAAGGTCTACAAATACAAATTTGTTGGGAGAGAGGATACAAGAGGATATAGGTATTCTCTGATTGTGTTGAGGGTTTAAGTCTGATAGTAAGTGGGTGTAATGTATCCCATCCATTTAGAGACATCATTGAGGATGTTAGGAATCTGTTTACTAGACACTGGAGCATTTTCTTGTTACATACCCCTAGGGAGGATAACTTGCTAACGGACACACTAGCTAAGTTGTCTCACGATCTTGATAGAAATTTCTGAGTCTTTGGTCAAGTACCATCTTTTGTCAAAGATGGAGCTTGACGAGGGATAATAGATGCTAGGTAGTTTTTGACTCATTGTAAGGTTTTAGCTATGTATCAGTTTCTATTTAAAAAAAAAAGAATGTTTGGCATGCTCTTTTTGAAACCTAGGTTTGGGCACTAAAAAGTACTTTTTTATGAGTACCCAAATAGGCAATAAATTAAAATGTGCAAAGTATAATGATTAGTTATACTCTTAGCTTAGTAAATACTTCCTCCGTCCCATAATATAAGGTCTAATTTTTTGAATGACTTTGTCTCAAAATAAAAGGTCCTATTTGACTTTATTTTATTAATAAATGCATTTTTCCCCATTTTACCGATGTATTAATTTTCCCACACATTCTATTTCATCTTCTTTTCATAATTACCCTCTCTCTTACTCATTTATAAATATGGGTAATATGGTATATTTCTTACATATTTATTGTTTTTAACTAACTCTAACTAATTTTTTAGAAACACATAATTTGATTAAAAAGATCTTATATTATATTATATTATATTATATTATATTATGGGAGGGAGGAAGTAAAGTAAAACTTTGTTAAGTAAGTCGCTGATTGGTTTAACCCGACAATTGGTTAGTTCGTTGGTCAAAATATTTCACTGAGCCGACCACTTAGCAATAAAATTAATCAAAAAATAAAGAAAAATGGCCATGTCACCTTACATGACACATTAATAATAATTCTTGTACTTGCACCAAATGTTTACCTATTGATTGAGCCATTTACCAAATTATTGAACCCTTTGATTAATTATAACATAAGTGAGATGATATGATATCTCTAAAATAATTACGAGTAACATTAGATTTTATGAGTTTATAAATTAGGAAAATTTATTTAAAAAAATGGTAAATATGAGAGATAAAATAAAAAGTCTATCATTTGAAATCATACTCTTTAATTAGATCATTCCACATTTAGGATTGGAGAGAGAGTAAGAAATTAACTATGACATAACAAAGGGCATTTTAAAACTAAACAATAAAGCCAATTGATTAAAGTATTCTTAATCCAAAACATGTAGAAGTTGATACAAAGATGTGTGTGTGTGTAAGCATGCAAACCTGCACAAGTCTTGTGAAGAATTAGCAGGATCCCTGATCAGAAGAAAAAGTAAGGCTGCTTCCATCAATCTTAAGATAGAGGAATATAACAAGAAGTTAATAGTCGAGGAAAATGACAACTGGGAATTTATTTGTCATCCATTAGCATATGAAAATTAGAGCCGAACACGTGATTCTTTTTGTACCACTGTCGTTATAGCCGACTAAGACGTGATTGAAACACATTTTACTTTATTCTCCCAATCTGTTTTAATTGTTTTCAGAAACAGGGGTTACTATTTTGGGAACAACTTGATGATGAATGACACTGAGCAAGGATTAAAGTAATAAGAAGCCAAATCAAGTTTTCAGAAACTTATTAAAATTTTTTTATAAATAGGATTATAGTACCTAAAGAAAAAATGTGTAATGGAAACAAATAAAAGGGACCGTTTTTAAGTTTTGGTAAGTGAAGGGAAGGATTTATAAATAGAGATTTATAGAAATCATATTTAAAATTTACGCCATCTTTCAGGAAATAAAGAAAAGGAATGAAACAAGTCATAATACTTTCAAATAATGCCTAATTAACCAGAGGTCACGTTCAAACTTAGAAATGGAACTACATTGATTAGTGGTAGATAGACCATGCCATTCAAAAGGTCTCAAGTAAAAAATGTCTGTTATATATGAATTCTATGTCAAAATTCCAGAGTCTTAACTCTAAATATGTTTAAAGGGGTTTCAATCCATTGCGCATAATAAGTTGATGCACCCATTTAAAAATTAAGAGAAGACCTTCAAATTTTTTCAATAAGCTCTCAATGATTGTTAAAAAGATAGACCCATCACCCAGGTGCGAACATGAAACCAAATAATCTGAAAAGTAAGACAATAACACTTTCAAAAACCAATTAGAGCACAATTTACTCCATTAAAACAAGTAGAAACCACCTAATGTATGGACATCAAGACGATTTGATATATTTTACAAGAATGGTTTACAATTCAAAACTTGAGAGTGAGGCTGCAATCAATGCAGCTCGAACTGTTCTGCCATAATGCTGTAGAACTAAAACACACACGAGGTTAGGCATCTGTTATTCTAATTCTAAAACACTACAACCAACATAGTCTAGGCCTTCATTTTGCATTGTCTGGTTGACCATTTTCAGCACCACAACTAGAATCCTGGTCAAGCTGCACCTTCATCATTTTCTTTTTCAAGGCCTCCTCAAAGTCAGTACTTGACAGAGACAGAAGCTGATTTAGCAGCAACTTCACTCTGCACTCTTCCATTCGAGCATATCTTGGTTTAATCCTCTCTTCCAAACTGTAACCAAAAAACTGAGGGAACTTAACCAGCTCTGATTGGGGGTAGTCCGTGGTCTCAAAGAATTCCCATTTTGGAATCAAATTGTCAGCCAAGCTAAAAGTATACAATGATCCATATCTTGAAATCATAGTCCCAACTTCCTGTACTGTGTATCCTTTCTCTAAGAAAAATTCAGTTACAGGCTTTAGATTGGCCTCAATGCTAAGACCAAAATTTTGCGGACATCGAAATAGAAGAATGCCAACGTCAACTCCCAAGGAACGGAAGTAATTTGCTGTTGGTCTTAGCTTGTCCTCCACATTGTAACTGATAATATTGGGGAAGCGAGTTATGATCTTACCTATGTTCTCCTCTGAGAGGCCTATTTCATAGAGGAAATCTATACTTGTTTTCACCTTTTGCTTGCTGTAAGTTAGAAGAGCTGGAAATCTGTATATCACCTTTGCCCATTGCTGCTTGTCCACACCCAAGGTTTCCATGAACTTCATGGTGGGTTTAAGATTCTCAGAGAGGCTGATACCACATAACTGAGGCCTTTTAGTGATAATGATAGGAATATCTTCTTTTGGAACGCCAAGTTCTAAAAAGAACTCAACAACTGGTTTGATTTTTCCTTCTAAGCTATAATAAGCGAAAGAAGGAAATCTTCGAGTAATACTCTTGATTTGCTCAATATTCATGCCAAGCTCCAAAAGATAAACAATATGAGGACGAAGCTTGCCAGCTGGGTCTATTTCACTCACTCGAGACATGGATTTTGTCTTCTTGGATTCCACCAATGAGCTAGGGATAGAAATGGGCACTGTAGGCTTTTCCTTATCTGGAGGGTTTGGATAGCTTTCCACAAAATCCATCAAAATGTCTCCATATTCTTCAAAAAGGGATTCAAGATAAGGAATCAAAGCATCTCTAATCTCAAGAGTTGTAAGTTCTCTCCCTGTCCATGTGAAGGAGACTATGATTATTAGGATTGAATGGAACTAAAACAAAAAGATATGAAACTGCAAAACTAAACAATGTTGCAATCGAACCTACGAGGTACCGAGATTTATGTTTAGAGTGAATCTTTGATACAAGGTGATCAATGAAAACATCTGACTTGTTGATGGTTCTTGCTGCAACTGCATTACTCAAGCCTTGTTTCTTCAAAAACAGGGTTAATACAGCCTTTGCTTCTTCCTTTTCTGCTGCTAACAGGGTTGGAGGTACCGACTTTAATGACCCATCTGTACCAAAGATCAATATTGTAATTGGACTCTACTTAACAGATTAAAAACCCAAACCTCAGTCACAAATTTAAAGTCAGCAAATGATTGCTTACCATTTTTGGCCTGGCAAAAGAATACCTTTGTGATACGATGAGGTTGAGTCCTGACGTGAATCAACCAAAGCATCAAATAAGTATAACATGACATTCAGAAGAAGAGATAAAAGATAGAAGCAAAAGGTGAGCCCACACATCTTCTAATTGTAGCTCTTCAAAACACAATGGCACAATCATGCTATTTGGTCACCGGGCGTTGAGTATTTAAGACTTAGTAAATGTTCCACACTGACAAATAATGAAGTCTTCTTACACAACCTGAGATTCCATATCAGCAGAGCAGAATCTTAACCTTTATATAACTGCCTTTGGCTTGCGTTAATTTACACCCTTTCAGAAAGTATCACTTCCACGTATACTTCAACCATATACTGTAAGCTTCGAGCAGCTATGAACCGAATTTTAATATCATATTTATATGAGATTGTAACGGCATAATTGCAACTCAATCACCCCTTACTGTTCCTTAAATGAATTCAGCATCGTCTAATCAGGCTCCCAGCATGCTCATTATGAAGCTAATCCTTTAAAAACATTCCGGTTCAGTGCTTTGGTTTTTCAAGTGCTTGATAAATTTCAGGGGCATAATAACATAAAGCAAAAGGACCCGTATTTGGGGCAGAACAGTGAAGTAAAGCCCCCCAATATATCTCATCTCTCTTAAGTATCTAAATCCTAACAAGAAAAAGAGAGAGCTACTCCCAGGCTATTCATGTTCATACCCATAATTTTTTAGTTTCTCATTGTTAAATTTCTTGATTGGAGAGCAGAAAAGGACTATATTACACGTACAGTAGCATGCTATTGATAAGACATTGATGTATGAAGACAATGGTAGAGAAGAGAAGGATCACCTCATGCCAGTGTACACTCTTGTCCAAGAGGAATGGTGGGCGAGACGGTTTAGATGAGGAATCTCCATATTGGTAACTTCACTTAAAGACTAAACAATTCAGCTGAGGAAAATGACTTAAAATGCTTGCACTGTGAAGTATGTCGTCGTCTGTCACAGCTGCCACCTCCGGCGCCTACTTCCACTTCTCCGGCGAGTCTCAGACGACGGCGATGCTGTTGCCGGCGGCGATTCCCGCTGCCCCTAAAACCATTGTCCCGGCCAAGTCGGCATGCGCGCCTTCGTTCTATCCAAAACGAATCCAAGCTAATCCATTTGGGAAGAGAGGAGATTATTCGTGATTTTTTTAAAATGTCAAAAATATCTTAATAAAAAAAAAAAAAATCTCACGAGCGAAACATATGCGCAACTTTCCATACTCCATAGTTAAAATATCCTTCTAACCCAATTTTTTCTAAAAAAGAAAATAATAAAATTTAATCTGCCACCAACAATCAATATCTTTGATTTTCATTTTATAAAAAAGGAAAAAAAGTTATCAACATATGACTACCTTGGTTCCTAAATGTAGGTAGGACTTATTTGAGGAGATGTGTTTGTTTCTAAATATAAGACCTCTTTTTATCTTTTATCAACTTTTCCCTAAATTATCCTATTGATCATTCTCTGTCCTCAATAATAACCAAATAAGAGAGAGAAAGTGGGAACAAAGGTAGGTGTTTAGAATGTTTTTGTAATATAATGTGATTTTAACTAATTTAACTGACATCATTAAGTTAACACATAATAATATAGGTATTGTACCCCCTCTGGTCCTAATTATAAGATCATTTTGGCTTTTTTTAAGAAATTAATGATGCAAAATTAATTACTTTAAATTGTCTATAGTTATCTTTTGTCCTTAAAACTAATTTACTTTACTTATAAACTAATCTATAATCTAATTATATGTGGTATACGTTATAATTTAGTGATCCAATTTGTTTCCTTAACTTCTACAAAAAAAAAAGTCAAAGTGATATTATATTTAAGACCGGAGGGAATATTATGAGTTTATGACTAAGTGTCTTATTTATCTTTTTTTTTAATTTTTTTTTTAAGAAAGCCAACCAAGTGTTATTTCAAAGAAAAGTGGGAAGTGAGTGTATAACAAGTCGTCTCACAATCATTGTTTGTTTAAGATCATGATGGTAGACGAAGTTCAGGCAAATCCTTGATCACAGCCTTAAAATCTTCAATTTACGAAATAAATTGCACTCTATCATATTCATTTTACACTACGTACAAGCCAATCGTTCCTTTTAGTTCATAAATCAAATTAAAAGTACGACTTCTAGTGTGTTTGTGATGACTTATTTTGCGGTAATTAAGTGTTTATGGAATGAAAAACCAGTATTTGACTTTTGTAGTGTGTTTGGCTTATTTGCAATTTTACTTATATTCCATAAGCTATTTATAACATAAGTCCAAAAAAAAGTAGCTCATGACTTATAGCTTATAACTTATATGCTTTTTGGCTATGATGAAAAGCGAAAAAGTCATTTTCCAATCGCTAATCCAAATATAAATATCATTTCTATCATTATTAATCTAAACACAAATCTCGTTATACAATCTTATTTATATCCAATCTTACTTATATAAAAGTTAGATTGAAAAAAAAAAGTCATTTTTCTCCATCTTATTCCAAACACACCCATTATTCATAGATATATACGCTTTAAGCCACACACACTACATTCAAGCATCTTTAACGTATTAAATTACATCATACCTATGACCCAAAAAAAAAAAAAAGTACATCATACCCACCTAATTTAGTTCCCACACACACACACACACATATAATATATATAATCATGATAAGACAATAAAAGTACACTTCACGTGAGATAGACTTCAAGTGTTCAAATCAAGCCTAGACAAGCAACAAGTGAGGATTAGCATTTTAGTCAAGAGGCCCTGTGACTACGTTGTGGAACATGTGTAAAGGTAGCCCGTATAAGATCAAAGTAGAGTGGAAATTGTGCCAAAACAAAAAGGGTTACAGGGAGGCAAGCAACCCCGTATATTAGAAGAGAAAGAAAATGAAGTTCATCCTCGAGCACGAAGAAATGTCCAGCACAGAACGACACCAACATGGAAGTAATCGATATGAACAGGGAAGTCAAACCAACCAGTAACTTCCTGGGCAAGTTTTCGAAGTCTTGCTCTTGAAATCGAGAAGAAAGTATAGATAGGAACATGACCAAGGCCATTATGGAGAAGCCCAGGGCCAGGATTGCTGAGATGGCAAACAGTTGGAACTCTGGCTTATCTTCAAGTATTGGGTGGCCACTGTCTGGGTGGCCAATCTCTTGTCTGACTCCGCCGGGCACAGTGGACGCCGTGGTGAAGGCCACCGTGGCAATTAGTGCCGCCACCACCGAGCATGATTCTGAGGTTTTGTTCAGCCAATCGGCCGCAGTTTTCTCGAGCTGCTTGTGAGTTTTGGTGAAGACAGCATGTGCGGTTTCCTTCTTATTGTTGTATCGGCCAAAGAAATTAGGTGGCATTGCCTCTTTCACAAACTGCATCAGCAATTACATTAAGATAATCAGAATGCATATAGTACTATCACAGAAATAGAGATTATATACATGTATCTTGTCATTACCTTGTACCACTTGTATTCCCAGTGCATTTGAAGAGCTTCGCCAGGAATGAGCCAAGGCTTGTTGTCACCATATCTGGCTGCCAAATGCAACGCACTGTTTCCATCTTTATCCAACTGATGGAATAGGCTCTCCTTGTAAACATTATTCTTCAGCAAGAACTGATACACGTGAGGTTGCCTGTGTTCTACAGCTAATAACACCATGTTCTTATTATCCTCATTCAGATCATGAATAGATACTGGAAATGACTCCACAATTTTCTCTATTATTTCCATCACACCATTCTTTGCAGCCACCAATATAGGAGTCTCCTTGGTCCCTTTAGGAAGTTGCTTATCTTCTGGACAGTTTGAATATCAAACAAGTAATTATCAATTACATTGAATCATCCAATGCTTCTGATTGTGACAACACACACACACACACATATATATCATATGATATTAGTTTTTACCTTTGTCTACTGCGAATAACACTAAGTTCTTATCTTCATTCAGATATTGAATGCCCTCCGGAAATAACTCCACAATTTTCTCTATTGTTTCCATATTCACACCACTCTTTGCAGCAACCAATATAGGAATTTCCTTTGTCCTCCTTTTAGGAAGTTGCTTATCCTCTGGACAGTTTGAATATCAAACACGTAACTATCAATTAAATTTTATCCCCCAATGCTTCTTGTGACAACACACACACGCACACATCATATAATGTTAGTCTTTACCTTTGTCTACTGCTAATGACATTATGTTTTTATCTTCATTCAGATATTGACTGGCCTCCCTAAATAACTCAATTTTCTCTATTGTTTCCTTAGTCATACCACTCTTTCCAGCTACCAACATAGGAGTGTCCTTGGTCCTAGTCTTGGGACTCTGCTCACCATCTGCACGATTTAATTAAAGGCAAGCCAAACGCGTATTTATTACTACAATTAATCATCAAATGGTTCGAGTGGAATTGTGACAGCACATAGTTAGGTGATGTCAGTCTTTACCTTTGACCTGAACACTGCTAGGTTTGTCTTCTTGTGATATCGATCGTGCACTAGAGTCTTGTGGCTCGCTCCCACCATCCCCGTAGTCATAAATGGCAAGTTTTTCGACTATCTGAACAGACCATATATGGGTCTCCTTTTTCCGGTATATTTTCCTAAATCCCTCAGATCCTGGGGAAAATTGAAAATGTATCATAAGCACATATAAATTATAAGTGTCTCATGTGGGCCATCATTTTGGTATATTCAGTATGAGATGTACCAAACGTCAATAAGCATGCATACCTTTCCCCAAAATTATCATAAGCAGCAGATAAAAGAACTTGATCAAATCGCAACAGGTTTCGTAATTAACTGGAGAAAACGGATTCGCCCGACCTCCGTCACCTCCCACTCCGGGATCTTCAGCATCGATATCTTTTTTATCGACATGTCTGGGCGTGACTGGACTTCGGCATGTCGGACATTCACATGACTTTTCTACCTTAAGCTTCTCAACATATATACCTTGTGCACAAACAAACTTAGTACGCATATATTGAATCAAATAGGCTTTTTTCCTTGTAGTTATCTAACCATGCATGCATGAAGAATATAATAACACTAATCGAATGCTTACATACAGTGATAAATGATGGTTTCCATCCGTCCAAGGTGGCTTCCGCTTCTGAAAGCACAGGGCTTTGATGCCAGCAAATGCAGAGAAGACAATCCTTCCTCATTCATCGAATTCGCAAGGTCATTATACAGATGGATTATCTGAAATGCAAGGTCTACACGCCCCCCAAAATAACATTAATGAAATGACGATATAGTTGATTTCAAATAAACAATATAATTGAGGCTAGCTAGTGGAAATTAACGAGTTGAGGATGAATGAATTTATACGTACCAAAGTAGTCACCGTTGATTGCAGAGTGAAGAATAGTGTCACCATTATTCCTTCTACAGTTAACATAGAAGGGAGGAGCAGTGATGTCAGGGTTTCGGATGCTATGAAGCAAAAGAAAAGCTTGTTTTCTGCCATAGAGAGCGGCCAAGAAGAGAGGAGTTTCGCCGTCATTGTTACGATCATCCACTAAAGTAGCGTCCATGCCGGCAATCAGGCGACATATGGTAACATTGCCCATGGAAGCTGCTGAATGCAAGGCAGTGTTATTTCTACGATTACCAGTTCGCAAAGCATTTACAACAAGTTCCTTTTGATTTCGTTGTCCCTGCATCATGGCTTGGAGCATGCGACTTACTATGTGCTCCTTCCCATCAGAGACTGCTATGTGCAGCGCAGTCTGTTCAGAGCGAGTGATTCTGGCGTTGTGAAGACTTGCATCTTCCTTGTACATTCCAATGACCTTGTCCCATTCTCCTTTCATGGCACTTGAGAATAGTTCCTTCTTCTTGTTGCTCTCGTGGTACTCCTCCATGCCTTCTTTAATTTGTATCTTCTTCTTCTGAGCTAATTGCTCTGTTTAGTGATAGATAGGCATGTTATTATTTTTCATCCTTTAAATACTGATCAGCAATGAGAACGGTAATCTACTTTATCGGCCACACATTACAGTGTTTAATTTGCTTGCTCATCAAGGTACGTATTCCCCAAAAAGATGGTTCCGACAATAGAAAATCGTAAAGGATAAGTGTGGGAAGGATTGTCTTTCTAATTATTATTATGTGTTTCAATCGCTAACTAATAATTAAACATCATTTTAATTATAATTGATGGCATGAATTATTATCCGTTTGATTACTCTTCTGAGGTGATTATCAGTAGATATTATTTGAAAAATTCCCAGGTCATGTAGTTATAAAATTTATGTGGAGTGTGTGTGTCACAAAAGCCGTTGAAACAGTCGTGGAATATTGCAACAGTGAAAAAAGTAAAAGATGGGAAAATTGAAAGAAAGAAAAAGGACATTCATGATGGTAAAAAATGAGAAGGATTAATTGTGGCACTTGGGAACCAATAAATGGCGTCAGGTAGTTTCCTGGCTTATCAAGTTATTCCCCAGGCGGATGGTTCCAGACTTCCAGTGGATCCGGAAAGGAAAAGGGAAACGCCAAAGAATATGGTACTGGTAAAACAAATGGGAGGGATATGATGGTAAAAAATGAGAAGGATTACTTTTCTTTGGAGTTACATTTCAGTGCTGGTCGGAAAAGATAGGAAGCGTTTACACTCTAATCCATCTACATCTAACTTGTGGATGGTCCATATTTAATATTTTAAAATTTATGATTTTTAAATAAAAACTATATTTTTTTTGACAAAATGATAGTTAAGAGATTATATTTATTTAAAATTTGTACCCACTAAAATAATTGTCATTTAAAAATCATAAACTTCAAAATATTAGATCTGGACTATCCAGATTAGATCTAGACATTTTAGAGTAGATGAACGCTCCCTGCTCATCTTTTTGACCGACAAGCACCGAGACTAGTTCCGTCTTTGTACTACTTATCCGGTTATTATATAAGATCGGTATAATTAAGAAAATTAGTTAAGTTAGTTATTTGTGAGAATAAATAAATAATTATAACAATTAGATCAACAATTGAATAGTCCAAATTCAGCTCTATATTAAATATTTGATTGTATGTTCCTTATTATAGTATTAAGTTATTCATATCAAAATTCATGAATTTGCATATAATTAATTATTTTTCTTTTTTAAATTTAGCATTTTGATCGCAAAGTAATAAAATGTCAAATCTTGACTATTCAATTGTTGATCTAATGGTCAATAAAGAGGGTAATGGTCAATAGGGAAAGGGAAATGAGGGGAAGAAAAGGAACAGGAGAGGTTCCTCCCATAAAACCCCTCTTAAAATATCCAATTAATAGGGATTAGACATTTTAGGCCAAAACATTTAGGGCAAAATAGACACTAAATGATTATAATTGAGATATTGTCGGATATTAAATATGAACATCTCTGCTAACAAGAATTTGAATATTGGTTTGCTGTATGTTGTGAGCGGGTAGACTTAACCTTGGTAGTAGAGTGACTTCTTATTGTTGAGATATCTCCAAACTCATGCTAGATTGGTCTTACAGGACCTGATTTGAAGCCCATTTACTCTTATTAGGAGTTTAATTAAATTGGCCCAATATGTTGGACATCATTTTTACCTTTATTGGGGTTAACTTGGTTATTATATCCATAGCTTTTCTGTTTTTTTATTGGTTTTTTGTTGAATATAGTTTAGGATTCGTTATTACTGAAAGTGGCCATTTTCTTTTGATGCTACCAAAATTTTGAATAAGCATGTGTACAGGTAGTAGGAATAGATAAATTAAGGTTGATCCGATAGAAACTCAAAATAATTAATGATTAGACATTAAATCTCTTATTTTTTTTAAGTTGGGCAAATCAAAATTGATTTCGAATTAATGAAGAAAAATTAACTATGATCTAAAAGAACAAAAACATTCATACGGAGTAAATTCAAGAGTTAAATGAACAATCTAGAGTCAATGATCCCCTATTTGCTTCTTAGATTTTATTCCATTAAGTTAATTATGCTTTGATTTAATCAACTATTCTAGGGCACTAGTGTTTATAAATGCCTGTCGATCCACTTATATCTTTATCTAGATTAATTATGTAATATCTTACACAAATTAACTAGATACATTTTATATTGGTAATATTCTAATTTGATTATACTGAACTTCTAGGTTTATGTCTATCGTAGACGCAAATTAGATTAAAATCTAATTCTATATTATTTAATCTCATGGTCTATTTAGATTTTTCTTTCAATTCTAAATTCCCAAAACATATTCAATGATGACTACTAAACAATATTAATTATAAATAAGATTAAATAAACTGAATTAAAATTAAACATAACTAATAAGTAGGAAAAATATTTAAGTCATAAACAAGTTTATAGTACCTAGATTGTAAAAGAAAACTATAAATACATAGGTTTGATCAAAATCACAAGACTAATTGATTCTAAATAGTAATTGATTCTAAAATTAGACCCACAATCATGAGAAAAATCAAAAGGAGGAAGAGATCCACAACTGCCTGGATTGAAGTTGTTCTTTTTGTTCTCTCTCCGGCGTACGCGTCGCTCTCCTTCTCTTCCAAAAACTGATTGTGCGATTGATGACGATGATCTCCTCTCCGCAGTGCCGGCAATCTCTTTCCTTTCAATCAGATTTTTGTGTGTTGATGAATGTGTGTGTGAGCCACTTCCTTTTCTCTCTTCGCGTGCTGCTACAGCATGATGTGTGTAGATAGTGTGTGTTGAATAATTCCCCCTTCAAGGATGATGATTGATTGATGTACACACAGCCCAATTCTTTCCTTTTGCATGTTGATAATGATGATTGCTTGATTCATTCAATTGGCTCCTGCGTGTCATTGCCAATAAAAAATCAAATAGGAAACTTTAATCAACTTTTCTAATAATGATAATAATAATTAACTGAAACTTATTTTTTTTATTTAATTTAACTTTCCTATTTTAATTCTTTATATAATTCAAAAGAAATCCCCAAATAATATCTCAAATTGATATCTTTTCAAATCACAATGCAACAAAATCTCTTAATTTTTGAATTGATGACTTTCCAAATACATGAATATATTTCTAAAAATCTACTAAATATGGAGAGTCATCACCTTTAATTGCTATTTGTAAATGGTAAATATGCAAATTGAATGATTAAAAAAGCATTTTTTATGTATACTATTATATTATAGCTTATATCTACTACTAGTAAAATCTGAATATAACATTTAATAAGCTTTATTTTAGCCCCTATTTCTAAATCTTTTTAAATATGCTCCTTCCGGTCCCAAATATCGTAGGTAATATGGTAAATTTTTTAGTCAAAAATATGAGAAGTAACATGCAAATGTCACAGTAATAAATGCATGTTTTTCACTTCTGCTATTGTATATTAGTAAATGTGAGGAAGGGAGAGAAAATGTATATAATAATTGAGTAAAGGTACAAGAATGAAAATTTTTATTAAAAAATTAACCATAATAAATAATTCCAACATGTTTTATTATTATGTATCAAAAAGTTGACTACCTTTATAAAGCGCAAGGGATATTCAAGACTTTCTTTCATTATCCCTGCACATTTCATTATCTTTGAAATCATTTTAATACTTGTCAACAGTTTTAGTGCTCGTCAGAAAGATTAGTAGGGAGCGCTCTTCCACTCTAAACCCCAGATTTATCCAAATTTAATATGGACGGTCCATATTTAATATTTTAAGGTTTACGATTTTTAAATTAAAACTATATTTTTTGACAAGATGATAGTTAAAAGATTATCGTTATGTAAAATTTGTATCCACTAAAATAATTATCATTCAAAACTCATAAACTTTAAAATATTAGATCTGGACCATCCATATTAGATCTAGACGGTTTAGAGTATATGAACACTCCCTTCTTATCTTTCTTACAAACACTGAAACTATCTTTGTACTACTTATAAGGTGATTATATAAGATCTATATAATTAAAAAAATTAGTTAAATTAATTATTTGTAACAATAAATACGTATTTGTTTTACTAAAATACTTTCTTTCTTTAATATAATCCTATGTGTTCTTGAAATAATCTGCTGATGAAAACTCTCTTAAAATGTCAAGCCAAAACTTTTTGGGTAAAATAGAATCTAAGTTATTATATGTGAGTGTCAGATATTAAATGTGCACATCTTTACTTACAAGAATTTGAATATTGGTTTGTTATATTGTGATGTGCTAGAGTCAATCTTTGTTGGTAATAGACCCGCTCCTCGTCTCTGACATATATCCAAACTCATGCTAGAGTGGTCTTACAGGACCTGATTTGAAGCCCATTTACTCTTTATTAGGACTTTATATAAATTAGCCCAATATGTTGGACACCATTTTTACCTTTATTGGGGTTAATTTTTTTTGTTGAATATAGGATTCGTTATTACGAAAGGGGGCCGTTTTCCTTTAATTACTATTTGTAAATGGTAAATATGAAAATTGATGATTAACAAAGCATTTCTTAGTATAATAGGATATATAGTTGATGTTTTTGGAAAATCCTAGAAAAATTAAATAAATTATTTATAAATTGATTTGACTAAATTTTTTCTCTAGTATAGCTTATTTGATTTATAAACTAACATATAATCTAATAATATACAAAATAGATTATGATTAAGTAACTCATTTAACTTCCTTAATTTATCTAAAAAAAGGTAACTGGGTCTTATATTTAGAAACTGATGAAATATTACATTATAGCTTGCATCTACTATTCCTCTATTCTTAAATATAAGATCCAATTGACTTTTTAAGGAAATTAAGGAAAGTAAATGAACTACTTAATCATAACATATTTTATGTATTATTAGATTATATTTCAGCTTATAAGTCAAATAAACTATTTTAGTGAAAAATTTAGACAAATCAATTTATAAGTAACTTATTTAACTTTCTTAGAATTTTTTTTAAAAATCAATTAGGTCTTATATACAAACGGAGAAGTACCAACAAAATCTGAATATTACTTTTAATAAGCTTTAGCCCCAATTTCTAAATCTTTTTAAATATATCTTTAAAGCGAAAAGGATATTCAAGACTTTCTTTCATTATCCCTGCACGTTTCGACAGCATGTACGACATTTTGTTCATAAAAAAGTAAATGAAAACCTCCATGCCATCTGAATACCTACGATTGTAAAAGCTATAAGAAGCCTTTACAAAAATATGTATCACGATAACATAGGGGAGGTAAGTAGTCTAGAAAAATGAAAGATCATGCAGACTGGTATTTCATGAAAATGGAATACATAAAAGCAGTATACTCTCATCACTTAGAGTGTAAGGCTCATAACACGAAAGGCTATCTGCATGGTTGACATACGACCTAGTGACCTACTTATGATGTACCAACCTGTCATATCAGAGCCTACAAAGTCACTTGGAGGTGTTTGGAAAGATGCTCTTACTTGAAGACTTGACATTATATATCAATTCGACCAAAGATTAAGTGGAATGAGGGTAAAAAGTCATTTAATCTGGCATAGATTACCCACAACTTGAAAATGTAAATGTGATCGAAAATCACTCATACAATGTAAATGCCATTACAATTTAAAAAAATATAACTTTTGGTTGACTGATTCCGGAATGGTGACAAAACAACATGAAAAACAAAATACATGGGGACAAAAAACGAAAGATA
Source organism: Mimosa bimucronata (assembly GCA_037074515.1). Taxonomy (NCBI): domain Eukaryota; kingdom Viridiplantae; phylum Streptophyta; class Magnoliopsida; order Fabales; family Fabaceae; genus Mimosa; species Mimosa bimucronata. The sequence continues at coordinate 40,039,056 of CM073446.1, forward strand.
TAAAAATGTTACAGCATGGATGATTTTTTTTTTTAATTAAAAGGTAAATGAAAACCTTTATTCAATCTGAAAACCTGCGATTGTAAATGCTATTAGAAGCCTTCACAAAAGATGTATCACGATCACATATATTTGGCCTTTTTTTTATCATAAAAAGGAGAGACCATGCGGACAGATATTTCACAAAAAAGGAATACATAAAGGCAGCAGACCCTCATCACCTAAAAGTGTAAGCCTCAAAGCACGAAAGGCTATCTGCATGGTTCACATATGACCTAGCATTGATGTAACAAACTGTCATATCAGAGACTACAAATGCTCTTTAAGGTGTCTGAAAAGATGCTCTTGATTGAAGACTTCACATTAGATATCACTTAGACCAACGATTACATGGAATGAGGGTAAAGGCTATCAGCAATGATAACTCATTGTCAAACATGTAAATGGAAACTGGAGAGAGATGCAGAAGCGTCGAGTATAAAAGAAGGAAAGATCATGCAGCCTATCATGTAATAAGAAAGAGGAATACATAAAAGAAGGAGACTCACATCGTCTAAAGTTCAGGACTCAAAAAACGAAAGCATTGAATGAATATCCTTATATTTACTCGATTTCCTCTTATATAGACCCTGCCTCCTTATTCGGTCAAAAGTGATAAAAGTTGAATGATTGTGGTATGTGATGTTAAAAAGCAATCATAACGTATATGGGAAGTGCTATACCTATGATGAACGAAACTGAGATATCAGAGCAGACAAAAGCGCTTGTATGTGTCTGAAACGATGCTCTTGGTTGAAGACTTGTCATTTGTTAACACTTGAACCAAGAATTACATGGAAGTAGTTATTGTGTTTTCAAGAACGAAGTCGCATCTCTTATCCCAAGAGGCAAGCCCATTTGTTGAGATCCAAGGAGCGACGCATCCCTTCAGAGCCCAACAGAAGCTGGACAACTGACTCGAGCCAACGGAGACCATACCGCAAGAAGTCCACGCCGCCAACGGATGCACCAAAGCCAAGTAACGGAAGCATTTTCAAAAATACGGGACACGTGGCTGCAAGGAAGAGAAGTCTGGAACGTTACAGAGAGGACCCTGCTTGTGAGGTAAGATTTTCGGAGACCGAGTCAGCAGAAGCTTGCAACCGGAAGTAACTGCTGGATCATGGAGCAGAAAACGGGGTTACCCCCCGGGATTCGGGGAACGGATTTTTAAAATGAGAGGAGCATAAAAGTGGAAGAGGGGAGACGGATAAGGCACCTGAGCATTTCTAAAAGAAAGCACTCAAGTACTCTTGTTTACTTTTTTTTTTTTGAACTGAAAGTACTCTTATTTACTGATTTATTGTTCTTGTTCTCTTTTTTGTATTTAGTCTCTATTTCCCTGTAATTTATCTTGTTTTACGTCTTGTTTTCCCTGTCTCATTATTTCAATTCCTGTAAGTCATTGTATCGTGTGAACATTTGTTCTCAGATTGTTGGTGACAAATTTTATTTTCATTGTCCATTTTTTGACCACTAAATTTATAAAGGCTATCTATGGAAAAAAAAAACATCGATTGTGTTGTCACAAGGTCAAGTTGGTACTCTGGCTTCGTTGTGAAGGAATAAAAGAATACTGTTAGGAACCTCAATATTAGAATACAGAGTTGCTGAATATGTGGCACACCGTTAATCAAATAACTCAACCGATTATTTTAAAAAACCTTAAAATTGAACAATAAACGTGAGTAAGCAATATAAATTTGGTAGTATGAGATTTAATTGGATATATGAATGCTGTTAACCTCACCTACTATTGACAAGTTAGTTTCACATGTTGTATGCACTACACCTGGGTTGTATGTGGGTGCCCACAATGTGTTGTATACTTGAAACCTAGCTCAGATGAGGATTAAAATGACCAAACTATTCCATACGTCAAGGTATCACAAAGTAATGATATTCCTCACATAGGACAATGTATAGCTGGCACAATGAAGAGGTAAAATAGGTAATATGAGTCAAACATTGAGATAAGGGGTGAAAAGGAGTTTTCAATGAATACTTTGTCCATGATCATATATGATGCACTGTTGCCAAAGCAGTTGTGATGAAAATCCATCTGGAGGATCTTTGTAGATTTATAATGTTCTCTTTCCATCATTAAACAGGGTAAAGTTATCACCTGCAGGGAGATGGGTCTTCAAAGGACAACTATGGTAACAATAATGAAATCAGGAACCATTAATGGGATGAATGACAATTCACTGAACCTATAATTATGGCTCGCTTTTGACAAAGCTGGAACACACCAGATTTGCCTTTCTCGGGGTAACCAATATCGTTATCCTAACCCAATTGCTGAGGTCATTACGTGGAAGGAACATTTGTTGGGACGAGGATGATGAAACGATTTTGACAATGCTGGAGGGAGGGAGAGAGAGAGAGATCGTTAATTACACGCAATGACGCAGGTCATTACTTGGAAGCAGCAACGGTTATGCTCACAAGTTCCTGCAACTGGCAGGTGTGCCCAAAAAAAAAAAACAAAAACCATTAATGGACGAATGACAAAACGAAAAACAATAGGTGATTTACCCCTTTTGAAGCTAGTATGAGACATGAGTGACAGAAATATGAGAAAAAAGAAATGTTTAAGAACTGATGATGATTCATGAGGGCTGAATTCATGAGTGCATGGTAAAATAAAACTTAATATTGCATGCTATAATGACAGCAAAAATGGTTCATTTATATTACATTGTTATACTGGCATACAATGAGCTGACACAAACCAACGTCTAACCTGACGAAATAACATCAACTTACAATAAAACATAAATAGTTGTGGTACATTGCGATTCCTGTAGGATGTACAAAGTGAAGGTGACAATAGGTCTAGTCTGAATGGTTTTCCATAAAACACATAACTTGATTCAACATAGAGCTCGAATAGACGTACGTTTACGCGGTTACATGTTGGGATAAATTTTAAATTCTAAGGATTAAAGAAATAAACTGACAGAGAGTGGTGGTTTACTATTGTCCCCTTTCTACAAAGCTGAGAGGAATAAAACTTCCAATTAAAAGCTTCGAATAAAATGACCCCTAGAGGATAATAGTGCGGTTGTAGAGAGAGAAGCTCTGCCTTCTCTCTAGAAGCTGATTGGATCTGAGGAAGTAAGAAGGAGGGGCAGCCGTCTTCTTCTCTCACCACTAGGGTGAGCTTTTTCCTCTCCGTATGGGGGAGCATCTTTTGCCACTTTTGTGGCCGCTCTTTTTTTTTTTTGGTGGCCGTTCTTTTAGATCTGCGATGGTGGTGCTGAAGACTGGAGCGGTGGGGACTCAGTTCTGGAGGATCTTGAAGGAAAGGATTTCAGATCTGAGCGTGATGCTTCTTATGGGTTCTTTTTTGTTGTGATATAACCTTAGCTTGTGGGTTAATTTTGTTTGGTTTGGATGTTGGCTGTCTTCTATCATGATCTTTATTTCTATGGAGTTTATTTTCAAATTTCATAGGTTTCTTCATCTTCTAGGAGATGATTGTGGAGCTGCTATAGTTTGCAGCATTTGCATCAAGGAGGTTGGGCTCAGCAGAGCATGTTTTCAGACAACCACCCTCTATTGCGTTTTTCCTTTGATCATGATGGATAGAAAGCTCAATTTCCTCACCACCAACCTGCAATGTCTAGGTATTGGCAGTCCTTCTATTGTTTGCTTTTGGTCTGTTGTGCAAGTCTGTGCACAAGTCTCTAGTCTTCTTGTTTTGTAATACAGTGCTCTATTCGTATTGTCTTCTACCTATGTAATCTTGTGTTCTGTTTGAGCTTCTTCAAGTATGTACTCTAGTTCTTTTCACATTAATGGAAACTACCTTTTGGTCAAAAAAAAAAAAATGACCCCTGAGAGCATTGACTTGTAGGAGGTCCTTTTCGAATGTCAATGTGGTAGCATCATTGACCAAAAATCAGCAAGGGTAAACCTGAAGACACAAAAAAAAAAGAAGAAGATGTTATCAAATGGAGAATACACAAAATGCACCAATATTAGAGACCCGATGGCATGGCAGATGGGCAACGGAGGTCGAAAACACGTTCAGAGAAAGGGATGCACAGCTCTTAAACGAAAAAAATCCTTGTTAAACAACAAGTGGTCCATGGGATGTATGTCCTTCCCGGGTTCTTTCTTTTCAAACTCAGAGATCCTGTATGTCCGTCGGTCAAAAAACAAAGGGGCCAGGACTTCAATTGCTTGCTGCCTCTTAATGGAACCAAGCATATGTGTTCCTTTCATCAGGAAAATATTTTTTGTAAGAATCTTCATGTGAAGGTCTATGGAATAAGAAAACATGTTTTAGGCTGATTTTAGAGTTACCTCACGGTCCCAAGAATCAACATCAACAGAGGGCAGAAACTTCACAATCTTTGATGGCTTCCTAATAGAGATCACACTTTCTCTGATGATGACTCGGTGAATTCAACAATGATCACAGCATGAGTCACTCCAAGTGGGAGAAGATCAAGCGGCTTGTTGCTGTAAGAAAAGGAAAAGAAAAACAGAGCATCCACAAATTATGGCCATGCTTCGTTTAGCTTCAGCATATATATAAGCAAGACCGTGCAAGTACGGAGATATGCTGGTAACAGTATAACCTCACTACAATATATATATATTGTTGGACCCTGTTTTCACCTTTGGGCCTGTGCAGATGAGTCCAAATCCAGCAAGCCCACGGCATGCCACTTTTAGTTTTGCCATGTCAGCCACGTAAGTTCAAATTCAAACTGATGGACTCAGCAAGACTCAACGACCCACGCGATGCGGAGACAGTTGCTAGCTGACCCAGATTGTCGCCCTCAACGTCCACAAATCCCACGATTGTCGCCTATATTTTCGGGGCGACCAAGTTCACTCATGGGCAGACCCATTAAGGTTGACCCAGTCCATTTCCCATCACTCCAATCAATAACTGTGTCAGATCAGTCAAATCCCATGATCCACTATAACAGGAACCACCTCCTCCTCTCCCTGCGAACGTGGGATCACCTTCCATAACCACCCTATCAGCCTATAAAAGGAGAAAGGTCAAGACAAAGAAGGGGGTGATTTGCTCCAGCAACGACTCAGTGCTCAATGCTCTCGAGAGTCCTGGACGGGGTACTTGCTACACATGACGGGGTACTTGCCACTCATGACGGGGTACCTGCTGCATCATTATTTGTTCTTATTATACAGTTCTCCCTACTTCTCCCTCTCTATTGTACACTTTTCTTTGTATTTATATCGAATATCTTGTAATCTTCATTACTACATGTACCATCTATTGGTCTTTGTAATCCACACCATGGTTGTTGGAGACCCACTTTCACACTATCAATAAAATCTCTACCTTTTTATTGCTTTACCGAATTTTAGTATCAACATTTTGGCGCCGTCTGTGGGGACTCCAATAACCAATTTGTACAAAAAAGCCATTAGCTCTCATCCTTAATCTAAACCACCAAGACCCTGATCGCCTAAAGACATGGTTCCAGAAACCAGAAGTCAGGGTGCCACATGACGTGGTTCTTGACAGGGTACCACCCTGACGACGTGGTTGCTGAAACTAGAAGTCAGGGTACCTCATGACGCGGTTCCAGACGTGGTCGACATGGTACTCCACCCGACGACGCATTTCCAGAAACTAGAAGTCAGGGTACCTCATGACGTTGTTCCAGATGTGGTCGACGTAATACTCCACCCCGACGATGCATCTCCAAAAACCAGAAGTCAGGGTGCCACACGACGTGGTTCTCGACCTGGTACTTTACCCTGACGAGGTGGTTCCAGAAGCCAGAAGTCAGGGTACCTCATGACACGTTTCCAGACGTGGTCGACGTGGTACTTCACCCCTATGATGAGGTTACAGAAACCAAAAATCAGCGTGTCATACACCGTGATTCTAAAAATCAGAAACCAAGTATACAATTGAAGGACAGAACCTTACCCTGCAACATACCAGAAACATTATGAGGTAAGTGACGTCTAAACCATCATTTATAAGCTCCTTTTCGAATTCTTCCATACTTATTAACATTATAGGCAAGATGCTATGACGCAAATTACAAATATAACCCTATAAGTGACCAACGCTCTACGCTATATGGTCCAACCGTGTCTGAATTGTCCCATTGACAATACACTCTAGTTTTCTTATGCAAATTCCTTTCATTAAGTTGTTAATTTGCACTTGACTACATAAATCATTTCCATTCAAATGTTAGGCTATCTAATTAATTGGGCATTTACTCAACTGAAATTATATCCATGCCACATACTTGCAAAGACAATGCAGCTATCTAAGGGACCACGTCATAGACCTTTACCAAGATAATGTTATAATCTTTATTCACACATATTAGAAGAATATTTATGCCTAAGTTAAACACCAACCGATGGCAAATTTGGCATCCCACCTACACAGGCATGGGAATATGATGCCCTATGGTACATTAGCATGGGCTGATAATGCCCCACATACCCTGACGTCAGGTTAGTGAAGCCCGACATTAGCATGGGTTGATAACGTCCCACATACCCCGATACGGGTTAGTGACGCCCGACATTAGCATGGGCTGAGAACGTCCCACATACCCCGACACGGCTTAGTGACGCCCTACATTAGCATGGGCTGACAACGTCCCACAAACCCCTACACGGGTTAGTGACGCCCTACGATACATTAGCATGGCTGATAACGCCCCACATACCCTGACGTAGGGTTAGTGACGCCCTACGATACGTTAGCATTGGCTGACAACGTCCCACATATCCCGACACGGGTTAGTGACACCCTACATTAGCATGGGCTGACAACGTCCTACATACCCCGACACGGGTTAGTGACGGCCTACATTAGCATGAGCTGACAACGTTCCACAAACCCTGACACGGGTTAGTGACGCCCTATGATACATTAGCATGGCTGATAACACCTCACATACCCTAACATTGGGTTAGTGACGCCCTACGATACGTTAGTATTTGCTGACAACGTCCCTCATACCCCAACACGGGTTAGTGATGCCTTACATTAGCATAGGCTGAGAACATCCCACATACCTCGACACGGGTTAGTGACGCCCTACGATACATTAGCATGGGCTGACAACGTCCCACAAACCCCGACACGGGTTAGTGACGCCCTACGATACATTAGCATGGGCTGACAACGCCCCACATACCCCGACACGGGTTAGTGACGCCCTACGATACATTAGCGTGGGCTGACAAGGCCCCACAAACCCCGACACGGGTTAGTGACACCTTAGGATACATTAGCGTGGGTTGACAACGTCCCACATACCCTGACATGGGTTAGTGTCGCCCTTAAATAACGATACATTAGCATAGGTTAATGATGGGCTAACCTATGCTAATGTATGTCGGGCCCGAGACACCCCACATTTACGTTCATGGGCTAACGACACCTTACATGGATTAACATGGGTTAATGATGCTCTTTTACATTGACACGGGCCAACAATGCCCCACGCAAGCTGACGCGGGTTGGCAATGCCTTACATACCTTAACACGGGTTAGCGACAACATCCAATACACTGGCGTAGAACAAAGACGTTCCAATTGTGTTGACACGACTATCTACGACTCAAAATTGGCAAACAACGGCATGCATACGTTAAGACGTCTAGTGATGCCTTAACATTGGCTAACAATGCCAAACGTTCGTTGACATTAGTTGACAACGCCATACATTCCTCGGCATGGGCTAACGATGCCCCACACGTATTGTCACGGCTAGTGACACCTTGTAATATGAAAGGAACAACATGACTTGTTCCCGAAAAGATCTACATTCATGACCACACGACGAACTAACATGGTCCAAAACAACCTAGACTCATGATCACACGTCAGACTGACACGGTCCAAAATGACCTACACTTAATATCTCACCTCGACCTGGCAGCACGTACTCAGATAACACGTCAGCCAGTCATGTTTTGAAAAGATATATGCTTAGTGTCACATATCGACCTGCGACGATCTATACTTACTTATTGACTTGAAACTGCTGTTCAGCGAATGTTCAACAGTTACCCCTATACATGACTAACCATTATGCTAGTACGTCATAACAGATTTAATCCCAGTATTACATACATATGACGACGCCCTTAAATAATGATACACCATTAGTCAAGGCGCTCCATGCTGTAACGCAAGGCGTGGCATGACAACATAACATGATGGGTGATGTCCTTGCTTTTGTCGCTAAAGCAATCAATTAAACTAGGTCCAACTAATAATGCAATCTAGTGGCAACCTAGGTCATTCTCTCAAGGAGCAATCTGTGGGTTTTTCTTTCGGATTAAAGTTAGGTGATAAAAATGCAGAAAAATGGACCTAAATTAAAATGCAAATCTAAATTCTAAATAAGAATGAAACTAACCTATATGAATGCAAATGCAATTTGGGGGGTTTTTTTAGAAAGTGAGGTTAAAATCATAAGCAAAGAAACTAATTGGTAATTAATAAAGACAATGAACGGTTATTTGATTCAATTATGATGAATGGGGACAACTTAGCTTAAGCTTCCATCACCATCTCTCCTCCTCCAGATTTTGTTATTGTTGAAGTCACCTTCATCATTGAGTGGTTTTGTGAGGATTAATGGGTTATGTGTGTATGTGCGTACAGGAGGGAATAAATGGAAATTGGTTCGTTGGTCCCGTATGAAAAGGTGGAGATGAATAAATGGTGTGTAGGTTGATGATTGAAAGACACCTTTCTGTAAAAGAATCAAGGAGAGGTTCTTGAGAGCATGGGTGTGATCGTGAGCGTGTCTCTGTTCAGCGTTTCGTCCCCCTCTAGTGTGCCGTCGTTCTTCTTTTTTTTTAAGGAGAGAGGGAGAATTAGGTCTAAAGTTTGGGCCCAATAAGATTATACTAGCCCATCAAAATTTAACCATTAGATCCCCTTTAATTTCTAAGACTCATTCTGCACCTTAGGATCTTCTAGTCTCCTCTTCCTTGACCTACAAGAATTAAATGAGATTGTGATTTTACATATTTGGAAATAATTTATCAATCATAAAAATAGGCAATTAGAATATTGACAATTTTAAACCCAGTAATCTCATTATTAATTCAGATTTACATTATTTCCTAAAATCGGCTAATTATTCAAATATTTCTTAATTCGTCCAAGATAGCCTAAAATTATTTCCAAAACATAGAATAAGGTGGGATAAAATATATAAAAATATTGATTTATCAATTCCCCTACACTTATCCTTTGCACTCCTGGGCAAAGCAAATTAAGACTAAGGGATAAAACAAGACAATACAAAACAAAACAAAAGCAGAAACCAAAACACAACAATTTTTTTTGGTGAATGTTCAATTACAAGCAAGAAGTAAGTTAAAGCATTTCAACAACTTTCTTATTCAAGTGATTTTCTCATGAATCAAGAAAACAAACATCATGGCAATTTACTTGACAAAAGAGTGTTCAAAAGAAATCTCTCACCAAGGATAATATGTATGCACTCATCACTTAAAAGTGTATAGGCTTGTGTTTACACTCAAGACCACCTCATTCAATCCTTTTTCCATAGGCTTGACAAGAATCTAAGTTCTCCACCACTAATAATGCTAATACAATCACAAATTAAAAGGACTTTTATTAGGGTGTAATGGGGCAAAGGTTAAGAAAGAAGGGATATAGTGTTTGGGATATCATAGTTGAATACCTTAGAATATGAAGAGAACTATGCAATAAAAGAGATGGAATGAAAATAACCAAACAAACTTAATTTGGTCAATACTTTTATTCTTTTTTTTTTTCATATTTTTTTCTAAATCTTTTTTTTTCTCTAATTTTTTTTCTTCTTTTTCATACTTTTTCCCTTTTTTTTTTCTTTTTTTTTACTTTCTTTCTTCATACTTCTCTCTCTTTTTTTTTTCTCTCAAAATTGACCAAACTCCATACTTTACACATATCTTTCCATCCAAATTGAAAACAACATAATGCTCTCCATCCTTTAAGATATTCAAAAGGGTAGGGAATTTTTTTTGTTTGGGTATGGGTTGAGAAAAGAGAAAACTATATATGCTCAAAGGGGCTCAACAACGGATATATGCATGAAATGGGTAGGCTTTTTGGCTTATCTGGCTAAATTGAAATGAATGCCTTCATCATCTTTATGATTGTATAAGCAAAATAAATGTGGCCTCAAACAAGATTCAAGTCAAGTTCTAGATCAAGAAAAGAGATAAGGGGTACACACACAAAGGATAAATATATTCAATAGGCTTAACCTCACTAGGTATATGATTACTAGTCTAAATCCACCTAAGTCAAATTCATTGCCACTTAGTTCACTTACTAAAAGCATGATTAATCACTTTTCAAATCAAGAATGTATCATACTAAAATCACTTAAAGCTTGCAATTTTTACATTCAAAATAGTTTATCCCTCCCCCACACTTAAACATTGCATTGTCCTCAATGCAAAATAATCAGAGCAGACAGAAGACAAAAGACTAATCAGCACAACTCAGCTCAATAATATGACAATACAAAATAAAAAAAGTGTAAGGAAGGGATACAACCGGGGTCTACATGGCGTCACGTAATGCAGCAATCTCCACTGCTTGTGCGGAGAATCCCTCATAAAATGGCTTCAAGCGGTGTCCATTGACGACAAAGCATTTACCATGTGGCTCTCTTTTGATCTCTACAGCTCCATAGGGAAAAACATTTGTGACAAGGAAAGGTCCCTCCCATCTAGATCGAAGCTTTCCAGGCATAAGTTTCAACCTAGAAACATATAGAAGAACTTTTTGCCCCACTTTAAATTCTCTTCTCAGTATGAATTTGTCATGAATAGCTTTGGTTCTTTCTTTATAGATCCGAGAATTCTCATAAGCTTCTCTTCTTAGTTCCTCGAGCTCTTGCAATTGCAACTTTCTCTCTATACCAGCACCATCAAGATCAAGATTGCACTTTTTAATTGCCCAATATGCCTTGTGTTCCACCTCTACTGGCAAATGACAGGATTTTCCAAAGACAATTCTATATGGAGACATGTCAATAGGACTCTTATAGGCTGTGCGATATGCCCAAAGTGCATCGTCAAGTCTTTTACTCCAATCCTTTCGGTTGGGTTGCACCGTCTTTTCTAAAATGAGCTTCATTTCTATGTTAGATAGCTCTGCTTGACCATTGGTTTGAGGGTGGTACGGGGTAGCCACTTTATGCATCACACCATACTTACTAAGCAAGCTTTGCATACTCCGATTATAAAAATGAGTGCCTTGATCACTAATGATAGCTCTTAGAATCCCAAACCTGCAGAAAATATGAGAACGAACAAAGGAAACCACTACAGAAGAGTCATTAGTATGAGTGAGGATTGCCTCAACCCACTTAGACACATAATCCACAGCCAATAGAATATATAAGTATCCAAAAGAACCAGGGAAAGGACCCATAAAATCAATGCCCCAAACATCAAAAACTTCACAGAACAAAAGAGGTTGTTGAGGCATCTCATGCTTCCTAGAAATGTTCCCTACTAATTGGCACCTATGACACTTCTTACAAAATTCATGAGCATCTCGAAAAAGAGTAGGCCAAAACAACCCACTTTCCAAGACTTTCCTAGCAGTACGTTTAGCACTAAAGTGTCCCCCACATGCAAGAGTGTGGCAAAAATTTAAGACAGACTCAAATTCATGATCTGGAATGCATCGCCTAATAATTTGATCACTACATATATGCCACAAGTAGGGATCATCTCATATATAGAATTTAGACTCTCTCTTGAATTTATTCAGTTGATGCTTATTCATATCAGATGGTAAGACATATGCAACTAGATAATTCGCAATATCAGCATACCAATGAATAGATATATCAACCTCACAAAATCTATTATCAGAAAAATCATCCAAGGGTAAAGAAGATGTTACCACAGGTGTCTCAATTCTACTCAAGTGATCAGCTACCATGTTCTCCGCTCCACTCTTATCACGAATCTCCACATTGAACTCTTGTATCAGCATTACCCATCGAATGAGGCGGGGTTTGGAGTCTGGTTTCTTGAACAAGTACTTGATAGCAGAGTGATCTGTAAAAACAGTCACCTTTGTGTGGAGCATGTAAGATCTGAATTTATCTAACCCAAATACAATGGCAAATAGCTCTTTCTCTGTGGTAGTGTAGTTAGCCTGAGTAGCATCTAGTGTTCTTGACTCATAAGCAATGATATGCTGTCTCTTGTCAACTCGTTGGGCAAGAACTGCTCCTAATGCATAGTCTGAAGCATCACATAAGAGCTCAAATGGAAGGCTCCAATTAGGTGGCTGAATGATTGGAGGTGTTGTGAGTCTCTTCTTCAACTCATCCCAAGCATACCTACAAGCATCATCAAAGACAAAACCCACATCTTTCTGCAATAAATGAGATAATGGCAATGTTATCTTACTAAAGTCCTGAATGAATCTCCTATAAAATCCAGCATGCCCAAGAAAAGAGCGAACATCTTTCACACAAGAGGGATATGGAAGAGACGAAATAATATCAACTTTAGCTTTATCAACTTCAATACCATCATGTGAAACAACATGGCCTAAAACAATTCCTTTCTTCACCATGAAATGACACTTTTCAAAATTCAGCACAAGATTATATTGAATGCATCTTTCCAAAACCCTATCCAAACTAGCTAAGCATGCATCAAAAGAATCACCATAAACAGTAAAATCATCCATGAAAACCTCCATGCAATGCTCAAGAAAATCAGAAAATATGGAAACCATGCAACTCTGAAAAGTTCCTGGTGCATTACATAAGCCAAATGGCATGCGTCTATATGCAAAGGTTTCAAATGGGCATGTGAATGTAGTTTTATCTTGATCCTCAGGTGCAATGGAAATCTGAAAGTACCCAGAAAAACCATCTAGAAAACAGTAATGTGATCTAGCAGCTAGTCTCTCTAACATCTGATCAATAAATGGGAAAGGGTAATGATCCTTCCTAGTCACAGAATTCAATTTCCTATAATCAATACATACCCTCCAGCTATTCTGGACTCTAGTAGGAACTAACTCTCCTTCATCATTACGAACAACAGTAATACCAGTCTTTTTAGGAACTACCTGTACCGGGCTTACCCACTGGCTATCATAAATGGGGTAGATTATACCTGCAGAAAGAAGTTTAGAAACCTCTTTCTTTACAACATCGAGGATCAATGGATTGAGTCGTCTCTGTGGCTGTCGCACAGCTTTGGCATTATCTTCCAACAAGATTCGGTGCATACACACATCTGGGCTGATCTCAGGAACATCAACAAGAGTCCATCCAATGGCTTTCTTCCATTGTCTAAGTACCTCCAGGAGGCGAGTTTCCTCTTCAGTAGCTATGTCATTAGCTATAATCACAGGCAATGTCTCATCCTTACCCAAATAAGCATACTTCAATGAGTCAGGCAGCGATTTCAACTCCAATGATGGAGCTTGCTCAATTAAAGGTATGAGCGGCTTCAAATCAATGTCGCACAAACTAGAAACCTGCACAAAATTCTCACAAATAGAAGAGCAAACTTTCCCATCTTGGGAAGCATCAGTAGAAACAGCAAGAGAAGATGGTTCTAGAAATAAACCACAATCCACAACAGTAGTGCCATCAGTAGCAGTCATATCAGAGATGGAATTAGAATCAGAAATCTCCTTATCAAAAGTATGATCAATGCATATCAATAGTTCAGAATCAGGCAATGAAGACAAATCAATTTTATCCATGGCATCAATCACACTAAGTATTTGAGAAAATCCATCTGAATCAATAGAAGCAGTAGATATGTGATCGCTAAAGTCACTAATGCTATAATCAGGCATAGAAGAATCATGTCCAGAACGTCTCATAATCTCAATGAAATCAGTGAAAATATCAACATCAGCAGTGTCAAGACTATCACATACATCACAACTACCAATCTCAACACATGAACAGGATATAGTATCATTCAAACCACCAATACCACTTGACCTACTCAACATGCTACCTCTAAATTCTACAATAGCATCATCAACAGTAGCATCAATAACGCTAACATCTATATCATCACAACTATCATGTGGATGTCTCATAGAATCAAGCACATCAAATCTAATGATATTACCAAAAAATTCCATGGTAAGGGTACTAGCATGCACATCTATCATAGCTTTAGCAGTTTTAAGAAAAGGTTTACCCAAAATTAGAGATGAATGTCCTTTATGCTTAAATCTACTATCATCCATATAAAGAACATAGAAGTCTGCAAGAAAAAAGAAATCTTTTTCCTTTACCAAGATGTCCTCCAAGACTCCTTCTAGAACTGTACAACGTCTACCAACTAGGGATGCAATAAGGTTTGTAGGTTTGAGTCCCATACCTTTAAGCTGTTCAAAGACTGATTTTGGCATAACGTTGATAGCTGCTCCCAAATCTGCTAAGGCATCTGAAAACTCAATGTCGCCTATGGTACATGGTATGAGGAAGCTACCAGGATCCTTGCACTTCTTTGGCAGTGGTATTTGATAAAGAGAGGAGACAACTGCTCCTAAGTCAACATTGCCTTCATGCTTAAACTTTCTCTTTGTAGTACACAACTCCTTCAAGAACTTTGCATACTTAGGCACTTGTGCAACTAAGTCAACTAGTGGAACATTGATCACGACCTTTTTGAAGATATCATAGACTTCTTTAAACATCTAAGCTTCCTTCTTTTTCCTTTCAGATCTAGCTACCCCAGTAGGAAAGGGTAAGGTCGGTTTGATTACTTTCTTTCCTTCTACATCGTTTTCTTTTTCTTCTTGAAGTGCCACTTGTGTTTTTAATAAAGTGGACTGATCCTGTGATGTAGATGTGGAAGGGGAATCATTGATGACAACCTCATTGTCTTTGGAAGTATTGGTGGTGACAGGATCTGCAGAATCAATTGTTTTGCCCTTCCTGAGAGATATGGCATTAACTCCACCAACATTAGGATTCTGTTGGGTTTCAACATTAGGATTAACAACCACTTAAGATGGAAGCTTTCCTGACCCTTGACTCTGAACTTGACTAAGCGCATTGGATAACTGTCCAA
This sequence comes from Mimosa bimucronata, assembly GCA_037074515.1. Taxonomy (NCBI): domain Eukaryota; kingdom Viridiplantae; phylum Streptophyta; class Magnoliopsida; order Fabales; family Fabaceae; genus Mimosa; species Mimosa bimucronata. The sequence continues at coordinate 40,054,179 of CM073446.1, forward strand.
TTTGAGTTTGAAGAGTCTGAATTTCTTGCCTGTGTTGCAAATCCTTTTGGTATTGTTCCTTCTCTTTTTGGTGTTGTTCCTTCTCCTTTTGGTCAAATTTTTCCATTAAGATTTTCATCATAGCATCCATCTTATTTTCTAGATTTGAACCCTCATCTTGTACTAGCACTGTTTGTCTAACTTGTTGAAACATCTTGCCATTTGAGTTTGCCCCTTGATTGAACTGTGCTTGCTGAGGTTGGCCGCTACTATATCTAAAGTTTGGATGGTCACGCTATCCAGGATTATACGTACTCGAGTAAGGATCATATCGTTGGCCACCTTGATTCATAGGCTTAGAAGGGTATATCGCATTACAAGATTCCACTCCATCATTTAAGAAGGAACAAGAGTCAGTAGCATGAGTGGCAAGAGAACATATAGAGAAAAGCGACCCTATTAAAGCAGAAGAATTAGCCTATGGAGTGAAGGTAGTAGAGGATCCCATAGGATTTGCCACATTGGAGGAACTTTTCATTTGAAATACAACCATTTTCTCCATAGCAGAAGCCAATTTATCAATTTTACTCTCTAGGTGAGATTCAGAATTAGAAGAATGTAATCCCACCTCATTAACTCTTGCTTGCTGTCTAGAACCAAATTGCTGGGTATTTTTTGCTTTCCTTTCAATCAACTCCCATGCATCATCAACAGTTAAGTGAAGAATATCACCTCCAACAGCTGAATCTAATAGATCTCTCTTTAAGGGCAAGAGACCCTCATGAAAGTATTGGATCAATAATGTGTCAGAGATCTGGTGATGTGGACAACTGGCTACCAATGTCTTAAAATGCTCCAGATATTCATATAAGGACTCCCCAGTCATTTGACAGCAACCACATATATCCTTCTTGATAGAGGAAGTGCGGGAGGCTAGGAAATACTTCTCCAAAAACAACTTCTTCAACTGGTTCCATGTACTGATAAATCCAGGAGGTAATCGAAGCAACCAGTTTTTAGCAGATCCCTCCAAAGAGAATGGGAAAGCACGCATCTTAATCTAATCTTCAGTCACACTAATAGGTTTCATGGCATTACAGATCATGTGAAAAGTCTTCAAGTGATTGTATGGATCTTTACCTGCAAGGCCATTAAATTTTGGAAGTAAGTGTATCAATCCAGACTTTAATTCAAAAGCAGTATCAATCTCAGGATAACTAATGCACCAATTTTGAAAATGCAAATAAGGTGAAACTAATTCTTTAATAGTTCTAACAGGATTTTCTTGATCATTATTTGCCATATTGACCTTATGTTCACGAGAATCAACAGTGATCACAACAGAGGAACTATTTCCTACAAGAGTGCTAGCTCTAGCTCTTCTACGTTGGTGAAATGTTCTCTCAATCTCAGGATCAAGTTCAAGCAATTTTTCAAAAGAAGATCGGGTCATGCACAAAAGAAAAATGAGGAAGAAAAAAAAAACTACCTAAGAACTCACCTAAACCTCAAACCTAAAGCCTAACCATTGCTCCCCGGCAACGGCGCCAGAATTGATGTCCTTGCTTTTGTCGCTAAAGCAATCAATTAAACTAGGTTCAACTAATAATGCAATCTAGTGGCAACCTAGGTCATTCTCTCAAGGAGCAATCTGTGGGTTTTTCTTTCGGATTAAAGTTAGGTGATAAAAATGCAGAAAAATGGACCTAAATTAAAATGCAAATCTAAATCCTAAATAAGAATGAAACTAACCTATATGAATGCAAATGCAATTTGGGGTTTTTTTAGAAAGTGAGGTTAAAATCATAAGCAAAGAAACTAATTGGTAATTAATAAAGACAATGAACGGTTATTTGATTCAATTATGATGAATGGGGACAACTTAGCTTAAGCTTCCATCACCATCTCTCCTCCTCCAGATTTTGTTATTGTTGAAGTCACCTTCATCATTGAGTGGTTTTGTGAGGATTAATGGGTTATGTGTGTATGTGCGTACAGGAGGGAATAAATGGAAATTGGTTCGTGGGTCCCGTATGAAAAGGTGGAGATGAATAAATGGTGTGTAGGTTGATGATTGAAAGACACCTTTCTGTAAAAGAATCAAGGAGAGGTTCTTGAGAGCATGGGTGTGATCGTGAGCGTGTCTCTGTTCAGCGTTTCGTCCCCCTCTAGTGTGCCGTCGTTCTTCATTTTTTTAAGGAGAGAGGGAGAACTAGGTCTAAAGTTTGGGCACAATAAGATTATACTAGCCCATCAAAATTTAACCATCAGATCCCCTTTAATTTCTAAGACTCATTCTGCACCTTAGGATCTTCTAGTCTCCTCTTCCTTGACCTACAAGAATTAAATGAGATTGTGATTTTACATATTTGGAAATAATTTATCAATCATAAAAATAGGCAATTAGAATATTGACAATTTTAAACCCAGTAATCTCATTATTAATTCAGATTTACATTATTTCCTAAAATCGGCTAATTATTCAAATATTTCTTAATTCGTCCAAGATAGCCTAAAATTATTTCCAAAACATAGAATAAGGTGGGATAAAATATATAAAAATACTGATTTATCAATGGGCAACATTAAGCCCATAAACATGAGTGACCAACCATTGTGTCATATAGTTTAGATATGCAAGGGTTACGGATTACCAACACCCTCACACATTATCTGCATTATCCTGTACAGGCTTCAGTCGGTTACACTGGACACGACTATTGCCTCAAGACCACACAAATAAAAAGGTCAACTTTATTGATATCAAATAGCTGATACTAAAGGCTCTGCAATGGTCTGACATTAAGATCACACGATAGCTAGAAAATGCCGTTTAAGTGATGAATGCCATGAATCGGCTACATTAGACATAAAGGCCACCTAACAAGTTGGGAATATGGCCCTGAAATACAAAGGTTGTCCTATAGGGGTTTACGCCGCCTAAATTTCTTAAGGACAAAAGCATAGACACGTGCATAACAGAAAGTAAGGCTCAAAGCCTGACACTTCCAAACATTGCCTGCTGCAGGCTTGCGTTATTATTCCCCCTTCATGGTTGTTGTCCTTGTCAGTGCCAACATCTACCTTCTTGGCAACCATGAACGTAGTAACGGTTTGATCAAGGTCCCAGGAGGTGAGCTCTCTTTCCTTAAACCCCTTCATCACTTCAATTTGGGTCTTATATACGATCTGACAACGATCTCAATCAGTTGTTGGGTCGATGCCCCCACTGACCTAGCTGACGAGAATATCATCTCTAAGATCAACTTGTGGCTGCTTAAAATGGTATCACGACAAAGCGATATGACATGCTAATTTATAGATTGATGCACCTAACATTGAAACACCACCTTAATAAAGCATCCTGTGACATAACACAAACCTCACCATGATTATGCGACATGGCATCCTACTTATAGGGTTTGACGCACCTAACGTTGACATACCAAACAACTAGGGCGTCCTGAGACAAAAAAAATCATACCACGAAGTCGTATCATCCATACCGACGTATATAAGCCGACACACCTAAAGTTGAAAGCCAACTGGCTAAGGCATCCTGTGGCAGAACGCAAACTAGACCACGATGACATGACATACATACTAACGACGATCAAATGCTCTAGCGCATAGTCGGGTATGACCAAATTACGCCTTGGCATACTCAAAATTACTAGCCGACAATGTTATATACTGCCGACATACGCAACACAGAGAACACTATATCTATAACAAGGTATAAGCCTTCAATGGCTGAACACATAATTGACGCATTGTAAGTGTTAGTCATACAAGCCATAAAACACTTGAATTGCTTACATACATAAGTTATTGATCGTCAAGCAAGCTTATCGGAACTGGGAATTTGACACCAAAATTCACGAGCCCTCACAAAAGAGGCCAAAAAGGAGGCAAACTTTGATTGGTAAGGCATACAAGTCATCTACTACCTCCCATCACTAGCTTCTACGACAAAATTATTTCACCTACAGTTAAACATGGACTTATATCATTGACAACTTGGTTAAGGTCCCCTCACTGTAACCTACCTTCCGTAAACTCCTTTACCAGCAGGGTTCAAGTCCAAAACATCGCCTCAAAGGCAATATGACAAAGTTAGGAGAATAATTTGACGGTCAATACCAGAACATACTCTCCAAGTCAATCAGGTATTGGACATGGAGAGTGGGGGGCTTAATGTTGGACCCTGTTTTCACCTTTGGGCCTGTGCAGATGAGTCCAAACCCAGTAAGCCCACAGCATGCCACTTTTAGTTTTGCCACGTCAGCCACGTAAGTTCAAATTCAAACTGATGGACTCAGCAAGACTCAACGACCAACGCGATGCGGAGACAGTCACTAGCTGACCCGGATTGTCGCCCTCAACGTCCATAAATCCCACGATTGTCGCCTATATTTTTGGGGCGACCAATTTCACTCATGGACAAACCCATTAAGGCTGACCTAGTCCATTCCCCATCACTTCAATCAATAACTGTGCTAGATCAGTCAAATCCCATGATCCACTATAATAGGAACCACTTCCTCCTCTCCCTGCGAACGTGGGATCTCCTTCCATAACCACCCTATCAGCCTATAAAAGGAGAAAGGTCAAGACAAAGAAGGGGGAGATTTGCTCCAGCAACGACTCAGTGCTCAATGCTCTCAAGAGTCCTGGATGGGGTACTTGCCACTCATGATGGGGTACTTGCTGCATCATTATTTGTTCTTATCATACAGTTCTCCCTACTTCTCCCTCTCTATTGTACACTTTTCTTTGTATTTATATCGAATACCTTGTAATCTTAATTACTACATGTACCATCTATTGGTCTTTGTAATCCACACCATGGTTGTTGGAGACCCACTTTCACACTATCAATAAAATCTCTACTTTTTTATTGCTTTACCGAATTTTACCATCAACATATATATATATATATCAGGGAGATTTATTCAGGAATTGATGCTCATGAAAATAGTTAATTAGGTGCAAACAAGGTTCCAGTTCCTCAAGTCCCTTTCACTGAATAAAATGTTCAATAAAAGGAGAGTTGAGAATATCCAGAAACCACAGTAAACATTCCATTCTTGCCAGAATATCAATCCTCCCAAATTGGGTTTTAACGAAATCCAAAAGAGAAGCAATACTAGCAGCGTCCACCACGTCAAGCTGGTGAAAAACTACAAGGTGAGAGAAGCCAAACGCTGTCAATAACCACTTTTGACTCCATTAGAGGCCTACATTACTTTTGACTCCATTAGAGGCCTACATTTTCACAGTCTTTAAACCTATCCCTCTATTCGCCCCTGTAACAACACCATATCTGAAACTGCAACCAATGCTACGAAATCAACATATACGCGGAAGTTGTAGTACCTTTCTTGAGTTTCCGCCATTGATGCAGAAACTGCGCAGGATGATGGAGATTTATATCAGGGTGACGAAATATATATGATATTCGCAAAAAAGATTCAAACTTTGACCTTTGGGCAGAGAGATATGAAGTAGAAATAGTTGAGACTGGTATGGTAATTTAATTAGCAGCTGGAGAAGGAAAATGTTAAAGCAAAGGTCAAAGAATCCATTGAAAGTGAGGTAGCAAAAAGGAAAGATGGAGTGAGATATGGATCATGAATTCATGATGATTCAGATTCAGAATCAAAAAGAGTTTTCCCAAGTCTATATATAATATATTATATTTTAATTTTAGTAAGAAAATGTTATTTATAGCATACCTGTTGGGGGAAATTGTTACTTATGCCTATTTTATGCCATGGTACGAGAAATCAATGTACTGAAATTATACGCTGGCAAAATAAAGAAGTGCTGGAATTTTACAAATTAAGAAAGAAATTATTATCTTAAAAATCATTACTAACTTTATTTTATTACACCAAAAAATTTGTTCTTCAATCCCTTTTATAATTATCACGCCAAAAAAAAAAAAAAATCCCTTCTATTGTCATTTAATTTTGGATTTATCCCTTATACCCAACACTATTAGTAATCACCTAATCTAGTTCATGAGATTGTAGGCTTAGGGAACCAAGAACCTTACTATTTTCCAGTTGTTATATACTCATGACTTAATCACGAAACTATTGCTACCTATCACTGGCCATTGAGGTTTACAGCCTTGTCTTCAAACCTAAAGGACCGAGCTCGATAGTTGGCAAATCCAAAAATACGAAACATTAGTTAAACTAAAATAACTCACAACTAGTTGTTCTAGGTGTTTGCTGGTTATATATTGTGTGTGTGTTTATATATATATATATATATGATTGAGTTAAATTAAATGTCAATTATTATTAAGTTTTGAATAAATAAAAGTTCTTTTCGCGGCAATTATTTTGTTCATAAATATTTGAACCAAAATTTTGCTAATGGACATTAATTTTCTTCCACTTAATCCAATTGCCATCAGCATCAGGTAAATTTTTACTTTATGTCATATTTCATTGAAGTATATGATTTTTTTTAAACAATTTGACTCAAAAAATAGTAACATTATAGTGTCAAATTTGTCATGTAGATAACTATTAAATAAAATATTTGAAATTAATTAATAGAACATTTCTCTTAGTCAAAGGATTAGGAGTAAAGGTTTTTTTATTCGTGGTTTTTGCTTACTCTGACTCTTCTAGACGATTATATGGTACGTGCAAACAGAGCTTTCGTTTTTATAAGTCTTTTTGGCTGTTAAGCAACTTTTTGAGTCTTATAATTTTTTATTAACTAAATAATAATTTTTCCTACAAGCCAATGATATGCATTATACTTGGAAAGTTTACAGACCAGAGCCTTCAAATGTTGACTTCTTTTTGAATTGGTCCCGACTCACGTTGCCCAGTTGGCTAAAACAGATGAACTAGTGTGTTTTTGTGGAGAATTGAGAGAAAATATGTATTTGAATATATTTCTCATATTGAAATGTGGAGGTACAAATGGCTACTTATAGGCTAGAGAAGGAGACCATACAATAATGTCTAATAAATGCTAATCAAGGCTAATAATTCTTAATAATGACTATACAATCAAATAGAATTATTTATAATAAATATATGATATTCCCACACTCCCCCTCAAGTTGGATCATAAATGTTGATCATGTCCAACTTGCTTATACAACTCTCAAAGGCAGGCTTGAGTAGCGCTTTTGTCAATACATATGCGGCTTGGAGGTTTGTTGGTAGATAGGTCAGACATATAATCCCTTCTTCAACTTTTTCCCTGATGAAATGTCGATCTATCTCCACGTGTTTGGACCTTTCATGCTGAGTAAGATTTAAGGCCATGTTTATAGCGGCCTTGTTGTCGCAATAGAGTTTTAACTTGGAGGTTTGTTGGTAGATAGGTCAGATATATAATCCCTTCTTCAACTTTTTCCCTGATGAAATATCGATCTATCTCCACGTGCTTAGACCTTTCATGCTGAGTAGGATTTAAGGACATGCTTATAGCGGCCTTGTTGTCGCAATACAGTTTTAATGGCAACTCCACTCTGACATGTATCTCATTAAGGACTCGTTTTAACCATAACTCCTCTATTATAGCTTGAGCCAATGCCCTTAATTAAACTTCAACACTGCTCTTAGACACAACTATTTGCTTCTGACCCTTCTAAGTGACTAGATTACCCCATACAAAGGAGAAATAACTAGAGGTCGATCTCCGGTCAGGGTGTGTTCCTCCCCAATTTGCATCTGTGTATACTTCAATCGTTGATTGCACCATATTTTTATACACTTTTCATTGATAAAATCAGTAGATTATTGCATGTTCTTGGGGTAATTGCACCTAATTAGGGTAATTTCTGACTTTTGCACACTTTGTTGGAATTTATTCTAGTCAAGGGCAATTTGGGCATAATTAGCATAAATTATTGTTAACCTATTTTCAAGAACATTTTGATGCTACCTTAGGTCCATTTTATATGCAGGTCATAGAAGAAACATGCCCAAATTTAGGAGCCAAGTTGCAAGAAGGAAGCGAAGAGAGAAACAGAATCAATGTCTCGCGGCGAACTGACGGCGAAAAAGAAAAGAAGAGGCAGAACCAGTGTGAGTTCGCCGTGGGTCTCGTCGCGGCGAACTCATGGCGAACTCCCCAGCAAATTCCAGAACCAACATGAGCTCGCCGCGGCGAGCCCACGGCGAAGTCACGAAATTTTGCAGAAATCTGACGCGATTTTAGGTTTTCTGGGGGAGTATAAATGGATCCTAACACCCCCACCTTCGGAGACAGAGGCTTGAGGGCACGAAATACACTCCCTCTCCTAGGGTTCCCTTCCATTCCTTCATTCCCCACTCATTTCCACCTCCATCTTCATCTTCCACCTTCTTCCACCCTCTTCTTCCATGGATTTTCGGATGGAGCTTCTTCTTGGGGTTCCTCTTGGAGTTTCTATGTCAGAGTGAGAAGCTTTTCATCTCTTGAGGATGGGTTGATGGTGTTTCAAGCATGGGTTCTTCATTAGGGGAGTTTTTCTTTGTTCTAACATATGTATTTAGGATTTCTTCTATGTTTATTTGAACCTTTCTTGGAAGATGTTTGGATTTATGTATTGGATTGAGATTTTGGATATGTATGTGTATGAACTATATGTGTTTATTTTGGGCTTTGAACACTTGAGTTATGAATTCTTATCTACATTGTGGTTGTATGAAGTTAATTTCATTTTAGTGGTTGCTAGTGGACTTAATTGATTGCTTCCATTCATAATTATTGTGATAGCATTTTTATGAGAGCCACAAGTGTTTTGACCCAACGTATTTCACACATCAAGTGGACTTTAACACTAACCCTAAGTAATGGCTATGAAAGTGGTTGCTAAATTAGTCATTGATTAGGGCTAGTGGACCCCTAGTGGTTGCTTGGGGATTTCTCTAACTAGACTTGATGAATTAATCCCCCAAATGATTTGAACCTATGTTTGTCACCTCACCTAGACTCAAGAGATCCATTCCATCAATTTCACTTCATCCATCCAACCATTCCACCTCATTAAAGAAAAGATAAAAAAATATTGTAGTTAGGCTCATTTTGCATATTTCATATTAAAACCCAACAAAACCCCTTTTTATACTTCATTTGCATGACATTTAGTTTCCTAGGTTAGTCATTAGGCTCCTTGAGAGACGATTCGGGGTCACACCATTATAGTGCAATCCTTGGTTATATAAATATTTTGCATTTAACCCCCAAGGCGATTAGGAAAAGGTTAAATCAATCGTTCTTCGCTCTTGTTTCCGGAAGAATAACCCTATCCCAGGAGTGCCTTTCAGATACCTCAGAATTTTGTAGGCTGCATCCATATGCTTCTTCTTTGGCTCACTCATATATTGACTAGCTACACTTACTTCAAAAGCTATATCCGGTCAGGGTGTGTTCCTCCCCAATCTGCATTTGTGTATACTTCAATCGTTCTTCGCTCTTGTTTTCGGAAGAATAACCCTCTCCCAGGAGTGCCTTTCAGATACCTCAGAATTCTGTAAGCTGCATCCATATGCTTCTTCTTTGGCTCACTCATATATTGACTAGCCACACTTACTGCAAAAGTTATATCAGGTATTGTATGGGAAAGGTAAATTAACTTCCCAAAAAATCTCTGATATCTTTCTTTGTCAACTGCTTCTTCTTCCTCATCAACTACTTCCACTTCTTCTTCATCCTCAATCTCATCCTCAGGATTGTTCTCTTCTCCCTTCCCCTCATTTGTAGGCTTCTTTTTACTCTTTCTAGGAGGGACGATGGGAGTTGGTTCAGGACTACACCCCAACATGCTTGTTTCTTCAAGGAGATCAAGTATATACTTCCTTTGAGATGCATAGATGCCTCTTTTGATCTTGCAACCTCCATTCCAAGGAAGTATTTCAAATCCCCTAGATCCTTGACTTCAAATTCTCTCCCCAGTGTGATCTTTATCCTTGACATCTCATGAATATGGTCCCCTGTAAGGATAATATCATCAACATACACAATGAGGATACATCTTCTTACTCCTTCTATTTTGACAAACATTGTACGATCAGATAGTCCTTGTTTGTAGCCTTCAGACTTTAGAACCTTTGAGAACCTGTCACTTCTTCCCCTTTCAAAACCAGGAGGCAGAGTCATGTAGATTTCTTCTTTAAGCTTTCCATTTAGAAAGGCATTCTTGATATCCAGTTGATGAAGTGGCCAATCTAGGTTGGCGGCCACAGACAATAGGACCCGGATGGTGTTTAGTTTCGCTACTGGTGCAAATGTCTCTTCATAGTCTAGACCATATGTCTGAGTGAATCCTCTTACTACAAGTCGAGCTTTTAACTTGTCAAGAGAACCATTAGCCATATATTTTGGGGTGAATACCCACTTACAGCTGACAAGCTTCTTGCCTCTTGGTTTTTCAACAACATCCCACGTTCCGTTCTTCTCCAAAGCTTTCATCTCCTCCATAACTGCAGATCTCCATTATGGTATCTCCATTGCCTCATGAATGTTATTGGGAATGCATACTTTATCCAGACTGGTGACAAAGGCCTGATAACTGGAGGAAAGGGCCTTATAAGATATATACTTCTGGATTGGATGCAGAGTACAAGATCGAGGTTGTTTCCTGTGAGCAATAGGCAAATCAAGGTTATTATGTTCATTAACCTGTTCAGGAATATGAGACACCTTTAGATCAATCCCTTCAGGGGCCACCACCAGTTCTGCCTCCTCTGGTTATCCAGGAGCTGTCACTGGTTCTGGTTGCTTGGATGATTCAGAGGTAAGGTTCCCTCATTCCTTAACCTTATGCCTTCGTAAGTACACCAACATATCTTTGTCTGGTTGCTTTTCTACATTTCCCCTGCATTTAAACTTTCTTTTGTGATTGGCACAAGAGACGGTTGGTTTAGGGGTGGAGATGGTTCTGTTTGTGGTGGCTTTGGCTGTGGTGGAAGAAGTGGTTCTGTTTGTGGTGGCTTTGGCTATGGTGGAAGAGGTGGTTCTATCTGTGGTGGCTCTGGCTGTGGTGGAAGAGGTGGGCATATTTGGGGTGGCTCTGGTTGAGGTGGTGGTACTGGTGTGGTCCATGGTTCAAGTAGAACATATTCTTGATTACGTAAAGGCACCAAAGTCTAAGATTCACTCATTCTCTCCCCTTGAATGGAAGACTTTGGATAGAAAGGAGTTTCTTCATGGAAGGTAACATCAAGACTTATAAAGAGGTGCTTAGAAACCGGGTCAAAACATTTGTACCCTTTTTGAGTGGAATAATACCCAAGGAATATACACTTCACTGCACGAGGATCAAGTTTGTTATTTGGATATGTATGAACAAACAAAGAACAACCAAACACACGAAAGGGAAGGTTGGATTCAAGGTGAGTTGTAGGGAAGACACTTTGTAACCTTTTAAGAGGAGTTTCAAAGGATATGACTCTATTTGGCATTCGGTTGATGAGGTGGTCTGCATTTAAGATGGCATCTCCCCAATAGAACTTTGGTACATTGCAAGTAAGCATAAGAGCCCTAGTGACTTCTAAAATGTGCCTATTTTTCCTTTTTGCAATCCCATTTTGTTGAGGGGTGTGGACACATGAGCTTTTGTGGATAATACCATGTGATTTGAGGAATTCACCCAAGGTGTGGTTAAAATACTCAGTACCATTATCGGAGTATAAGACTTTGATACTTATGTCGAATTGATATTTAGTCATGGTGAAGAATTGTATGAAAGCAGTTGGTGCCTCATACTTGTCTTTTAAGAGGTAGACCCAACACATTCGAGTATGGTCATCTATGAATGTAATGAACCCTCTTGATTTGGTACGGTTTGGGTTACAGGAAGGTCCCCATAAATCACTATGGATGGTGGTAAAAGGTTTGGTAGGTGTATAAGGAGCTCTAGGGTATGATGATCGGTGGTGTTTGGCTAATTCACAGACTTCACATTTCATATCAAGGTTTGATGTTGGACAGAGAGATGGGAACATACGGGACAAATAATGAAAATTAGGATGATCCATTCTCTTGTGCCATAACATAGTATCTTCATTTTTGGAGATAGATATAGAATTGCATACACTTGTAATAGGTCGGTGACTTACTCCGTCATTATCAAGGAAGTAGAGTTCCTCACATTCTTTAGCACGACCAATCACCATCTTCGATGATAGATCCTGAAACACACAATGAGTGGGCAAAAAATTAGCAGAACAATTAGATTGCTTCGTCAATTGACTAATAGATAATAAACTGCATGCTAATTTTGGCACATGTAAGACAGATTCCAGAGTAGAGAATAATTGATGAAAGCACATGGAATATAGGTAGAGAAATTTTAACCTTCAAATTGCCAGCAATAGGAGCAAGAGAGCCATCAGAAATTTTAACCTTCAAATTGCCAGCACATGGAACATAGGTAGAGAATAATTAATGACATTTAGTCATGTGATCTGATGCTCCGGAATCAACTATCCAAAGTGATTTATCCCTTGAGGCTTTGAGAGCTGAAAGGAAGTTCCCTCTCTGGGCCAAGAATGCTAACATTGGTTGCCCTATAAATACCTTGACTTTAGGCTGAGAATATGCTTTTCTCATATTTACCCATTGGTAGAATATAATTATATTATTGTAAATCAGATATAAAAACCTGAAATACATCAATATATCAACTAGAGACAGAAAAACACCCTTGAACACGCCAAAAAGCTTACTGTCTGATCTGAGTAGAGAAGTATCCAACCTCGAATTCATCACCGGTGACCAGGGTTTGTTCGGAAATGCCGCGTCGTCGCCGGCCGTCTGAAGCAACTGCCCTTAGAACGGCTGTCTCACGCGCCGGCGAGAGGTTTCAGTCGCCAGAGATGTTACCGGCGCGTGGGGCCCACACGCGCCGCTGTTGGTGGTCGTTTTCTGGGCGTCGGCCGATCATAACTCCCTCTTTCCAATGGGGCCGGCGGTGAGAGCCAGTACGGCTTCTATCATCATGCACAAGACTGCCCCCAATCTTTGAAGAAGAAGCTTCATGCCGTCAAACCCTAATTTCTATTTTGAACCTTGCTCTGGTACCATGTGGAGAATTGAGAAAAAATATGTATTTGAATATATTTCTCATATTGAAATGTGGAGGTACAAATGCCTACTTATAGGCTAGAGAAGGAGACCATACAATAATGTCTAATAAATGCTAATCAAGGCTAATAATTCCTAATAATGACTATACAATCAAATAGAATTATTTACAATAAATATATGATATTCCCACAGTTTTCTAATCCATCAAAAGTAAAGATGTGAACAAATTTTATAATGATGCGATGTTCAATTAACATTACATGAACACTTAAAGAATAAAAATTTAATGCTGATAGATGGAGATTAGTTGTACTGTGTACAAAAGCTGACATTTCTTTCAGACGATTGAAAAGGAGAAAAATTGAGGATTTGCGAAGAGTTTGGAGTTTATATTGTTTGAACCAAATCATAATCATCTAGAATATCATAAGTCTGGAGTTTGGATTCAGTTATTAGTAACACTTTACATCATCCATTATGTATGTCATGAATTATCATTCCCTTTTATACTATATAGATATTCCCAATTCTATCATTATAATCAAACAGGTTCTCAACTTCGCCATTGACAAATCCTTGGATTTGTATGGTTATGATATGTTAAAAATGAGGTTTTAAACATAATGGAGATGCAATTTTGGTCCAAATATGCTTAATTAAGATCTTAGGCCCTTAGGTGAAATTAGGATAAAAATAGGATTAATTTGCCATAATTGGTAATTAATTAGAAATAATTAATTTTTAGGGCATTTGATCTTTTTTCTATTATGTTTTTACTTGTAGGACCATTGAAGATCTATGGGTGGAACATTTCATTTGCAATGGGAAAAGAAAACTCAATTTTCCAAAAGAGAATTAGGCCACAGCTCAAATTTCTGGGTCGCAGCTCAATTCTTCACAGAAACAAACTGAGCCGCAGCTCAAAGTTTCTAGTCGCAGCTCACTACCTTACAGAGAAAAACTAAGCCGCGGCTCAAATTTCTGGGTAGCAGCTCAGTCACGATTCTGCATAATTTTTCTGGTTTTTGGGCCCAATCCAAGTTCATACCCGGTACCTACTCCTTCTACCCGACTTAGAACACATTTAGGTCAACTTTGGGATCTATTTGACTCAGATTTGGACACCAAAAACCCTAGCCACCACATTTTCTCTCAAATCTCTCATTCCCATCTCTCATCTTCCACTCTTTTCCACCCAAATCTCCATGGCACCCACTCTTATCTCTCTTGTTGGTGGTTTTTACATAGAAGGCAGCAACTAAGAGGCATTAATCCTTGGTGATGGAGGTGTTTAGCTTGAGCTTGGAGCTTCATTAGGGGAGTTCTTGTTCTCCCACTCTCTCTTCCTCTTGTATTCACATATTTCTAGGATTCTAGGATTTTGTTTATGCAATTGGTTGTATTCTTCATATTTATCTTTTGTTAGAGAGTGGTAGAAACATTTGTAGCTTGTTTTTATTTGTGTATGCTTGACAATTGCTCTTCATTAACTTGAACTTTGTTTAGATGTATGGATTCATCATTTTAAATGAATGTTTTAGTTAATATTTTGTGCTATTTGAGGATTCTCATGTAGTGGATTATTTTGCCAAGCATTTGCATTTGTGAATTGGCTCTTGAATTTGTCAAATTGCATGAGTGGCATTGGGCTTCAATCCTAGAGTTTTGATTTATTATTTGGGATTCCAATAATGAATTAAAACCCTAGGATTAATTAAGTGGCAATTCGGGATTCCGGTTGTTGGATTAGGAGCCCCTTGCAATTAGCAAATTCACCTTGGTTATTGAGCTTAATCAACTTGAAGTTGGAGGGATTAGTAAGCAGGATTCCGGTACTAATCCACCCAACCCAAGTCTAGCCTAGAGGGATTCCTCTAGGGATCTTTTGATTAGCCAAAGAATTCCCCAAAAATAACTTGAAGCAATGATTGTTTAAGCCTCTAATCACCAAGGATTATCTATTCCCATTTATTCCAAATCTCCCATTTTAATCCAATCTTTTATTTGCATTTTGAACATATCATACTTTTATACCAACTTCATACTTAAAATCAACCAAAAATGCTTTTACCCGTTTAATTGTTTGCATCTAGCTATTAGGAACCATTTGCATTTTTAGGCTCTTCAAGAGAATAACACTCGGGGGTAGCTCCCACTATCCCCCTTGGTCCCTAAGTTTCTTGAAGAGAGGGCCCGAGGTGGCACTGCTTCGACATAACCCCATTCGGTGAGCTCTTCAGCCATCATCATTTAGATCTACCAACGTCTTCTCATCAAAGCTCACGGTATATTGCATCTCATACATATTACAATCAATCTCAAACCATGATGATATCATCAACATCAAAGCTTCAAATGTCATCCTTTCTTTTATTGGTTTCATCTTCACACCATCTCCATTATATTAAATTTTACCTTCAAAGTTACATACTAGCTTGCCTCTAATATGGAAACAACAACATAGTTCCTTTAACTCTCTTGACCCACCATCAAGTGCTATTTTTTCATTCCTCCCTGCAAAAATATATTAATTTTTCAATATATCACTTTCCAACCTGTGTTTTATGTCATTAAGTAGTATGTGAAGAACAATATCTGAGCTCCTCTATTAATAACTGCATATCAGGTTTTAACGTTTACGTAATAGCTCTTAGCAACACAGTGCCTTCTTCAAATAACTACTACATATTAAGTTTTAATATTTAAATGATAGCTATTAACAACACGCTGCTTTCTTCTTCATTGTTCACATTAAAACTTCACATTCATGTAATTAAAATTGGAACACCCCAAATCCACTTATGACTTAACAGATTATTATCAAACAGTATTTGTTTATGACAAACCCAAGCTTAATGTTCACTCCAATTCCCATTTCCAAATTTCAGAAAAATTGTAGACTACAACTTTGTCAACATTAAGATGCTTTAGGCCTTGTTTTAAAGTTTTAAACACCCAAAAGTAATATTCACAAAGCTCTTTTGCTGGTGGATGCAGATACAACACCAGTAAAATTCATTCAATAACAATAAACGAGATATCAACTAAAATACTCTGCACGAATGAAAACATTATTAAGACAAGGGAAAATGCTCACCTAACTTACTCTATTTTGCTGTCACCTCCGTTTGCCATCAACTCTGTTTTACTCCAAACCCTGTCAGCAGCATTTTGTGTTTCAGAGGGAGGGAGGAGGTTGCATTTTGCATTTTCACTAGGAGGGGCTGGTTCTTTTTTATTCTCTTTGCCCTTCTTTTATTTAAGCCTAGGATCATTGATGTCATTTTAAAACAAATCAAAGTCCCAGGTTCTACCCTGATTAATGACAAGTGATTATGAAATTCTTTGGGACTGATTTGTCCTTTTCATTATTCAAGAGTATTTATGTGTCTTTTTCCAAAAGATCTTGATAAAAAAAAATCTCACAAGACAAACAAATGCATAACTTTTCATACTCAATCATTATCCTTGATTTTCATTTTATAAAAAAAGGAAAATTAAATAAGTTATCAACATATTATTTGGTATTTTGGTTAGCCTTGAAGGATGACTATACTTTGGAGCATAAGAAGTAGTGCACTTGAATTTTTTTTAAAAAATTTTAAATAGTTAAATAAGTTACTTATAAATCCATTTGTCTTAATTATTTTTTTAAAATAATTTATTTGATTTATAAGTTAAGTTAACAATATAATTTAATAATATAAGAACTGTGTTATAATTAAGTGGCTTATATATCTTCCTTAATTAAAAAAAAAAGCGGGTTATAGTAAAGAAAAGTGGGGAGGGAGTATATAACAAATCTCACAATCATTGTTGATTAAGACCATGATGGTAGACGAAGTTCAGGCACATCCTTGAACACAACCTTAAAATCTTCAATTTACGAAATAAATCCCAATCTATCATATTCATTTTATATTAGTACAAGCCAGTCATTCCTTTTCGTTCATAAATCAAATTAAAAAGAATGACTTCTACATTACATTGATAGATATGTACACTTAAAGCCACACTCACTATATTCAAGCAGCTATATTCAAGCACCTTAAAATATTAAATTACATCGCACCCACCTAATTTAGTTCCAACGTATACATAATATATAATCATTATAAGTCAATAAAAGTACACTTCACATGAGATAGACTTCAAGTGTTCAAATCAAGCCGAGACATGTAACAAGTGAGGATCAGCATTGAACTCAAGAGGCCCTGAAACTACGTTGTGGAACATGTGTGAAGGTAGCCCATAGAAGATCAAAGTAGAGTGGAAATTGTGCCAAAACAAAGAGAGTTACAGGGAGGCAAGCAGCCAAGTATATTGGAAGAGCAAGATAGTGAAGTTTATCCATGAGCACGAAGAAATGTCCAGCACAGAATGACACCAACATGGAAGTAATCGACATGAACAAGGAAGTCAAACCAACAAGTAACTTCCTGGGCAGGCTTTTATTGAAGTCTTGCTCTTGAAATCGAGAGGTGAGTATAGATAAGAACATGACCAAGGCCGTTATGGAGCAGCCCAAAGCTACAAGTGCCGATATGGCAAACAGTTGGAACTCTAGCTTATCTTCAAGTATTGGGTGGCCACTATTTGGGTGGCCACTCTCTTGTCTGACTCCGCCAGGCACAGTGGCCGCCGTGGCAAAGGCCACCGTGGCAATTAGTGCCGCCGCCAATGAGCATGATTCTGAGGTTTTGTTCAGCCAATCGGCAGCACTTTTCGCTAGTTGCTTATGAGTTTTGGTGAAGACAGCATCTGCAGTTTCCTTCTTATTGTTGTATCGGCCAAAGAAATCAGGTGGCATTGCCTCTTTCACAAACTGCATCAGCAATTACATTAAGATAATCAGAATGAATATAGTACTATCACAGAAAAAACAATATATATAGAGAGAAATAGCCCAAATACATGAATTAGACATTATGTACATGTAAGTCGTTATTACCTTGTACCACTTGTGTTCCCATTGCATTTGAAGAGCTTCGCCAGGAATGAGCCAAGGGTTGTAGTCACCAAGTCTGGCTGCCAAATGCAGCGCACTGTTTTCATCCTTATCCAACTGATGAAATAGGCTCTCCTTGTAAATATTCTTCTTCAGCAAGAACTGATACACGTGAGGTTGCCTGTGTTCTACAGCTAATAACACTATGTTCTTCTTATCCTCATTCAGATCATGAATAGCTACTGGAATTAACTCCACAATTTTCTCTATTATTTCCATCACACCATTCTTTGCAGCCACCAATATAGGAGTCTCCTTGGTCCCTTTAGGAAGTTGCTTATCTTCTGGACGGTTTGAATATCAAACACGTAACTATCAATTAAATTTTATCATCCAATGCTTCTTGTGACAACACACACACACACACATCATATGATGTTGGTCTTTACCTTTGTCTACTGCTAATAGCACTATGTTCTTATCTTCATTCAGATATTGACTGGCCTCCGGAAATAACTCCACGATTTTCTCTATTTTTTCCATATTCACACCACTCTTTGCAGCTACCAACATAGGAGTGTCCTTGGTCCTAGTCCTAGGATTCTGCTCACCATCTGCACAATTTAATTAAAGGCATGCCAAACGCGTATTTATTACGACAATTAATCATCAAATGGTTCTAGTGAAATTGTGACAGCACATAGTTAGGTGATGCCAGTCTTTACCTTTGTCCTGAGCACTGCTAAGTTTGACTTCTTGTGATATCGATGGTACACTGAAGCCTTGGGGCTCGCTCCCATCATCCTCGTACTCATAATTGGAAGCGCAATGAAGAAGTTTATCGACTATCTGAACAGACCATGTATGGGTTTCCTTTTTCCGGTATATTTTCCTCAATCCCTCAGATCCTGGGGAAAATTCAAAATAAATCATAACCTTTATAAAGTATAAGTGTCTCATGCGCGCCATCATTTATGTATATTAAATATGAAATGTGTCAAACATCGACAAGCATGCGTACCTTTCCCGAAAATTATCATAAGAAGCAGATAAAAGAACTTGATCAAATCACAACAGGTTTTGTAATTAACTGGAAATAACGGATTCGCCCGGCCTCCGTCAACTCCCGCTCCGGGATTTTCCGCATCGGTATCTTTTTCATTAACATGTCTGCACGCAACTGGAAATTGAAAGCATGCGGTAATTCAACAAGAAATTATATATGCCAACAAGTTCTTCTTGACAAGGGCATCAATGGAAAAACCTTACAGTGACGGTGTGAGATTCGAATTTAAAATTATATATATATATATATATATATATATACCAACAGTGAGCGCTCTTCTTATTAGCCGGAAAAAATCCCACAATGTACTATAGTTGTCTGGACAATCATGGCTGTCCTGGGCTGCACTTTGGCGTGTCTGATGTTCACATGATGGCCTTTCTTCCTTAAGCTTCTCAATATATATACCTTCAACACGAACAAACTTAGTACGCATATATTATTAATAACATGCATGCCGATGAATCAAATAGGCTTTTTTTCCTTATACTTATCTAACCATGCAAGCATGAAGAATATAATAACACTAATCAAATGCTTACATACAGTGATAAATGATGGTTTCCATCCGTCCAAGGTGGCTTCCGCTTCTGAAAGCACAGGGCTTTGATGCCAGCAAATGCAGAGGAGACAATCCTTCCTCATTCACCGAATTTGAAAGGTCTTTATACAGATGAATTATCTGAAATGCAAGATCTATATATATATATACACACCATAGCATTAATAAAATGACGACATAGTTTATTGGTGGAAACTAAAAAGTTGACAAAGGATGAATGAATTTATACGTACCAAAGTAGTCACCGTTGATTGCAGAGTGAAGAATAGTGTCGCCATTGTTCCTTCTACAGTTAACATAGAAGGGAGGAGTAGTGATGCGAGGGTTTCGGATGCTATGAAGGAAAAGAAAAGCTTGTTTTCTGCCATGGAGAGCGGCCAAGAAGAGAGGAGTTTCGCCGTCATTGTTACGATCATCCACTAAGGTAGGCTCCACGCGAGCAATCACGTGACACATTGTGGCATTGCCCATGGAAGCTGCCAAATGCAAGGCAGTGTTGTTTCTACGATTAGGAGTTCGCAGAACGTTTAAAAGTTCCTCTGTATCTGGTTGTGTCTGCTTCATGGCTTGGAGCATGCGACTCACTACGTCCTCCTTCCCATCAGAGACTGCCATGTGCAAAGCAGTCTGTCCTGTGGGACTAATTCTTGCCTTATGAAGACTCGCATCTTCCTTGTACATTTCAATGACCTTCTCCCATTCTGCTTTCATGGCACTTGAGAATAGTTTCTTCTTCTTGTTGCTATCGTACTCCTCCTCCATGGCTTTACCTGGTTGGTTTCTGCTTCTGATCTAATTACTGTCCTGTGATAGCTAGGCATATTGTTCATCGTTTAAATACTGATCAGCAAAGTGAATGATGCTCTGCTTTATTGGCCACAGCTTGCTCGCTTATCAAGTTATTCTCCCCAAACTGATGCTTTCAGCGGATCCAATAAGTGGCTAGCCGCAAAGGAAAAAATCAAAACAATATTTTACAAGCAAAAACTAGAAACGACTATGTTACTATATATGTTGATACACACAAGCACACATATTTGTGCGGTAGAAATTCCCAAAAAAGAGAGCAAAGAGTGTAATTTACAAAAGCCAATGGGTTACCAAACAACATATTCATGCTTTTTTTTTTCTTCTTTTAGGCGCTTCGTGGTGGGGAACAGTGAGAAAAAAACATGACTAAAGAAAGTGGGGGAAATGTGGGGAACAGTGAGTAAACACATGACCAAAGAAAGTGGGGGAAATGAAAAGAAAGAGAGATATAATAGAAGCAACAGAGCACGTGGCACTTGGTAAGTATAGCTTCCTTTTTGGATTTGTTTAACTGAGTATTAAACTATTAATAATAGTCACATCTTTATCAGGTTCAGACGCTCAGGCAATAGACTCATGATCTTTCCTAATCGAGAATATCAGGCAATAGACTCATGATCTTTCCTCATCGAGAATAACTTTTGGAAAATCTAAAGTCTTATATTTACTAAATTAAGAGTCTTTTGGCCCACCATTCCCTGCAAAAAGCAAAAGTTGCTTAATCGTGTCACACGCCTCTGCTCTTTGTTATCCTCCAATTTAACAAGAAAATGTAAATGGGCTACAAAAAATGCCTGATGATAACAACTCACCTTACATCTCTTGCTTGTTTATTACTATCTCAGGTCCTAATTATAAGAGCTCTAAATTTGAATTGATTTGGTCCAAAATGCAAGAGCTCATCTTGCATTCTCTCATCATTTAACGCATTTTTTTTAATTTTACCCCTAATTCTCTTTCATATTTATTAATGCTCATATATTTCTTTCTCTTGATAGAATCATCATAAATAAGGGTAATATTGGAAAAAGATGTATATTCCAGACATATTTAATGACTTTCACATGTTTTCTTAAGAAGCGTGTTTTGGAGGCCAGGTTCTTATAAATAGGACCGGAGGGAGTATTAAAGAGTAGTAATAAGGATAATATGGGAAAATATGGAGAAAAATGATAGAGAGATCTTATATATTTAAGAACAAACTTACCTCTCTAAATAAGTTCTATATTTAGGAACGGAGAGAGAGTAGTTAGCTGACGTCACTGTTTACCTTTGTCCTGAGGACTAAGAGATTTGACTTCTTGGGGCTCACACCATTCATCGTCGCACTCATACATGAAAGTGTAATTAAGAAGTCTTTCGACTATCTGAACAGACCATGTATGAGTCTCCTTTTTACGAAATATCTTCCCCGATTCCTCAGATCCTGGGGTTAATTCAAAACATATTATAATGACGGGTAAAGGCTCTCAAATACCTACAAAGTCATATTCAAGGAACTACCAGTTCTGTGAAGTTTTTTTTTTGGATCTTAAATGCCTGAAAGTATTA
Organism: Mimosa bimucronata; assembly: GCA_037074515.1. Taxonomy (NCBI): domain Eukaryota; kingdom Viridiplantae; phylum Streptophyta; class Magnoliopsida; order Fabales; family Fabaceae; genus Mimosa; species Mimosa bimucronata. The sequence continues at coordinate 40,076,148 of CM073446.1, forward strand.
TTTTCGTAGCATTAATGCCCAAAATGGACGAAGAGGAAAACAAACGTTTGCCACGTCAGACTAAACGCCACGTCAGACTGAATGGGTGATGACGTGACTTGGGTCAATGAGTACCTTCGAGAAAATTTCTAAGGCATTTAAGAACTAAAGAAAAACTTTCGTGTGCTGGATGCTCATTTGAGAAAACTTCCGAGACATTTAAGAACCTTAATCCAAACTACATCATCAATCATTCAATAAGGGTTGACTCTGACATACATTCAATATGACATGGCAAACGTTCGTTTTCCTCTTCGTTAACTTTGGGCGTTAATGCAACGAAAATAATACTTCATGAGCATTTAAGATTAAAAAAAAATTCCTAGTGTTAACAGAGCTTTGGGCATAACTTACTTGGTATTTTAGAGCCTTAACCTTAATGATAATAATAACCTTAATGATAATAATAATATACAATAAGCATGCATATAGGTGTCGCACGTACGTACGTGTGCCATTCTATATTTATATTTAGTATGGAAATGTGTCAGACATGATAAATAAGAATACATAGATAGATAAATAACTTTGCCCAAAATTATCATAAATACCAGGTAAAAGAACTTGACCCAATTGCAGAAGATTTTGTAACTACGTGGGAATAACGGATTCGCCTGATCCCTGTCCTCTCGTGAATCTAATTAAACAATGGTAACGAGAATATTTCACAAGAACTCACATGTAATTAATTAGCGACAAAATTCGAAAGATCTCTCACCTCTCGCTATGGGATATTCAGCATCTTTAGCAACAGGTTTGGAAATTGGAAAAACACAGTAATTTAGCTAGCGAGCTAATTCATCGTACAGAATTAAATATTTCATGTAAACGGTGTGTATTCAAAAGATCCGAATAATGTGAATTTATACATACCAAAAACAGCGACCACTATTCTTATGAGCCAGATAAATCTCACAGTGACAATCATAGCCAACATATGCATATGTGTGTGTTATGCGATTCGGTTTACAATATGCCGCAGGATGTTCTTCCTTAAGCTTCTCAATATATATATACCTTCAAGACAAATTCAGCAATCATGGTACATATATATGCATGAAGATTGACACTAATTAATAGTAATCCTTCAAGCACAAATGTAAGACTTTTTTTTAATCTAATTAAATTATATTGAGGATTTTAGTTAAACTATTTAATTTAATATGGTTTCTTTACTCCAATTATCTTGTTTAATTCACTTAATACTTTCTTTTATGGTATCAATGAGGGCACACTACTACAGAAATAGGCTATTGCAACACAACAATAGCAGTGCTTATAAAACATAAGTGATGGGATAGGTCTTGGGTGACCTATTCCAGCGCTTCATAAATATAAGTGTTGGTATAGGTAAAACCTATACCAGCGCTTTTACATAAAAAGCGCTGGGATAGGGTATGAGATATTTTTTTTAATATTTTAAGTCTAACCCAGCACTCACATACTGCTCAATATTGTTTTATTAAATTTTTTTTATTGAAGGCAGGATTATGGGCTCAATTTAGTTTTTCTTTTAACCTTTCTTTCCAGTTTTGAATTATTTAACCTTATCTTTTTTTAATAATTTCTAAATTCCTCTCAGTTTTTTTTTAATTTTTATGACCCTATCCCAGCGCTTTTTATGTAAAAAGCGCTGGGATAGGTCATTTGCTTATATTTAATGAATTAATTCTCTGAATATTTAATTTTATCTTTTTATTTAATTTTTTATAAATTCCTCCCAGTTTTTTTTGTATAGGTTATGTTCTTTTAAACTTAATTCTCTGAACCTTATTATTTAACCTTATCTTTTTTTTAATAATTTCTAAATTCCTCCCAGTTTTTTATTTTATTTTTATGACCCTATTTCAGCGCTTTTTTTATGTAAAAAGCACTGGGATAGGTCATTTGCTTATATTTAATCAATTAATTCTCTGAATATTTAATTTTATCTTTTTTATTTAATTTTTTATAAATTCCTCCCAGTTTTTTTTGGTATAGGTTATGTCCTTTTAAACTTAATTCTCTGAACCTTATTATTTAACCTTATCTTTTTTTTTAACAATTTCTAAATTCCTCCCAGTTTTTTTTTTAAATTTTTATGACCCTATCCCAGCGTTTTTTATGTAAAAAGCATAAAAAGCGCTGAGATAGGTCATTTGCTTATATTTAATGAATTAATTTTCTGAATATTTAATATTATCGTTTTTATTTAATTTTTTATAAATTCTTCCCAGTTTTTTTTTTTAATTTTTATGACCCTATCCTAGCGCTTTTTTATGTAAAAAGCGCTGGGATATGTCATTTGCTTATATTTAATGAATTAATTCTCTAAATATTTAATATTATCATTTTTATTTAATTTTTTATAAATTCCTCCCAGTTTTTTTGTATAGGTTATGTCCTTTTAAACTTAATTCTCTGAACCTTATTATTTAACCTTATCTTTTTTTTTAATAATTTCTAAATTCTTCCCAGTTTTTTTTTTTAATTTTTATGACCCTGTCCCAGCGCTTTTTATGTAAAAAGTGCTGGGATAGGTCATTTGTTTATATTTAATGAATTAATTCTCTGAATATTTAATATTATCGTTTTTATTTAATTTTTTATAAATTCTTCCTAGTTTTTTTTTATTTTTATGACCTATCCCAGTGCTTTTTACTTAATAAGCACTGGGATAGGTCATTTTTAATTTTTTTTCTCTTTTTTAATTTTATCCTTTCTAATTAATTTCAGAATTTTTTTTAAATTTTTGGGGCCTATCCCAGCGTTTAATATGTATAAAGCGTTGGGATAGGCCTTTTCCCCCTTAAAAGAATTTCACATACCCGCGCTCGCTTCACTTTCCCCATTTCCCTTCCATTTTTTCCCCATCACTCTTCCCTTTCTCTCGTGCTCTATCTCAGTTTTGACGCCCATCCACGGCGGAGGAAAGCTTAGGAGGTGCATGCAAGGCCGGATTCGAGCTTAGGTAACTCTCCTCTCTCTATTGCTTCTCATTTCTGGCCGATTTGAGAGAAATAGAGAGAAATCGATTTCGGGTTTTGGGTAAATTTGGGAGATGTAAACCAGTAAAATCGAAGCTTACACTTTGATTAACGACCTTTGTGAAGAATTTTGAGCAATGGAGTAGCTTAGTCAAGTTTTCCATTTTTTTCTTTTTTCTTTTTCTCTGGCACTGTTCATCCGCCACTGTATTGGGTCATTTCTGGGTGTGCAAGTATGTTAAGCTCAATTAATCTTGCTTAGGAATAGGTCTAAGCTTAAAGAGTGTCTTGCATGTTTAATTCTAAAGTTGTTGTAATTTCCTATTGTTATTCTTCTTCCCCTGTGTCTGCCAGAGTTGTCGGTGAAGAGGGCCAATGGTGATGAATTGAAAAGATTAAGTGTAGATAAAATATATGAAAATTTTGTATGTGAAATTTGATGAGTTTGGGTGTTGGTTTAAATTATCGGTACCTCTGTTCTTCTCTTTCCTCTCCAAGACCGATTATTGTTCTTGTTTTTGTTCTTTGATTTTTGTTTATGTTCTTTGTTCTTATTTCCTTGTTCTTGTTATCTGTTCTTGATAAACTAATTTGTTAAAGCTAGTAGTTAAATTGTATTGGCTGCATAGAAGTCTCAATTGTTAAAAAGATGTAATGAAATGTCAAAATATGATTAAAGGGTATATTGTTTTTGTACTAATGTTCTGGTGATTTAACCAATAACAATTGATTCAAATGGTTTGGCATTTGTTTCCTTTAAGTATAGATCATGGGTAGTCTTGAAATGGTGAAACTTGCTGTTAGGGGAGATTTATACACCCATGGGGTTTGATTGAGTTCATTTTGGATAATTTATATTTCAATGTGGCTTCTAAAATCTGGATGGCGTATTTAATAAAAGAAATTGTCTGTTAGCACACTTCAAATTTTAAATGTGTCTATAATGGTTGTGACAATTAACTATTTAAAAACTTTGAGGACAATTGTTGAGGCCGAAAATGATTTGTAATTCACTGTTTAAAATTTGGAATATTAGGGGAGTAAGTTAAATCATTAGATTGTGTTTGAGGCTCCTCATGATGAATGGAACAAGGTTGTGGAAATTGGAAATTTTGAAATCAAAAGAGAAATGTTGTTAGAATTTTGAAGAGATTAGGATTTTATTATGTTAACAGAGTAGCATGACTTAAGTGTCAGTGAGTGGACTTGGAGTGTGTAAATGTTGAATCAATGTTTTATGTTATGAGAGACTTTAAAGAGGTCAGAAGTTTGTTATAATCTAAATCATTAGGTTGATCTAATTATGCACTACTACAGAAAAATCCTATAGCAGCACTTTTTTTTGACCCTATAGCAGCGCTACAATAGGTCATATGACCTATTGCAGCGCTTATTTTGTATCATGAGCGCCGCTATAGGTTACCTATAACAGCGCTCATAATCTCAAAAGCGCAGCTTTAGGTCATACCTATATGAATTTTTTTTAAAAAATAAAAAAGAATACCTATAGCAGCGCTCATTAAGTAATGAGCGCTGCTATAGGCATTAATTTTTTTTAAATATTCACTTATTTTTGTGTCACACCCTCCTGTATCAGTGCAAAAAACCAGCAACACTATCCATTCTAGCTAAACCATATATACATACACACCAGAAAAGTCATACTAATGTACAATAAAACCAACCATTGTAAGTTGAAAACAAAAGCATACTAATTAATGAATGGATCATCTAATGTTGGAGAAAAGAGGGTATACATAAGTGCACCATTCTTCAATTAGTGCATCCATTTTTTCCCTTGACAACATGAAGCAACGAGGGTCTGGGTAATACTGCACGAACACATTTAAATGACAAGTAAATTTACTTGAAGTCTAACAAGTACAAACACATTAGGGTTGGAAAAATATTAAACTTACTGTCAGTGGGATGCCGAGTCGATCATGTGTGACGATATCGCGCATGTATTGCATCACATAGTAACCACAGTCGTTGTTATTGGGTTGGTAGGGGCACTGTAACAAGAAACACCAAATATATCATATAAGAAACATTTACGCATTATTTTAACTATAGATATATTGTTTCAAAAATTGAATAACTTTATAAAACCTGGACTGTTTGCCACTTATAAGCATCTTTCGGGTCAGGGGCTCTGGAATACTTCAACTGAACATCGGCCCGAAAACTAGTCAACACTCTAAAAAAGAAACATATTAAATTAATTTTATTAGCTAGGATCGGGCATAAAGTGACAAATAATACAACGCATTCAAATAATATTAACATTCACTTACCCATTGAAGAGACGCATCAAATCTGGGCGATTATCTAGGAGAGCAGATTCCACAGGATCCAAATAGCAAATTATGGGTTCCTCTTATGCCATCGGATTGATGACAAGCAAAATCCAATGTAGCGTAAAATGTTTTATAACGTTATGTCAGTATATATATCTATGATGCTGGGAACTAAAAATACGTATAGACTTACCCTGTATTAATTGGAGCTAAGAATAAAGTTCTGGCTGTTGCCTTTAAAGAGAAACGCCTTTGAATCGCTTTGAACTGGTCCTCACGTTTCGAGCCTGCAACTTGTGCTATCGAATAAGGGCTTATGAATTCGAACGAAACGTTATTCCCGGCGATCATGACATGTTCATGCAGATACCTTTATAGAAATCATACCAACTCCCAATTAGTGTAAAACTTATGACATTGAACGAAACCACAATGGAAACGCATATATACCTGATCCATAAATTGATAACCGTCGCATCGACCCATCTTTGGTTAAGCACCTCCATTACCTGATCCTTAGAAAGAGCGTCAATGAAATTTACCTCGTCAAATACAGGCCTGCTGAATGGAATGAAGGCAATAGCATCGCGAGAAATGGTAGCTGCAAATGCTCGCAACCGAGCACAATATGGCGTTTCGACGCTTGTATCTTCAATCACAGGATCAGGCACTTGAACTTTTTTCTTACCCTTAGCTTTTGGTTCCTATAAACCGTGTAAATAGAAAGTTTAAAAATTCATTCCAATAATTAAGAAGAGTGCTAGTTTAAATTAATTAGCAAATAATCACTTGTGGTAACGGATCGGTACGGGTACTCTTTTTCTTGATTTGAGTAGCTGAACCACCGGTACCTTTGACATTAACTACTTGTGATTTCTTTCCTATAAATTGGGTACCCTGTAAAAACATGTAAATAAAAGAGCGTTATTCAAAAACAATGAATGCTATTGGAAATGTTATTACTAAATAATTACCTGTGGTGTTGGCACAATCAAACCAATGGGCCAAGCAACGTATGCACCGACAACCTCTCCGACCCTAGTCATCAAATCAGGAGTAGGGAATGGTAACGAGGCCCAGTCGTTGTACGAGTATTCAATCAATACCCTCAGTGAATTTTCAGGCAACAGCGAGTTGTGCAGGGTCATGTTCGAAGTGTTGTAGACCTTGCCAACCGCAACTACCTCACTGAAAGATTGATCCGTATACAGCTTGCACTTTGTCTCGCCCTACAAAAGAGTTGTCAACATTAGATCACAATCGATAATATAACAGAATCACTGTTAGTTTGTTAGTAGAAAATGTATAAACTACCTGAGGAATATCGGTCCTGGGCATCGTACAGCTATCCCTGATGCTTGGACTCTCGACGGAAGGAATGGGACTTTGATGCACGAAGTTGGACTTTTGTGATGCAACATTGCTTTGCTGGAAGAATTCGAACATCTTCTCGTATCGTTGTTGCATTTCTTCATTCCGTCGTTCCATTTCCTCGTGCCATCTTTGCATTTCCTCATTCCGTCGTTCCATTTCCTCGTTGCGTCGTTGCATCTTAAGCATCTCCTCCCTCATAGTAAGAACTTCATCTTGCAATGCTCTAACATCGCCTTTTGATGCCCTATTTTTGCGCCCAAAGTAAGAAGACGGCGTGACGCCTACACCCGTACCCCGTACACGGCCCGAATACTCAGGGCGATCGAGTGCTCTGCTAAGGAAATCGTCACTGCCAAATTGGTTGACCTCGTTAGGGCATTCTTGTGTTAACAAAAACTATAACAAAGAGGAAGGATTATTAGTTATTAACTTAGCAAAGTCACCATTTAGACAAATTTTAGAAATTCCAAGAGAATGACTTACACATCGTTCATGGACTCTTCTGACCTCTTCATGAACAATGGTATCGTCATCCTTCGAGTGACCTCTGACCCAGAGGTTATGCCGGGTGGCCTACCGTCTAGGCCCTGTTCCTCAATATGTCATGGTAAACCAGGTGAACGTATAAATTAATCACGTAAACATTTATTCATACTTTTGGAACCAAAAGCGTTACTAACATACCATATCTTCCTCTAATTCAGGAAATGTCTTTCGTCCGCCCATATACGGATACTCACAGCTCTTAGCCGCTTGGCTATTTTTTTTACTTCTTTCTTGGAACTCCTCAGTCAAACGTTGTCGCACAAATTCATCCCAATGTTCTTGAGTAATTAACCCAGCATATAAAGATGGTGGCGTTGGAACGATCTCCCCGTCGTCATCTCTCAGGTAATACGTGGTCAAGTTGGAACGATATCCCCGGTGCATTCTCGAAGCTTTCTTCAGCACATAATCCCTGTGAGTATCGTCGATATCAAAGACAGTCTGTAACAACAAAAATCATATTCAATTTGTTAGTTACAATGTTATGATGACATATATGCCATTAATTGTAAAAATGTAGTTTACCTTAATCTCTAACCAAACCTCCTCATGTTTGTCGCCTGCTCTTCTCCAATCCGGAATAGTAATAGGGATTTTGTCCCGAACAGTGCACCCAATGTACCCCGAGAGGAGCTTCACCGACTTTCCGGTAGCTTGGTTATTGTTATTCCATTTAAGTCTTGTCTTTACTCCCTGAGCTCTGCGTGTGAGGAGTTTGCGCATAAGGGTCCTGCCACGAACAACATTCGCCTCATGTCTTGCTCTACCTGCAGCAATATCTACCTGGTTACTAGGTTGTTCTTCTTCCTCCTGGTCACTAGGAGGATCCATTCTCCTGTAAAAAAATTAGACAAGACATGATTTTGGTGCATATACATATAATCATGCTAAGTGTATGCGAATTAAATGAAATAATTCATAGTGTAGAACATAAATACATACAAACTGAGGGCTTTTGCCTCTTTTTCCTCCTTGTTATATTGTCTAACATTGTATGTTTCCTCTTTTTTGTTGGATTTAGGGTTGTGTTTACCCAAATGCCTTCTTCATGATCGCGTCTTACAAAAATGGGCTCATCTTCGTCATCATACCCGTCTGCATCAAAGTCTTCTGACAGTAATGTCTCAAAGGAAGGAACATCTTCTATCACATTCATATCATCATCTCTACTTTCATCATCAACTTGCTCAGAATAATTTTTATTGGACTGCATGACAACTGACCAATTCTTCTTAGAAAGATCCGCAACGTAAAACACTTGTGCTGCTTGAGACGGTAGAATGTAAGGATCATCCTTATATCCAACTTTAGAAAGGTCGACCGATATAAACCCAAATTCATCTAACCGCTGTCCACTGTGGTTGTTAATGTTAGAATCTTAAGTTTTGATGAGGACTGGTCCCATAAGATAACATAAGTAAATAGAGTGTAAGTTACCCTTGAATTAAACAAGTAAAATCTGATAGGTAACAGATTACTATCGCTAGAGTAAGAATATATCGCTAATGAAAGGCTCAACAATAACAGATGGAAACTTAGCTGAAATCTAAAGTAAATATCTCTATCGATAAGAATATCCTTATCGCTAATAGACAAAGAGCCATAGCAAATGAAGACTTAGAAATAACAAAGTTAATATCTATCGCTAAGTCCTTCACTATCGCTAAGAGATATCCTACCGCTAGAAGTTCATTTATGACATGGATAAATGAAAGGAAAAACAACTAGCAGAAAAATGAACCAAGTCTTTGAACTAATGGAATCAGCTAGTGATAACAAATGATGCTATCGATAACAGGATACCTGAAATGACTAAGAATATTCAGATAGCTCAATATCCTTAAACTAATGAGCAAACAAGTAACTAGCACTAATGGGATTAGCTATCGATAGAAGAATGCTTATTAAGATAACTAGTCTGCTGAACATTGAACTAAAAGGATATGCTATCGATAATGTTCATATCTATTGATAGAGAACGCTTGATGAAATTCCTTGGCTGATATTTTGACTATCTTTTGAGCTAATGAACTTAACTGGCAATAGATGATAGCGATAGCATGATTGACTATCGATAGAGAATACTTTGAAATATCTTTGCTGATATGTTGTCTCTATCTCCTTAAGCTAATGAAAGTCACTATCAATAACATCCATTACATGAATGCTTGTTTAGCTAACAGCTCAAGTGCAGGAATTATACTATGCAGTTAGCGATAGCAAAGCAAGCTAGCGCTACTGAAAAAGCTGCTATGCAAGTACAGTTGTTGGAGACATTCAGAACGCGCAGTCTATCTCTCTCCTAGCTTACTCTATGCATGAACAGTTGAAACCAGAACAGAAGTTTGAATTAGATTTATTGCCAACGGCTATGAACCTCCAACGGATATATTCAAACGGCCACATGAAGCTGAAAGAAAAGGCAAGCTGTGAAGATATAAATAGATCAAGACTTGCGTCTATGAAAGTAACGATGGAACAAGGCTTTATGCAGAATTGTAGATTACACTGACTGAGAGCAAAACCCAGTGAGCCCAGAAATGAGGAAAGAATGTTGAGTCAAGTAAATTAGAAAAAGAGAGCTAGAGCATTCATTATTCAATCTGTTAAGCTCTAGAAATTGTAGTTTCATCATATATTCCTCTGTACTTAAGTGATTATCACAATCCGTTCATTAAGTGAACCTATTATCTGAAATCCTCTATTGTTTGAGGTTGTTCTAAAGCTTGATACTTTGAGAACAGGGTTGTAACCTTACGGGTTGTAAGGGGGAGTGTTTAGAGAGACTTCTAAAACTCTATGAAAAGGTTGGCAGGTGAACCCATGTTGTAAAACCTGTGGTAAAGGCTTCACAAGTGCCCGGCTAAACTTGTGGGTTGTAAAGGCTTCTCTTGTGCCCGGTTTAAACAAGAGGGTAGTGGAAATCTCAGGTGGAGCCTAAGGACTGGATGTAGGTCAGGGTAGACCGAACCAGGATAAACTCTGTTTGCATTATCTCTTCCCTTAACTCTCTTAGTTTCCAGCATATCTAACTTGTATACTCTTTAGTGCATTTCATGTTTTGAAATACTCTCAGTGATATACCTAAAAGAATTTTAAAGATTGTCTTCATTATGTTTTATTCAAAAGAAGTTTTTGAAGTTTTTATCCTATCACCCAATTCACCCCCCCTCTTGGGTGATAGCCAGTACTAACAGTTAACCCACTGACACCGGAACACGGGAACTCTAAACATAGTGTAATGTAACTCCCAAATGCAATCAATCACACCAAAGTATGCCCTCTGCGCATATATGGGATTTGTATCTCTTGCACTGGATATATGCCACCCCTCGGCAACAAGCGTGACTTCATTATTTTGCATGGTGCTTTTTTCATCCTGGCCTTTTGTATAGAATGTTTAACCATTAATTGCATAGTCGGTAAAAGAAAATGCATGCAAACCCGGTCCTTTCGACAGCCAGAACAATCTTTCACCAACCGATCCGACATTAAGCTCAACCTGCTGACAAATGCGTGCATTGAACCATGTGATGAAATGTTTGTTGTGCTCTTTTATGATCAAACTCTCATTCCTATCATTGTGTATTTCACGAAGGAGCATTTTGTGTTCTTCAACGAATGGTTCAACCTCAGGAGTGTTGTGAAGAATGTACAAGTGCGCCAACTCCCTTTCAGCATTCGAAATGCGTAATAGCTTGAACCCACTTATTCCTTTCCCCGTTAATCGCCCATCGTGACGAGACTTCGGCAAGCCAACAGGTTCAACATTTGATAAGTAATTGGCACATAAATCACTCGCTTCTTCAACGATGTATCGTTCAGCAATACAACCCTCTGGTCGATATCTGTTTTTGACATACCCCTTTAAAACTTTCATGAACCGCTCAATCGGGTACATCCATCTCAAATAGACTGGGCCGCATAGTTGAACATCTTTGACCAAGTGTACAGTAAGGTAAACCATGATGTCAAAGAATGAAGAGGGGATATACATTTCAAGTTCGCACAGGGTACAAACGATCTGCCTCTGCAAATCCTGCAACTTCGCTGTATCAACCACTTAACTACAAATGAGCTTGAAGAACATACAAAGTCTGGTGATTGTGCTCCGCAGTTTCTTAGGTAAAATGCTGCGTATGCCAACCGGTAAGAAATTTTGCATCAGGACGTGGCAATCATGAGATTTCAGGTTCTTCAACTTCAACTCTTTCACGGATACAAGGTTCTTTACATTTGAGGAGTAGCCCTCTGGAACTTTGATTCCACTCAGAAACTCAAAGAATGATCTTTTCTCTTTCCTCGAAATGGTGTAAGCAGCTGGAGGTAAATAAGTGCGATATCCCTTCTCAACATGTGCCAACTCTTGTCTTATTCCCAGCTTGAGCATATCTAACCTTGAATTGACACCATCCTTACTTTTTCCTGGCATATTTAGTAACGTGCCAATTAGGTTATCACATATGTTTTTTTCAATATGCATCACATCAAGAAAGTGCCTGACATATAAGGACTTCCAATACGGGAGTTAGAAGAATATGGAACTCTTCTTCCAGCCACTTGTCAATACATTTTTAGCAAAAGGCTTGCCAAAATCATTCTCCACCGCATTCACCTTTTCAAGAACGTCTTCCCCGGTCAATATTCTCGGTGGCCTACCTTTTTCTGAGCTCCCATTAAATGCCTTCTTCCATCTCCGCTAACGATGCCTTAATGGCAAGAACCTCCGATGTCCCATGTAAACATTTTTCCTACAGTGATCCAGTCGCATCGAATGAGTATCATCTTCACATATAGGGCACGCACCATATCCTTTGATGTTGTATCCGGACAAATTACCATACGTTGGGAAATCATTTATCGTACTAAACAACATGGTGAAAGTTGCAATCGCACAAGAGGGGGTGAATTGTGCTTCAAAAATTTTAAAATAAATAACGAATAAAAGCAACACAAAACTCTTTATACTGGTTCGGCCAACACTGCCTACGTCCAGTTCTCCAAAACCTTGTTGGGTTCCACTAATCACAGGTTTTACAAGCACAGGTTCACCTGTCAACCTTTACAGAGTTTTAGAATCCCTCTAAACACTCCCCCTTACTACCTGTAAGGAAATATCCCTGTTCTAAAGCACCAAGCTTTCAGAACAACCTCAAACAGTAGAGGATTTCAATAAATATGTTCACTTAATGAACTGATTTTGATAAACACTTAAGTACAGATAAAAATCTCTAAAACAATAAATACAGAACACAAAGAGCAATGAGTTTTTAAATCTTCTCGTTTTTCGTCTTTTTCTCTGCTTCTTTCATAAATGCTCGAGTTCTGTATTTATATCTCTTCTAAGATTTTGCCCTAGCGCTCAACTTCAAGAAGCCGTTTGAATTTAGTCGTTGGGTGCTCATAGCCGTTGGCATTAAATGCAGTTTCTTCATCGGGCATAACTTTATACTCTAGCTTCAACTACTCTTATGTAGGGTGAGCTAAGAGAGAGATTGACTTAGCGTTCTGAGCCTCCGTACAATCTGTACTTTTCTGGCAGCTTTTTTAGTAGTGCTAGCATAATTTGCTATCGCTAACTTCATAGTATGAGTTCTGCACTTAAGCTGTTAGTTGAACAAATAAACACATAATGCATAGAAGTTGCTTATCACAAGCTCAGTCTATTAGCTCAATGAGATAGAGACAATACATCAGCTATGATTGTCTAAGTTATCAGAGCATATTCTTAATGATAGATATTAAGGCTAGCATATTCTCTTGGTTCAATTGCTCAGCGTACTAGCTATATCATATCAGCAAACACCCTTCTATTGATAGCTAATCCCATTATTGCTAGTTGATTGCTCATTAGTTTAAGGATACTGTTATATGGATATTCAAAAGTAATTTCAGGTATCCTACTATCGATAGATAAAACTGTTAGCGCTAGCAACTATGTTATCGCTAGTTAACTCATTTGCTCAGGCACTAGCTATCAGAAAGTTTATCTGAGGTATTCTGTTATCGATAGCCCAACCTATTATCGCTAGCTGATTTTATTAGCTCAAGGACTGGTTTATATTTCTGCTAGTTGTTCTTTCTTTCATTTATCAATGTTATCAATGAACTTCTAGCGATAGGATCTTTCTTAGCGATAGTGAATGACTTAGCGATAGACATTAACTTTGTTATTACTAAGTCTTCACTTGCTATCTATTGGCTATAGAGATACACTTAGCGATAGAGATATTTATTCTTAGTGTTCTGCTAAGTTTCCATCTGTTATATTTGATCCTTTCAATAGTGATAGTCTTTAGCTCTTGGCGATAGAAATCTGTTACCTATCAGATTTTACTTGTTTAATTCAAAGGTAACTTGCGCTTATTTACTTATGTTATATATGGGGTCAGTCTTCATCAAAACTTAAGATTCTAACACATGGCCCTCAATTTAAAACTTTCTTCCTTACAGCCATCAAAAACCGTCTCACCCGAATCCCATATATGCTTCAAGTCTTCAATCAAAGGATCCAAGTACACGTCTATATCGTTGCCGAGCTGTCTAGGCCCAGAAATAAGCATGGAAAGCATCATAAACTTGTGTTTCATGATTAAATTTTGGGGGAGGTTATATATCATCAGAATCACCGGCCATGTGCTGTGAGTACTACTCTGAACTCCATGCGGATTGATTCCATCGGTTGCCAATGCAAGCCGTAGGTTTCTTGGTTCTTCACCGAACTCAGGGTACTCGTAATCAATTTTTTTCCATTGGGGGGCGTCTGCAAGGTGCCTAGCTTGATGTCTTGAATCCTCTCACTAGCGTGCCATGTCAAAAGTCTTGCAACATCCGCATTACTGTACATGCGCTTGAATCTTGGAATGATCGAAAAGTACCACAAGACTTTAGAAGGACTCTTACCTTTCTTTCTATACCGAGATGTGCTGCATTTAGGACACTTCTCCAACGACGCATACTGGTTCTGGAATAAAATACAGTCGTTGGGACATGCATGTATTTTCTCATATTTCATACCAGTCGACCGGAGAATTTGCTTTGCCTCGTATGTTTTCAAGGGGAGTACGTTCCCTTCTGGGAGTATATCTCGTAGAGCGGATAGCAGAGCGGTGAAACTTGCATCACTCCAACCGTATCGCGCCTTCAGGTTATACAATTTAAGCACCGCACGCAATCTGGTGTATTTGCTGCATCCCACATACAAAGGCGTCTCTGCATTGCTCTTCAGTGTCTCAAACATTTCAGGATCCTCCTCACCCACCACATTCAACATTTCTTCAAGATCATCGCTCTCATCACACATGTCTGTGTCAACCACATTTGAAGCGCTACTAACATCAGGTACCCGGTCTCTGCCAGAACACTCATACGTCTAACCATGCTTTGTCCAACGTGTATAAGACAGATCGATCCCATGACATATTAAATGGGCCAACAAGTCAAGAGAATGGAGACGCTTTCCATACAAACACGACATACAAGGGCATACAATTCTGTTAGAATTCTCTTCATGCTCTGCGGCAAATTCAATGGATTCTTTTGCTCCATCTATATATTCCTTTAAACGTCGATCACAAGACATCCATTTCCGATCCAACATTATAACCTACTAAAGGAAAGTGGCAGTAAGATCGATGTGCATGACTTACTAATTAGGTAGCCACCTTACGATGTTACCTTATTATTTTTAACAAAAATTCGGCTGTATAACGGCTAAAAAATGAACGTTCCCAAGCTCAAGGCCCTCTCTTTTAATATAAAAATGGATAGCCCAACACAACAGAATTCATCACAGAGCATATATTCACAGGCAGAAAAATTCAATTACAGCTCACAAATCCAGTTCGACAAGGCAATCATTTCATAATAGTACATTGATCGACCACACAGTAGTCTTAGCACCTAACATAACATATAATGTACCTGATTGAATTCTCTGACTTGTCTTTTGGTTGAGGATAAAAATGTGGACCAAGAAAATGCTTGTTCAAATTCCTACAACATATAAATAACATAATTAGATCAACCTAATGATTTAGATTATAACAAACTTCTGACCTCTTTAAAGTCTCTCATATAACATAAAACATTGATTCAACATTTACACACTCCAAGACCACTCACTGACACTTAAGTCATGCTACTCTGTTAACATAATAAAATCCTAATCTCTTCAAAATTCTAACAACATTTCTCTTTTGATTTCAAAATTTCCAATTTCCACAACCTTGTTCCATTCATCATGAGGAGCCTCAAACACAATCTAATGATTTAACTTACTCCCCTAATATTCCAAATTTTAAACAGTGAATTACAAATTATTTTCGGCCTCAACAATTGTCCTCAAAGTTTTTAAATAGTTAATTGTCTCAACCATTATGTAAACACAATTATAGTTAAAAAAATTTCATTTTAAAAAATAAAGAAATAAAAATGACAATTAGAGACTAGAGAGTGGCTTTGAAATTGATGGATAGAGGAGAGTATTTGATATGATGATATAATATACTTCTTCCACTATTATTTTTAACACAGACATATTTTGGCATTTTTAACTATCTCATCTTCAAAAATAATTTAAAGACTTAACTTAATTTTTAAAGCTTTAAATTAAAGACTTAAACATTGAAGATAGAAAACTTTTGCCTTGACCTTCATGCATGCTCTAATTTACCCCTTGTTCAAATTCTAAATCTCAGTCCCAATTTTAAGTCCTTAATTTACAACTTCCCTTATCAGTTAACACATTTCACATATGACCACAAGGATTTCATCCAGAATTTTAAAGCACAACAAAGTTACACCGATGAGCACATCAAACAATCCTCGTCATCATAAGCATAAACACCATCACAAAAGAACAAAATTTAAGCAGCAACCAAATGAATCACAGGAAACAGAAAATCGCACAACAGAGGAAGAAAAGAAATGCAACCACAATAATCCATTTTAACTCACTCCCTGCAACATTCAATCCCCATTTTCCCAAAATCGAACTAGGCAAAGAATAGAACAAAATCACACACGCACACAAGGGAAAAGAAGCCATAAATTTTAATCATCAATTTCAACCGTAGCCAAGAAATCAATCAACTGACAGAGAGGGATGTACAAGAAAATAATTCCCAAAATCCCCCAACGAACAGGCTTGATGAATAGTAGCTTTGAAGCAAAAGTTCTGAAATTAAACCCAAATCAAAGAAACAGAGGGTGGGAATAGATAAGGGAAACTCATCGAAGCTATAATCCTTTCTTGTATGAACGATCAAAGCTCCTTCACCGGAAATGGCTTCCTTGGCTGTCAATGTCGAAGAGAACAGAGGGAGCGAGTGGCTTTCTAGCTACGAGAAAGCTTCGACTGGGTGGGATTAGCAACGAGAGAAGAGAGAAAGCTTCGAGTGGGCTCGGCGCTAGCTAGGGCTTGAAGAGAAAGAAAGAGAAAATGGCGCTGGAGGGAAAAAATAGATGAAAAATTGGCGGGTTTAAGAGGGCTACACTGGGGCTGGAGGCTTAAATTAAAAAACAATTTAAAAATTTGCTGAAACCTATCCCGGCGCTTATTACAAAATAAGCGCCGGGATAGGCATTAAAAACATATAAAATAAATCCAAACAAATAGAAATGGGATGAATTCAGACTATTAATTAAATATAAATTAAGGCAAATGACCTATCCCAGTGCTTATTACGTAAAAAGCGCTGGGATAGGGTCACAAAAATTTAAAAAAAATGGGAGGCGTTAGAAATTATAAAAAAAAAGATAAGGTTAAATACTCAGACTATTAATTAAATATAAATTAAGGCAAATGACCTATCCCAGCGCTTATTACGTAAAAAGCACTAGGATAGGGTCACAAAAATTTAAAAAAAATGGGAGGCATTAGAAATTATAAAAAAAGATAAGGTTAAATAATAAGGTTCAGAGAAGTAAGTTTAAAGGAAATAACCTATATAAAAAAAACCTAGGAGGAATTTAGAAATTATTAAAAAAAAGATAAGGTTAAATATTCAGACTATTACTTTAATATAAATTAAGGCAAATGACCTATCCCAGCGCTTATTACGTAAAAAGCGCTGGGATAGGGTCACAAAAATTTTTAAAAAAATGGAAGGCATTAGAAATTATAAAAAAAAGGATAAGGTTAAATAATAAAGTTCAGAGAAGGAATTTTAAAGGAAATAACCTATATAAAAAAAACCTGGGAAGAATTTAGAAATTATTAAAAAAAAGATAAGGTTAAATATTCAGACTATTACTTTAATATAAATTAAGGCAAATGACCTATCCCAGCGCTTATTACGTAAAAAGTGCTGAGCTAGGGTCACAAAAATTTAAAAAAATGGAAGGCATTAGAAATTATAAAAAAAAGATAAGGTTAAATAATAAGGTTCAGAGAAGTAATTTTAAAGGAAATAACCTATATAAAAAAACCTGGGAGGAATTTAGAAATTATTAAAAAAAAGATAAGGTTAAATATTCAGACCATTAGTTTAATATAAATTAAGGCAAATGACCTATCCCAGCGCTTATTACGTAAAAAGCGTTGGGATAGGGTCAACAAAATTTAAAAAAAAATGGGAGGCATTAGAAATTATAAAAAAACAAAGATAAGGTTAAATAATAAGGTTTAGAGAAGTAATTTTAAAGGAAATAACCTATATAAAAAAAACCTGGGAGGAATTTAGAAATTATTAAAAAAAAGATAAGATTAAATATTCAGACTATTACTTTAATATAAATTAAAGGAAATGACCTATCCCAACGCTTATTATGTAAAAAGCGCTGGGATAGGGTAATAAAAATTAAAAAAATGGGAAGAATTTAGAAATTATTAAAAAAAGTATAAGGTTAAATAATTCAAAACTGAAAAGAAAGGTTACAATAAAAACTAAATTGAGCCCATAATCCTGCCTTCCATAAAAAAAAATTTAATAAAATAATATTGAGCAGTATGTGAGTGCTGGGTTAGGCTTAAAATATTAAAAAAGATACCCAATACCCTATCCCAGCGCTTTTTTATGTAAAAGCTCTGATATAGGTTTTACCTATACTGACACTTTTATTTATGAAGCGCCGGAATAGGTCACCCAAGACCTATCCCAGCACTTGTGTTTTGTAAGCGCTGCTATTATTGCGCTGCGATAGCCTATTTCTGTAGTAGTGATGTTATTTATGTTGTAGGAATTTGAACAAGCATTTTCTTGGTCCACATTTTTATCCTCAACCAAAAGACAAGTCAGAGAATTCAATCAGGTACATTATATGTTATGTTAGGTGCTAAGACTACTGTGTGGTCGTTTAATGTACTTTTATGAAATGATTTCCTTGTGGAACTGGATTTGTGAGCTATAATTGAGTTTTTCTGCCTGTGAATATATGCTCTGTGATGAATTCTGTTGTGGTGGGCTATCCATTTTATATTAAAAGAGAGGGCCTTGAGCCTGGGAACGTTCATTTTTTAGCCGTTATGCTGCTGAATTTTTGTTAAAAAACAATAAGGTAACATTGTAAGGTGGCTACCTAATTAGTAAGTCATGCACATCGATCTTACTGCCACTTTCCTTTAGTAGGTTATAATGTTGGATCGGAAATGGATGTCTTGTGATCGACGTTTAAAGGAATATATAGATGGAGCAAAAGAATCCATTGAATTTGCCGCAGAGCATGAAGAGAATTCTAACAGAATTGTATGCCCTTGTATGTCGTGTTTGTATGGAAAGCGTCTCCATTCTCTTGACTTGTTGGCCCATTTAATCTGTCATGGGATCGATCCGTCTTATACACGTTGGACAAAGCATGGTTAGACGTATGAGTGTTCTGGCAGAGACCGGGTACCTGATGTTAGTAGCGCTTCAAATGTGGTTGACACAGACATGTGTGATGAGAGCGATGATCTTGAAGAAATGTTGAATGTGGTGGGTGAGGAGGATCCTGAAATGTTTGAGACACTGAAGAGCAATGCAGAGACGCCTTTATATGTGGGATGCAGCAAATACACCAGATTGCGTGCGGTGCTTAAATTGTATAACCTGAAGGCGCGATTACGGTTGGAGTGATGTAAGTTTCACCGCTATGCTATCCGCTCTGCGAGATATACTCCCAGAAGGGAACGTACGCCCCTCGAAAACATACGAGGCAAAGCAAATTCTCTGGTCGACCGGTATGAAATATTAGAAAATACATGCATGTCCCAACGACTGTATTTTATTCCGGAACCAGTATGCGTCGTTGGAGAAGTGTCCTAAATGCAGCACATCTCGGTATAGAAAGAAAGGTAAGAGTCCTTCTAAAGTCTTGTGGTACTTTTCGATCATTCCAAGATTCAAGCGCATGTACAGTAATGCGGATGTTGCAAGACTTTTGACATTGCACGCTGATGAGAGGATTCAAGACATCAAGCTAGGCACCCCGCAGATGCCCCCTAATGGAAAAAAATTGATTACGAGTACCCTGAGTTCAGTGAAGAACCAAGAAACCTACGTCTTGCATTGGCAACCGATGGAATCAATCCGCATGGAGTTCAGAGTAGTACTCACAGCACATGGCCGGTGATTCTGATGATATATAACCTCCCCCAAAATTTAATCATGAAACGCAAGTTTATGATGCTTTCCATGCTTATTTCTGGGCCTAGACAGCCCGGCAACGATATAGACGTGTACTCGGATCCTTTAATTGAATACTTGAAGCATATGTGGGATTCGGGTGAGACGGTTTTTTATGGCTGTAAGGAAGAAAGTTTCAAATTGAGGGCCATGTTGTTTGGCATGATAAATGAACGGTACATCGTTGAAGAAGTGAGTGATTTGTGTGCCGATTACTTATCAAATGTTGAACCTGTTGGCTTGCCGAAGTCTCGTCACGATGGGTGATTAACGGGGAAAGGAATAAGTGGGTTCAAGCTATTACACATTTCGAATAAAGAAAGGGATTTGGCGCACTTGTACATTCTTCACAACACTCCTGAGGTTGAACCATTCGTTGAAGAACACAAAAATCTCCTTCGTGATATACACGGTGATAGGAATGAGAGTTTGATCCCAAAGGAGCATAACAAACATTTCATTAGATGGTTCAATGCACGCATTTGTCAGCAGGTTGAGCTTAATGCCAGATGGGTTAGTGAAAGATTGTTCTGGCTGTCGAAAGGACCGGGTTTGCATGCATTTTCTTATACCGGCTATGCAATCAACGGTTACACATTCTATACAAAAGACCAGGATGAAAAAAGCACCATGCAAAATAGTGGAGTCACACTTGTTACCGAGGGGTGGGATATATCCAGTGCAAGAGATACAAATCCCATATATGCGCAGATGGCATACTTTGGTGTGATTGATTGCATTTGGGAGTTAGATTACACCATGTTCAGAATTCTCGTGTTCCAGTGTCAGTGGGTTAACAACCACAGTGGACGGCGGTTAGATGAATTTGGGTTTATATCGGTCAACCTTTCTAAAGTTGGATATAAGGATGATCCTTACATTCTATCGTCTCAAGCAGCACAAGTGTTTTACGTTGCGGATCTTTCTAAGAAGAATTGATCAGTTGTCATGCAGTCGAACAAAAATTATTCCGAGCAAGTTGATGATGATATGAATATGATAGAAGATGTTCGTTCCTTTGAGACATTACTGTCATAAGACTTTGACGCAAACTGGTATGATGATGAAGATGAGCCCATTTATGTAAAACGTGATCATGAAGAAGGCATTTGGGTAAACACAACCCTAAATCCAACAAAAAAGAGGAAGCAGACAATTGTAGACAATATAACAAGGAGGAAAAAGAGGTGAAAGCCCTCTGTTTGTATGTATTTATGTTTTACACTATGAATTATTTCATTTAATTCGCATACACTTAGCATGATTATATGTATATGCACTAAAATCATGTCTTGTCTAATTTTTTTTCAGGAGAATGGATCCCCCTAGTGACCAGGAGGAAGTAGAACAACCTAGTAACTAGGTAGATATCGCTGAAGGTAGAGCAAGACATGAGGCGAATGTTGTTCGTAGCAGAACCCTTATGCGCAAACTCCTCACACGCAGAGCTCAGGGAGTAAAGGCAAGACTTAAATGGAACGACAATAACCAAGCTACCGGAAAGTCGGCGAAGCTCCTCTCGGGGTACATTGGGTGCACTGTTCGGGACAAAATCCCTATTACTATTACGGATTGGAGAAGAGCAGGCGACAAACATGCGGATGTTTGGTTACAGATTCAGGTAAGCTACATTTTTACAATTAATGGCATATATGTCATCATAACATTGTAACTAACAAATTTAATATGATTTTTGTTATTACAGACTGTCTTTGATATCGACGATACTCACAGGGATTATGTGCTGAAGAAAGCTTCGAGAATACACCGGGGATATTGTTCCAACTTGACCACATATTACCTGAGAGATGACGACGGGGAGATCGTTCCAATGCCACCATCTTTATATGCTGGGTCAATTACTCAAGAACATTGGTATGAATTTGTGCGACAACGTTTGAGTAAGGAGTTCTAAGAAAGAAGTAAAAAAATAGCCAAGCGGCTAAGAGCTGTGAGTATCCGTATATGGGCGGACGAAAGACATTTCCTGAATTGGAGGAAGATATGGTATGTTAGTAACGCTTTTGGTTCCAAAATTATGAATAAATGTTTGCCTGATTAATTTATACGTTCACCAAATTTACCATGACAGATTGAGGAACAGGGCCTAGACGATAGGCCACCACGGCATGACCTCTGGGTCAGAGGTCACTCGAAGGCGGACGGTACCATCGTTCATGAAGAGGTCAGAAGAGTCCATGAACGATGTGTAAGTCATTCTCTTGGAATTTCTAAAATTGTTCTAAATGGTGACTTTGCTAAGTTAATAACTAATAATCCTTCCTCCTTGTTATAGGTTTTGTTGCAAGAATGCCCTGACGAGGTCAACAAATTTGGCAGTGACGATTTCCTCAGCAGAGCACTTGATCGCCCTCAGTATTCGGGCCGTGTTCGGGATGCGGGTGTAGGCGTCACGCCCTCATCTTACTTTGGGCGCAAAAAGAGGGCATCAAAAGGCGATGTTAGAGCGTTGAAAGATGAAGTTCTTACTATGAGGGAGGAGATGCTTGAGATGCAACGACACAACGAGGAAATAGAATGACAGAATGAGGAAATGCAAAGACGGCATGAGGAAATGGAACGACGGAATGAAGAAATGCAACAACGATACGAGAAGATGTTTGAATTCTTCCAGCAAAGCAATGTTGCATCACAAAAGTCCAACTTCGTGCATCAAAGTCACATTCCTTCCGTCGAGAGTCCAAGCATCAAGGATAGCTGTACGATGCCCAGGGACGACATTCCTCAGGTAGTTTATACATTTTCTACTAACAAACTAACAGTGATTCTGTTATATTATCGATTGTGACCTAATGTTGACAACTCTTTCGCAGGGCGAGACAAAGTGCAAGCTGCATACGGATCAATCTTTCAGTGAGGTAGTTGCGGTTGGCAAGGTCTACAATACTTCGAACATGACCCTGCACAACTCGCCGTTTCCTGAAAATGCACTAAGGGTATTGATTGAATACTCGTACAACGACTGGGCCTCGTTACCATTCCCTACTCCTGGTTTGATGACTAGGGTCGGAGAGGTTGTCGGTGCATACGTTGCTTGGCCCATTGGTTTGATTGTGCCAACACCATAGGTAATTATTTAGTAATAACATTTCCAATAGCATTCATTGTTTTTGAATAACGCTCTTTTATTTACATGTTTTTATAGGGTACCCAATTTATGGGAAAAAAGCACAAGTAGCTAATGTCAAAGGTACCCGTGGTTCAGCTGCTCAAATCAAGAAAAAGAGTACACGTACCGATCCGTTACCACAGGTGATTATTTGCTAATTAATTTAAACTAGCACTCTTCTTAATTATTGGAATGAATTTTTAAACTTTCTATTTACACGGTTTATAGGAACCAAAAGCTAAGGGTAAGAAAAAAGTTCAAGTGCCTGATCCTATGATTAAAGATACAAGCGTCGAAACACCATATCATGCTCGGTTGCGAGCATTTGCAGCTACCGTTTCTCGCGATGCTATTGCCTTCATTCCATTCAGCAGGCCTATATTTGACGAGGTAAATTTCATTGACGCTCTTTCTAAGGATCAGGTAATGGAGGTGCTTAACCAAACATGGGTCGGTGCGACGGTTATCAATTTATGGATCAAGTATATATGTGTTTCCATTGTGGTTTCGTTCAATGTCATAAGTTTTACACTAATTGGGAGTTGGTATGGTTTCTATGAAGGTATCTGTATGAACATGTCATGATCGCCGGGCACAACGTTTCGTTTGAATTCATAAGCCCTTATTCGATAGCACAAGTTGCGGGCTCGAAACGTGAGGACCAGTTCAAAGCGATTCAAAGGTGTTTCTCTTTAAAGGCAATAGCCAGAATTTTATTCTTAGCTCCAATTAATACAGGGTAAGTCTATACGTATTATAGCTTTCATTGTATTTTTAGTTCCGAGCATCATAGATATATACTGACATAACGTTATAAAACATTTTAGGCTACATTGGATTTTGCTTGTCATCAATCCGATGGCACAAGAGGAACCCATAATTTACTATTTGGATCCTGTGGAATCTGCTCTCCCAGATAATCGCCCAGATTTGATGCGTCTCTTCAATGGGTAAGTGAATGTCAACATTATTTGAATGCGTTGTATTATTTGTCACTTTATGCCCAATCCTAGCTAATAAAATTAATTTAATATGTTTCTTTTTTAGAGTGTTGACTAGTTTTCGGGCCGAAGTTCAGTTGAAGTATTCCAGAGCCCCTGACCCGAGAGATGCTTATAAGTGGCAAACAGTCCAGGTTTTATAAAGTTATTCAATTTTTGAAACAATATATCTATAGTTAAAATAATGCGTAAATGTTTCTTATATGATATATTTGGTGTTTCTTGTTATAGTGCCCCTACCAACTCAATAACAATGATTGTGGTTACTATGTGATGCAATACATGCGAGATATCATCACACATGATCGACTCGGCATCCCACTGACAGTAAGTTTTATATTTTTACAACTCTAATGTTTTTGTACTTGTTAGACTTCAAGTAAATTTACTTGTCATTTAAATGTGTTCGTGCAGTATTACCTAAACGCTTGTTGCTTCATGTTGTCAAGGGAAAAAATGGATGCACTAATTGAAGAATGGTGCACTTATGTATACCCTCTTTTCTCCAACATTAGATGATCCATTCATTAATTAGTATGCTTTTGTTTTCAACATACAATGGTTGGTTTTATTGTACATTAGTATGACTTTTCTGGTGTATATGTATATATGGTTTGGCTGGAATGGATAGTGTTGCTGGTTTTTTGCACTGATGCAGGAGGGTGTAAAACAAAAATAAGTGTATATTTAAAAAAAAATAATGCCTATAGCAGCGCTTATTACGTAATAAGCGCTGCTATAGGGTAACTTATACCAGCGCTCATTAAGTGATAAGTGCTGGTATAGGTTACCATATAGCATCGCTTATTACTTAATGAGTCCTGCTATAGTCATTATTTTTTATTTTTTTTAAAAAAATAATTCATTTAGGTATGACCTAAAGCTGCGCTTTTGAGATTATAAGCGCCACTATAGGTTACCTATAACAGCGCTTATAACACAAAATAAGCGTTGCAATAGGTTATATGACCTATTGCAGCACTGGCTATAGCAGCGCTTTGGGTCAAAAAAAGCGCTGCTATAGATGAGAATCGTTCAAGCTTCTCGTTTTCTCAGCCTCGTCACTATGTCCAGTCAGCGCCGCCGTGTCCAGAATCTATCTCCGCTCCTTCAACTTGTGATTCTCTCAAGATTAGCTTCGTTCTTCACTGACCACCGCCGTGCCACCTAGTCTAGAAACTTCCTCCATCGTCAGTTCCGCCGTGTTCAATAACTCCCCCACGCCTCCCATTAGTTCTCCAATCACTGGTTCACTAGTGTCGTCGTGTTCACAAGCTTCTTCCACGTTGTCACCTAGTGTTACCATGGCTTCTCTCGTTTTCTCTCTCTTCGAATCGAAGCCTTTTCCAGCGTGAGTGGTGCTTTGGGCTTGAAATTTTTGCTGCTATTTAAGTTCTCCCTCCTCCCAAGTCTTGCTCGTGTGTACCTTCTTATCTCGGTGAGACACCCCTGCATTTTTTTTGTTTTGGGTTCAAGGGTAGAATTAAATCTTGTGGAGCCAACTAGAAGGTTGATTTAATTTCTGTTATTGTTTGAACCATTGTTTCTGCATAGTGAAGAGCAAATGCTTAATTTTGTGGCTCTTCATGGTTCCTGGTGCTGGTTTTAATTTTGGTTGTAATAAGCTGATGTTGAAATTCTATGCATGATGTGAGAAGTGTCAGGGTGCTCTTTGATTTTATTGTTGAAATTGAAAATGCTCATTGAGAATTTTTCTGCCTATTAGACTTATACTTGATGATTGAAAGTTCATGATTTGTCTTGGTAAGGTGATTATTTTTGGACATCGTGGTGCTTCATTTGGTACAAAGAAAGAGAGAGAGGGTAGCAATGAGGTCTTGTACAAAGTCATTTTTGAAATTGAATTAACCTCATTAAATTTATTTTTTTTGAAAGGATCTAAGATGGTTTCTTTGTTTTGTCATTGGGTAGGCAATTAAATTGGGCATTTCACTAGTTTAGAGTAGGGGTCTATTTAATTTTAAGTGGCTTAAACATCAAGTTGCAGTTAACTCCCTTGTTTGTTGCTGAACTTTCAATGTGTGGTTGGATTGCTTGAATTTCTTTGCAGGAATATGGCCCTTCACCAATCTAAAACTTCCAAGCCCACTAAATATGCTAACAAGTCCAAGAGCCTTAAGAAGACAAAAGCCCTTTCCAAAAGTCTTGTTTTAGCTTGTGGAAATGACTCTCCTGAACCCTCTCATGTAAGGAAGTGGGACAAGTTTCGTTTTGAAAATTCAGAGGTTCAAGAGCTTCATGATAAGTGAACTAAGAAGCAATCTTTTATTCAAGAAAGGGACTTCCCTATTGCAACCATCCCACGGATTTATGGTCTTCTTTGGGAAACTCATAAGGCTACTGGTCTTGCATGTGAAAGAGACGAAGGGTATTGTGCTTTAGTTCAAGAATGCTATGCTCATGCAGCATATTATGATTCACTGGATCACCTTCAAGCAACCCCTTTGCCTTGGACCTAATAGCTTTCCAAAATGATAGTGCTGGGTGGCTTGTCGGTAAAAAGGGACCACATTAGTAGCCAGGAATTCTCTTTCCTGAAGTAGGGGCCTTTCTCTCTTTTTGTCCATGGGCACCTTGCCCTTTTTCTTTGGTGGAGGAATTGGTTCTTGCTGTGGACTTGGGGGGTCTTGTTGAGGCCTTTTGTTCCGGCCAGCTAACACCTTGTAGGAAGGCATAGTCTAGGAGAGCATAGACAAAACCAAAATACACAAAACATGACCAGTGAGCAAACAATACACAGATAAAGACAACCTTCCTAAGTTGACAAGAAACATTCCTAAAAGAGAGAAAGGAAAATCCTGAAAGACAAGTCATTTAACAGAAAATTACTACCCCCCAAACTTGAACTAAATTAAATCTGTATCACTTTTCCAAAAATTCCAATCCTAAGTCTGATCCTCATTGCCTTGTCATGTGGCCCGACGAAGCCCAATTACACCTAAACACAGCCCAAAAGCAACACCAAAAGTGGTTGCATGAGGGTACCACAGTGTTAAATGTTCCCCGCAGTGTGCATAATTTAATGCCACACGTGAGATGCATAACAGTGACCCAAATTCAGAAACAAAATTTTCAATGCACACGTGGCTAGTACAAACTTTCTGACACTGGGCCCACTTTCCTTCAGATGATTCTCGCAATCAACACAACATCAGAATAAATTAACATCAATCCCCACAAATATACTCAGCCTCACGTGACCCACTGTTCAAACCTACACATGTCAAATTCAGGTCTCCAAAAACCTCACAACAAACTAGTCACCAAATCAGAGGGATGGAAATATATAACTACCACAAAAATTTCGCACTCTCCATTTTTCAAGTCCATTAACTCCCCTGTTCACCCTACAATAACTAATTTCTCCATTTTCCAAAAATCCCATGACTAAGAACTAACCACACCTACATTATTCTAACAAAAGAACGAGTGAAAGAAGTGAAGAAACATACCAAAGGTGGAAGATGTGAGCAAAATTCGAAATTGGTCTTAGGGCAAGAAGTGGGGCCAAAAATGCAAATGCAAGTTCTGTGGATGCTATGGTTAGCGTCGAGCATAGAGAAAAGAAAGAGGAATGGAGGTGTGTTGATGTGATGAGGGTGGAGGAACGAGGGAGGTTGGGTTAAAGAATAGGATGAAGATTTAGGGTGGGTGTGTAAGGGTAAAGACGGCGAGGAAGGAGGCCAAGGGTGATGAGAATTGAAGAAGTGGAAAATGAATGGGGTTTGGGGTAATTTGAAGAAGGTAAAAAGAAAATGAAAGGACACAACTGAAAGTTGTAACTGTGAAATGAAAATGAATCTGGACACAAAATAAGGCTAGGTTCGAATGGGTGTGAGGAGAATTGAAAAGTTGTGGCTATTCAAAAGACTTTCAGCTGAAAACTGTGCTTTTCGCAGTGGGTTTCGCCGCGGCGAGCCCACGGCGAAAACATCAAAACTAACAGAGGTAAAGGGAGCTCGTCGTGGCTTTCACCGCGGCGAAGTCACGGCAAATGTAACAGCCTAAACTCAATCGAGATATTGTCCGCTTTGGCGACATAGCTATGCCCCTCATGGTTTTGTTCCTCACGGTAGGGATACTGGCCGAGACCTCCCACACTCACCCTTGAAAACGCGTCTCGATGGGAAGGAGAATATGCCCCCTTATATAGGCTAGGCACACCCTGATCCCACCGATGTGGGACTTCACAATCCACCCCCCTTGGGGGCCCAGCGTCCTCGCTGGCACACCGACCCGAGTTATTTTTTTTATATTAAAAACAAGGAATATAAATAAATGGCATTATTGAGGATGAAAAAAAATAAAAGGGGCATTTATAATATATGTAAACAAAATATATCTAAAGCCCCTTATCGGATGTCCCCATCGGAATTAACAGAATTAAAGAAGCAAATTGAGGAGTTAATGAAACAGGGTTTCGTTAGACCTAGTGTGTCCCCTTGGGGTTCACCTGTACTTTTTGTCAAGAAGAAGGACGGGAGTTTGAGGTTATGCATTGACTACCGTCAATTGAATAAGGCAACCATAAAGAACAAATACCCTTTGCCTAGAATTGATGATCTCCTTGACCAGTTGACCGGAGCATCCATATTCTCCAAGATTGATTTAAGATCCGGTTACCACCAATTGAGGGTCAAAGTTTAAGACATCCCAAAAACTGCCTTCAGAACTAGATATGGCCACTATGAATTTCTTGTTATGCCGTTTGGGCTAACTAATGCCCCATCCGTTTTTATGGACTACATGAATCGAATCTTCAGGCCTTACTTGGATAAATTTGTAGTTGTCTTTATCGATGATATCCTTATCTACTCTAAGGATGAGGAAGAGCATAAGGAGCATCTCCGAATTGTGTTGCAAGTATTGAAAGAACATAAGCTTTATGCCAAATTGTCTAAGTGTGAGTTTTGGCTTAAAGAAGTGAAATTCTTGGGTCATGTTGTATCAGTTGAAGGAGTGTCAGTGGACCCTAGTAAGATTGATGCAGTGTTGAATTGGGAGAGGCCACAAAGTGTCACTGAAATTAGAAGTTTTCTGGGATTGGCAGGCTACTATAGGAGATTCATAAAAGGGTTTTCTCAGATAGCTATGCCTTTGACCAAGTTAACTAAAAAGAACCAGCCATATGTTTGGAGCGAGAAGTGTGAATCAGCTTTTCAAGATTTGAAGACTAAGTTGACTACTGCACCGGTACTAGTGATTCCAGATCTTACACAAACTTTTTCCCTTTATACAGATGCTTCCAAGAAAGGTCTTGGGTGTGTATTGATGCAAAATGGTAAGGTTGTTGCTTATGCTTCTCGGCAGTTGAAGCCCCACGAAGAAAACTATCCTACTCATGACCTAGAGTTGGCGGCCGTAGTGTTTGCATTGAAGATTTGGAGGCACCATCTCTACGGTTCTCCGTTCGAGATCTTTAGTGATCATAAAAGTTTAAAGTATTTGTTTGACCAAAAAGAGCTTAACATGCAGCAGCGGAGGTGGATGGAGTTTCTCAAGGATTATGATTATGAGTTGAAGTATCATCCAGGGAAGGCAAATGTTGTAGCAGATGCTTTGAGCAGAAAGTCGATCCATGCAGCTCAATTGATGGTCAAGGAACATAAACTGTTAGAGGACGTGCAGAATGTGCCTATTGATGTAATGTCAGGTTTGATCTCTACTATGGAAGCATTGACTATTGAAAGTACAACTTGGAAGGAAATTAAATTTGCTCAGCTTGAGGATGAGTATCTATTGGGTATTAGAGAGGATGTTGAAGAAGGAAGGGAGTCCAAATTTGAAATTGGTGAAGATGGAATACTGAGGTATAAAGGAAGGGTTTGTCTCCCTAATGATGAAGAATTAAGGAATCTTATGCTTGATGAGGCTCATAAGAGCAAATATACTATTCACCCTGGAGCAACCAAGATGTATCACGATCTAAAGCGGAATTGGTGGTGGCAAGGTATGAAGAAAGATGTGACAGAGTTTGTTGCTCGTTGCTTGACTTGTCAGAAGGTCAAAATTGAGCACCAAAAGCCCCCAGGATTGTTGCAAAAATTACAGATTCCAGAATGGAAATGGGACAGCATCTCAATGGATTTTATCATGGGTCTTCCTACAACTACATCTGGAAACAATGCCATATGGGTAATTGTTGATAGATTGACCAAGTTAGCGCACTTTTTAGCTATCAGGGCAGATTACTCTCTTGAGAAGTTGGCGCTTATCTATGTGAAAGAGATCGTCAGATTGCATGGGGTTCCAGCGAGTATTATATCAGATCGAGATCCACGTTTTACTTCAAGGTTTTGGAGATCATTGCAGGATGCCATGGGCACTCGGTTAAAGTTCAGTACTGCTTATCATCCCCAGACAGATGGACAAACAGAGAGAACTATTCAGACTTTAGAAGACATGTTGAGAGCTTGTGCAATTGAATTGACAGGAAGCTGGGATAGTCACCTTCCTCTAGCAGAGTTTGCATACAATAACATTTATCACTCTAGTATTGACATGGCACCTTACGAGGCATTATACGGAAGAAAGTGTAGGTCTCCTCTTTGTTGGACAGAGTTGAATGAGAGAAGTTTGCTAGGTCCAGATTTAGTGGATGAGACTACTTAGAAGATTAAGATGATACAACAGAAATTGCTTACCGCCCAGAGTAGACAGAAGAGTTATGCTGATAGGAGAAGGCGACCATTGGAATTCATGGTAGGTGAGCATGTATTCTTGAGAGTCACACCTATGACTGGTATTGGCAGATCGATCCGAGCGAAGAAGCTCACCCCTCGTTTCATGGGTCCTTACGAAATTTTAGAGAGAGTGGGACCAGTGGCTTACCGAATTGCCTTACCTCCACAATTAGCGAACATTCATGATGTCTTCCATGTATCACAATTGAAGAAGTATCAACCAGACCCTTCTCATGTTATCGAACCAGAGGAAATAGAACTAGGGGATAACATGTCATATAAAGACAAACCGGACCGGATTGTTGATGTTATGGATAAGAAATTAAGGAATAAAACTATCAGACTTGCGAAGGTGGTTTGGAGTGGAACGACTCCTGGTGATGC
Organism: Mimosa bimucronata; assembly: GCA_037074515.1. NCBI lineage: Eukaryota > Viridiplantae > Streptophyta > Magnoliopsida > Fabales > Fabaceae > Mimosa > Mimosa bimucronata. The sequence goes on from CM073446.1 coordinate 40,107,197, forward strand.
TACGTGGGAGATAGAGGAGAAGATGAGGCATGAATACCCTCATTTGTTTGACTAGGTATGTCTTTTAGTTGTGCATATAATTTTGGGGGCAAAATTCATTTTAGGAGGGGAGAATTATAACATCCCATTTTTGTCTTTAGTACTTAGAAATTTTAGTGGCATTATATTTTTATATTGAAGAATAGGGTAAATTATGAATTTAAAAGAAATAATAAAGTTGTTTTAAAACTTAAAAAAAAAATAATTTGTAGTATGGGGATGACTCTTATATTAGGAGAAAAAAAAATTAAAAGGGGCATTTATAATATATGTAAACAAAATATATGCATTTAAAAAAAAATGAAAAGGGGCCCGAATTCTAGAAGGCCCAGCTGCGAAACCCTAGCCTCTTTCCTATATAATCTCCCTTTTGCCTTCTCATTTTCACTTAGCACCGCCGCTTCTTTCACTCACATCACAGGTTCATTTTAGCTGCTATTTGTTTATCTTCTTGTTGCTATCTGCTCTAAATAATGTCTTGTCAGCAACTTTTTGTTGTCCTTTTCATTCCTCCCCCATTGTCCTACCTTATTTTATACTGAAAAATCTCACCCCCACCGTTTGGACATTCGTGTGTGGGTATAAAATACTATATTCCTTCTGACCCTACATCTTTCCTTAGGTTAGTAGCTAGTGTGTGTATTGCCTTCCTTGTTCAATGTGATAGTTTGTTTTTGGTGAACCATTTTATTTTATTTTATTCTTTACATTTTTACAACTCTCTTTTCGGATATACATTTGTATATATATATTATCTATTAATATTTTGTTCTCTCACGCCCCATACCCACTTTTTCAACTGCAGGAGTGATATTATATATATATACACACTCACATACATCTCTTTAAAACTTTTCCCACCCACTCTTTTCTAAGCATCACCGTTGTTACTTGTGTGCAAGGTTCAAAAAATCGGACCGGACATCAAACCGGGTGAGGCACTGGTTCAAGGGTCAATGGTCGGATCGGGGTCGGACAGGGTCAAACCGGATTATATTAAAATAATAAAATTTTATTGATATTAACATTAATAATCACTAATATCAAAATGTAAATGTAGATAGGTATGCATGATTCATCAAATATGAATATTTTAATGTTTCTATAGAGGGAAAAAGAGAAAATATTAGTTGATTACACATAAAAATAAATATTATCCTACAATCCACAGACTAAAATACAAATATTAAGAGCAACAACAATTAAATATTAAGTATATGCAAGTAAAATAGCATTTAAAATATTATAGTTTCCTAATTTCTAAAATTGAGTTAAGTGAAAATTAATAATTAGGTGAATTATAATAAAATAAATTTTTTTTATTTTTTTTTAAAAAGGGGGCCAACCCGGGTCAACCACCGGGTTGACCGAGTTGGCGGTTGAACCCCCCGGGTTAGGCGGTTCGACCGGTTTGACCCGGCCCTTGACCGGTTCAACCCCATTACGTTTTGCCGCCTGATTCGGACCGGACCAGTGGCCGGTTCCCGGTTCAACCGGTCGAACCGGCCGGTCCGGTCCAAGTTTTTCATCCTTGCTTGTGTGTATAACCATCATCCATTTTTTTTGTCTTTTTTATTTTTTTAAGGTGTATGTCCATTCTCAGCCATTCATTTTACAGTTGGCGTGGTCATGCTATTATTTTTATTTATTATCCTATGTCTCATTTTTAAAGGGACTATATAAATATATATACATATATAGTATATATATATATCTCTCTCTCTCCAATTACTTTTGGGACTGTCATGGTGGGTGCCGATTTTTCTTTGCTTCTGTTTCATCTTCAATAATGCCATTTATTTATATTCCTTGTTTTTAATATAAAAAAAATAACTACATTTATGTATATGTGTGTGTATAATTCTCTTACTATAATTTGTAAGAAAAACCCACTACCCAATCCTTCCATCCCATCAAAGAGTGCATGTATTTTATTTTATTTTATTTTTTTACCCTTCACCACTCTCTGGCAAATTTACAATCACTTTAAATGACCTCATTTATACCCTACATCCTCCAACACATGATGATCTTACTGATTCCTCAGACCAATTTTATAATTATAGTGATGTTCCTTTATTTATATACACACTCATATAATTTCCAAGACCCCACAATTATTATCTAGTCCTTCCTGTGTGAAGGGGATTACGTACAGATAATTTTTCAAGGGTATTTGGCTGTACATATATTGATGCTTTAAATAAAATTTAACTAATAAAATTTATCATTTAGTAATATTTTTTTTATTCTGGAATAAAAATAAATGTATATGTATGTTTAGGAGTAGTTTAAGGTACAATTGTGTTAGAACACCTTTAGGTAGTGATGAGCCATATATTAATAGATATTCGTATTGATGTTGTAGAGTTTCCTTAAGAGCTTCGGAGTGACTTGTGTGATTACCTGTTGAGCTAAGGAGCAACAGGTAACTCTGAATGATTCTTTCGTATGCTTGTAAATTGTGTATGATTATAATTTGAGTTATTGTCTTTTAAATTTTAAAATGCAAGCTTAATATATGAAATATATTTGTAGGATCTGTGTATTAGTTCAATCTTTTCAAGCATGCTTGCTACGTATATTTGAATACAATGTATATTGTTACTTAGTTTGTCACTTTTTAAGCATGCTTGTTGCTAAGTATTATGCTATATGTTATGAAGTTGATAAGTGGTTTGTTTCTTTTCAAGCATGCTTACTTGTTGATGACTCCCCATTTTTAGTTAAATTTGACATATATTTTGGTATATTTAGGGAGTTAGTCATGCAAAATTAAAGAGATTTGTTTGAGATTTTGATATGATATAAAATGATTGCATTATTTTGGGGATTTCATGATAAACATAATAATTTTAAATTAAATAGAAATAGTTAACTATTAGGTAAAAGAATAAATAAATGACAAGAATCAAAATTTTATAAAAAGAAAAAAAAATATAAAAGTTCCGTTTTAAGCATCAGTACTAGTAGTTACTGCTATTATTATTTCTTTCATTTTGTTTTAATTTTCTTTGTTCCCTTGCAACTAGCACATACAGCAACGTTTTGGAATGGCAAATTGAAGACCTAAAAGAAAGCACACACGCGTGAGGAGAGAAGGAGACTGGACTGTTCACAATCTTCATCGTCTTCTTCACGGCTGGGGTGAGAATCAGATCTGCGAGGTAGAAGAGAAAGAGAGCGAGAAACACAGCGAGATCGAGAGGGGGAGAAGCCACAGCTTCACTGTGCAATCTTCATCTTCATCGGCTTCTCCCCTTAGCGTCAGATTGAGGTTCGTGGGCGCCGTTCACCGACGCCGCCGCCGCTGTTGCTTGTCGGAGAGCTTGTGCAAGGAGAAGAGTTAGTAGCTGAATTGAAATTTCATGTTCCCCTTATCTGAAACGCGAGTGCAGCAAAGAAGGGAGGATGAAATTTAACATTTTGTCTCTTTTCTCTTCGCGTTAAATTTGTTTAAACTCTGAATTTGTGGCTGCGCTGATGGAATGATTTTGGTTCTAACATGAGTAGCTAATTAATTTGTTCTAGGTTTATTTTGAAGTTTTGTATGGATTAATGCTTGAATTTATTCTCTTTTAATGATTAATGAATATGAAGTTGTGAATTTAACTTGAACTTTATTTTTTCCAAAGTGGTGGCCAACACTTAGCTTGTTTTCCTAATTAGTGGCTTGAGAGAGCATTAATTAGCAAAGAACTAGGTTGAATTCAAGCTTGTCTTAAAATTCCAAATTGGGATTGAGAGTTTGTTAATGAGATAGAGATATTCATTAACCAAGTTTTGTAAAATTGAAGTGGGATGTTTATAGAGATTAATTAACATAATATGTAGTAAGAGATAATGCATATTAGAGTTAATTAAGGTTTGGGTAAGCTTGAGAGAGTTATTCAAATGGATATGACTTCAAACATCAACTTAGTATTTATTAATTGTCATTAGAGGAGGGTTAATCAAGCATCATGAAATACAAAGTGGATAAATAATCCTAGATTTTCCTTTGTCTTAAATTCAAGTTTCAATTTAGTTTTTGTCAAGTTATTTTCATTTTAGGTATTTTTAAAATCCAAAATACAAAAATCTCACTCAACCTAATTGATAATATAATTGCAATAATTAATCCACTTTTGCCTTAGTCCCTGTTGGAACGACAACCTTTTCTATACTATTTTTGACGACCCGTGCGCTTGCGGATATGCCGAACCTCGGACAAGTCACCTGTGTAAATCATATATTATGTTGGAGATTGTTTATGGTATGTTAAATCAAAATTATATTGTAAATGTTAGTGATTGCATTCATCTATCATGGCATGTGCATTTTGTGATGGGATAGGATTAGAGGAGGAATATGTATGATGAATCCTTTTACCACGTGGTATGCCATCACTCGGTGCACAGTGAATGGCACTTGTCAGGGCCCCTTCTTTCATGTTTTCCTTTGGCCGGGATTGCATGGGAGTTGTGGGACATGTGACACCTCCTTAGATTTGTTCTTTAAGGAGGGGAGCCGTAGTCCATATTTGAGCTCTATACCTTTGGCCGGGTATATCTCAAGTACTGGTGAGCTTGGAATAATCCAGTTGTATGGATTTATTTCTGTTGGACTGTCCGTTAGCCTATGGCTCCTGTCAGCGGAATAAGGATGGACGGTGGTATAAGGGAGGCTACATATTGCATTTTATTTATGAGCAAAGCATCTATTAAATTTAGAGAAAATATGTTTTGTATGTTGAATTATGAGTATAATTGATATGTATGCTAAGAACCAAGAGTTGTTTTGTATACACGAATATATAATTGATTTGGTAATATAATTGTACTTGATTTGCTCGTGTATGTTAGGAGATTTTAGTAGTTACTGAGATGTCGATCTCATCCTATTATTAACATTTTTTAGGTGAAGAATCTAATAGGAAGCAAGGGAAGGCACTTGAGGAGTGAGCCTTGAAGGCTCTTTTGTGCTACTTAAGCTTATGTTATGTTATATTTATTTTGCCATGGACCTAAGACTTTATGTTTTATTCTGTGGTTTAAATTACCGTTAAGTTTTAAGATTTTCACTATGACATGAGACGTATTTGAACTAAATAATTATCTATGTTGGATATTGGGTAAGCTTCTATGCTATATTATAGCATTTTGGATAAGTATTTGAATATTATTTTTGGAGGTGTTACAACTTGGTATCAGAGCCATGCTCATGTCGGTGTGCTAGCGAGGGCATTGGGCCCCCAAGGGGGTCGATTGTAATGTCCCACATCGGTTGGGTTCGAGATGTTCCAAACCTATATAAGGTGTTGGACTCTCCTACCCATAAGGACGCGTTTTCACGGGTGAGTGTAGGAGGCTTCGGCTATCATTCATACCGTGAGGAACAAAACCGTGAGGGGCATAGCTATGTCGCCAAAGCGGACAATATCCTGATCGAGGCTTTGGCTGTTACAGCAAAAACCCCAGTTTTTCCAGAAACAAATTGACTTCACTGTCATTCTCGCTGTGGCTAAGTCACGGTGAAAAAATCCTAACACAGACTATGCAGTAGCGTGCAAACTTGCAGATATTTACTTTTTAATGCACTCACATTCACCCAACACATGGAAAAACATCATTCACAATCATGATTCATAAAAATGTATTCCATTCCCACAAATCTCATCAATCATCTACACAACACAATCCATTTAAATCACCCTTGGAACTTTAAATTCACAGCAAGTTGGCAATCATCAAAAATCAAATTCAGCTCAAATTTATCATGATGTGGCTAGGAATACTACTCAAAATAGTGTAAGGTGGTGGCATGAGGGTACTCCCCTTTGTAGACCGATTCCTTCCTTGTCTAACTTCCAAAATGAAATTTCTCCACCTTTCTTGAAGAGTAACCTTTCTTCCTACAAAAAGGAAAACCAAGGTTAAATCTACTAAACTAAAAAGGAATGACCTAAAAATTAAAATAAAGAGAATTAGTTCTAGAACTTGGGTTGCCTCCCAAGAAGTGCTTGGTTTAAAGTCACTCAGCTCGACTCTTCATTCTGTTATTCTGTAACTAAATGAAGGGTGGCCACTTGGCACTCCACATGTCCGCCCCAGTAATGCTTCAACCGGTGGCCATTCACTTTGAATCTTTCTCCCTCAGAATTTTCAAGCTCAACAACACCAGAAGGCGAGGCTTGTACCACATTGAATGGTCCCGACCAACGAGATTTCAGCTTTCCTGGGAAGAGTTTGAGTTTGGAGTTATACAAGAGTACTCTTTGACCAGGTTCAAAAGTCTTGGGGAGGATCTTCTTGTCATGGTATCTCTTAGTCTTTTCTTTGTACAGCTTGGCATTCTCATATGCACTAAGACGGAACTCCTCTAATTCATTGAGTTGAAGAAGTCTCTTTGCACCAACTACCTCCAAATCAAAGTTAAGCTTCTTGATGGCCCAATAAGCTCCATGTTCAAGCTCCAATGGCAAATGACATGCCTTCCCATAAACAAGTCGATATGGAGACATTCCAATGGGAGTTTTGTAGGCAGTCCTATAAGCCCATAATGCATCGTCAAGCTTTGTGGACCAATCCTTCTTTATAGCACCAACCACCTTCTCAAGGATATTCTTGATCTCCCGATTGGAAATTTTAGCTTGCCCATTAGATTGTGGGTGATATGCCAATGCTACTTTATGCTTCACTCCATATTTCTTCATCAAAGCTTGGAATTGATGGTTGCAAAAATGAGATCCACCATCACTAATGACCGCCCTTGGAGTCCCAAAACGAGTGAAGATGTGTTTCTTCAAGAATTTGAGCACTGTTTTGGCATCACTCTTTTCACAAGCAATGGCCTCTACCCACTTTGATACAAAATCCACTGCCACTAAAATGTATTCATTGTTGAAGGACTTGGGAAAGGGTCCCATGAAATCAATCCCCCAAACATCAAAGAGTTCTACCTCCAACATATTTGTCAAAGGCATTTCATTTCTTCTTGAGATGTTTCCAACTCTTTGGCACCGGTCACATTGAAGCACAAAAGCATATGCATCCTTGAATAAGGCTAGCCAATAAAAACCACTTTGTAGGACTTTTACGGCCGTCTTCTCACCTCCAAAATGCCCACCATAATTAGATGAATGATAACACCTCAGAATTTCTTGCTGCTCATTCTCGGGGACACACCTCTGAATCATCTGATCTGCACATCTATGGAACAAATACGGTTCTTCCCACAAGTAGAACTTAGCATCATGCAGAAACTTCTTTTGTTGGTAGTATTTCAAGTCTGGTGGCAACACACCACAAACCAAGTAGTTTACTAGGTCTACATACCAGGGCGTAATGGAGACATCAATTGAGAACAGTTGTTCATCAGGGAAGGATGCATTGATCTCTTGAATAGACCCTTGTTGAGCTTCAGCACTCAATCGTGACAAGTGATCCGCCACTTGATTTTCAGTCCCCTTCCTATCAACAATCTCTAAGTGAAATTCTTGTAACAAAAGCACCCAACGAATCAAGCGTGCTTTGGAATCTTTCTTTCTGAAAAGGTACTTGAGAGTAGAGTGATCCATATGAATGGTCACCTTAGTACCCATAATATATGCCTGAAATTTCTCACAAGAAAACACCACTGCTAGTAACTCTTTCTCAATTGTGGTGTAGTTCAATTGGGCATCATCAAGTGTTTTGCTCGCATAATAAATGAGATGGAAAATCTTAACCTTTTTTTGACCCAAAAGCGGCACCTACAGCATAGTTACTAGCATCCGCCATAATGATGAATGGCAAACTCCAATCCGGTGCTACCAAAATAGGTGCAGATACAAGCTGCTTCTTCAATTCTTCAAAGGCTTTCAAACAATCTTCATCAAACTTAAACTCAACGTCTTTCTCAAGCAAGTTGCATAAAGGCTTAGCAATCTTAGAGAAATCTTTGATAAACCGGCGGTAGAACCCCGCATGACCCAAGAAACTTCTAATACCTTTAACATTTTTTGGAGGAGGCAATTGCTCAATAATAGAGATTTTTGCTTTGTCCACTTCTTACCCTTGCTTGGAAACACGATGACCCAAGACAATACCTTCTTGCACCATAAAATATCACTTCTCCCAATTGAGGATAAGATTAGTTTCCTCACATCTTTGTAAAACAGCAGCAAGATTGTCCAAGCAACTATCAAATGATGGTCCAAACACCGAGAAATCATCCATGAACACTTCAATAGTTTTCTCAATCATGTCAGAAAAAATGGACATTATACACCTCTGAAAGGTAGCATGAGCATTGCATAATCCAAACGGCATCCTTTTAAATGCAAAAGTACCATAGGGGCAAGTGAATGTTGTCTTCTCTTGATCTTCTAGGGTAATTGCAATCTGATTATACCCTGAATACCCATCAAGGAAGCAAAAGAATTCTTGACCGGCCAATTTGTCTAGCATCTGATCAATGAACGGCAATGGAAAATGATCCTTTCTGGTAGAAGCATTCAACTTACGATAATCCATGCATACTCTCCAACCCGTCACAGTACGAGTAAGAATCAATTCATTGTGGGTGTTAGCCACTACAGTCACACCGCCCTTTTTTGGGATGCATTGAACTGGGCTCACCCAAGAACTATCAGATATCGGGTAAATAATGCCAACTGAGAGCCATTTCAAAATTTCCTTCTTCACCACTTCCTTCATGATTGGATTCAATCGCCTCTGATGCTCTATGGAAGTTTTTCAATCATCTTCCAAAAGAATCTTATGCATGCAAATAAAAGGGCTTACTCCCTTGATGTCTGCTATAGACCATCCAATGGCACTCTTGTGATCCCCAAAAACTCTCAATAGTTTCTCCTCTTGCACTTATGATAATTTAGAAGAGATGATCACCGGCAAAGTATTGGACTCCCCAAGATAAGCATATTTGAGATGAGGAGGGTGGTTTCAACTCCAAAGTTGGAGGCTCTTCAATTGATGGTTTCAAAGGAGAACTCAAAGCGTTAGACACATCTAAGGGCTCAAAAGGTCTGAATCTTGTATGGCAGTAAGTTTCCACAGCACATATTTCCCTTAGTTCTTCATCATGGATCTCTTCAACATCTTTCTCTCCTACTAGCAAAGCTTCCAATGGATCTTTCATTAGTGAAGCATAAAACCCCTCTTGATACATTGAATTGACTACATCCACAAAAGAGCATTGAGAGGAATCATCTAAAAATTTCATGGCTTTATTCATGTTGAAGCTTACTTGCTCATCATTGACTCTCAAAGTAATCTCACCCTTTTCCACATCAATAAGGGTTCTAGCAGTAGCCAAGAATGGCATTCCAAGAATAATCTGGATATTCCAATCCACCTCACAATCAAGTACTATGAAATTTGCCGGAAAGATGAACTTATCCACCTTTACTAAAACATCTTCAATTACTCCTCTGGGACGGGAAACACTTCTATCAGCAAGGAGCAAGGTCACAGTTGTGGGTCTTGCATCTCCTAGGTCCAGTTGATTGAATACAGCGGAAGGCATCAGATTCACACTTGCCCCCAAAACACAAAAGGCTTTCCCTTGGAAATTCCTCTCGATGTTGCAAGGAATATAGAAGCTCCCCGGATCTTTCAACTTAGGTGGAAGTTTTCTTTGCAGGATAGCTCTACAATCCTCTGTCAGAGCAACTGTTTCAAATTCATTGAACCTCCTTTTCTTGGCCAACACGTCTTTCAGAAACTTTGCATATTTAGGCATTTGTTCAAGTGCCTCGGCAAAAGGGATATTGACATGCAACTATTTGAACATTTCAAGAAACTTCTTAAACTGACCATCTTCTTCTTTCTTTTTAAAACGTTGAGGGAACGGAAGTGGAGGCATATAGGCCGGAGGGTCATTTGACTTAGGCTTCATCTCTTTCACCTTTTCTTTAACACCACCATCAATAGCCTTCTCAACTGGCTTCTTCTTCGTGCTGGTGCTCTCCTCCACTATAATCTCCTCATCAACTTTATCTTCCTCATCATGAGCAACTTCCTCAGAAACATCATTACTCGTGTCAATGAGCTGGGGCACATTAGGTAATTGCTTTCCACTTCTCAGGGTCACAGCTTTGCATTCCTCTTTGCCATCCCTTTTTGGGTTAGGAATGGTGTCACTTGGGAGAACACCTCTTGTCATGGCATTCACTTGTGAAGCCAATTGCCCCATTTGTACTTCGAGGTTTTTAATTGCAGTTTCATGGAGGAAAAAAGTAGATTTAGTTTCAGCTCTCTGAGCCTCTTGCCCATCTAAAATCTGAGCCAGCATCTTTTCCATTTTGGATTCTTCCTCCTTGATAGGAACTTGCCTAGGTTGGGCTTGAAAACCAGGAGGATGCGACAGCTTAGCACCCAAAGATGAAGGTTGATTTAAGGATTGTCCTTGATTCCACAAGAAGTTGGGATGGTTTCTCCACCCGGGATTGTAAGTCTGTGAGTATGGATTGTTCTAAGGGTTTTGAAACTTACCCATGTAGTTGACTGACTCCAAAGCCATTTAGAGTGGACAATGATCCGGGAGATGGACATCATTGCATTAATCACATACAACCAGGGTAGTATGTACATAATGAACCCCTTGAGATTTACTACTATGCATCTGAGATTTTATCACATCAAACCGCTTATTTATTGCCGAAATAATGGTTGCAAGTTGCGAAGAGGAAGGAGCATCTTCTTTGGGTGTTGTCATTGGTTGAGAAGTCCTCCTATCTGTGCCTTGAGAATTGTTGGCAGACAATTGATCTAGCAGTCGAAACACCTCATTGACAGGGACATTTCTATACCCTCTATTGGTCATAGAATCAACCATTGCCTTGGACTGAGGGTTGAGATGAGTGCAAAAAATTTGAATTATCACCCATTTATCTACCCCATGATTAGGGCATTGCCTCATCAACATCTTGTACCTCTCCCATGCAGCATAAAGATGCTCATCAGGATGTTGCCGAAAGCTTAGGAACTCATCTCTGGCTTCCACAAATTTGTCATCCGAGAAAAATCTTGCTCTAAATTTTGCTTCCAGATCAGCCCAAGAAGTTATGGATCCCTCTGATAGATTGTCAAACCATTCCCTTGCCTTGCCTTGCAGAGAAAAAGGAAACAGTCGAAGGCGGAGAACATAATCAGGAACCCCATTTTCATTGAATGATCCACATACTTCCAAGAAGTAGAGCAAGTGCTTGTTAGCATCTTCATTGTAAAGCCCGTGGAACAACCCATGCAACTGCAGCATCGTAATCATCACCGGCTTTATCTCAAAGTTGTGAGCTTGCATTTCAGGCATCCTAATGCAAGATTGAGTGCCTCGCATGTTTTGACTAGCAAAGTCATTAATCGTGGCCTGGTCGTATTCATCATCAGCCATGATTTCAGGTTCAGTGGCCCCTTCTTCGGAAAATATATTAGCTCCGTCAAGTATTACTTCCAAATCGGTGATCTCTACAGTTTGCATGCGCCAAAGTGGTACCTACAAGGAGCACAACCAAGCATGTATCAAACTAAACAAAGGTAACTATAAACAAGAAAAGAAATTAAAAAGAGTAAATAATTACAAGCTCAAGTGAAATTAATAACCAAGCCTAAGGTTGACCAAAGGATTTGTTACCAAATCCCTGGCAATGGCACCAAAAACTTGTTCGCACTGCAAGTGCACGGGTCGCGCCAAGTAATAAAGTGATAAAAAAGTATCGTTCTCACAAGGATTTAGTTACAAATGCGATCAAACAGAAGGATTAGTGAAACTAAATCAAGTTGAGCTAAAGCAAAATTTGGATTGAAGATTTGACATTTAAAATATTAACAACTAAAATTCTATTTCTAGTTAAGATTTTAGTCACAAAGATTATAATAGAAAGAGGTGATTTAGAAAACACTTTTTAAGATACTTAAAAAGATCTAGGGTTACTTATCCCCATTCAACTTCATGAACTAGTAAACTCCTTTCCCTTTTCGCATTCTAATGAATTAATGTGTGAGTTCAAGGTTCAATTTCATTTGAAGAAGCTTTCTCAAGTCAAAATCAAATTTATACTTGCATTAATTGCACAACCTCTTGCCACAATTAATGCAAGTCATAAATACTCCACCAACCTCATATGAACAATGTTAGGTTAGTAATTATATCTCTATATTACCAACTAACCATCCATTTAAAACCATAAACTTTAAGTCTAACATGATTTCACCCAAGTTCTAAAACAAAATACTTTCTCTCAAGTCATATTTCATTTAACAAATCAAGTGGTGATCAAGCACTTGTATAAATAATAGCAAGATGAAAATCCACACATAAAATCCATTCAATGCATCAAAGAAAGGAAATACAAGGTTCAATCCATCAAGTGGTTCAAAGTAACCCTAGAAAAGGGATTTAGTTACACATGAGGAAATGAAAAACGAAAATGAAGATTAAAAGAAAATTCATGACAGAAAAATAGAGAAGAAGGAAGAAGAAAGGAAACCAAGATCAACAAACTTGAATCTCTCCAAGATCCTCCAAGCTTCCTAGCTTTTCCCCACTCTCCTTTAAAGCTCCAAAAGTCCCAAAAAATGCCCTAAATGCGTTCTGCCCGAAAGTCCTCTGAATTAATTCCTTTTATCCTCTTTCAGATAGCTCTTTTAATTAAAACGCGCAGCATTTGGCTTGTTCGCCATGGGTTTCGCCGTGGCGAAGTTCATGGCGAACTCTGTGACTCAGAGGCCGAATTGAATTACTCTCGCCGTGACATTCGCCGTGACGAAAGTCACGGCAAAGTCCTCTTACCTCTGGTCCCTTAGTCTTTTTCTCAGCTAGTCTTCAATTCGATTGATGTGTGTGTGTGTTTCCTCTGGCCTTTTTCACTTGAGCACCTCTTCCTATACAAGAAAGAAATAGGGTTGATGAGTTTTACAATTTACTACATTATAGAAATTCATTAAGCTCCAAATTTCATACAAATCACACTCTTTCTTTGCCCCTCTTTCTCATTAAGCTTTTGTTTCCTTTTTGCCATTTTATTCACCAAATTATTCACAAGCGCGGCGTAAAACATGATGATTTTGTAATGAAATTTAGGAGCTTATCATTCATGCATCCTTTAATCTTCCAAAAGTCTATAAATGTCACTATAAACACTCAATGGATCACTTACGAGAAGTGATGTGGGACGATGTCGTTAAAGAGTTGATAATTCCTGGCCAACAAGAGTGGTGTGTGAAGAAACATGGAACAAAATACATCAAGCAGTGCCATTTGACTCGGGATGCAAATTATTGGCACCACTTTGTAGCTGTAAATGTTATGCCTATCTCCCACCTTAGTAAGGTTTACTATGATAGAGCATTCTTGCTTTATCATTTGTTGTGGGGTAATCCAGTTGATTTTGCTGCAATCATGATAGCCAACTTAGAAAAGCACATTCGTGATCACAACCTTGGACTTGTGTTTCCTCATTTTATTAGTGAGCTTTGCCTCAACCAAAAGGTTAAACTCATTTCTCATGAACCCAATTTCAAGAAAAAGCCAAAATTCAACTACAAATCTGTTAAAGTGCATGAGGTCATGAATGATAGGGAGCAACAAGAGGAGGCACCTCATCCGCAAGTGGAAAATGCCACAAATAGGTTGATGGACACCCCTAGTCAAGATGAGTCAAATCCTAGACTGAAAAGGATAAAGAAGTTGTTATTGGCACTGACTAAAGGAATGAGAGCAATTGCTAAGGCAGTGGGTGTGAGAATGCCTCTTGATGAAGTGGAAGAAGATTTAGAGGAGGAGCTTGATACTGATGTTGAGGAGGACTCACTTGTTGATACTGATGCTGAGGACATTGAGTAGATGTTGAGATGTCTAACTAATCTGATCTTTTGGGTTCCATTTTTTGGGTTCCATTTCTTTGTGTAGCTTAACTAAGACTGCTATTTGTGTTTTGAGTGAATGACCTATCTTGTGCTTTTGTTAGAGCATGTGTATGTTTGTATGCTTGCTCTTCATGACTATTAGTACAGTGGAATAGGGTTGTGATGTGACTTTTTGATTGTAAGATGATCTTGTGTATAAAATGTGCTGACTGGTTCACCATTTTCATGAATGTTATGGTTATATTTATAATTTCATCAGGTGAATTTGGACACTTCCCTCTTTCATTGTTTGTTTCACAAATTTTTGTTCCTCTCATGCAATCTCTTTCATTTTTTGGAATGTGTTGTTGCATGGACGAAGGCCCTTAGTTATTCCCTTGTGACAGTGAGGACACTGCCCATTTTAAGTTTGGGGGTAAAGACAATTTTGATTTTCGTGAATGATTTTGCTGATTTTGCATGGATTCCAATTTCGGAAACTTGAAACTTGGACTCTTGTAACTTTGTGAAAAATGTGAGTTAGATTGATAAATTATCTTCTGAAGTTAGAGCATAATCCAATGATAGAATTTTGCTTAGACTATATGCTTAATAGGGAATGGTGGTTATATTTTTGAATGCTAGAGTAGCAATGTAAGGCTTGTTCCTGACAATTATGTCCTTTTTGCACATAAAAGCTGGGGTGATTGAAATGTTCTTTTTAGGAGAAGTTGTGGCAAGTTGATGTGTATGTTTATTCTCAATTGATGGACTTCACAACTTGTATTAGAATCTCTTGAAGCACTTTGATGATCTCCCACAATTTTTTTAAAAAAATGATTTGGGCATTCTTTTAAATGCGGTTGAGCCTTTTGAAGCCTGCCTATGGTATATTTCCACTTGAACCCTATTTGAGTCTTATAATGAAAAACCATGAGAATTTCTTTTTGGAACCCACATTGGACCTTACCCTTTATAACATGAAAAACCATGAACTACCTGAATCTTGAGATAATTGACATTTTACTGTGGTGAGGATTGGTATAAAGGTGTAAGTGTAGAATCATGTGTGGGAAGGGAAATAGTGTTTGTAAGAGTTAGAAATTTGTACTCCTAAGTCAAAAAAATGTGTAAAAAAAGGAGAAATAAAAATCAATTCCAATAAGATTTGGAGTACAAAGAACCAATTTGCGATAAGTTTGGGGGAGAATATTTAGCTTCTCTAAAGAAAAAGTTGTGCATAAAAAAATATAATAATATTGGAGTATGGTCATTTATCTCAAGATATTTGAACTCCTTCTTCCCCCATTCTTTCAAAGAGCTAAACACTTAGACCATTGGCCACATTACAAGCTTACAAAGTCCCATTGATTTTTCTTAATTGTGCGAAATAATTCGTTTGTGGAGAGAGAGGAAAAGATTAGGAAAATGAAGTCTTGAATTTAAGGGTATTTCATACATATTGAAATGTTGCTTTAAATTTTGACAAGTGCAACTACATTGTCTTCCAACTTCACACACACACAGATTGAAATTGTTGGCAAACTTGCTCTGAAATTGTGAATATAGTATTTTTCAATATTCCACTACTTCCCTCTTGAATTTATTTCTTGAGCAACTAATGAGGATAATTGCATGTATGCATAGTCAATGGATAATTGACCAATCTAGCTGTTTTATCTTTGGTTTTACTCGAGGACGAGTAAAAGTCTAAGTTTGGGGGTGTGTTAACCTCTTGGAATTCATGTCTTTTGGCGCATTTTTAATTGAATTTTATACATTTGTTTGGAGAATTTGTACATGCTTTAGATACTCAAAGATAGAAAATATGCACGATGTTTTTTGTTGCAATTTGTGTTCAATTGTGCATATTTTGGGATGTCTTCTTTGTTTAATGTGAGCTTAATAAATTTATTATTGTGCAAGGTGTGTTGTGGAAAGAGAATTAGAGTCAAGGCATTTGGGAAATCAAAGATGATGAAAATGATAGCAAATCATGGATAGAACAATTCATTGCAAAAGAAGAAATCAAATTTTCCTAAAGCAAATTGAGCCACAGCTCAAAAACTGGGCCGTAGCTCAAATCTGCACAGAACACAACCATGCCGCAACTCTATTTCTCAGTTACAGCTCAAATCTACAAAGAAGAAAACTGAGCCGCGGCTCAAATTTCTGGGCCGCGGTTCAATCGAATCAGCAAAATACACAACTCTATTTTCACACGAAAATTAGGTTTTAAAAGGGGAAAAAGATGGGAAGAGGAGATATTCGACTCTTTAGACTTCTTGAAGCAATTTTGGGTGATAGGGCTTGGGTTTTGAAGACATGGAAGCAAGGATTAAGCTTTGAAAGAGATTTGAAGCTCTAATTCTTTGGTTTTTCTTCTTCATCTTCCTTTCCTCTCTTGTTTTCTATTATGGTTGCATATTCTCCTTAGATTTGTGGCTCTTTATTGATTATGAGTAGCTAAACTTGTTATCTAGGATTATTTTGAACCCTTGTATGGATCAACTCTTTAATACCCCTCTCCTTTTGTGATTAATGATATATATGTGTGTTTATTTTACTCTTTGCTTAATGCTTCTAAATGCTTGATCACCATTTAGATGTTTTGTTCATTTGATTGAAGCTTGAGAGAGCTAGGTTAAATGTAGAACTTGGGTAAAATTGTGTAAGAACTTGAAATTTGCTTGATGAATGGATGGTTTTGTTGGTAAGATAGAGATATACTTATTAACCTTGCATAGCCACATTAGGGTTGGATTTTGGGAAGTTGGGTTTTATTAATTGTAACAAGAGGTTGAGCAATTAATGAAATGAGACACTTGTTCTTGACTTGAGAAAGCTTTTACAAGTATATTTTAAACCCTAGGCTAATACATGTATATTTATTGAAACCACTTGTGAGAGGAGGTTATTTAGGTGTTATAAAATACAAGGGGGATAAATAATCCTAGGCTCCATTTTATCCTTAAAATCAAAGAATTATTTGTGTTTCTCAACTTTTATTTTTAAAGGCATTTTTCTATTAGTTAATTTTCCAACCAAGATTTGCTCTAGCTCAATTTAATTGAACTCACTAAGCCTTCTGTTTGATCACATTTGTAACCAAATCCTCGTGGGAGTGATACTTTCTTATCACTTTATTACTTGGCGCGACCCGTGCACTTGCGGTACAAACACAATTGTCTACACTAGGTGGGATGTTGAAAGACGTCTTTATGTCATAAAAGTATCTAGAGAAAAAGTATAGAACCTCATCCCCCAAATAGCCTTTAGCTATAGAACCTTCTGGCCTTGCTTTACTTCTTACGTAGGATTTCAACTTGCCAAGAAACCTGTAAAAACAATAATACAATTTTCAAAATATCAGAAACAGTTCAATTGGGACGTTTTGATGTGATAATTAAAGGTAAAGTAATTACATACCTCTCCATCGATACATCCATCGATACTGCACTAGCTCAGCTAACTTGGTTTCATGAACAAGGTGGATTGTTAGGTGAACCATGACAGTGAAAAAGGATGGAGGGAAGATCATCTCCAAATGACAGAGCGTCAGAATAATTTTTTGTTGCAGTTGATCCAGCTCATCAATCACTAAAACCTTTGAACACAATTGTCGGAAGAAAATGCACAGACCAACCAAAATGATCGATACATCTGGAGCAAGTGTATTTCATAGATATACCTTTATCAGTTTTTTCCCATATGCACTTTATATGATATAATTTAACAAAAAATGATGATTTAGAGTATTTCTCACAATTAGGATATATATAAAGACTTATATGCTTCGTTCATTAACTGGTAAAACTCACAAGCTGCGTCGTTCCTATAGAACACTGGGTCAGATCCTTCTGCTTCTTAAATGATGTTGTCATCATGAAAACCAAAAGCATCACGAACAACCTCATTCATCGAGTCATTATCACCACCTAAATGAACCGCTGTTTGAGAACTTTCATCGAACATATCATCAACCATGTCGGATGTTTCTCCATGTAGACACCAATACGTATATCCTTCTGGGAATGACTTCGCAATTAAATGTTCTCTAACAATTTCTCATGGATGCCACTCCTTACACTTGCATTTGGGACATGGACATAGGATCCTTCCATTAACACAAGCGTGAGTTGTAGCAAAATGTAAGAAAACATTCAATACATCCAAATAGACACTACTACAAAAAACAGAATTCACGTCCCCATTTCACGTCTCTTTTTTGAAAATGAGATGTAAAAAAAAGGCGGTGGCAAAATTGTAAATAAGTGAAACACTTTTAACGTCTCTTTTTTAAATATGAGACGTGGATTCTCTGAAAAAAAAGCGCCAAACAAAAAAATATGGGAAAATATAGGCGGGAAATTACTTTCCACGTCTCACATTTTTTGTGAGACGTGGAAAGTAGGCAAATTTTTTTTTTAAAAAAAAATTTAAAATCTTTCCACGTCTCATTTTTATTTATGAGACATGGATTATTGTGAAATTTGGGCGCGGAATTTGAAAATAGGCAAAATAATAGGCGGGAAATTACTTTCCACGTCTCACAAAAAATGTGAGACGTGGAAAGTTGTTTTCAACGTCTCACAAAAAATGTGAGACGTTGAAAACTGCTTTCCACGTCTCACATTTTTTGTGAGACGTGGAAAGTAGGCAAATTTTTTTTTAAAAAAAAAATCTAAAATCTTTTCACGTCTCATTTTTATTTATGAGACGTGGATTATTGTGAAATTTGGGAGCGGAATTTGAAAATAGGCAAAATAATAGGCGGGAAATTACTTTCCACGTCTCACAAAAAATGTGAGACGTGGAAAGTTGTTTTCAACGTCTCACAAAAAATGTGAGACATTGAAAACTGCTTTCCACGTCTCACATTGTTTGTGAGACGTGGAAAGTAGGCAAATTTTTTTAAAAAAAAAAATCTAAAATCTTTCCACGTCTCATTTTTATTTATGAGACGTGGATTATTGTGAAATTTGGGCGCAAAATTTGAAAATAGGCAAAATAATAGGCGGGAATGCACTTTCCACGTCTCACAAAAATTGTGAGACATGGAAAGATACTTTCAACATCTCACAAACATATGTGAGACGTTGAAAGTCTCTTGAAAATTAAAAAAAAAAAGATTAACGACTTTCAACGTCTAACATATATTTGTGAGACGTTGAAAGTCCCTTAAAAATTTAAAAAAAAAAATTGCCCCCCCTTTTCCACGTCTCACAAAATTGTGAGACGTGAAAAGAGACTTTTAACGTCTCACATATGATTGTGAGACGTTGAAAGTCCCTTAAAAAATTTAAAAAAAAAATTACCCCACTTTTCAACGTCTCACATATGTTTGTGAGACGTTGAAAGAGACTTTCAACGTCTCACAAACATATGTGAGACGTTGAAAGTCTCCTATATAAAAAAAATAAGCTTCCCCGAACATAACCCTTTCCTCCTCCCCACCTCCTCTTTGCCTCTTCTCCCTCCGTCTTCTCTCTCTCACCACGACAACACAGGCTTCTCCCTCCGTTTTCTTCCTAGAACGTCCACAAATCGAGCTTCTACCTTCGTCTTCTTCGATCTCCCTCTCACCACGATTTCAGCACGCAACATAGGTCTTCGGCCAGGGATGGAGAAGCTAATGTCGCCCTTCAAGAAAACTCATCATCAGACCCTCGCGTCGTTGGATCTCTAACCTACCTCGGTAGAAAATTTCTACGGCTTTATCCTTCTATTTGTGTTGAAACATGTTCATTTTTTGTTTCCAAGCTAGTATCACTTCATTCTAAATTTCTTGATTCTGATCTTGGACTAATATGGAACCATTTGTTCCCTTATGGACCATGAGAAAGAGTTAGCATTAGCCTCTTTATTTGCACAGATAAAATTGGATTCTGGCTTTGGTTATATGTTTCTCATAATGTTTCATCGTGGTTTGTTGGAATTTGCAGTAAGTAACAGCTTCTATTGATAAAAGAGTAAAGGAAAGAAGGAAGAAACTTGAGGTACGAATTTCTTATTTGTCTTTCACTAGTTCTGGACTGCTTTGGGAACATACTTCTTGTTGAAACATATTTTTATCATTTAAAGTTTGCACATCTGTGAACATTTGGTATCTTGTTTAAGGTCTTTGCTGGTGAAAAATAGATAGAAAAAAGGTTAGAGTCAGTTTGGGTGAACTGATACTGATAGGGCTCTTTTATTTTTTTTTGAACTAATACTGATATGGCTCTAGCATTTTTGTAATATTAGTTTGGATATAAATAATAAAATTAGTTCATTTTGTTTACATTTTAAGTGTTATATTCCTATTATTCTGATAAAATATTGGGATTTTTTTTGGATTGGGGTTAATCAGCCTAATTAAGAAAATATTCTTTTTTTTTAAAAAAAAAAAAAGACTTTTAACGTCTCTTATTCAAATAAGAGACGTGGAAAGTATTTTCCACATCTCTCATTTAAAAAAGAGATGTGGAAAGTAGAAACTTTCCACGTCTCACATTCAAAAAGGAGACGTGGAAAGTTCTGTGACCACTTTCCACGTCTCATTTTTGAATGTGAGACGTGGAAAGTGGGCACTTTCTACATCTCTTTTTTGAATGTGAGATGTGAAAAGTGGAAAGTGCCCACTTTCCACGTCTCACATTCAAAAATGAGACGTGAAAAGTGGGCACTTTTCACGTTTCACATTTAAAATGAGACGTGGAAAGTTCCGACTTTCTACTTCTCCCTGATCTACGTCCCACTAAAAAGAGACGTGAAAAGTCCAAAAAAAGAGACGTAAAAAGTGTTTTTTTTAGTAGTGAGATCGAACTTGTTTGGGGAAACTTTATCCATGATTTATCCATACTTTGATGATAACGTTATAGAGAAAAATATGTGAGAAAAGTAGTAATTTGTGTATTTGCAAAGTCCTCACTGTCGTTTCAACCATATATATTGATGAACATTTTAACGTTCGACATTTTGTAACAGTTTAAACCGTTACAAAACCACGACCGTTAGCCATTTTTACCGTTAGGAATGACATTTGTCATAGTTTTAGGATCAAAAACCGTGACTAACTGAGCGTTTGTCACGGTTCTATGTGCAGAAACCGTGACAAAGCCCTTTGTCACAGTCTGTCACGTTTTAAAACGTGACAAAGAGCCTTTGTCACGGTTTAACCGTGACAGACTATGATAAAGACTCCTATATAAACCCCCTACTCTCATTTTACACACTCTCCTTTACATCTCTCTTCTCTTTTTTCCTTTCCTCCAGTAAGCAAGTATGCTTCATTTTTTCTGGGTGATTTTATTTTAAATCAGTTATGTTATTTATTTTTGTTTCTAACTTTTTTTTTACGTTGCAGGGTGTCTAAATAATAATATTATAATTGTAAATAAATCCTAAATGAAAATACGATCAATTTTTTGTGAAAATCTTATTTTCAAATAAATGTTTAAAAGAAAATTAAAATATGAAATATCAGCTTATTTACCTTAAAAGAAAATAATTAATCATTTAGTCCAGCGAAAATCTAAAAATTCTTCAATAAATGGAACAAATAGTCAGAAGGACAAACTGTAGAATTTTTATGTGAAATCTGGACATATTTTGTCACGTTTTAAAATGTGACAGGCCTTGTCACGGGTTACAACGTGACAAACCTCACTGTTTGTCACAGTTTTCCGTAAAAATGTGGCCATTTCCCCACTTTTGGA
The DNA here is from genome assembly GCA_037074515.1 of Mimosa bimucronata. Classification (NCBI taxonomy): domain Eukaryota; kingdom Viridiplantae; phylum Streptophyta; class Magnoliopsida; order Fabales; family Fabaceae; genus Mimosa; species Mimosa bimucronata. Next base: position 40,128,762 of record CM073446.1, read on the forward strand.
CCGCTTTTGTAATGGTTTTAACCGTTACTAAGCCATAACTCTTTCGCGGTTTTCTCATACATGTAACGGATTGAAAAACCGTTACAAATCGGTTTACCACTGATGATTTTGTCACGGTAATGTAGTTGTAACGGTTAAAACCGTGACAAACCACAGTTTTAACCGTTACAAATGAACTTGTTTTTGTAGTAATGTTCATTATGCTGCTAATCCTTCAAAACATTCCAATTCAAAGTTTTGGCTTTTCAAGTGCTTGATAAATTTCAGGGGCATAATAACACAAGCAAAAGGACCCGTATTTCGGCAAAAAATGTAAACTCCCCACAACCATCAATATACTTGATTTTCATTTTATAAAAGAGAAAAAAATTATCAACATGTTACTCCCTCAAGTTCTTATTGCTATAAGAGCTCAACAACCAAATCACACATCCTAAAAAACTTTTTAAAGTAGTTAAAAATCATTAAATATGTCTGAAATAGAATTTTTTTTTCAATATTACCTTTATTTATGATGTGACTATTAAGAGAGAGAGAGAGAGAGAGAGAGAGAGAGAAATATGAATATTAATGACTATAAAAGAAAGTGTAAGGAGAGAGATAGAATAAATATATGCAACAACCCACCATTTATTAATGCAATACTTCAAATTCATTAGAGGCAAACTAGGAAAAAAGTCATTAAATGATAAAACAACCCAATGTGACCTCTTATATTTTGGACCTGAACAAATCGAAAATTTAGACTCGTATAATAAGGACAAGAGGGAATATTGGTTAGCCTCAAGGGGGTGACTATAATTTGGAGTATAAGGATTAGTTGGCTTTTTTAAAAAAAAAAATCTTATGTATAAATTTATTTGTCTTAATTCATTAACAAAAATAATTTATTTCATTGACTTATAAGTTAACATATAATCAAATAATACAATAACTGTATTATGTTTAAGTGGCTTATTTATTTTAATCTTTTTAAAAAAGCCAACTAAGTGTTACAGTGAAGAAAAGTGGGGAGGGAGTATATAACAAGTCTCATATTCATTGTTTTATTAAGACCATGATAGCTAATGAAGTTCAGGCAAATACTTGAACACATAGCCTTAAAAACCTTCAATTTACGAAATAAATCGCAATCTATTATATTCATTTTATATTACGTACAAGCCATTCATTCCATTTCGTTCATAAACAAGGAACAAAAACTCGGACCGGCTGGTTCATCCGTGAACCTGCCACTGGTCCGGTCCGGGTGGGGCTAAAAAACCGGGGTTAAAGCTGACTCGGTCAAGGACCGGGTCAACCAGGCCAAACCCGGGGGTTGAACCGGGTTGGCCCTTTTTAAAAAAATAATAAATTTTTTGTTATTTTATTATAATTCACCTAATTACTAATTTTCACTTAACTCAATTTTAGAAATTAGGAAACTATAATACTTTAAATGCTATTTTACTTGCATATACTTAATATTTAATTGTTGTTGCTCTTAATATTTGTATTTTAGTCTGTGGATTGTAGAATAATATTTATTTTCACGTGTAATCAACTAATATTTTCTCTTTTTCACTCTATAGAAACATTAAAATATTCATATTTGATGAATCATGCATACCTATCTACATTTGCATTTTGATATAAGTGATTATTTATGTTAATATCAATAAAATTTTATTATTTTAATATAACCGGTTTGACCCCGGTCCGACTATTGACCCTTGAACCAGTGCCTCACCCGGTTCGATGCCCGGGCCGGTTTTTTGAACCTTGTTCATAAATCAAATTAAAAAGAAGGGATTTTGACAGAGATACTACACAAAAAAATTTAGTTACCCAAATGCTGTAAGATAAAAATTATTTCCCAAAATGCTTCATCTAGTCCACATGAACTTTAAAAGTTAAGTCTAACTTAGATGAACTTCTTCATTACATTTTTGAAAAAAGTACAATTGAAATTCATCTAGTTGTGAACAACTTGTGAAATTCATCAACCTTTGAAACTTCCACATCCTTTCATCAATTTCAACACCTTCCACCTCGTCCTATTCTCTCCCTAATATGAAAGAATTTGATAATCATGAGACAGTAATTGGAAAATGTATTAATAATTATGTAATGATATGATTTGTATTAATTAAAAAATAATTAATGAAAAATGAAGAAGGAATAAGTTTTGTTAGAAACTAATAATAAATAATAATTAAGTATAAATGAATGAAATATAGAAATTGATTTACCCGACAAATAGTGACTCCCAGTACCACAACTTATTCTTCTTCTCACACATTGTGGTCGATGTTGTATGTTAGCTTTTTCATCAGATTCAGTGAGTGTTTGGGATCACGTTTTGTGACCCAAACGTGCAGCTGGGCTGTGAAAGCTGAATTTCATTTTTTTTTCTTGTTTGGGTAGGCTTCTCTTGCGATGGGCTTCTGGTGTCTATTGAGCTTTTAGGGTGTAGCTCATCAATAGCTACTTTTAAAAAAAAGCCCAATCCCACTATGGAGAGAGAGAGGCATGGAAGAGGAAAAAGAGAAACAGAGTGGGTAGGAAAATTAAATTACTAGACCCCTAAAATTCTCAAATAAGATATTTTTTTGTCTAAAATTTCCTTTTTATCTCCAAAAATTTACCATAATAATCTTTAACTATTTTCTCCCCCAATATCCTCGTTTAAGCCAAAAATATAATTTTTTTTCAAATTATTTTCCTTAAAATAAGGAGGAATTAAGTCTTTAAGATCCTCAAAAACACCCCAAATTCCTCAAATATTCGAATACTTCATAAATTTCTATTAATTAATTTCTAATCACCTCCACTAATTGTCAATAATTTCTTATAGGATGTTACAAATTTTACTTTTTCTTTTTAAACTATAAAAATATATGCATATTATATATATAATAAGAATCATGTCTTTTTAGCAAGGTTATTAAACCCGGACCGGCCGGGTCAACCCGGAACTCACAGACCCGATCACAAGTCCAGTCTGGTTGAGTGCCTAACTCGGGGTACTGGTAACCCGGTAACAACTCGGTTAACTCGGTGTAAACCGGATCTGACTTGGCTGACTCGCCGAGTTGAGCGAGTTGGCCAAGTGATTATTTTTAATCATATCACATTCCAACAGATCAATAAAGTTCAGAAAAGATGAACAAAAGAGAAGAGAGATGAATAAGAGAGGGATGAGAAGAGTAATGACTAAAAGGAAAGAGGATATGTCGAGTTCTACGTAGATCTGTCTAAGTCGACGATGTTGGAAGGGGTCGGCCTCGCTGTGACAGTCGACGAACGCCTTCCTGGTGGTCATCTCCATTAAGCTGGAGAAGAAATTGTGAGTCGGTGGAAACTTGTGAGTGTAGTGTGTGCGGCTGAACAAGAAGGGAAGAAGAAAGGAGGTGATACTTAGGGTTAAGGTGAGAGGAATTAATGGGCTTGGGTATTGGGCCTTTCTTCAAACAATGGCCATCACATTAAATTGTTAAAGCTTTTTAAAATAACAAGGAATGAGAATATATACTTTAAATATTTAAAAACTTTGATATTTCAAAATTTTTTTTAATATTTTTATTCTTCACCGGTCTGGCTCCCGAGTTGACCACAGTTTAACCTACTGACCCTTGACCCACTGCCACAACCGGTCTAGTACCCGGTCTGGGTTTAATAACCTTGCTTTTTAGTGATTTTTCATCTAAATTTGCTTTTCAAAATAATCACTCAAACATGTTTCTAAAAATCAGATTGGAAAAGTCACTTCTATAATTACAAATCCAAATATAAATCACATCACACAATCTGACTTCTATCCAATCTTACTTCTAGAAAAGTCAGATTGAAAAAAGTCACTTCTCCACCGCCAATCCAAACATATACCCTCAATTGTCTTATTTATCTATGTGGTCGGAGTATCCAAATCAAATCATGGTGAGTCAACTGAAGAAATGGTTGTGTGAAATTTTTTAATAATTGTGTGGGAAGAAAGGAGAATACTAAAGGACAAAATTGAAGTTGTTCAAACCTTGAACAATTTTACGTTTTGATATGATACCACAAAAAGACAAAACTGAAGTTGTTCACACTTTGAACAACTTTATAAAGCAAAGTTCATCAAAGTGTGAGCAACTTTGACTACAGTATATGAGTAAATACTTTCAAAAGTGTAGTATTATGGTTAATAAATTTACTGTTTATAGCATCAGAGTAAAAAAGCCTAAAAAGAATGACTTCTACATTGCATTCATAGATATAAGCACTTGAAGCCACACTCACTACATTCAAGCATCTTAACATATTAAATAACATCGTACCCACCTAATTTAGTTCCTACACACACACACACACAATATATCTATATATAATCATGATAAGTCAATAAAAGTACACTTCACATGAGATAGACTTCAAGTGTTCAAATCAAGCAGAGACATGTAACAAGTGAGGATCAGCATTGCAGTTAAGAGGCCCTGTAACTACGTTGTGGAACATCCGTAAAGGTAGCCCATAGAAGATCAAAGTAGAGTGGAAATTGTGCCAAAACAAAAAGGGTTACAGGGAGGCAAGCAGCCACGTATATTGGAAGAGCAAGATAGTGAAGCTCATCCATGAGCACGAAGAAATGTCCAGCACAAAATGACACCAACATGGAAGTAATCGACATGAACAAGGAAGTCAAACCAACCAGTAACTTCCTGGGCAAGCTTTTGTTGAAGTCTTGCTCTTGAAATCGAGAGGTAAGTATAGATAAGAACATGACCAAGGCCGTTATAGAGCAGCCCAAGGCTACGAGTGCTGAGATGGCAAACAGTTGGAACTCTCGCTTGTCTTCAAGTATTGGGTGGCCACTTTTTGGGTGGTCACTCTCTTGTCTGACACCACCAGGCACAGTGGCCGCCGTGGCAAAGGCTACCGTGGCAATTAGTGCTGCCACCACCGAGCATGATTCTGAGGTTTTGTTCAGCCAATCGGCAGCACTTTTGGCAAGTTGCTTATGAGTTTTGGTGAAGACAACATCTGCGGTTTCCTTCTTATTGTTGTATCGGCTAAAGAAATCAGGTGGCATTGCCTCTTTCACAAACTGCATCAGCAATTACATTAAGATAATCCGAATGCATATAGTACTATCACAGAAAAAACAATATATATATAGAGAGAGAGAGAGATAGAAATAAGCCAAAACACATGAATTAGACATTATGTACATGTATGCTGTTATTACATTGTACCATTTGTGTTCCCATTGCATTTGAAGAGCTTCGCCAGGGATGAGCCAAGGGTTGTAGTCACCAAGTCTGGCTGCCAAATGCAGCGCACTATTTTCATCCTTATCCAACTGATGGAATAAGCTCTCCTTGTGAATATTATTCTTCAGGAAGAACTGACACACGTGAGGTTGCCTGTGTTCTACAGCTAATAACACTATGTTCTTCTTATCCTCATTTAGATCATGTAAAGCTACTGGAAATAACTTCACAATTTTCTCTATTATTTCCATTACACCATTCTTTGCAGCCACCAATATAGAAGTCTCCTTGGTTCTCCTTTTATGAAGTTGCTTATCTTCTGGACAGTTTGAATATCAAACACGTAACCATCAATTAAATTTTATCATCCAATGCTTCTTGTCATATAATGTTAGTCTTTACCTTTGTCTACTGCGAATAACATTATGTTTTTATCTTCATTCAGATATTGACTGGCCTCTGGGAATATCTCCACAAGTTTCTCCATTGTTTCCATATTCACACCACTCTTTGCAGCCACCAACATAGGAGCATTCTTGGTCCTAGTCTTAGGATTCTGCTCACCATCTGCACAATTTAATTAAAGGAATGCCAAACGCGTGTTTATTACTACAACTAATCATCAAATGGTTCTAGAGGAAATGTGACAGCATAGTTAGGTGTAAGACAGCAGCGTAAATCACATATTATTCACTGATTATGGCTATAGCTATATATTACAAGACCTTGTCAATCAATCCCACTTATATCGGGATACAGGAGAGCAAAATAGGGAATAATCTAGAGAAACAGGAAATAAGGAAATAACTAGGGAATAAGGAAATAATTTTCAGTGTACCCTAACTCTCCCGTGACTTATATTATTTACACATATTTACATAATTACCACACTCCCCCTCAAGTTGGACTATAGATATTTATCATATCCAATTTGCTCATAAAAAACTTGAAGATATCTTCTGATAGGCCCTTGGTTAGGATGTCTGCAAGTTGTTGCCTTGTTGGCACATAAGATAAACAGATAATCCCTTCCTCGACCTTTTCTCTGATAAAATGACGATCAACCTCAACATGTTTAGTTCTGCTGTGCTGAACTGGATTCAATGCCATACTTAGAGCTGCCTTGTTTTCACAGTACAGCTTTAGTGGACTAATAATGGTTACTTGTGCCTCTTGGGTCACCCTTTTAAGCCACAACCCTTCCATAATTCCTTGAGCCAGGGCTCGCAGTTCTGATTATGCACTGCTTTTAGAGACAACTCTCTGCTTTTGACTTTGCCAAGTAACCAGATTCCCCCAAACAAACGTACAGTATCCAGAGGTCGACCTACTATCTTCCTGGTCTCCTGCCCAATCTGCATCAGTATAAATCTCAACTGATCTTGACTCATTCTTTTTGAAGAAGAGTCCTTGACCAGGAGTACCTTTCAGGTATCTGAGGATTTTATAAGCAGCATCCAAATGCTTCTTCTTTGGAGAATGCATATGCTGACTTGCCATACTAACTGCAAAGGCAATGTGAGGACGAGTATGAGAGAGATAGATAAGCTTACCAACAAGTCTTTGGTACTGCCCTTTATCTGTTGGGGTTTCGTCCTTCTCTTGTTTCTTTCTTCGAGCAGCTTCTTCCTTTGTCTTTGCAGGTTTACAACTTTTCTTGGCCTTCTTTGTAGTGCTTATAGGGACTACACTTGGTCTACACCCAAGCATACCTGTCTCCTTAAGCAAATCAAGAATATATTTTCGTTGCGAAACATATATACCCTTGCGAGATCTTGCCACCTCCATACCTAGAAAATACTTTAAGTTCCCAAGGTCCTTGACCTCAAACTCTTTATTAAGGGCTTCCTTGATCCGAGTAATCTCCTCAACATCATTTCTAGTTAGTACAATATCATCCACATACACAATCAGAATAGTGATGGATGTGTCCTTCTTGAGAACAAACATCGTGTGATCTGATAAACTATGAGTATAGCCTTCAGACTTAAGTACCTTAGAAAAACGATCAAACCAAGCACGATGAGATTGTTTCAGGCCATAGATAGATTTTCTCAGTTTACACACCTGATTAATCCTACCCTTATCAAATCCTGGTGGGAGATTCATATACACTTCTTCTTGTAGCTCACCATTTAAGAATGCGTTCTTAATATCAAGCTGTTGGAGAGACCAATCAAGATTGGCAGCAATTGAAAGAAGAACTCTGATAGTATTTAATTTTGCCACAGGAGCAAATGTCTCATTATAGTCAATTCCATGTGTCTGCGAGAAGCCTTTAGCAACTAGGCGAGCCTTATACCTATTAAGAGTACCATCTGCATTGAACTTAGGAGAAAATACCCATTTACAGCCAACAGATTTCTTTCCTTTAGGAAGGTCAACTACCTCCCAGGTGTCATTTTTCTCAAGAGCTTTCATCTCTTCAAGGACTGCATTTTTCCACTCCGGAACTTCAAGAGCTTCATGGATATTATTGGGAATCCTGATCTCATCAATACTAGTAACAAAGGTATGGTGAGTATGAGAAAGTGCAGAATATGACACATACTTTTGTATTGGATGCTTGGTGCAAGAACGAGCCTTCTTCCTCCTGGCAATGGGTAATTCTAACTCAGTAATCTCAGTATCCTGATCTTCCTCATCCTCCTCACCTGTAACTTCAAGAGTCTCCACTGGTTCAGGGATTGGCACACCTGAAGAAAGAGATACCTTACCACCACGTTTGTTTCTACGTGAGTATACTCCATGCTCCTTAAATCTTTTATTGCCAATCTCATCTCCCCCTGGTTTAGGTAACAATGGGACACTCAGAGTGGAATTCTCGGTTCTAGGTGGTATAGGCTCAGGAATAGGCTCCTCAAACTGAGATTCACACAACTTCTCCCCCTGAATCGAAGAAGAGAAATAGTAGGGTTCAGACTCAACAAAGGTGACATCACGGCTAACAAAGAGACGACGGGAGACAGGATCAAAACACTTGTAACCTTTTTTAGAGTTAGAGTACCCAAGGAAAATACACTTAACTGCACGAGGATCGAATTTTGAAGGGGGTTGATGGAGGTGAACAAAATCAGAGCAACCAAATAAACGGAGTGGAAGAGACAGATCTAGATGAGATACATTATGAGTTTCACGGAGTTCGTCAAGAGGAGATAGGTAGGAGATAACACGAGAAGGACTCCTATTTATTAAATGAGTGGCAGTGAGGAGTGCCTCTCCCCAAAAATATTTAGGCACATTACATGTGTCAAGGAGAGCTCTAGTGACCTCAAGAAGATGCTTATTTTTGCGTTCAGCAATACCATTTTGTTGTGGTGTGTGAGAGCAACTACTTTTATGCACAATCCCTTTTATGCCAATCGTCTTCCCCGATGAGAGATCCTGAAAGTAACAGTGAGTTGGAAAAAAATGAGCAGAACAATTAGCGTGCTTAGTCAACTTGCTAATAGACAATAGATTACAAGCCAAATGAGGAATATGTAAAACGGACTCTATATGAAGTGAGTCAGATAAATGAACATTGCCTTTACCAGCGACAGCAGATAAGGTTCCATTCGCTGTTTTAATTTTTTCTTTTCCTGACAAAGGAAGGTAGGTAACAAACATGCGGGAGTCTGAAGTCATGTGGTCTGAGGCTCCCGTGTCAACAACCCATTTCAAGGGTGAAAAAGACGAATTTAAAGCAATAGAACCAGTACCTTTGTCAGCAAATGAGGCAGATGCAGGGTGCTTCTGCTGAACTTGCATCCCTTTCAGGATTTCTAGCAGTTGACTAATATGCTCAGTGTTGATAGGAGCCGGCATGGAAGAAGACTGATTGTTACTGGATTCAGGAGACACCTGATTTGCTTTTGGCTTGCTCTTACGAGGTTTCCAATCAGCTGGTTTCCCGTAAATATCCCAACACTTATCTCGGGTGTGTCCAACTTTCTTACAATGATCACAGGTCGGCCTCGCTTTTGAGGTAGGGGCCACGGGTGCTGCACTTTTACTCACAAAAGCAGACAAGTCAGGTCCATTAACAGAGTTTTTGGGTTCCTGTGTCATTACCTGGTAACATGATTCCTCCCTACGAACCTCGGCAAACACTTCCCGAATTGACGGGAGAGTAGTTTGGTTCAAAATTCTGCTTCGAACCTCCTTGTACTCTGGATTAAGACCAGCTAGAAAAAGGAGAACTCGTTCAACTTCAGTGTTACGCTTGCTACGAGCTGCATCTTCTGGGGACTTCCATTCTTCCTCGGTTAGAAGGTCCAGCTCCTGCCAAAGACCAACAAGCTCCAACCAGTACTCGGTAACACTCTTGGTTCCTTGCGAAGACTTCCAAATCTGTCGTTGAATGTCATAAACCAATGACAGGTCCTTTGAGTCTGAGTAAGAGTCTCGGACAGCCATCCATATATCATTTACCGTCGGAAGATATATGAAACTACGCTTCAGCTGAGGAGACATAGCGTTGATGAGCCATGACGAGATAATGGCATTGTCCATGGTCCACTGCTTCATCTCCGGAGACTTCGGATCAGATGGTGCCTTAACCACACCAGTAAGAACATCAAGCTTTCCTCGGCCAGCAATTGCAAGCTTGACAGCTTGAGCCCAGTCCCGATAGTTGTGGGCTGTGAGCTTTTCAGAGACAATGGTTCCATCAAGAGAGGTGGAATTGACTTTCAAAAAATTAGAGGAGGACGATAATGGGTGTGTCACCTCCATTAAGGATGATACGCTGGACAGAGAAGACGAGTTGAGGGGCTGGAACGCTGGGTTCAATTCGGACAGGGGATTGAACACGGAAGAAGGTGAGTTTGACCCAACCACCGAATCATATGACAACTGGAACGGAGGTTGCAACTCGGAAAGAGGGTCGAACAGGAGGGACGACGAGTCTGACTCAACCGCCGGCTGGAATGGTGGTTGCGACTCGGACAGGGAGGACGACTCGGACTCGTGTTCGGGCGAAGAATTTAGGTCAGGGCCGCTGGGCTCTGATACCATGTAAGACAGCAGCGTAAATCACATATTATTCACTGATTATGGCTATAGCTATATATTACAAGACCTTGTCAATCAATCCCACTTATATCGGGATACAGGAGAGCAAAATAGGGAATAATCTAGAGAAACAGGAAATAAAGAAATAACTAGGGAATAAGGAAATAATTTTCAGTGTACCCTAACTCTCCCGTGACTTATATTATTTACACATATTTACATAATTACCACATTAGGTGATGCCAGTCTTTACCTTTGTCCTGTGTACTGCTAGGTTGGTCATCTTGTGATATCGATGGCGCACCAAAGCCTTCGGTGGGCTTGCTCCCATCATCCTCGTACTCATAAGTGGAAGCGCAATCAAGAAGTTTATCGACTATCTGAACAGACCATGTATGGGTCTCCTTTTTCCGATATATCTTACTCAATTCCTCAGATCCTGGGGGAAATTCAAAATATATCATAAGCATATAGAAATTATAAGTATCTCATGCGTGTCATCATTTATGTATATTCAGTATGAAATGTAAAAGTCAATAAGCATGCATACCTTTCCCCAAAATTATCATAAGTAGCAGATAAAAGAACTTGATCAAATCGCAACAGGTTTCGTAATTAACTGGAAATAACGGACTCTCCCGACCTCCATCACCTCCCACTCCGGGATCTTCCGCATCGATATCTTTGGTAACATCAGGTCTGCGCACTACTGGAAATTGAAAGCACACGCCAATTTAACAAGCAATTATATATGCCAACAAGTTCTTCTTAACAAGGGCATCGAAGGAAGAAATTTACATAGATGGTGTGAGATTCGAATGTAAAATTATAGATATATATATATATATATATATACCAACAGTGACAGCTCTTTTTATTAGCCTGAAAAAATCCCACAATGTATTATAGTTATCTGGACGATCATGGCTGTCCTGGGCTGCACTTTGGCGTGTCTGACGTTCACATGATGGCCTTTCTTTCTTAAGCTTCTCAACATATATAACTTCAACACAAACAAACTTAGTACGCATATATTATTAATATCATGCATGACTGATGAATCAAATAGGATCTAACCGTGCAAGAATGAAGAATATAATAACACTAATCAAATGCTTACATACAGTGATAAATGATGTTTTCCATCCGTCCAAGTCGGCTTCCGCTTCTGAAAGCACAGGGCTTTGATGCCAGCAAGTGCAGAGGAGACAGTCCTTCCTCATTCATCCAATTCGCAAGCTCTATATACAGATGGATTATCTGAAATGCAAGATCTATATACATGCACCATAGCATTAATGAAATGACGTTATATTTGATTAGTGGAAGTTAATGACTTGACAAAGAATGAATGAATTTATACGTACCAAAGTAGTCACCATTGATTGCACAATGAAGGAAAGTGTCACTATTGTTCCTTCTACAGTTATCATAGGAGGGGCCAGTGGTGATTTCAGGGTTTCGGATGTAATGAAGGGAAAGAAAAGCTTGTTTTCTACCATGGAGAGCAGCCAAGAAGAGAGGAGTTTCGCCATCAACGTTACGAACATCTACTAAGGTATGTTCCATGCTGGCAATTATGCGACAAATTGTGACATTTCCCATGGAAGCTGCCAAATGCAAGGCAGTGTTGTTTCTATTATTAAGAGTTCGCAAAGCCTTTTCATTTTTCTGCGACTTTATGGCGTCTACCATCTTCTTCACCACTTGCTCTTTCCCACTGGAGACTGCTATGTGCAAAGCAGTGTGGCCAGAGCCAGAGACTTTGGCTTCGTGAAGCGTCTTACCTTGCTTGTACATATCAATGACCTTGTCCCATTCTCCTCCCATGGCATATGAGAATAGTTTCTTCTTGTTTTCTCTCTCGTCGGCCATGGCTTTAGGTAGGCCGGTAGGTAGGTAGCTCTGGTTCGTTTCAGCTTAATTATGAGGCAGCTAGTTAATTAGTATGCAGTGATAGGTCCTCGTTTTAATAATCATCAGCAAGGAGATAGCTAAGGTTTATGATGGTGAGCTTCTTTATGGCCATAGTTTGCTCACTTATCAAGTTATTCCCCAAACATATGCATTATGGCTACGCACGGAGCTTGCCGAAGAAGGAAAAAGAAAAAGCACAAGAATGTTTTACGAGCAAAAAATAGTAATGTAATATATTTACATGACTATATTCATGTTAATATATGCGTATGAGAAAATTCCAGAAAAAGACTCTCGAATTACCAAAAGGACAGTTTGATACAACAAATTTTGAAAATGATAGTTCAGTACAATGTCTGAATTGTCCTTCAAAAAATTTAAAGGAAAAGTCGGAAATGCCTTTGGTTCAATTTTTTTTTACATAATGGCCCACCACCACCGGCGGTGGGGCCCACCACGCCACTTGGAGGTGACCCCACCCCGCCACGTAGCAACCCCACAACACGTCATGTGGCGGGTGTCCCTTATAAAAAAGGGACACAAAATGTGGGAGGTGGAGGCCACCAAGTCTGATCATAATATATGTTACAACAAAAATATATATACCATATTTCATTCTTCTTTTAATATTTTTCCAAAATCGTATAAGGGATTACCAATATGTTTCTATCCAATTACCAACATCATTACCAACTTCTTTCTGCTTGTTACCATAATCGCTTAAGGGAATCCCAACTTCTCATAAGGGATTCCCAATTTGTTAAGGAATTACCAACATTCCTGGAACCAATTACATGTAATGGTAATATACATGTTGATAAATAGTAACAAGTAGGAAGATTTGGTGAACTATTTTGGAAGTTGGTAATTGGTAATATACATGTTGGTAATCCCTTAACAAAAGTTGGTTCTGGTAACAAGTAGGAAGATTTGGTAAAGTAGTTAGGAAGTTGGTAATTGGTAATATACATGTTGGTAATCCCTTAACAAAAGTTGGGAATCCCTTATGAGAAGTTGGGAATTCCTTGAACGTTTCTAGTAACATAATTATGAAGTTGGGAATTGGTTCTACAACTGATTTTGGGAATCCCCTTAAGGGAAGTTGGGAATCTCTTATTCGAAGTTAAAGGAAGTTGGTAATCCCTTATGGGAATTCGGTAATCCCTTACACCAAGTTATGAGAAGTTAGGAATTTGGTATTATTCATGTTGGTATTTGTATTTGTATTTTGGAAGTTGGGAATTGGTTATATTTATGTTGGTAATCCCTTGACAAAAGTTGGTAATACCTTATGAGAATTTGGGATTCCCTTGAGCGATTCTGATAGCAGGCACATATATTTGGTATTTTTATTTTGCAAGTTGGGAATTAGTTATATTCATGTTGGTAATCCATTGACAAAAGTTGGTAATACCTTATGAGAAGTTGGGATTCCTTTGAGCGATTCTGGTAACAAGCATAAAGAAGTTGGTAATGATGTTGGTAATTGGATAGAAACATGATGGTAATCCCTTATCTGAATTATTCAGTAATCCCTTATACGATTTTGGAAAAATATTAAAAGAACAATGAAATATGATATATATATATATATATTTTTGTTGTAACATATATTATGATAAGATTTGGTGGCCTGGTGGCCAAAGCTGAGGGGTGGGTTTGATTCCCACCCCCTACATTTTGTGTCCCTTTTTTATAAGGGACACCCGCCACGTGGCGTGTTGTGGGGCTGCCACGTGGCGGGGTGGGCCCCACCAACGATGGTGGCTGGTGGTTGTGGTGGGCCATTATGTAAAAAAAATAATTGAATCAGGAGCATTTTCGACTTTTCTTTTAAATTTGTTAAATGACAATTCAGACATTGTACTGAACTCTCCTTTCCGAAATTCATTGTACCAAACTGTCCTTTTGATTATTTGAGAGTCTTTTTCTAGAATTTTCCCTATGCGTATTTAATTTGAGGGATGGGAATTCCAAAATGAGTGAGCAATGAGCAAGATGCGTGATTCTCAAATACCAACATGCACGTTGATGCCTTTTTCTGTTTTATTTGGTGCTTGGTGTTGGGGGGACAATAAAATTGTGAAAAACATGAGTGAGTAAAGAAAGTGAAAAAGAGGAGGCAAATAAAAAAGAAATTAAAGTAGAATGGCAAGCGTAAAGTATTAGTTATTACTTGAAACACTTTTGATAGCTCAACGTCTTCTACTTCTACTTATTATTTAATCAAGAGTTGAGATCCAGCCTTTTGGCACTTAATCTTTGGCCCACTCTGTGCCCCGCAAAAAGCAAAAGTGGCTTAATCACAAGTCTCTCCGCTCCAAGAAAGCTAAGCATCATTTGCTTAAACCATCACCTTTTATTTAATCAAACCACCATTTTTCCCTTTTTGGTAATCTACGCATTAATCAATTACTTGAGTTATAAGTAACTAACTCATTTGGTCGGCACCTTAGTTGTCAAGTTCTTCTAATTAATTTGCAGGTCATCAACTCAAATACATCTCCGTTTGCATTTGGACTAACAGCTCCATCCACTTAACTAAGTATGTGAAATCATCCCACTAAAATAGCCATGTGCAATATTAACTAGATTCTATATCATAAGTTAAGGAAATTCTAGTTTGGGAGAAAATTAAATGGTGGCTCTAAAACATATTGATATATATGATTGAACGGATTAGTTTTTTTATTTATGTCATGGTAGCTTTTTAGATTACTCTGTATTGTTTTTTTTTCCCGGTAAGAAATTAATCTGTATTGTTATCAACATAAAACTATAATAAAATTAGAAGTTAGTAATATTTGTTGAATCAACTTTTGGGGGGGGGGGGTGTTGGATGCGCTTGTCGTAGAAACACTACTAAAAGGTACCTTTATATATATGAAGTGGTAACTGTTGCCTTTTTTAGATCATATTACCAGGTATCCAAGTAACGGACTACTCAAATTTTGGGGTTCATAACTTCCACTACCGACGCACGTGTCTCTTCTAGGACTTGAAGTCAAGATCTCAGAGGATCTAGCGGTGTCTTACACTATTAAACCAACTATGTATTGGTTTACTATTAAAAGGTACTCAGCGAAGCTATCAAAGATTATCGTTGTTGGAGCTTGCTGAAGGACACAAATAATATTTATAAAAAGGGAGTACAAAAAATAAAAATCTGCTAGCCTTGACTCATATCGGCCTGAATTCAGAGAAATTCAAAAAGATAATTGTAGAGGATTTAACTTATTAAGATTCATCCATATGAGAAATGGATTTTAGTTTCGGTAGTGAGTTATGAGAAATGGATTTAGTTTTGGTAGTGAACGTATATTATGGAGCATCGCATCCTTATCAGTATATTGCAAAAAAAGTTAGATCATCCAAATTTAATTTGAAAATGTATAGATTTAAAGCTTTGAATATTGTATAATTTTAAATAATAAATTTTAATTTTTTAAAATAAGATTTGGAAAACTATTTCTATTATAGATTATATTTCTATTAAAATAAAATATATACATATAATTAAATTATTTAATTAAATTGTATCAAAATGATCACTCTGGACCAATAAATTAAATCTGTTCTTTGTTGGTCACATTAGAATGAAACGATGATTTTATAACAAAGGCATGGTTCAACTAGCCAATAATAATTAATCCCGAAAATCCCATATGTGACACCAAAATTTTTAATATTATACTAATGTATTTTAACTGTTTTATAACCATTTGTTCTTTTTCAAAGGACAAAAGATCTCTGAGAGCTCTTTCCTGAATCCGAAAGAGAGTATTTGGGTTCTCCCAATAACTAAAAAGTGTACCATGCCTGAATCTACTAAGATTCGTGGTGGTGGAGAAACTGGATAAAAAAATGATTCTAATAATCTCTTTTTTTTTTCTAGTTACTTCGTTCTCTATTTCTATTTAATAGAATCCTTAGAAGAAGTATTTTTTTTTTCATCAAGCTAAAAACAATATGTCATATCTCTAGTAAACTAAAGTAATCGTTACTCATATTCTATTTTTTTTTTGGATAGCCACTGATTTATCCCTATTTTATCATGGTATTTTATATTTTATTTAGGGATTTTATCATTAATATTGAGCTAAAATGCATTTATTATGATTAAATTGAATTAAAGATAATTATGTGTAAAAATGAGCCAAATAAGGGAATAATTGTCACATTTGATTGATTATTTTTGAGTGATTAATTTTTGGGATTCAAGGTATTGGTTAATTTTTCCTTGTAGAAAATGAAGAAAAGGGGTTGAAATTGCTGTTTCTGATATTTAGAGAAAATTACAGAAAATGACCCAGAATTCTGAAAAGTTGTAGACCTGTTAGGAGAAAATTATAGAAACCGGCCCAAAACTTCCAAAAATTTCACAGAAGGCCCAGTTTCCGAAAATCAGCGTGATGGAGGGTTTATATCAGGTTTTTTCGACTTTCAGAAGGGGAGACAGCGGCGCACAAGAGTCCTATAGTAACCCAACATCAATCTTTCATCAAGAATCATTCTTTCTCACCAATCTTCACAAATTTCACCTCTTTTCTACCATCATCCACCATCTTCTTCCTCTTTCTTTCCCCTTTCTTCATCTCATCTTCCATAAAAAAACATTGCAACCACCCATCCATGGCTTCTTGGTGTAACAAACAACTTGTAGTAGTGATTTACATCATGAGTGGTTAATCTTTTTGGGCTTCTTGGAGAGGATGATCTAGCTTGAGCTATGAAGCTTCTTACAGGGGAGTTATTTATTTTACATCTACTTGCCTAATTATATTTCAATTTCCTATGTTAGGTTTTGTTATATGATTGTGGAACTGAGATTTGTCGTTTAATTTCTCTGTGTGGATTGATTTAACTTTGTAGTAGTGATTGGGATTTGTAACTTGTTGCTTGGATTTCTATTTCCTATTTTTAAGTTCATTGGAATTATATTATCTATGATCGTTTGATTGATTGTATGATTTAATTGAACTTAGCATTTGTCTCTGTGAGCAATTGCATTTAGAGGACCAAGTTGCTTTGAACAATTTCGATTACACACTAAGTGATTATAAAAAATGGTTTAATTGGTAATTATAGCCTAATGTTTAGAAATAATTGTTGATTAAATACATTTGACCCAAATCGTGTTTGGGGTTTGCAATTTGACTTAGTGATAAATTTACTCCCATACATTTTCTCAAGTAAGGATAGCTAGTATTTCATCTCCAAGGAGCATATCTTTATTAATTTTTCTCAAATCCAATTTCATCAAGTCATTCTCCGTTTGTTGAAAAAACAAAAAAAATAGTAGCTTAGGATTTATTTTAATTGCATTCACAAGTAGTTTGATAGATATAATTAATCTCAAAACCCATTTTAATGATGCTTTTGATACTTAGTTTAGCCTAGGATTTCAAATAAAGAGGCTCCGCGAGAGAATCGACCCGTGTTGTGTTATATTGCATAATTTGGAATTTTTTAATTTAACCCAAGACGACTAAAGGTGTTAAATCAGCCACATACAATTAAAAAAAAGGAATAAATTAAAAACTTTTCTATCAAAACATTTAACTAATACCTTCTTCTTTTGAAATGGGCTTTTCTGATAAATTGATTTTATCCAAACTTTATATATAAAACACTACAAAAAAACCGTGGATTTGTCACGGTTAAAATCGTGGGTTTGTCACGGTTATAACCGTGACAAATCCTACCGTGGCAAGCTGAGCTTGTCACGGTTTAAACCGTGACAAATTAAACCGTGGTTTTTTTTCTCTAAATTAAATTATTGATATTTTTTCTAAAATAATATTTAAAATAAGATCGTATTTTTATTTAAAATTACATACACTATTAAACTATCTGTCACAGATCGTATTTTTATTTAGAATAATATTTCTCATTATTCTAAAATAGACACTCTGCAACTAAAATAAAAAAAAAATTATAACCAAATAAATAAGATAACTGGTTTGAAATGAAATCGCCTAGAAAAAATGAATCAGGCTTGTATAAGCCGGATGAGAGAAAAAAGAGAAGAGAATGGAGAGGAGAATAGTGTATGAAATGTAAGGGGAAGGGGGTTTATATAGGAGGTTTTATCAAGCGTGACAAACTACTTTGTCACAGTTTAAACCGTTACAAAGTGGTTCGGTTTAAACCGTTACAAAGTTTTTTTTAAAAAAAAATTTGTTTGTCACGGTTTTTTAGTACAACTGTGACAAATTCCAAACATTTGTCACGGTTGTGCTAAACTGTGACAAAATAACCGTTACTAATCATGTATTTTTTTGTAGTTAAACCAAGTGGTTTATAAAACAACTACCATTATATATGTTTCTTATTATAAGTCCACCATAACTACTTCTCACATACTAAGGAGTGGAAGTTATAGCATTAAATATATGCTCCTTTTAAAAAAATTTCCCATTTTGCCCTTATTTAAGAATAAGTATTAAAATAATATTTTATACATTATAAACCTCCTCTCTCATCTTCCCTATTTCCAGTATAGGGGTAAAATAATCACAGTAACATTAATTGATTCTAAAGTGGACTTATATTTAGGAACAAAAACTTTGTGATAGTATAATCAGGAACAAAGTGGTATATAGATAAGGTCATTCTATAGTATCTAATCCTATTTGATAATGTTTGGGGTGTCAAGACCTATTATATATACACACATGTGTTACCTGATTATGTACGGAATTACGGATACCCATTTATATCTCTAATAGAATACTAAGGCTACCTCAGTCGATAACCTCTTTTTACTTGTATATGTTATAGTGTTGTACTGAGAATAGATGTACATACAACTTTATATTGTACTACACAAACTCTATGCTTGTTTAGTTGTTTACCTACTTATCTTATAACATATACATACAGGTAAAAACTAATTGCTGTCATGTGATAGCTGGGGACATTGTTCATCGTTTAAATACTGATCAACAAAGAGAATGATGCTCTGCTTTAATGGCCACATCTTGCTCGCTTATCAAGTTATTCCCCAAACGGATGGTTTCAGTGGATCCAATATGGGGCTAGCCGCAAAGAAAAAGGCAAAACAATATTTACAAGTAAAAACTAGAGACAACTGTGTTGTGTTACTATACATGTTGATACACACAAGCACTTATGTTTGTGCGATGGGAATTCCCAAAAGAGATCAATAAAGGGTGTAATTTGCAAAAAGCCAGTGGGTTACCAAACTACATATTCATGCTTTTTTTGTTTTAGGCTGGGGAACAGTGTGAAAAAACATGACTAAAGAAAGTAAGGAAAATGAAAAGAAAAAAGAGTGAAGGTGCAAAAATAGTAATGGTAATATGTAAAAAGGGCACCTGGCAACATCCTAAATCCAAGGGTGTAAGATTAGATATATTAAAGTTTTCTTGTACAAATTTGTCCCTCCAATTAAGAAGAGTTAGTGGCCGTTAAATGTAGATGTGGGCCCCAAGCCATGTGTTTCCAAATTGATGATGTGCACATGTTGACCGTCGACGTGGCATCCCTACTAAACAATCCAGATTCCTCATCAACATCACAGCCACCTCCCTCATGCATCACCGCCGGAGCTTCTTCCATCAATGGTTTCTGCGTGTGTGAACAACAACGCCACATCCCCGTGTCTTTTTTCCCTTGATTTTTTTGACATCTTCAAACTCAGGTATGTGAGACAGTGAGAATGACGTCAGAGTTTCCCAAAAGAAAGCCATTGTTGAGAATTGTTCTCGCCGACCATGTCAGTGGCGTCACCATCTCTGGCGCTAGCCGCCACCGCACCACCACCACCAGTAGTGCAACCCCGCCGACAACCACTCCGCTACCACAACCCTTTATCCACCTCCGGCGACTTTGTCAGGTCAGTGCCTCCTCCGGCACAATCGCAGCTACCTTAGGCAACAACACCCCTTCCGTTAGTTACTCCAAGTCCAAAGAATGAATCTTGATTTCCCCAACCCACTTTAGACCAAAACTTTGACTCTCTCTCTCTCTCTCTCTCTCTCTCTCTCTCTGTCTGTGTGTGTGTGTGTGCAATCACTCTTCCCTTCTTGATTCACCCCAAGGTAACCCGTTATCTTTATCAGGTTTAGACGTTCAGTCAATAAACTCGTGATATTTCCTAATCAGGAATAACTTTTGGAAACTCAAATTCTTATATTAAGAATTAAGAGTATTTTGGCCCACTGTTCCCAACAAAAAGCAAAAGTTGCTTAATCGTGTCACACACCTCTGCTATTTGCTATCCTCTGTTATTTGCCTGATGGTAACAGCTCCTCTTGCCAGGTAAGCGGAGTCCAATCCCAGCACGTGAGCTTGGGGAAAAACTCGGCAACAATAAACCCGTTTCTTTTTAATCACATAAGTAAGCGAAGCTTAATTTTTTCCCCAGTCCCAAAAAAAAAAGATTATTTTTTTCCCATTCCCTGATCAGTTTACGAGCAGACCTACGTGTCATGATCATTTTAATTGTAGGCAAGGGATTGGCTTATGTGATGTCCCATCCTAATCAGCTGCCTCTCCTTTGTTATCTTCCCACTGTTATCATATGGCTGTTTTATTGCATAGTGAAATTTGAATAAGGTCACGGATATGGTTAATCAGCTGGAAACAGAGGCATACCGACAGAATCCAGTTTCATATTTTCATAACCATAAAAATTCGCCAAAAATATCCTAAAATTAAAGTGATGTAATCTGCATATTTGGATAGACATTGAGGAACAAATCATCACAATACTTAATTGACTCTATCTACTTTCCACAATTACAAACTTCCTAGCAGGAGCAGACGTGGATTGAGATAAGAATTGCAGCCAAACTAGGAAAATTAATTATTCAAAACTCCAGAAATCTCAAATGTAAATCACACACACACCGTTCGTTCCTGAAGCAGCAATGGCGAGAAGAACATCAATATCTGCCCTGTCCTTCTTCATCGCTTTCTCCACTCTCCTCACATCTCACTATTCCAACGCCTACCCCCTCTCAACACAAAACCGATGGATCATGGACGAATCCACCGGCAAAAGATCCAAACTGGTGTGCGTGAACTGGGCAGGCCATCTTGAGCCGATGATTCCAGAAGGTTTAGACAAGAGGCCATTGAAGGAACTAGCGGGTGAAATAGGGAAGCACAACTTCAATTGCGTGCGCCTCACATACGCAATATACATGTGGACAAGGTACAAAGATCGAATTGTGGGGGAGACCCTAGAGGGATTGGATATTCCAGAGGTGGTGGAAGGGATTAGGAGGGAGAATGAGTGGGTGATGAAGAAGACGCATGTGGAGGTGTTTGAGGAAGTGGTGAAGGAGATTGGGAAGCAGAAGAAGGTGAAGGTGTTGATTGATAATCATGTGAGTGAACCCAAATGGTGTTGCGATGATGAAGATGAGAATGGATTCTTCAATGACAGGCATTTTCATCCCATTGAGTGGGTGAAAGGTCTCACCTTGGCTGCTCAACGCTTTTCTGGGAATTCTGCCGTACGTATCTCTGTTTTTTTTATTAAGCAAAATTGAATGTTGCAGTCAATTTAGTAGCTTTATTGTGTTTTTATGTTGATTAAGGTGGAAGATGAAGGGTACATAAATTTACACTCATGCTATGATGCTATGCAAATATTTTGCTTAAAAAAAAATTGGTCAAAACCAAGTTCTACTGGCTACTTATACCTTTGCTTTAACAAGAGTTCTTATCCCATGGATTAACTTTTCAGGAAGGAGCGAAATTGAGCGGTGGGAAAAAAAAATTTTATTTCAATTTATTTAAATTATAGTGGGTTAAATTTTTTTTTTCGATGGAATAAAACAGAGCACAACAAAATTATGTTGGCATATCAGCTAAGACCCTCTCAACTATAAAATCCGGCGGATTCTGAAACAAACTTAATCCCTTCTCCAGCTTCAATGCTTCCTTTGCCAATAAATCAGCTACCATGTTCGCACTTCGACTACACCACTCTACATTGACCACCCAATCCCGATTTAAAAGCTGTAGAATCTGTGCAAGGAGATCCCCATGTGGATGAACATTGTCCCAACCTTCATAGATATACTCTACTAGTTGCAAACAATCAGTCTGCACTACTATCTTCCGCCAATTTAAGTCCCACGCTCTCTTCAATCCCCATACAACAGCCCATATTTCTGCAAGAAGACTATCTCCAAAACCCACATTGAGCATGAAACCCGCTAGAACTTTACCGTCATGGTTGCGAGCTACTCCTCCTCCTGCCGCAGCTATTCAGACTACTATACGCCCCATCTACATTAATTTTTATCCACCCTACATGTGGTGGCTTCCAAGACGACGATGCATCAAGGTCCCCAACTGTTGCATTAACATTATACTCAGACCATTTGATCATTGCACGAGCTTGAGCTATTAAAGTGGCTGACCCAACTGCTCTATCCTCAAAAACTGCTGCATTCCGATTTAGCCATAATAATCTACAAACCACTGCAAACCATGTAAACCATTTCTGATTCATAACTTTGGCACCTTGTGATACATTCCATGCCACCCATCTTCCCACAATAGAGAAAGAGTAAAATCTGGTATAAAGCTCCTTAGGTAATATCTTATTCCAAACCTCTCTCGCAGCATTGCAATCACGTAACGCATGCAAAGAATTTTCTGCACCAAGCATGCAGAGTTGGCACCGAACATCCCCTTGCATCCCTCGAGTCACTCGACTTTCATTTGTTAACAGTATATCCTTTAAGCAGAGCCACAAGAATGTTTTATTACGCTGAGGAATGGGTAACTTCCAAACCTTACTCCAGGTCCCTCTATATGGAGAGTTTATTGAATGATTCAACATATTATAAGAAGATCTTACTGTGAATCTACCATCATTAGACGCACCCCACCTTGGTATATCCACCCAACCTCTAGGTCCATTAGGAAAATTCCTCTCAATTGCTCCAATTATTTTAGCAGGCAAGAACTGAGCAAAAGAATTCCAATCCCAACCTCCCGAAGCTGTCGTATACTCACAAACTTTCACCTTCAAAAACGATTCGGGTACCATACAGACTGCTTAATGCTTCAGCCTTTCATGATTAGGAAGCCAACAATCTGACCAGAAACAAGCTTTACTCCCATCACCCAATTTCCAAGCAATTCCTTTCATAGTGTTCTCCCAATTCTTTTGAATTCCCTTCCAAACCTGAGAGGCTCCTCTCTTACATACTATATTGGGAACTATGTCATCCCCACACTTACACTTTTCTCTCAACAAGCTAACCCACAATGTATCTCTTCTAGTCATCAAACCCCATCCTAATTTCATCATGAATGCGGAATTCTGTTTACTAACTTGACGAAAACCTAAACCCCCTTCCTCCTTTGGTCTACAAACATCTTCCCATGCTACTAATTAAATGAACCTTCCTTTTGGACCTTGTACTTCCCCAAAGGAAACCACGACACTTCTTGTCTATGTTAGCACATGTATCCTCATGTAGCCAAGATGATTGCATCGTGTACATAGGTATTGCAGCCATAATTGAAGTAACTAGAGTCTGTCTTGCAGCTAAGGAGAGACTATTAATTTTCCAATCAGACAGGCGTGCCTCCATTTTCTCCAACACATAATTATAAGTATTTTTAGAAGACCCTTTATGTAACAAAGGAACTCCTAAGTATTTCCCAAGATCCGCCGTCATTGTGAATCCCAAAAACTCACTGATTTCTCTTCTTCTAGTATGATTAACACATTCAGAAAAGAAAATTCGAGAATTATCATTATTTACCCTCTCACCAGAAGCTGCACAAAAATCATCCAAACACGCTTTGATTAATCCTGCTTGATCTGGAGAAGCCTCAGTAAAAATAAATAGATCATCTGCAAAGAACAGATGCGACACTTGAACACCATTCTTCTTTAATCTAAAAGGAAGCCAACTTTCTGCTTGTACTTCACTTTGAATAAGATGCGCAAGTTTCTCTTACTCTCTTCACTCCTAAATATGAGACCTATTTAATTAATTTTATTAAATCAATGGTGTGTTAGTTAATATTTTATGTTTTTTGTAAAACACCTCAAACATCTTCTATTATTTCTCCCTCTCCTACTTTTTTAAGAATTTAACTCACAAAAATTTTCCCTATCCTCCTCTCCTCATTCCTCATACCACAGTACCAAACAAACAAATGATATCAGAGAAGGGAAATTGGGATCCCTTCAAATACAACTTTTTTTTAAAAAAAAAAAAAAGAAATCAACTTTCTAATTAGATTTATGTTTGGTTCAATAATTAAAAAAAAGGGGGAATTCGAATTTTATTCTATAAAAAAAATCAAACTAATTTTTGTTGGAAAAACCACACTGAATGTCCCACAACAAAAGAATATTGGAAAAGTACCGTAGATTGTGGCTGATGCTCTTATACTTGTCATTGACAAGTTAAGGACACTTCAGATATTACTTTTCTTGGGTATATATTAGAGTGATTTTTCCATATATATGAACTGATATTGTCCGTTCCCTTGTCTCTTTTATTAATTATTATTATTATCATTATTTCATGTTCCTTTTGTTGATTCTGAATAGTGAGCCTAAAAGTTATTTGAAATAAAATTGTGGCATCAATAAAGTCATAAAACATATATCATGATCTCCTAATGTGAACTTGAAATATTAATTCAAAGGATTAAAAACATATAGCTATTGGGCAACAGGTGGTGGCCATGAGCCTGAGGAATGAACTACATGGTGCTCGTCAATACGTGGGTGATTGGTACACTTACATGAGTCAAGGAGCAAAAGCAATTCACAAGGCCAACCCAAATGTGCTGGTAGTTGTCTCAGGCTTGAACTATGACACTGAGCTTCAATTCTTAAAGGAAAAGCCTCTTAA
The DNA here is from genome assembly GCA_037074515.1 of Mimosa bimucronata. NCBI lineage: Eukaryota > Viridiplantae > Streptophyta > Magnoliopsida > Fabales > Fabaceae > Mimosa > Mimosa bimucronata. The sequence goes on from CM073446.1 coordinate 40,153,777, forward strand.
CTTGGATATGGGCAACAAATTGGTGTTTGAGACACATTTATATTCATGGTCTGGAATTGGAACCCTGAAGCTACAAGATATCTGGACCAAGCAGCCACTCAACAGAATCTGTGCCAGAACCATAAGTGGCATAGATTACAGAGCTGGCTTCCTTACTCTTGGCGACAATGCTTTTCCTTTGATTGTTACAGAATTTGGGTTTGACCAACAAGGTTCTAATGAAGCAGACAACAAGTTCTTGACTTGCCTTCAAACCTATCTCGTTGGGAGAGACATGGACTGGGGAATTTGGGCATTGCAAGGTGGCTATTACCTAAGACAAGACCAAGTTCAACTTGAGGAGACATTTGGTGTCATGGATGCCTCATGGCAAAATCTCAGGTCCCCAAACTTCACTCAAATGTTCCAGCTCCTTCAAAGGAAGAATCAAGGTATATATGCCTCTTCACTTTGTGAAGATACAAGGAGTAATTAACAATCCGTTATTATAATTAATGTATTTAAATATAGAGTGATAGGGCCGAAGACTGTTCGGTCGCTAGGTCTAGTGTTCGATCACCAACTCTTCATCAAGTTCTATTCCCGCCGTCCAGATCCGAAACAAAAAAAGAAAAAATAGCGATACACTCAATATTGCTAGTTGATTCCAGTCCATGTTTTTATGCAATTCAATCTAACTGTATCTATGCTTAATTATAATGCAGATCCAACTTCCAAACAGGCCATTGCAAATATCTTGTACTACCCACTGAGTGGGCAATGTGTGGGAGTTAACAAGAAGAATGAGCTTAAAGTGGGAAGTTGTGGTAACAACATCAACAGATGGGTTCATGAAGAAGATGGATCTCAGATTCTGTTAAGTGGTACCAACAAATGCCTAATTGCAGCAGGTGAAGGGCTTCCTGTGGTTGTGTCTGATAATAACAAATGCCATTATCAGAGCAAGCAGAAGAGTAGTTATTGGAGGTATGTGTCACTCTCAAAGCTTCACTTGGCGACCATGGACCACCATGGCAAGCAGCAATTGTGCTTGCACAAGGACTCCAGCTCTTCAACAATTGTGGCAAAAAGATGCATTTGTGTACAAGATGATCCTACTTGCTTGGACGATCCCAGAAGTCAATGGTTTCAGTTTGTTCCCACCAATTTGTAGTTTCCACGAATTTAAATTGGGTCTTATTTGTGGACATGAACTCTGGCTAGGGGGCGATACACGAATTAAAGATCTTTCATTTATGAGCCATGGACTTGTAGCTTAATTCATAGTCGTCAATGGATTGAGGATTATACCATTTACCAATTATAACAGGGAAGAGATATGGATACTCAAATTTGGTTCGAAAATCTGAGTAAGTATAAATTGTCAAACTCTTTGCTTAATTTGAATGGAATAGACAATAACGGCAAAAGCTTACAGTAATTTAGTGAATAGAGAAACAACTTGGGATTCTTGTTGCTTAAATTATTTTATAGTATATGAATTATTGTTCACTTCTATTTTTCTTTTAGTGGTGGTATTTATAATACTGGTAACTAGTAAGCTTGCTTAAGGATAATCGAGATTTTTTTTATTAATCTACTCATCAATATTTCCTACTCAACAAGCATTTTGTTATAGATAATTTTAGAGGATATATTCTCTCATCGGTCTTCCTTGATCTATATAAATATATATATATATATATATATTATTTTTTATTCTCTCCTCGGTCTTCCTTGATCTATATTGATATATATATATATATATATATTTATATCATATTATGCATAAAACAGAATTTCTTCTTCTTACGTTAACAAAATATTTCATCCCCGAAGTATAAAAAAAAATATTTCACCCCCAACCCACATTTGTCCTATCATATGATCATTTATATAAAGTTGAAGGGTAGTTGATCGTTTATTATCACATGTATAAACAAAATGAAGGATGCGGTGTCTATTGATCTCAGCGGTCCCCAAACTCAATTTGATTCATTATATATGATTAAAGAAAGAGGTTGAGATTGAGAAATAAATAAAGGGACAAGAAAAGTTATATTAAATTTGATTATCTAAGTTACCAAAAAAAAAAATTGATTATCTAGTATCATGAAATGGCATAGCCAGTCATTCGCCAAGTTCATCAAAAAAGATAAACAAGAGCTTGCTGGCATGAGGGGGGAGATAAGGGAATTTCTTATTTTTTAAAGACAGAGGAATAAGAATCTTATGTGGGATAGATATGTCTAAAAAGAAATTACTCGTGTGGTCCATGAAATGATTACATACGAGCTGGACAATAATATGTTTACTTTATTCTTATTTGATGCATAATGCAAAATGTAACGATCAATTTTTCGCGTCGTTTCTTCATGACCTTAAATATTCTCTAAAATTTTGGATGATTGAGGAAAGGCAAATGGGCCATTAAAATTGTGATTAAAAACTCAACAACTGTACGTACATGATGTATAAATTAAAAAACGCAGAGATACATAGAAGATAGTTAAAAAGAAGCGAAGTTGTACACCTCATTGTAAGAAGAAGCTAATTAAGAGAGAGAGCAGAAACCAATAGCCTGGACTATGGGAGAAGAAGCACAAAGGTACATGATTAGCATCCCTAACCCTCTTTATGTGTGTGTGTGTGTGTGTGTAACTATGAATCAAAGTATATATAATGAAATGAATGTTTTAAAAAGAATAAAGCGTGAGAATGTCTAGTGTTGTTGTAGGTATGCGGTAGTGACAGGAGCAAACAAGGGGATTGGATATGGAATATGCAAGAAGTTGGCAACAAGAGGTTTGAAAGTGATTCTCACAGCAAGAGATGAGACGAGAGGTTTGGAAGCAGTTGAGAAGCTCAAACAAGAGATGGGTGTGTCTTCAGACTCTCTGAAGTTTCATCAGCTTGACGTCACTGATCCCTCGAGCATTGCTACCTTAACTTTTTTCATCTCCGCCACCTTTGGCAAACTTGACATCCTGGTATATACTCCCTCCTCCGGTCCTAAATATAAGATTATTTTAACTTTTTCCGTGGAGATTAAAAAGAAGTCAAATAGACTACTTAATTTTAACGTATGTTACATGTAATTGTATTACACGATAGTTCATAAGTAAAATAAATTAGTTTTAAGGAAAAAAAATATATTTATAAACATTTTAAAGTGATCAATTTTACATCCTTAATTTCTTCAAAAAAAGTTAAAATGATCTTATAATTAGGACCGGATGGAATATATGTATACACATATATGGTTCAATTAAGAATATAATATGTGTAGTAATATTTATTATTCTATGTTTCAATAATAATAATATGTTTGAATATTTGGGTGCAGGTAAACAATGCGGGTGTTTCTCCGGGCACAGTCAATGGCGAGGCTTTGTTCAGAAAAGTAAGCTCTTCGTCACTTAAGATGATCAAAAATGCAAACACACACACACACACACACACACACACACACACATGCATACTCACTCATTTCCAAACATACCCTTCATATAATACCTTGTGAATGTGTGTTGTGACAGGTTAGTGGTGAGGAAATAGAATGGGATGAAGTAGTAAAATGCAACGTGGAGATGTCAAGACGATGTGTTGAGACTAATTACTTTGGTGCTGTCAGAGTGACTGAAGCCCTCCTTCCTCTGCTTCACCTATCCTCTTCTCCCACCATTGTCAATGTCACCTCTCTTGCCGGCCTCGTCAAGGTGCTTATTGCTTCACCTTTTGTATACTACTTCCGATTTTAGATATAACAGCTAGTTCTAAAATTTAGTTGGGTATAACTTTTGATTCTAAATACAATACAAGACATTTATTTCATTTTAATTATCTCCTAACTAATTAGCTTGACTTTTACATTGATATATGATATAATGGTACACATAAATTTTTCAAAAATGTCACTTAACATACTCTTTTAGTCTTATTTATAGGGCAAAGAAAGAAGGTTTTATTTGGTTCTACTCATAAGTCATGTCATTAAATTTTAATTGTATGTGTACAATTTTAATTTGTATATCATTCATTTATTATTTGCTCACTTTGTTCTTGTGTACTATAGATGATATTAAATAGGGGTATAAAGTTATAAAGTTGTTAGTTTTTAAGACATAATTAAATAGGTTTAAGGTTTCTTAGTTCTATGTTAAACATATTGTTAGAGGACCAGATGATTATCTTATAATTAATTGATTAGCATCTCCTTGATCACCACAAATCAGTCAACTAGGTGTTGCATTTACATTATTTAAGACAAGAGCCATATATATATCCTCCGATTTCAGCTCGGAATCTATATTGCGATCATATATATATGGCTTGTGTGATGAATTGTGTGCAGCTCATAAAACATGAGCGTGCAAGAGAGATACTATGTGACATGGAGCGTCTCACAAGAGAAAAGCTGGATGAGGTGGTGAGTGAGTTCATGAAAGACTACGAAGAAGGGACATGGTATGAGAAAGGATGGCCCACCATGACTCCTCCCAATACAGTTGCCAAAACAGCTCTTAATGTGTACACCAGATTAACTGCCAAGAACTACCCGAGTTTACGAGTTAACTCGGTGTCCCCGGGCTTTGTCAAGACTGACATGACTCACAACTATGGTTTCTCAACTGTTGATGAAGCTGCTGAACATGTCCTCAAATTGGCTCTTGTGCCTCCCACAGGTCCCACAGGTCTCTTCTTTGATAGGGACAAAGTAACACCCTTCCAATAATTAATCATTCTTCATTAATTATTAAGCTTAGTTTTTCTTTCTCTCAGAATAAGAATGTCTATATATGCGTGTGTTATCAAAAAAAGAAAAAAGAATGTCTATATATGCTTTTGTTTGAACCATATGTTTGATATAAAATGGTCGTTCCAATAATCTCATGTGACCAAAAGAACCGATTTATGGAGTAATTCAGAGTAAAGAGTTTGATAAATTTAACTATTTTTTTATTTTGATAGATGTAGAATTTTAAAAACAAATAGTTTAATTTTCCAAATCTTATTTTATTTTAATGAACGTTTCAGCCACGTATACTTTTGAAAATAATTAAAACAATTCTAAAAATTTTATGGATACAAAAATTTTATGGCAGGAAATTTGTGCTTATCTGGCTTTTAGTGTAGTATACATCTGATCTGCAACGAGCTTATCTTTTGGCGCCTAATTTGATTAAAAATGTAGACATAAGAAGGAAAACCCCCGGAAGGATGTCTGTTGTTATATTCCGAACCTAGCTACATATAGTATTTTAAATTCAAGTGAAAGTGGCCTTTTGAAACTTATTAATTAAAGTTACTCCCTCCCTCTCTCCCTTTTTAAATATAGGACATAGTTGATTTTTTTTTAAAAATCCCAATAAAACTATTTAAGTTACTCATAAATCGATTTTCCTGGATTTTTTTTCTGAACTACATTATTTGATATATAAGCTAACAAATAATCTAATAATATACAAAATCTGTAATGATTAAGTAGTTCATTTAACTTTCTTAATTATTTCTCTTAAAAAAGTTACATGTATCTTATATTTAAGAACGAAGGAATCAATATACTAAAATACTAATGTAAATGAAGAAGATGTGATGACCTACAACTTAATTATTAGAAGAATGTGAACGCCAAGGCGCCAACAAAATGAGTTAAATTTTCTTAAAACACAAGTTCAATATTTATTCGATTAAACTTTAAATTGGAGGATTGCTAAAGCGAAGACGTGTGACATTATTAATTAAGAAACTTTTGCTTCTTCTTTTTTTTTTTCCTGCTAGACACATTGGGCCAAATTAAAGCCTCCTCCAAAAAGGTTGCGTCTCAGCTCTGAATTAATTCAATAACAAAGACATCGCCACACTAGCTCGCTGGGAAATTTTATGATTTTCATGTTTCTTCTATTCCAAGTTTTCCAGTAGGAATGAAACAGCATTTAAGTTCCTGTCATAAACTATTTGCTTAACCTTTTTTTTATAGTAATATCATTTGGTTCTTTTTTTAAAAAATAACGGAACCAGTTTCCCTACACATAAAAAAGATTAGTAAAGAGAGCTATTCAAATCTAAACCGTTTAAATCTCATATGTAAGGTCTAGATTTGATTTTATCAAAAATATTTTAGTAGATACAAAATCTAAGATCAAATATAAATAACTCATATGAGATCTATACGGTTTATATTTGCTTAGCTCTTCCATCATTGAGTAGGGAAATAACAATAAAAAAAAGACAAATAAAGACTCTCAATTTATTGAAAGGACAATTTGATACACCAAATTTTAGAAATGACGGATCAGTACAATTAACTGAAGTGTCCAATGCAAAATTAAAAGGAAAAATCCAAAAAGCCCCAAAGATCTTCCTCTTTATTACCAGGATGGTATAAGAGAATATCAAATTCTTCCTCTTTGTTATCAGAATGGTATAAGGGAATACCAATATGGTTAGAACATGTTGGTAATCCTTTAGCCGAAGTTGGTATTCCCATTCAAGAATTTGGTATTCTCTTATACCATTCGAGTAACGAAAAGAAAGATCTTTGAAAGATTTTTGGACTTTTCCTTTTAATTTTGCATGACGTTTCAGTCAATTGTACTGATCCGTCCTTTCTGAAATTCGGTTTATCAAAATTGTCCATTTGATAATGGGAGAGTCTTTATTTGTCATTTTCCCCTTCCAAAGGCATTCATTTAATAACTAATACTTTTTTTTTTTTGCCAACTCATTTAATTACTAATACTTTCCTTGCTCCCTTTCACTTTCTTTACTCACTTATGTTTTTCACAAATTGTTTCCCCCCCACCACCAAGCACGTGAACCTAAAGCAATACAGAAACATCGACATGTTGGATTTTTTGAATTAAGCCTCTTGACAATTGTTCTCTCCTTTAGAATTACCACCGCACAAATAATACATATCAAAAGAAAAAAGATAAATAAATACATCTCAAATTTTAAAAGCCAAAAAAAAAAATACCTCAAATATGAGAAATGATATAAGAGGGATTGTTTCCAATTTGAGATAAATAAATTTGGGGCATTAACAACTCTGGTAATAATATTGACTATTCGAGTAAAAATATTAACCACTTCACACAATTAGAACTTAGCATCAATTTCACTTACAATGATAAACGTTGTTAACCATTCGAGAAATGATTAATCACTCCAATAAGGGTATAATTAACCAATCGAATAAGAGTAAAAGTCCTTTTACCCCAAATTTAATTTACTTATCCCGAATTGGGAACAATCTCTCTTATGTCATTTCTCATATTAGAGATACCTTTCTGGGCTTTGAAAATTTGATAGGTATTTATTTGTCTTTTCCCAATAGCATACCTAGCTACCTAAATACTCACTCCGGTCATAATTATAAGATCAAGTTGACTTTTTTTGGGGAAATTGAGTATGCAAAATGATTCACCTTAAAATATCTATATTTATTATTTTTCCTCAAAACTAATCTACCTCACTTATAAACCAATATATAATCTAATTATATTTGACATATGTGATGACTCCCCATATTTATGAGATTTTTAGATATATTTTATTGTATTTCCGGAGTCATCAATTTAAAAATTAAGATATTTGGTTGGGATTTGTTAGGATATCAATTTGAGGAATTATTTGGGGATTTATTTTAATATCATAGTTTTAATTAAAATAGGGAAGTTGTTTCTTGTTAAAAAAAGAAGAAGGAAATAATAAGAAAGAAAACCAATCAATTCGGTTACTTCACCTCAATATTATAGTTTGATTTTGCATTTATTTTATTTATTTTTATTTCACTTTTGGGGCAGCCACAAAAACTCACCGTTTTGACTAATAATAGGAAAGGGATACCTAATTGAAAAAGACCATTGAGCAAGAGAAAAGGGCAAGCGGCGCACTGTTCACGGAGGAAGCAATATACACTATTCATCGATCATCGTTATTCACGCCGCCGAACGCATCACGCACAGGGGAAGGAAGCACGCTGAACACGGAGAAATTGGAGAGAAGCTGCCACTGTTCTACCTTCCTCGTTGCACAAATCTGAGTGAGAAAGAGAGGCGCTGCTGTTCATCTTCTTGGAGAGAGAGCTGTGTCTAGTTTGAATCAGAGAGCATAGGAAGGGGCTGTGAGAAATTTCAGTTTGGGTAGCCATTGTTGAACTTTAAGTTTTTCTTTCCTGTCATCATGATTTCTTATTCGGTTTTGATTATTGTTGAGATTGATTTGAAACCCATGTGTGTGGCTAAATTTTTTTTACAACCTAGACAAACTATGAACTTGTTTGTGACTTAGAAATTTTTCTCACTTATTAATTATGTTTAATTTTAATTCAGTTTATTTAATCTTAGTATTATTGATTATTGTTTAGTGACTAATCATCATTGAGTATGTTTAGGGAATCTAAGATTGAACTCGACGGAGGGAATTTTAAGTAGACCGTGAGATTAAATAATGTGGAATTAGATTTTAATCTAAGGAATTAGGTTTAATCTAATTTGCGTCTAGGATAGACATATACCTAGAAGCTAAATAATATGCACTGATAAACATATTTTTAGCTAGCGACTTTTTTTGCTTTTTATAGGGGACAGTAACATTAAAGTTAATCACAGCAACACATAAAGATAGACACTTCAATATACATAATCCACACTTTATGACGACCAATAATCATAAAATATTAAATTTCTCGTACACTCTCAAATGATGCCCACACATATAATAACATATATAATCACAACAAGTCAACCAAAGTACACACATGCGAAAGACTTGAAGCGTTTCAATAAACACACATGTAACGAGAGTGAGGAATGACCATTGAAGAAATCATCAAGCGGTTGGCCTGCTACTACGTTGTGGAAGATGCTTGAAGGTAGCCCAAAGAAGATCAAAGTAGAGAGGAAATTGAGCCAAAACAAAAAGCATCACAGGGAGGCAAGTGGCCACATATATTGGAAGAGCAATATAATGAAGTGAATCCTTGAGCACAAAGAAATGTCCAGCACAAAATGACACCAACATGGAAGCAATAGACACGAACAATGAAGTCAAACCAACTAGTAACTTCCTTGGCAAGGTTTTGTTGAAGTCTTGTTCTTGAAATCGAGAAGTGAGTATTGATAGGAACATAACCACGGCTGTAATGGAGCTTCCAAGGGCTATGAGTGCTGAGATGGCATATAGTTGGAATTCTGACTCATTTTCTAATGTTGGGGTGGCCGGAGTCTTGGTTGACTCCGCCGGGCACGGTGGAAGCGGTGGCAAAAGCCACCGTGGCAATTAGTGCGGCCACCACTGAGCATGATTCTGAGGTTTTGTTGAGCCACTCGGCTGCCCTATTTGCGAGTTCCTTGTGGGAATTGGTGAAGATAACTTCTGGGGTTTCGTTCTTATTGTTGTATCGGTAGAAGAAATCAGGTGGCATCGTGTCATTCACGAACTGCATCATCAACAATTACATTTAGATAATCTGAATTCATATATTACATAAAAAATGATACTACCTCTCTGTTGGATAATTTGGGAAGATTAATGAAGGTAAATAAAATAATTAATTATAGCATATGTTACATGGTCTTTCTTAAAAAAAAATTATGTATTTTATTATATTATATATCAGTTTACAGGTCAAGTTAATTGATTTGGAGAACAATAATAAATATAAGAAATAAAATTAAAAAAAAAAATTCTATTTAGAACCAAAAGTCAACCTCAATTTTAACCCCCTATATTTAGAACAAGCGTTAGTAATATATTTTTATATATTGGACAAATTTTTGGTCAATTTACTTATTTACATTAAGTTATGTTTTTCAATTTCATTTTTTATTTTGTTATTGTTACTTATTTGTTCTTAAAATGTGCATCTTCACTTGTAACTTCGCTTAATAACTTGACCTGATATTTAATTAAGACTAATATGGCCTACATTTTGTCCACACAAACGTAACATCTCATTTTCTCCTGTCGTTAATATAGATATAAATGGAGAGTTGATATTGATACTAAATAAGAAAAATATTTTTAATTTTTGTCAATTTTTTTTAAGTATCCCTGTTGACACACTCCCTTAACAATAATGAAATAAGGGAGATAAAGAGGGAAATAAGAAAGATGACTTAGAAATTTAAATGTTATATTAACTAATATCATTGATTTAATCAAATTAGTTAAATATGTGATATATCGTACATCAATAATTACCTGGTTCTACTTGTGTTCCCATTGCATTTGAAGAGCTTCGCCGGGAATGAGCCAAGCCTTGTGGTCACGAAGTGTGGCAGCCAATTTAGTGCAAAGCACTGTTTCCATCCTTATCCAACTGAACTGATGGAATAAGCTATCTTTGTAAGTATTGTTCTTCAACAACAACTCATACACATGGGGCTGCCGGTGTTCCACTGCCATTAACACTATATTCTTTTTCTCTTCATTCAGATCGTGAATAGCCACCGGCAATGACTCCACAATGTTCTCTATTATCTCCATCACACCATTCTTTGCTGCCATTAATATAGGAGTCTCCGCTATACGCTTTACAGTCTTCTCATCTTCTGCACAATTTATTAAATTCATTTAAAAAACGTGATTTTAACATATAATTATTGATATTCAAATACTTCTTGTGGTTAAATGATAATAATTTTAGTGTTTACTTTTGTTATTGGTGGGGGGAAGTTCAATTCGGGAGGCAAAGGTGGGTTCTTGTGATGTCGGACTATAGCCTTCGTGGGGGTTGCTTCCATCATCCTCGTACTCATAAGAGGAAGCATGATCAAGAATTTGTTTGACTATCTGAACAACCCATGTATGTGTCTCCTTTTTACGATATATCTTCCTCAATTCCTCATATCCTGACAAACATTAATAATAAAAATAATAATGCATATAAGTGTCGCACGTGTGTCATTGTATATGTAAATATAATGTAATAGATGAAATGTGTCAAAAATAAGCATAGATACCTTTCCCAAAAGTGATCAGAAGTAGCAACAGATAAAAGAACTTGATTAAATTGCAACAGATTTGGTAATTTGCTGGAAACAATGGATTTTCCTTATCTCTGCCTTCTCGTAATCCTATAATAAACAATGGTATGATTAGTGTTTTCATTAGTACTCACATATGTAATTTTAATTAGCTATAAAAAAAAAATCTCTCACCTCTTACTTGCGCTTCGGGATCTTTCGAGTTTTTTTTAACATCAAATTTGCACCCTCCTGAAAATAGAAAACACGCGGTAATTGAAGTCGCTATATAATTACATATGCCAACAGGTTCCTAAGTATATGGAACGAAAAATTTTAGATAGACAGTGTGAGTATTCGAATGTAAATTTATATACCAACAGCAGTGACCCCTTTTCTTATTAGCCGAAAAGCATCCCACAATGTCTTGTAGTTGTTAGGACAATCATGGCTATCACTGTCCTTGGTTCCATTTGGGCTGGTTGTCTCATATGGTGGATTTTCTGGCTTAAGCTTCTCAACATTTATACCTTCGACTTCGAGACAAACAAATTAAACATTGTACCATGCATGAAAAATCAAATAGGTTTTTTTTTTTTTATTTAACTAACCATGCATACATGAAGAATATATGACACTGATTAAATGCTTAATTATATTACATACAGCGATAAATGATGGTTTCCATCCGTCCCAGGCGGCTTCCGCTTTTGAAAACACAAGGCTTTGATGCAAGCAAATGCAGAGGACACGATCCTTCCTCATTCTTCCAAATTCCAAGGTCTTCATAAAGATGAATTATTTGAAATGCAAGATCTATGTAAATAGCACATATATGATTAATCAAATGATGTTTCAGCTTATTATAATAAACAAAACTTCATTCCATCATACATATAAAAGCTAGTTTGGAAATAATTTTGTTCATAAATATAAGATATATTTTCATTTGATCTCTTATAATATCATTTTTCCTCCAAAATAAGTTGTCTGACTTATAAACTAATATACAATCTAATGATACACATAAATATTTTAGAGAGACAAATCATGTAATAACATGTGTTCTAATTAAATAATTTATTTCGTTTTCTTAATTTTTTAAATAATCAAGTATCTCTTACCAAGAATCAGAAGTAATATAAGCTAGCTAGTGATTAAAAAAATAGAGAATTGAGAATGAGTTAATTTACACGTACCAAAGTAGTCACCCTTGATTGCACAATGAAGGAAAGTGTCACCATTGTTCCTTCTACAGTTATCATAGGAGGGGCGAGAGGTGATGTCAGGGTTTCTGATGTAATGAAGGGAGAGAAAGGCTAGTTTTCTACCATGGAGAGCAGCCAAGAAGAGATGAGATTCGCCATCAACGTTACGAACATCCACTAAGGTAGGTTCCATGGTAGCAATTATGCGACATATTGTGACATTTCCCATGGAAGCCGCCAAATGTAAGGCAGTGTTGTTTCTATTATTAGGAGTTCGCAAAGCCTCTTTATTGTTCTGCGACGTTATGGCGTCTACCATCTTCTTCACCGCTTGCTCTTTCCCATTAGAAACTGCTATGTGCAAAGCAGTGTGACCCGAGCGAGACACTCTGGCTTCGTGAAGTGTCTTATCTTTCTTGTACATATCAATGACCTTGTCCCATTCTCCTTTCATGGCACTTGAGAAAAGTTTCTTCTTGTTATCTATCACATTGGCCATGGCTTTAGGTGGGTGGGTGGGTGGGTAGCTCTAGTTTGTTTCAGCTTAATTATGAGGTAGCTAGTTAATTAGTATGCAGTGATAGGTCCTGGTTTAAATAATTATCAGCTAGCTAATAAGGTTTATGATGGTGATCTTCTTTATTAATTGGCCAGAGTTTTCTCGCTTATCAAGTTATTCCCCAAACATATGCATTATGGCTACGTATGGAGCTTGCCGAAAAAGGAAAAAGAAAAGGCACAAGAATATTTTACGAGCAAAAAATAGTAACATGACTATATTTACGTGACTATATTCATGTTAATGTGTGCGTATTTCAAATTAAATACGTATTTAATTTGAGGATGGGAAATTAAAAAGTGAGAGAGCAATGAGCAAGAGGCGTGATTCACATATACCAACATGCATGTTGATGCCTTTTTCTGTTTTATTTGGTGCTTGGTGGTGGGGGTACAGTATAATTGTGAAAAACATGAGTGAGTAAAGAAAGTGAAAAGGGGAGGCAAATAAAAAAGAAATTAAAGTAGGATGGCAAGCGTAACACTTTTTTTTTTTTTTTGACCTTGCAAGAGTAACGCTTTTGAAACCTCAACATCTTCTACTTCTACTTGTTATTTAATCAAGAGTTGAGATCCAACCTTTGGACTTTTAGGCTTCGGCCCACTTTGGGCCTCTTGAAAGAGCAAAAGTGGCTTAATCACAATTCACAAGTCTCTCCGCTCTAAGCAAGATAGATATCATTTGATTAAACCATCACTTTTTAAAATTTAATTAAACCATCACTTTTTTCCCTTTTTGGTAATCTACGCATTAATCAATTACTTGCTTTATAAGTAACTAACTCATTTGGTCGGCACCTTGGTTGTCAAGTTCTTCTAATCAAGTTGCAGATCATCAACTCAACTACATCTCCGTTTACATTTGGACTAAGAGCTCGATCCACTTAACTAAATAATGTGAAATCATCCCACTAAAATAGCCATGTGCAATATTAATTAGATTCTATATCGTGAGTTTATAAGTTAGGGAAATTCTAGTTTGGGGAGAAAATGTAACTCTAAAAAATAGATACTATAATTATACGGATTAGTTTTTTATTTATGTCGAGGTAGCTTTTAGATTAATCTGTATTTTTTTTTTTCCTGTAAGAAATTAATCTGTATCGTTATCAACATAATACTCCTTCATGTCCTAAATATAAGATCACTTTGACTTTTTTTGTAGAGATTAAGGAAATCAAATATACCACTTAATTTTAAATATGTTACATGTAATTGAATTATACAACAGTCGTTAGTTTATAAGTAAAGTAAATTAGGCTTTGAGGAAAGAAGATAACTATAAACATTTTAAAGTGATTAATTTTGAATCCTTATTTTTTAAAAAAAAAAAAGTCAAAGTGATCTTATAATTAAGACCAGAGAAAGTACTACTATAAAATTAAAAGTTAGTAACACTTTTTGAATCAACGAATTTTTTTTGCGGGGTTTTTTTACGCTTGTTGTAGAAATACCACTAAAAGATACTCAGCGAAGCTATCAAAGGTTATCCTTGTTGGAGCTTGCGGAAGAGCACAAATAATACTTAGGGTTAAAGGTTATATTTACCCCAGAAGTGTGCACGGATGATCACATCTTTCCCGAAAGTATTTTTTGGTCCAATTTTACCTCGGAAGTGTGTAAAGTGTATCATATTAGCCCTTAACCGTTAAAAAACCCACATTGACAGTTAAATAATTAAAGTTGACCGTTAACATTTTAACGGAAAATGGCGAATATGATACACTTTGCATACTTCCGGGGCAAAATTGGATCAAAAAATACTCCCGGGGTAGATGTGATCCTCCATGCACACTTTTAGGGTAAATATGACCTTTAACCCTAAAATTTATAAAAAAAAAGAGTACAAAAAAAATTAATCGGTTAGCCTTTACTCATATTGGCCTGAATTCAGAGAAATTCAAAAAGATAATCGTAGAGGATTTAACTTCTTAAGACTAAGCCATATGAGAAATGGATTTAGTTTGGGTAGTGATGAACGAATAGTGAGCATCGCATGCTTATCATTATATTGCAATAAAAGTTAGATTATTCAAATTTAATTTGAAAATGTATAGATTTAAATAAAGCTTTGAATATTGATAATTTAAAATAGAAAATTTTAACTTTTAAAATAAGATTTTGAAAACTATTTCTATTATAGATTGTACTTCTATTAAAATAAAATATATACATATAATTAAATAATATCAAAATGATCACTCTGAGCCAATAAATCTGTTCTATGTTGGTCACATTATAATGAAACGATGATTTTATTACAAAGATATGGTTCAACTAGCCAATAATAATTAATCGCGAAAATCTCATACACCAAAAACGTATACATTTTTGGCCAGGAAGAAAACGTAAACTTGTTGAAATGCATTTGTGCAGAAGATTTTTTTTTCTTTCTTTTTTTTTTTTTTTGTTAAAAAGAAATGGTTTTATTTTATCCTAATTAAGAACGGCTCCATAATGTGTGTGTATACATATATATAGAATTAATATGTTATTTATTAATAAATATTAGTAATAAAAATGAAAAATAATTATAATTTAATAATATATAATAAAAAAATTTAAAAAAAATTTCATAAAATAAAAATAATTCACAAAATAATATTTATTATAAATATAAAATGAAAATACTAAATATAATGTAATGTATGTAAAAATAATAGAATTATTAATGGGAAAATTGCAAAGTAGTCTTATGCAAGTAATTATACTACTATGAGGTCCCAAAAAATGTCTTTATTATCATCAAGTCCCACGGGACTTTGGTGCAATATTTTTCATTTGTCCAAAGACCCTTTTGGCGTCATTAATTCCCAAAATAAAACGTGTGAAAGCTCTTAGGAATTAGGAGCTGACCTATTTAACTAGCTTGTTTCACGCATGGACAAGAAAGAAATGAGGAGCTCAGCAAGTGACAAGCACAACTATAAACCTACGATTCCACAAGTGCACAGGACGCCAAGTAATAAAGAGTTAATAGAATATTGTTCCCACAAGAACTTGGTACTACAAATTTAGTTGAGCATTGATTTCACATTTGTTTAATTTAAGCAAACTAAATTGACTTTTAATTAGTGAAAGGAAATTATAATCAAATTAAACAAACAAATAAACTAATAAAAATGACAAAAGAAGCAATCTAGAGTGGGTAATCCCTTTTTCAATTTATAGAGGATTTAATTACCAAATTAATTGCATTTAAAATTAGCTTGTTAATATAGAGATTTAAGAGGTATAAAAATCTCCCAATCACATACACCCCTCTTTCAACTTACACTTGTTATTTCTAACTAAGCTACTCAAGAGGCTATAAAAATTAATTTCACTCTAATATAATTATATGGGTCAAATATTCCTATCTTATTCGCAAATTAGAATAAATTCTAATCCCATATTACTCGTTCAATTAAGATCCCTCTCCCAAGGCTAATCAAAATTCCCCCAATTAATAATCAATGGTGATCAAGCATCAATTAGATAAATAACACAAGATTAAGTTTACAAAACTAAAATTAAACACAAACAAACAAAAGGTTCAAACATGCTCTAATCCAAGAATTAGTTCATGACTACTCTAGTTGCAAAGAGAAATTAGCTACAAATGCTGAAAATCATCCAATTACAGCCACATAAATTTCAGAAACAAAATCCACAAATAAAATCAAAGCAGAGAGCAACCACAACGTGAAGATGTGAAACGAAGAAGAAGCTCCCTCTAACCCTTCGAACTCAACTTCCGTTACTGAACAAAGAAGTCCGGAACTCGCCTCCGATTCCATGGAGAAGATGAAAATTGATGGGCGGAGACAACAAACGGAGTTCCTCACGTCCTCACTCTGTTCGCCGTCGATGGAGAAGAAGGTGACTCTCTCTGGTGCGATGAAGAAGAAGGGCGATGGATGGTGATGGCTGCGTGAGAAGACGTGGTGTGGTGTGGTGTGAAGAAGAGTGAATAGTGGTGTCGATGGCTTACGGCTCCTTCCTCCCAAAACGTGTGTGTGGCCTTAGGTTTGATGATTGCCATGATGCCATTGCTCCCAAAATCAAAACGGTGCGTCACTGCAAGTAATGAGAAGGAAATAATATAATCAAATCAAATCAAATAAACAAACTAATTGTTTTCTGTTTTTTTAATGTAGCTTATTATTATTACCTATTTTTTATAACTTTTCCTATCTTCATTTAAAACTATGCTATTTATTTATTTACAATAAAATCCCCAAATAATGCTCCAAATCAATATCTTGCTAAAATCTCAACAAATCCCTTTAATTTAGTTATAAGGGAAAAAGACAAATAAATACCCTCCAATTTGCAAAATCCCATTAACAACTTCTTGATAGGTATTAACAACTTCATGATAGGTTGTTGTGTTGTTAATACCTATCATGAAGTTGTTAATGGGATTTTACAAATTGGAGGGTATTTATTTGTCTTTTTCCCTAGTTATAATGACTCCCCAAATATATCAAAATGTATCTCAAATCTACCTAAAATTGGAGAGTCATCAACAAGTTCTAAAATGATCACATCACCATGGTGATTGTTTGATTCTACTCAAGGGTTGTCTTGATTGGGTTTGGAGATACAAAGGTACTCTACCTTCATAATCTATTTACCTGGGAAAAAAATGACAAAGCTAAGATAAGATATTTTGGTGTGAACCTTGATGGGTTTTAGGGGGTTTGGGTAATCAAGATAACCTATTTGATGTATGAAGCAATAATGCTGACATAGTTAAATGAAGAAGATTTTGTTAATAAGTTCATATTTGTATCATTTTAATTGGGTAGGGTTTAATGGATTCTGATGCTTTATTGTATCACTTGGATATATGATGCTCTATTTGTTCTATTTGATGCTCTGTTTCTCCATTTTAAGTGGAATGAATAATAGGGACAATTGCACTCAAGTCCTAAGTAAGAGATTTAACATCATATATGTCCATTGACAACTTGTTCACTTGTTAACCAATGCTATTTTAGTTGTCAATAGTTATCATTAACAACTCCTTAGAACCTTTTTGAAATTAAATCTCTTACTTGGGACTTGAGTGCAATTGCCCCTAATAAATATGTTATTATACTTGTTTTGTGGAAAGAGAAAACGGTATTGTTAATAGTGGCATATATAGTTGTTAATATGTGTTGTTAATTTGTTAATGCGAACACCACTTTTGTCGCTATATGAACAAGTGTTTGAGAAAATCAAAGATTCCTAGCTTCGCCTTCCTTGCTTTGCTTCCCTCCGTTCGCCCACCACCGTTCTTCACCTCCCTCCTCCTCCCTCCCTCCCTCCCTCCCTCTCTCTCTCTCTCTCTAGCAGGAATTTCATAGTCTTGCGTTTAGGGCATGCTCTGTTCAATGTCACCGTCGATCCTATGTGTTTTTACTTAAGGGGTAAAAAGGTCTTTGGACATATATATGAGAAATATTGCACCAAAGTCCCTTAGGACTTGATGATATTAAGGACATTTTTTGGGACCTTGGAGTTGTATAATTGCTTGCTTGGGATTACTGTGCAATTTTCCCATTATTAATGTGTAAATTATATATTAATAATTAACAAATATTTCATAATATAGTAAGTTAAATATAATGTAAAATATATATAAGATCAAATATAATTATGATAGTAGGAGTTTAAATATTATAAATATAATAGTTTGCAAATAATATATGTTAACCTCATGAAATTCATGCCATTTTAGCACATTTTCCTATAGTTCATACAACTTTTTGGTTGGATTTAGATTCATTTTGATGTACATATGATAGGAAAATGTGTCAAGTTAATATTTGGATTAAAGTCATTGAATTCTTGATTTAAATGTGAATATATTACCCTCTTTTTATCAACTTTGGCTTTTGTAGATTTGATTTCTTGTTAGGTGGGTGAAACCAATCAATTAAGCCACACTTGAGTTGTATTTGAAGCTAAAATCAAGGATCAAAAAGTGGAAAAGAAGATTCAAAGCAACCAAGAAAGCTGAAAAAGTAGCAGGCAGAAGGTTATTGGCCACAAGCAAAAGCACAGGTAAAATTCCTGGCCACAGCCAATTCCTGAAAAATTCAAGGCAGAGAGTTATTGGCCGCGGCCAACCAATGTAGGCAAAATTCTTGGCCGCGGCCAAAATGCTGACAGAGTGCACAGTAGACAGTTTTTAGCTCGAAAATAGGGTTATAAAACACCCCAAAAACATACTCAAACACACTCTTTTGACTTGGGATTTCTTTGGGGACTACTTGGGAGCTAGGGTTTGGAGATTTTCAAGGAGATTCAAGTGGAGATCCAAGATTTGAAGAGATTCAACCTTATTTCCCTTGGTTTTTCTTGTTCTTCTCTCTTTCTTCACTGAAATTTCTGCCATGGTTATGTTTCTTTTTCAGATTTGTGTTTTTCACTCCATGAGTTGCTAAACTTCCATTCTAGGATTATTTTGAATCTTTGTATGGATTAAGACTTGATTATTCCTCTCTTTCGGTATTATATGATATATATGTGTTGATTTTATCCTTCTCTTCATGCTTCTAAGTGTTTAGCCACCATTTAGTTCGATTTGTTCATGTGGGTTTGACTTGAGAGAGCTTATCCATATGTAGAACTTGGTTAAAATTATGCTTGACTTGAAGTTTACATGATAAATGGAAAGTTTTTTGGAAAAATAGAGATATCTTTGCTAACCTTGCATTGTCACATTAGGGTTTGTTTTCAAAGGGGATTTTCATGATTTGTAGCAAGAGATTGTGCATTTTAATAGAAAGATAAACTTGATTTTGACTTGAGAGAGCTTAGTCAAGTGCATATGAACCCTAGACAAACACATATATTCATGAAAAATACTATTTGAGAGGGAGTCCTTCATGTCTTATGAAATGCAAAGGGGATAAATAATCCTAGATCCCATTTAATCCTTAAAGTCAAAAGAACCATTGTTTTTATAACTTTCTAGTTTTTAGAAATAGATTTTCAACATTTCTTTACATAACCCAAAAATATTTTCTTAGTTCAACTTGATTGAAATCACTTAGTCTTTTGCTTGGTCAAGATTTTAGTCCAAATCCCCGTGGGAACGATATTTTATACTACTTGCGATCCGTGCTCTTGCGGTTAATGCTTGACGGCGAACAAGTTTCTGGCGCCTTTGCCGGGGATTTGCAAAAATCCCTTGGCCAACCCTGGGCTAGTGATATTAAATTTCGCTTGAACTTGTAAAAGTTGTTTATAATTGCACTTTTTAGTTTGTTTTGTTATTAATTTTGTTTTAGTTTGATACTTGCTTTGAGTTATTTCTCTCTTAGGTACCTTCTCGGTCTATGCAAAGACTGGATCCAGACGGATTGGAGGTAGTTCTTGAAATAGCCAACATCTTTGAAGAAAGTGTGACTGAGTCTGAAACCATGGCAGAGGATGAGTATGACAGAGCTACCGTGAATGACTTTGCCAGTAGAAACATGAGGGGTACTCAATCTTGTATCCGGATGCCTGAAATGCAAGCTCATAATTTTGAGATCAAGCCGGTGATGATCACAATGCTTCAATTGCATGGAATGTTCCATGGGCTTTACAATGAAGATGCCAATAAGAATTTGATGTACTTCTTGGAAGTATGTGGTTCTTTCAAGCAAAATGGAGTTCCTGATGATGTTCTTAGACTTCGGTTGTTCCCTTTTTCTCTACAAGGCAAAGCTTGGGAATGGTTCAACAATTTACCAGATGGATCCATCACTTCTTGGAATGATCTTGAAAGCAAATTTAGAGCCCGCTTTTTCTCTGATGACAAGTCTGTAGAAGCAAGAGATGAATTTCTAAGCTTTAGGCAACATCCTGATGAGCATCTCTATGAGGCATGGGAGAGGTATAAAATGTTGATGAAGCAATGCCCCAATCATGGGGTAGACAAATGGGTGATAGTCCAAATTTTCTGCAATCGCCTTAATCCTCAGTCTAAGGCAATGGTTGATTCTATGACAAATGGAGGGTACAGAAATGTCCCGGTTAATGAAGTGTTTCGACTCCTAGATCAACTATCTGCTAACAACTCTCAAGGCACTGATAGGAGGACTTCACAACCATTGACAACTCCCAAGGAAGATGCTCCTTCCTCTTCACAATTTGCAACTATTCTTTCTGCAATAAACAAGCGGTTTGATGTGTTGGAGTCTCAAATGCATAAGAGTAGTTCTCAAGGTGTACACTCCATTCATACTACTCCAGTTGTTTGTGTGCAATGCCATGATGTTCATCTTCCGGATCATTGTCCTCTTTATATGGCCTCCGAATCTGTCAACTATATAGGAAAGTTTCAAAACCCCCCAAAACAACCCATATTCTCAAACTTACAATCCAGAGTGGAGAAATCATCCTAATTTCTCATGGAATCAAGGCCAATCTTTGAATCAACCTTCTTCCTCTAGTGTTAAGCCTACTCATCCACCGGGCTTTCATGTTCAACAAAGGCAAATTCCCATTAAGGAAGAAGAGTCTAAAATGGAAAAGATGTTTGCTCAAATCTTGGCTAGTCAAGAAGCTACAAGGGTTGAGACTAAATCCACTCTTTCTCTCAATGAGACGGCAATCAAAAATCTTGAAGTGCAAATGGGACAATTGGCCTCTCAAATAAATGTTATGTCAAGAGGAAATCTCCCTAGTGATACAATACCTAATCCAAAGAGGGATGGTAAAGAGGAATGCATGGCAGTCACTCTAAGGAGTGGTAAGAAATTGTCTAATGTGCCTAATCCTAGTGGAATGAGCAAAGAAGTCCAAGATGATGTTGTTCTTGATGCAAGAGAAGGAGATGAAGAGCCTTTAGTTGATGATGATGAGGGTAAGCAAAAGAAGAAAGCTAAGAAGGCTAATGATGATGTGGTTAAAGAAAGAGTGCAAGAGACAAAGCCAATGACAAATGGTCCTCCGGCTTATATGCCTCCACTTCCATTTCCTCAAAGGTTCAAAAAGAAAGAAGAAGATGGGCAATTCAAGAAATTTCTAGAAATGTTCAAACAATTGCATATTAATATTCCTTTTGCCGAGGCACTTGAGCAAATGCCCAAATATGCAAAATTTTTGAAAGATGTGTTATCCAAAAAGAGAAGGTTCAATGAATTTGAAACTGTGGCTTTGACTGAAGATTGTAGTGCTATCATACAAAGAAAACTTCCACCAAAGTTGAAAGATCCGGGGAGTTTCTACATTCCATGTAATATTGGCAAGAACTTTCAAGGAAAAGCCCTTTGTGATTTGGGGGCAAGTGTAAACTTGATGCTGATGACTCCTAGAAAGTCATGATTATTTGAGTATATTTACTTGAGTTTTTGTCTATTATTGATACATTTTGGATACTCAAGAGGGAAAATGCTCATTTGATTTTCGGTTTCACATTATTGTTAATTATGTAGATTTTGATTGTTTTTATAGTTAGTTTCTTATGTTATTGTATGTAATTTTTGTAGGAATAATTTGAAGCAATAAGCAAGAGATTTTAGCCCTCCTCCAAGCCCCCAATTGTACAAAAATAAGAAGAAGCCAAAGATCAGCCAAGAAATAAAGAAAGCAGAGCAAAGCACCAGAGAAGCAGGGACTTCGCCGTGGCTTTCGCTGTAACACCCCCCAAAATTCTAGTTCAAGCACTTGACCAAAATGCTATTATAGCATTAAAATTATCCAATATCCAGCATAGATAATTATTTAGTTCAAATACGTCCCATGTCATAGTGAAAATCCATATCTTAAAACTTCACGATAATTTATACAACATAATAAAACATAAAGTCTTAAGTCCATGGCAAAATAAATACAACATAACATAAACTTAAGTAGTACAAAGAGCCTTCAAAGCTCACTTCTCAAGTGTCTTCCCTTGCTTCCTATTAGGTCATTCACCTGGAAAATGTTAATAATAGGATGAGATCGACATCTCAGTAACTACCGAAAAATCCTAACATACACAAGCAAATCACGTATAATTCTAATTTAACCAATTATACACATGTAGTTCTTCATATAACTTATGGCTTTCAAATATATATACCCAACATAAGGAAAACTTTCATTTAAATTCTCAATGAATTGTACTCATAAATAAATATTTATATGTGCAATATGCAACTCCTTATTTCACCGTCCATCCTTATTCCGCTGACTGGAGCCATAGGCTAACACATATTGTCCGATAGAGAACTAATTCATACAACTGAATTATCTCAAGCTCACCAGTACCTAAGATGTATCCGGCCAAAGATACAGAGCTCAAGTATGGACTATGGCTCCCCTCCTTAAAGAATCATACTAAGGAGGTGTCACATGTTCCACAACTCCAATGCAATCCCGGCCAAAGGAAAACATGGAAGGAGGGGCCCTGACAAGTGCCATCCACTGTGCACCGAGTGATGGCTTACCACGTGGTAGTACGGATATCATATAACTCCTCTTCAAATCTTAACCCCTCATGGATGCAAATGCGATTATCATTACACCATAAATAATTCATAAATAATTATCAGCTCAGATATACTCAATATACTCAAGCATGCTTAAAATAAAACAAGCGTAATTTATTTTCCATAGCAAATAGGCAATAAGCAAGCATGCTTGAAAAGTGACAAACTTATTATTGTGATAATTAATTAAAATAAAACTACACATAATTCACAAGCATACGAAAGAAATTTCCAGAGTTACCTATTACTCCTTAGCTTCACAGGTAATCACACAAAGTCACTCCGAAATTCAGGGTTCCAAAAACGTGCTTATTTGGCCGAAAAACTTACTATTCCTATGCCGACGGACTCTGATAAGTCCAGTGATAGGAATAAATATATGGTGGAGAGAGAGAGAGCAAGAGAGAGACGTGAGAGTGGGGGAGAGAGAGAGAAAATGAGAGACGGAGAGTGTGAGGGATGGAGAGGTGTGTGTGTGTATATAATATAATAATATAATATTTAAATAATATAATATTAATATAATATAATATATAAATAGTAGTTGAGTGTGATTGGTTGAAGAATTAATAATTGAAATAGTAAAAGTGCACAGGAAGAAAAGAGACTGTCGGCAGGAAATATTTTGTGAGTAGGAAGAGAGAAAATATACTACTAGGCCTTAAAATTCCCAAATAAGATATTTCTTTTGAACAAAAAATTTTCTTTTCACTCTCAAAATTTTCCCATAGTATTCTTTATTTATTTCCTCCTATAATATCCTCTTTTGAGTCTAAAAATAATCTCTCCCAAAATTATTATTGTCCAAATAAGGGAAAAACTAGGCCTTTAAAATCCTCAAAGATACCTCAAAATCCTTCAAATATTCTCATAATCCATTATTTATCATTAATCAATTCCTATTTACCCCCACTAAATCCTCAATTAATTTTTAGGATGTTACATTCGCCGCGGCGAAGTCACGGCGATCATCAATTGGTTCTGCCAATTTTGGGAAAGTTCGCCGTCATCTCGCCGCGGCTTCGACCTTTTGGGACTTCGTCATGGCTTTCGCCGCGGCGAAGTGACGGCGAACTTCTCGCGTTCTGATGCGTTTTGACAGAACTGCACGTTTTGAAGGAAATAAAAGCTAGGGTTTCGTTCAGAACCCTCATTCTTCGACTTCTGGGCATATTTTGGGCGTGTTTGGCTCTGCTAGGGCTTGGAGATTGGTGGGATTTGGCTTGGGCTCGGAGCTTCAAAGAGATTTGGGCTTCCTCTCTTGGTTTATCTCTTCCATCTTCCTTCTCTTCTCTTGTTCTGATTTGTAATGTTGTATATATATACTCCCTTGGAGTTGTAGAACATGAGTAGCTAAATACTTTGATTCTAGGATTATTTTGAACCCTTGTATGTATTGATTCTTGATTCCTCCTCTTGATTTGTGATTAATGATATCTATGTGCTTATTTTACCCCGTTCTTAATGCTTCTAAGTGCTTGATCACCATTTAGATGTTGTGTTCGCTTGATTTATGACTCGAGAGAGCTAGGTTGAGTGTAGAACTTGGGTAAAGTAGTGCAAGAACCGAAATTTTGCATGACGAACGAATGGTTTTGTTGGTAAGATAGAGATATACTTGCTAGCCTTGCATAGTCACATTAGGGTTGGAGTGTGATAATTGGGTTCTATCAAATTGTGGCAAGAGATTGTGCAAAGAATAGGACTAAACACTTGTTCTTGACTCGAAAGAGCATTACAAGTACTCTTTGAACCCTAGATTAGCACGTGGTTTTGTTGAGAGCTTCTTGAGGGGAGGTTAATTGAGTTTTGAGAAGTACAAAGGGGGATAGATAATCCTAGGACCCTTTTTATCCTTGAAGTTGGGGAATCACTTGTTTATATTTTATTTTCTTATTTAATTTTTAATCTCAGCATTTGTATCACTCAAATTGGGCGAGAGTGTGATAATCATTGTTTGACCGGGTTTTGGACAAATCCTCGTGGGAACGATACTCTACTCTTCACTTTATTACTTGGCGCGACCCGTGCACTTGCGGCGCGTGGCGAACAAGTTTTTACAGCTCAAGTGGTAAAGGCCATCCCCTTAGGGGGGTGATAGCACGAGGTCTCGACTTCGAATCCCACTAGGGCTGCAGCCTGGGGATGAAGCGCGAGAGCGCATTGGACCTCGTGTAAGTTAGGGCCCAGTACCGTGGCAGCGGGGGCCCATTTGGGGAGTATAGTATACTGCTGTGCTTCCCTCAAAAAGCGCCTTTTTGTTGAGTCCAGCATTGGTAACTACTGAACCCACCATGTTGGGCACCCCAGGGGCCCCTCTCGAGGTCACCCCGGTATTGGCAAGCCCAACTCAGGTATTGTAGAGAAGTCCAGGGCCGCTCTCACAGACCCGACCCAATGCTGCAGCATTTCAGGGAGGAGGCCGTGTCATTGGCGCACCCTGGGGTTCGATCTCTGGACCTCCCACTTTATAGGCATTCTAGATGCCTCGCTTATCACCACTTGAGCTGTGATAAGCGAGGCATCTAGAATGCCTATAAAGTGGGAGGTCCAGAGATCGAACCCCAGGGTGCGCCAATGACACGGCCTCCTCCCTGAAATGCTGCAGCATTGGGTCGGGTCTGTGAGAGCGGCCCTGGACTTCTCTACAATACCTGAGTTGGGCTTGCCAATACCGGGGTGACCTCGAGAGGGGCCCCTGGGGTGCCCAACATGGTGGGTTCAGTAGCTGCCAATGCTGGACTCAACAGATGCCTTCTGCTGTTTTTAATCAACTAGGCTTGGGAGATGCAAGGCCTACTACAGTAACATTGCTCCTTACTGACAGGAGTGTCTCTCATCCTAGGGGGATCATTGAAGATGTCCTAGTGAAAGTAGACAAGTTCATTTTTCCAGCTGACTTTATTGTTATTGATTGTAAGGTTGATTGGAACATTCCTATCATACTTGGGAGACCATTCCTTGCTACAGCTAGAACCCTTATTGATGTGGAGAAGGGTGAAATCACTTTGAGAGTAAATGATGAACAAGTGAGTTTCAACATGAACAAAGATTTGAAGTTCTCAGATGATTCTCCTCAATGTTCTTTTGTGGGTGTCCTTGATTCAGTTCAGCAAGAGAAGTTTTATGCCTCATTGGTTAAAGATCCCTTGGAAGGGTTGTTAGTGGGAGAAAAAGGAGTTAAAGATGTTCATGATGAAGAATTAATGAAAGTGTGTGCTATGGACACTTATGGTCATGCAAGATTCAAGCCTTTTGAACCATTAGATGTATCTTATGCATTAAACTCTTCTTTGAAGCCATCTATTGGTGAACCTCCAATCTTGGAGTTGAAACCATCACTTCCTCAAATCAATAAGCTCGAGGAATATCATCTCAATGCCTATGAGAATGCAAAGCCTTATAAAGAGAAGATCAAGAGATGCTATGACAAGAAAAGTCTTTCAAGGTCTTTTGAACCTGGTCAAAGGGTGCTCTTGTACAACTGCAAGCTCAAATTATTTATGGGAAAGCTGAAGTTCCGTTGGACTGGACCATTCACCGTTGTTCAAGCCTCAAATTTCGGTGCTGTGGAGCTAGAAAATGAAAAAGGCAAAAGATTCAAAGTGAATGGCCACCGGTTGAAGCATTATTGGGGCGGACATGTGGAGCGTCAAGTAGCCACCCTCTACTTGTCTACAACAACCTGAAAGAATGAAGAGTCGGGCTGGAGGACTCTAAAACAAGCGCTTCTTGGGAGGCAACCCAAGTTCTCAACCTTATTTTTATGTTTATGTAGTATTGTAGGTGTTTTAGAGGTTTTATGCTTGGTCTTTTGCTTTTTGTAGGTGAAAGAGGTACCCCGATGCTTGGAGGAAAGGAACATTTGCAGTTGATATATGGACCATTTTCAAGGAAGTATTCCATCCATCAAGCTTTTTCTGGTTTAAATCTGTCATAGGAAGCATTTATCTTGATTTGAGCTCGTGTAAGCAATTTCTTGGTGTTTGGAATTTTTCTGGACATGTGTGGTTGTTTGGTTGTGGATATGCTATCATATTCTGCATATAAGGGGCTGTTACTAATGAAAAGTGCTGTCAAAAAAAAATTTGCATAATGCTATCAAAAATTCTGCATATAAGGCTGTCAAAAAAAATTTCTGCATAAAGCTTTAAAAAAAATACTGCATAATTCTGTGATGTGAGCTGCTGTTTTTAATATGCTGTCAAATTCTACATGATTGATGTTTTGATTGATGGAAAATGCTGTCAAGAGCTTGAGAAAAATTTGTGTGACTTGTTGCTGCTATATATGCGTTTGCTATTGAATTGTTGTGTGAATTGTGTACGTTGCATACCAAGAATTTGACATATCACCAATTTTTCAAAGCAAACCACTCAACAAAGTCATTTTCACCTATTTAGACTTGTGGAGACCATTTCCTAGTGTTTTTAAGCTCAATTGCAAAATCTTGGTGTTCAAGTCCATGTAAAAGTGCATTATTGGGCATTTTGGCACATTGGTGTCCAAATTTGATTCTAGGCACTTTCCAAGTGATTTGGTATTTTTTTCAAGCCCCCTAACATATTTAAGCTCGTTTTGATTACTGGGGAGGATTAAAGTAGCCTAGAATCATCATTGGATTTTTTCCCTCAAACTTTGTTGCAAAATTCAGTGGAATTTTTAGCATTGCATTTGAAATTTTGACACAATCCCAAAAATTTCGTGTGCCCTATTTTTCTATTGTTTTGGATGTGTTTGAATAGGTGTATTGCTGCTATTCTTGCACCTTAACTTGTTTGATTGGCTTGATTACTCAATTTTGTGGTTTGGAGTCAAACTTGGTGGATATTTACACCTTGAACGGTCAAATTTTGCATTTCAGCTCATTTTGCTCTCAAAACCATTTCTCCAAGTCATTTTTAGTGTTTTGAACTTGTTTGGATCATTGTTGCAAGTGTTTGAACCCAATTCCTTGGTTTTGCAACTTTGGTCCATTTTCAAGAACTACTTTGTGCACTTTTGCAACCCAAGTGGTCATATTTGGTTCTAAACATTTTTCAAGTGAGTAGGTATTTTTCTCAAGTCCCCCTAACATATTTGAACCTATTTTGATCAATGGGGAGGCTTAAAATAGCTTAGAATTAATTGAGGACTTTTTGCAAGAATTACTGCACACTTTGCTCATATTTTTTCAAACTTTGTTGCAACTTTGACAGCCACTTTGCTGCATTTTTGTAGCCACTTTTGTGCAGTAATTTGTGCTCAAATTAGCCTCCTTGAGCTGCTCAATTTAGCCTCATTTCACTGAATTTTTGCTGCTGAAACAGCAGTATTACAGCAGCAATTTTGCTGCTGAAACTGCAGCGTATCAGCAGGATTTTCTGCTGCATTACAGCAAGGTTTCTGCTGCTGAAACAGCAACATTACAGCAGCAATTCTGCTGCAATTTTGCTGTCATAATTGCTGATATTTTGCTGTTGCATTATGCTATGATTTTTGCTCAAAATTTCACTGTTATCTTGCATGAGAAAATGCCCTTAGTTTTCCCCTATGACAGTGAGGACACTGTTAATTTTAAGTTTGGGCCTGAGGGTATTTTTGAATATTTTGGCTAATTTGGCATGGATGTCAATTTTGGAAATTTGGACTGTTTCTTGTCTTGAATGTTTGAAAGTTGAGTTAGATTGATTAATTGTCTCATATGGTGTATGTGTGATCCAATGATAGAAAAGTTGCTTTGATGGTATGTTTAACAGGAAATTGTGGTCAATATTTGTGGATGATTGATTTGCATTTTAAAGCTTAATTCCTAGCAATTTTTGGAAACAAAATTCATGCACATGAGATTATGGAATGATTTGAATGCTTTTGTTGGGTGACCTTGTAGCACGTTAGCATGTATTTTCTTTCTCAATTGAAAAGCTTTAGAACTCATCTTTGAATCTCTTGAAACAATTGGGTGTTTTCACATATTTTTGGAAGATGATTTGGGCATTCTTTTCAATGAGTTTGAGCCTTTTAAGACAATCCATAACATTAATCCATTTGCACCCTCTTTGAGCCTTATAATGAAAAACCATATGAATTTTCTTTTTGGAACCCACAATGGATCTTAACCTTAGCAACTTGAAAAACCATGAATTACCCAAATCTTGAGATAATTGATGAATCATTGGTAGAAAGGACTGGATGGTTGCTAAATGTGCATAATGGTACAAAATTGGTGTGGGAAACATAAATGGTGCATGGTGTTCTCAATATATTGTACTCCTAAGTCAAGAAAAGAAAAAAAATGAAATGAATGAAAAATAAATGATAAGAAAAAGAAAAAGAAAAAGAAATGCAGTTCAATTATCTCAATAAGACTTAGAGTACAAAGATTTCAATTTGAAACAAGTTTGGGGGAGTGGTTGCTTCTTGAAAAAAAAAATGTTGTGAAGTGAAGGAAGATGGAAGATATGCTCATAGTCATTTATCTCAAGATGTTTGAATTCCTCTTTTGACCTTTCTTTCACTAGCCTAGCCCTAAACCACATTACAAGCTTATAAAGTCCCATTGATTTTGGAATTGTGTGGAATCATTTTGTGGTGGAGAGAGAGGAGATTTTGAGCTTATGAAGTCTTGATGTTGAGGTTGTTTTATACATGTTGAAATGTTGCATTTGATCTTGACAATTGCAAGATGATTATTCTGTGACTCTTCACACACACACTTTTGAAAATTGATAGGAAATTTGTTTTTAATTTGTAAATCTAGCATTTGCATCATTCCACTACTTTCCTATTGATTATATGACCTTGAGCAACCAATGAGGAAATTTTCATGCTTGAACCATGGATAATTAGTGAATCTAACTCTTACACAACTTGTTTTACTTGAGGACGAGCAAAAGTTCAATATCACAGGGTCTTCATAGCTTAACTGGTTAAGGCATCAGCACGGGCGCAAAAGGTCTAGAGGTGACACCTGGCAGCGTGTGCGAGGTGACACGTGGCGGCCACAAGGAGTGACAGGTGGCATACAATTTAACAAAAGTTTAAAAAAATTAATCGACGAAAATTTCATCCGTAATTTCCGTGGCTAAAATTACCAATATGGAAATGTAGCAGCCACAAGGAGAGACGTGTGGCATATAATTTTAAAAAAAAAAGTTTAAAAAAATTTACTGACAAAAATTCTGTCGGTAATTAGCCACAGAAAATCTGTGGCTAAAATTACCGACTGAAATTCCGTCGCTAATAACGACGACGAAATTACTGTCCTACATAACAAAATTTCCATCGCTGCAACGAAATAATTTCCATCGATAATCTATCGGAAAATTGAATTACCGACGGAATTTTCCGATTCCGTTAATAATTTTGTGTTTTTTTAATGAATCAAAAGAACTTAATTTCAAACAAAAGTAGATATATGGATATTATTCTTACTCATAATAACTTTGAGAAATACTTGCACGTACGTAATTAATAGACCAAAATAAAAAGCTAAGCATATGTATAGTCACTGATTATTGTTTCCAAGGATGCTATATATATGTGGCTTTGAGAAATTTCACAAAGCCCGGGGATACATGCATGTAGACAAATAACAACGTAACCAACACCATCATATGAAAGCACTAAGCTATGGAAACAGAGTTAATAAAGGTGGCCTTTAAGTAATTGTTAATCTCATGAAATTTATGCCATTTTAGCACATTTTCCTATAGTTCATACAACTTTTTGGTTGAATTTAGATGCATTTTGGTGCAGATATGATAGGAAAATGTGTCAAGTTGATATTTGGGTTAAAGTCATTGAATTCTTGATTTAAATGTATATATGTTACCCTCTTTTTATCAACTTTGGCTTTTGTAGATTTGATTGCTTGTTAGGTGGGTGAAGCCAATTAATTAAGCCACATTCGAGTTGTATTTGAAGCTAAAATCAAGGAGCAAGAAGTAGAAAAGAAGATTCAAAGCAACAAAAAAAGCTAAAAAAGTAGCAGGCAGAAAGTTATTGGCCACAGCCAAAAGCACAGGCAAAATTCCTGGCCACAGCCAATTCCTGAAAAATTCCAGGCAGAGAGTTATTGGCCGCGGCCAACCAGTGCAGGCAAAATTCTTGGCAGGGCCAAACTGCTGACAAAGTGCACAGTGGACAGTTTTCAGCTAGAAAATAGGGTTATAAAACACTCCAAAAACACACTCAAACATATTCTTTTGACTTGGACTTTCTTTCGGGACCTCTTGGGAGCTAGGGCTTGGAGATTTTCAAGGAGATTCAAGTGGAGATCCAATATTTGAAGAGATTCAACCTCATTTCCCTTGGTTTTTCTTGTTCTTCTCTCTTTCTTCACTGAAATTTCTGCCACGGCTTTGTATATTTTCCAGATTTGTTCTTTTCATTCCATGAGTGGCTAAACTTCCATTCTAGGATTATTTTGAACCTTTGTATAGATTAAGACTTGATTTTTCCTCTCTTTTGGTATTATATGATATATATGTATTGATTTTATCCTTCTCTTCATACTTCTAAGTGTTTGGCCACCATTTAACTTGATTTGTTCATGTGGGTTTGACTTGAGAGAGCTTATCCATGTGTAGAACTTGGTTAAAATCATGCTTAACTTGAAGTTTACATGATAAATGGAAAGTTTGTTGGTAAAATAGAGATATCTTTACTAACCTTGCATTGTCACATTAAAGTTTGTTTTCAAAGGGGATTTTCATGATTTGTAGCAAGAGATTGTGCATTTTATTGGAAAGATAAACTTGATTTTGACTTGAGAGAGTTTAGTCAAGTGCATATGAACCCTAGACAAACACATATGTTCATTAAAAATACCATTTGAGAGGGAGTTCTTCAATGTCTTATGAAATGCAAAGGGGATAAATAATCCTAGATCCCATTTAATCCTTAAAGTCAAAAGAACCATTGTTTTTATAACTTTCTAGTTTTTAGAAATAGATTTTCAACATTTCTTTACATAACCCAAAAATATTTTCTTAGTTCAACTTGATTGAAATCACTTAGTCTTTTGCTTGGTCAAGATTTTAGTCCAAATCCCCGTGGGAACGATATTTTATACTACTTGCGATTCGTGCGCTTGCGGTTAACGCTTGACAGCGAACAGTAATGAAAGTAGAGAGGGAACTATGCCAAGACATAATAGATGACTGAGAAGCAAGTAAGGGCATAAAGAGTAAAAGCAGCATGGTCAAGTCGATGCTTGAGGATGAAGAAATGTCCAGCACAAAACGACACCAACATGAAAGCAATGGACATGAGCAACAACGTAAGACCTATGAGCAAGTTCATCTTGGTGGACAAGTTTTTGTGAAAGTCGACTTGTTCTTGATATCGAGAGAAGTGAGTAATGATAGGAATGTGACCACAGACATGACGGAGCAACATAGGGCTAGGAGTGATGAGGCGGCGAACACGTGAAACGCCGCCTCATTTTCCAGCATGGGGTAGCCGGAATCTTGGTCAACGCCGCCAGACGGTGGTTGATGTGGCGAAGGCCACGGTGGCAACTCATGCGGCCACGACGGAGCATGATTCTGAGGTTTTTCTTATCCACTCGCCGCCGCTTTTGACGAGCTCACTTGAGTTCTGGTAAATGTTTCATCTGGTGTTTCGTGGTTATAGTTGTATAGACGTGTGAAACCAGCTGGCATTGTCTTTTTCACATACTGCGTCTCAAATAATATTGGAAGTAACTGATTAGAATCAGGACATACTAGCAAAAGTAAAACATCAACCAGAATACTCCTCGGTTCATAAATACGACATGTGTGAAGCTAGTTTTGTTCCTAAATATAGAACTTTTTTTCAATTTATCTCAATTTTTTTTTTCAAATTATCCCTATTGATGCTCCTCAATAATTAACAAATAAGAAGGGAAAAAATAAAAATAGATGGTTATGGTGCTTTAGTAATATCATGTGATTTTAGTCAGCTTAATTATCTTCCTTAATCTAATAAAATTAAGTAATTAGCTCTTGTATTTAAGAATGGAAGGAGTAATAACTATGTGTAGTCCTTAGTAATTACCTGATTTAAAAGCTTAAGAAAGTTAAACAAACTATTTTATTGGGTTAATACAATCTTTGGTCTATCCAATTTGTGTTCATTTTGGCTTTGGTCTCCAAATTTTAAACAAGAGATTTTAGTCAATTTTAAGGGCAAAATGATTTAGCTAGGTTTTTTTATTAAGTCAAACGAACCTATGTTTCATACGAAATGAAACTTGAGACCAATACCTTTGATTTGAAATTTGAGGGATCAAAATTGAAATGAGTGCAAACTTTAGGATACAACTAAGCTTATTTAATTACTCCCGTCGTTCCTAAATATAAAACCTAATTATCTGATTTTATTATATTAAGAAAGTCAGTTAAAATAACATGATATTACCAAAATACATTAACTATCTATCTTTATTTCCACTAACCCTCCCTCTCTTAATTACTTGTTTATCATTGATGAACATCAATAAGGATAATTTAAGAAAATGTTGAGAAAAATTAGAATGAGGTCTTATATTTAAAAACAAACTTACCTTCCCTAATGGGTTCTACATTTGGGAACAAAAGGAGTATTGAATAAGCTAGTTATTATATTTAGAATCAAATAATTAATTATCTAATTTAGAAAATAATTACCTCGTACCAATTGTGTTCCCACTGCATTTGAAGGGCTTCCCAAGAGATGATCCAAGGCTTGTTCTCACCAAGTGTGGCTGCCCTGTGCAAAGCACTGTTTCCATCCTTATCCACCTGACGGAATAGGCTCTCTTTATAAACTTTCCTCTTCAGCAAGAATTCATACAAGTGAGGTTGCCTATGCTCCACAGCTAACAACACTATGCTCTTCTTATCCTCATTCACATCTTGAATGGCCAACGGAAATAACTCCACAGTTTGTTCTATTATTTCGATCATACCATTCTTTGCAGCCACTAATATAGGAGTCTCCTCCGTTGCTCTCCTTTTAGGAAGTAGCTCATTTTCTGCACAGTTTGAATATCAATCAAACACGTAATTATATATTAATTACATTCAATCATCCAATGCTTCACGATTAATGTGATCGACAACACACACACATAGTAGATTTTGAAAAAATGTGGCAGGGTGTTGGAACCTTGTATGTCGTCATAGCCTTCATCTTCGTTAGGGTTTACCCCATCATCCACGTACTCAAACAAGGAAGCGTAACCAAGAATTTTTTTCACTATCTGAACAGACCATTTAGTCTATCTAAATGTCACATGGACAGTCTAGGTTTTATTTTAATTTGTGTATCTATGAAAATATTTTTAATAAAATCAAAGCTAAACAATTCGCAAGATATCTAGACGGACTACATAATAAATAAGCATATATAGATAGATACCTTTCCCCAAAATTGTCATAAATACCAGGTAAAAGAACTTGACCCAATTGCAGAAGGTTTTGTAATTAGCTGGTAATAACGGATGATTCGCCTGATCTCTGTCCACTGGTGAACCTAATAAAACAATGGTTACGAGAATCTTTCACTAGAACTCACATGTAATTAATTAGCGACAAAATTTAAAAGATCTCTCACCTATTCCGATAAAATATTCCGCATCTTCATCAAGTTTGCGCGGTACTGGAAATTGCAAAAAAAAAAAAAAAAAAAAAAAAAAAAAAAAAAAAAAACCACACACACAATAATTTAGCTAGCTAGGTCATCGAACAGAAAATTTCATGTAAATGGTGTAAGATTCGAATGTGAATTTATACCAAAAACAGTGACAACTTCCCCTATTAGCCCGAAGGACAATAATTTTAGTTATCATCATTTGCATATGGGCGTGTTATTATCTCACAATAAGCTACAAGATCTTCTTCCTTAAGCTTATCAATATGTATACCTTCAAGACAAATTAAGAAAACATGGTACACATATATATGCATGAAGAATAACACTGATTAATACTCGCTTTAGTCATAAATATAAAAAAAAATTTATTTATTTGATTATATATTAAAGATGTTTGTTAAGTTATTTAATGTAATATGTTTTCACTAAAACAACACAATTATATTCTTTAATTCACTTAGTACCCTCTTTCTTTTAGGGTATCAATAAGGATAATAAGGGTAATACGGAAAAATTGACAAAATATAGAAATAAATTATATGTTTAGTACTAACATCAACTCCAATAAATATTAATTGAATGCTTACATACAGTTATAAATGATGGTTTCCATCCGTCCGAGGTGGCTTCCGCTTCGATCTGAAAGCATAAGGCTTTGCGGCCAGCAAATGCAGAGCAGACAATTTTTCGCTATTAATCGAATTTGCAAGCTCTTTATACGGATGAATTATTTGAAATGCCAGATCTATTTGTATACATAAATCATATTGCATGAATTAGTTGATTCCAATAAACAATATAATGGAGAAACTAAGCTAGTGGAAATTTAAATATCATGGAATTTCGATTTATCCACGGAATCCGATTGCCAAAGGAATATTTTCTGTCAATAATTTTTTTCATAAAAAATTGGTTTATTGACGGACATTTTGACAAAATATTTCATTAGAAATATTATAGATAGAAAACTTTCCAAAGGAAATATAATTAGTGACAAATTTCCGACAAAAGTCTCAGTTAGTTGTTGACTACTGATCAATTTTCATTGCTAATAATTTTTTACATTTCTGAAAAAGGCCAATTAGAACCTCTCAGACAAATAGTAGCGTGATTTTAAAATTTATTTTTTTAAAAAAAATTTCCCACAGATAGAATTGGTGACAGAACTTTTCTGTCTGAAATTTTCACCAG
Source organism: Mimosa bimucronata (assembly GCA_037074515.1). Classification (NCBI taxonomy): domain Eukaryota; kingdom Viridiplantae; phylum Streptophyta; class Magnoliopsida; order Fabales; family Fabaceae; genus Mimosa; species Mimosa bimucronata. Next base: position 40,189,729 of record CM073446.1, read on the forward strand.
TAATTAATATATACTAACAGAAAAAAATTCCATCAATGACTCCGTCAATAAATAAAATTTCTTACAAAATCTTTTTGTCGGTGAGCGGGTTCGATAAATTTACTGACAGAAATTCTTTCGGTCAGACAGAGATTTCATGTTTTTTTTTTTTTTTGGTAGTGTGATGAGAATGAATGGATACGTACCAAAGTTCCTCTGTATCTGGTTGTGTCTGCTTCATGGCTTGGAGCATGCGACTCACTACGTCCTCCTTCCCATCAGAGACTGCTATGTGCAAAGCAGTCTGTCCTGTGGGACTAATTCTTGCCTTATGAAGACTCGCATCTTCCTTGTACATTCCAATGACCTTCTCCCATTCTCCTTTCATGGCACTTGAGAATAGTTTCTTCTTCTTGCTTCTCCCATGGTACTCCTCCATGCCTTCTTTGTGTCTTCTTCTTCTGAGCTAATTGCTCTATCAAGTGATTGTTAGATGTTATTTTTCACCCTTAAAATACTGATCAGCAATGAGAACAGTGATCTACTTTAATTTATTGGCCAGTGCCACACACACATACAGTTTGCTTGCTCGTCCAGGTATTTCCCAAACAGAAGGTTCTGACAATAAAATATCGTAAGGGATAAGTGGGAAGGTTGTCTTTCTAATTATTATTATGTGTTTCAAACGCTAACTAATAATTAAACATCATATTAATTATAATTGACATAAATTATTATCCGTTTAGTTACTCTTCTGAGGTGATTATTATAAGTAGATATCATTTAAAAAATTCCCACGTTACGTAGTGATAAAATTTATGCAGACTGTGCGTCACAAAAGCCATTGAACTTACAGTCGTGGAATGCAAGAGTGGAAAAAGTGAAAGATGGGAAAATTGAAAGAAAGAAAGGACGATAAATATGAAGTCAGTTACAAATATGTGGCACTTGGAAAGCAACAAATAGACTCAAGTAATTTCCTGGCTTATCAAGTTATTCCCCAAACAGATGGTTCCGGTGGATCCGAAAAGGAAAAGGGAAACGCCAAAGAATATGGTACCGGTAAAAGAATGAGAGTAAAGAATGGGAAGGAAGGTTTACTTGTCTTTGTACTACTTACCTTAGATAGGATCTATATAATTATGAAAATTAGTTACTTATTTGTAACAATATATACGTATTTGTTTTACCAAAATTCTTTCTTTCTTTAATCCTGTGAATTCTTGAAATAATTCGTGATGAAAACCCTCTTAAACTGTCCAATTAATAAGGATATTTTAGGCCAAAACTTTCGAGACAAAATATAGACCCTATATGATCATATTTGAGATAGACATTAAATGTGGACTTCTCTACTTACAGAAATTTGAATATTGGTTTGCTATGTTGTGCAGGTCCAGACTCGACCTTGTTTGAGTAACAGACTGGCTTCTTATTGCTGAGATATCTCCAAACTCATGCTAGATTGGTCTTACAGGACCTGCTTTGAAGCCCATTTACTCTTTATAAGGATTTTCATTAAATCAGCCCAATATGTTGGACATCATTTTTACCTTTATTGGGGTTAACTTGATTATTGTGTCCATAGCTTTTCTTTTTTCGGTTTTTGGTTCAATATTGTTTCGGATTCGTTAATACGAAAGTGGCCATATCCCTTTAATTACTATTTCTAAATGGTTAATATGAAAATTGAATGATTAACAAAGCATTTTTAAATATAATATTATATTATAGCTTATATCTACTACCAGCAAAATCTGAATATAACTTTTAATAAGCTTTAGCCCCTATTTGTAAATTTTTTTAGATATATCTTTAAAGCGCAAGGGATATTCAAGACTTTCTTTCATTATCCCTGCACATCATCATCTTCGAAATCATTTTAATATTTGTCAACATTGACCAAAAGTGTTTTATTAGGTAAATAAAAATAAAAGTCAACAATGGTGATCTGATCCAGAGATAATTTAATTAAAAGAAAGTTCAACTAATCCTTTCTCAAGCCATACACCAACAAAAAGCGAGGGGACAAGCGTTGTGAGCACATCAAAGTGTAATTATCAATGTTCATGATAAGAAATTTTGACATACTAAACAACCTTTATACACCTACTATAGAATGAAAAATAAGTAGAACTTTCGATCATACTATTTAATTACTAGACGTAAGAATATAAATACAAGTCAAATATTGTATGTCTCATTTTTTTTTTATACTCCCTTCAGTCATAAATATAAGACTTATTTGAAGAGATGGACTTAGTCCTACATATAAAACCCCTTTCTAGTCGTTCTCAATTTTCCCCGAAATTGTCCCTATTAGTGCTCCTCAATATTAAACAACTAAGAGATGGAGGGTGAAGATATAGGTAGATGGTTATGGTACATTGGTAATTTCATGTGATTTTAACTAACTTAACTAACATCCTTACTATCATCAAATTAGGTAAATAGATGTTATATTTAGAACCGGGGGAGAATAACTATAAGCCAATGTTTTCAGCTAACAAGAATAGGATTGGGTGTCGTATAATGTAAGTAGCAGTTCACATTTAAACCATTCTACGAAAACAAAAAAGGATGATGTCTTTCACTATCTAGAATCAATTCACGTGAAAAAGATGCAATGTAATATGTAGTGACTTAGGGGTTCAAAATCTCTGTGTATATATATCTTTTTCTTTTTCTTTTTTGGAAAAATGGACAATATCTTTCTTGTCATGCAACCAAATGTGACTAAGGAAAATATGGGTAAAAATTGGCAGCAGAGATTCACTTTTTTCAAAGTTTGATAAAAACTGTGATGCAAATAAGTATGATTCAAAAGTTGGACACCTCATGGCAAGCGAAGAAGAGGCCAGAAGGTGAACCAGTTGGGAATAAAGCTAATCTCACAACATTAGCAGCACCATCTTCCACAGATAAGATACCACTGTTTCTGTTCATGTCTGTTTTTACAGATCCAGGACAGACGCAGTTAATACACATGTTTGGGTACTTTCTGGCCAGAATCCTTGTGTAAGAATTCATGGCTGCTTTTGAAACCATATATGCAGACAGAAAAGTTGGCCATCCTTTGGCTTCCATTGTTCCTTCTTTGAAGTCATTGACAAACTCTTTCACTACCTCATCTATTCTCTCTTCTGTCAGATTCTCAACACCATCAAGCACCCCTTTCGCCCACTCGTTCGATATGTTCTGAAAGAATGGCATTAATTAGCCAAATTTGTCATTCTGTAGTGGTAATCCAAAGCCACAATTCAGATCAGAAACAGAGGTTTGAGAAATTGATATGAAATATAACATGTATAGGAAAGTGTACTACTCCCAAGTCTTGACCAATGCAGCTCATTGCAAGTTTGTTGCATCAGTTTTAATAAAATAGAGATTAGAGAAGATATTTTGCATCAGTTCTGAAAATAGGGAGAGAGAGAGAGAAAAAAGTCTGTAATTTCAGCAAAATTTAAAGGAAATGTGATATACCTTCAACAACCCTGCTTGGGAAGAAACATTAACAATCCTTGGAGAATTGGACAACCGAAGAAGGGGAAGAAATGCCTCCACTGTATCCTTAGCACCATAATAGTTTGTTCGCACACATTTCTCAGCCAACTCGTAAGTTTGACTCAGTCCCCTCCAATTGAATGGTGGGCCTTCCCCCTGTAGAATAGTTAAAAGCAATCTTTTTTAGGTGATTTATACAAATAATAGACGAATAACACAGAAAGAGCAGAAAAAACAAGTTCACTGACTGACCAACTCGTCCAAATTTAATCCACAGATTGCTGCATTGTTCACCTGCAAAACAATGATTTACATTCATATCAGCAACAGGATAAACATTAGAAAATTCAATTTAATCAACTCTGAAAATATTATACCCCCACATAAGCCCCAGCAGATCAACCAACTAGTCTGTATCAATCTCAGCGACGTCAGATTCAGTTCATTCATTCATTCCGCAGATAAATGATAGAGCTAACAATGGCTTTAGTTTGGCCTGCCTAGAGGCATTCCAAATCTGAAGTGGTTTTGAGAGTTTCAAAGCTTACAAGAAGGTAGGTAACTATCTAGAAGGGGAAAAAGGGACGTGTATACATAGGAGCATATATAATCTGTTTAGTCTCCAATAAATAGTGTTCTTATCATCTCTAACACATCTTACATGAAAGCTTTTGAACTTTGATATGGGAACAAAAGGAAAACGTCAATTTCAATACTAACGTTTAATTAGTTCTGAAGGATGGGGATGGCAGAGTTCACACTTTTGAACACTACTCACAGGGTTTATTCAACCAGAAAAAGGACAGCAAAGTTTTTCACAATTTCTAGCATTTTAGAACAATGAACAACTTCATTTATTCTAAGCTTTCTCTAAAGAGATAAAGAGAAAACTGTCTGTAAGAAAATATATTCCAGACGAATTTATTGTTCATTTTCTATTTTATTTTTAGGTGATCAATGTCAATTTTCAAAGTAACTTTCCAAGAACATATATGCAAAAACACAATCAAATAGTAAACTGTCCTTGTCTATAAAGGCAAGAAAACTCATTCCAAGCACTCCTTTTATTTGTAAAGAGCCATTACAAGCTATAATTACCGATTAATCTCACTTAAAAAAAATAGGGCGATTTGTTCAGGAATTGATTCTCATGGAAATAGTTAATTAGGAAGGTGCAAACAAGATTCCAATTCTTCAAGTCCCTTTCACTGAATGAAAAGAGAGTTGAGAATATTCAGAAAGCACAATGAACATTTCATTCTTACCAGAATATCAAGCCTCCCAAATTGGGTTTTAACAAAATCCACAAGAGAAGCAATACTAGCAGTGTCTGTCACATCAAGCTGGTGAAAAATTACAAGGTGGGAGAAGCCAAACGCTTTCAATTTCTCAAGGGCTTCAAGTCCTCTCTTCTCATCTCTTGCTGTAAGAACCACTTTGACTCCATTAGAGGCCAACATTTTCACAGTCTCTAGCCCTATTCCTCTATTCGCCCCTGTAACAACACCATATCTGAAACCACAGCCAATGCTAAGAAATCAGCGTAAACGCAGTGAACAAAAAACAAAGGATCTTATATAAATGCGAATAGATTTGTTCAAATGGGGAGGAAGAAGGAGATGCAGAAATTGTAGTACCTTTTTTGAGTTTCCGCCATTGATGCAGAAACTGCGTAGGATGATGGAGGATTATATCAGGGAGACGGAATATATATAATACTCACACACACAAAAAAAAAAAAAAGATTCAAACTTTGACCTTTGGAAAGAGAGATATGAAGTAGAAATAGTTGAGACTGGTTTGGGCGTTTGGCAATTAGCGGCTGGAGAAGGAAAACGTTAAAGCAGAGGTCAAAGAGTCCATTGAAAGTGAGGTAGCCAAAAGGGAAGATGGAGTGAGACATGGATCATGATGATTCAGATTCAGAATAAAAAAGAGCCGGGTAAAGGTACAATTTTGCCCTTGAAGTAACCCAGTAGGAGTTGATTTACCCCGGAAGTAATAAATGGAGCTTGTTTACTCCATAAGTAGTAAAAACGGCGCATATTAACCCCCAGAGGACACTGAATACTCCCTTTATTATTGGGAAAAAGTCCAATTCCACGCCGCTTTTGTTACTTCCGGGGTAAATAAGCTCCATTTGTTACTTCCGGGGTAAATCAGCTCTTACTGAGTTACTCCCGGGGTAAAATTAGACATTTACCCAAAAAGAGCCTTCCACACGGTCATTAAGACTACATGTAATATAGTATTATATTTTAATTTTAGAAAGAAAATGTTATATATATAGTATACCTGTCGGGGGGAAATTGTTACTTATGCCTATTTTATGCCATGGTACGAGAAATCAATGTACTGAAATTAGACGCTGGCCAAAAAAAAAATATTGAAATTATATACATATTAAGAAAGAAATTATTATCTTAAAAATCACACAAAAAATCCCTTCTATTGTCATTTAAATTTGGATTTATCCCTTATTATACCCAACACCATCAGTAATTACCTAATCTAGTTCATAAGATTGTAAATTTATAATAGGGAACCAAGAACTTTACTATTTTCAAATAATTATCATAGTTATATATAAATTCATGACTTAAACACGAAACTATTGGTTAAGTTAAGTTGAAATAATTCACAACTAGTTGTTCCAAGCATTTGGTCATACAATTATATATATATATATAGACAGACAGACATGATTGAGTTAAATTCAATGTCAATTATTATCAAGTTGTTGTATAAGTAAAAGTTTTTTCGCGGCAATTATTTTGTTCATAAATATTTGAACCAAAATTTTGCTAATGGACATTAATTCTCTTCCACTTAATCCAAGGGTTCACATTTAGTGCTTATCACAGCGAAAGAGAAAACAATTCTCATCGTTGACTATCTAAAACTTGATTTGGATGATCTAGATTTAATGTTTTTAAATGATTATTTTTTTCAAAGATGAATTTAGTTTTTTAAGAAATAACAATTATAATATTAACTTTCTTTTTTATTTTATATCCATTAAATTAAAAATTTATTAAGAATATTAAAATGAATCTGAACCGTTAAAATGGATCTGGATGGTACAGATTAAGATGAGATACTCATTGAAGTATATGATTTTTTTAAACAAGTTGACTCAAAAAATAAAAACATTATAGTGTCAAATTTGCCATTACATATCCATTAAATAAAATATTTGAAATTAATTAATAGAACATTTCTCTTAGTCAAAGAGGATTAGGAGTGAAGGTTTTTTTATTCGGGGTTTTTGCTTACTCTGACTCTTCTAGACGATGATACATTGAAACTGAAAAAATAAACAGGGTACGTGCAAACAGAGCTTTCGATTTTATATGTCTTTTTGGCTGTTAAGCAACTTTTTGAGTCTTATAATTTTTTATTAACTAAATAATAATTTTTCCTACAAGACAATGATGCATTATACTTGAAAAGTTTACAGACCAGAGCCTTCAAATGTTGACTTCTTTTTGAATTGGTCACGACTCACGTTGCCCAGTTGGCTAAAACAGATGAACTACTGTTTTCTAATCCATCAAAAGTAAAAGATGTGAACAAATTTTATAATTATGTGATGTGATGTGATGTGATGCTCAATTTACATTACATGAACACTTCTAGAAGAAAGAAGGGAAAAAGACAAATAAATACCCTCCAATTTGTAAAATCCCATTAACAACTTTATGATAGGTTGTTGTGTTGTTAATACCTATCATGAAGTTGTTAATGGGATTTTACAAATTGAAGGGTATTTATTTGTCTTTTTCTCAAGAAAAAATAAAAATTTAATTTTGATGGAGATTAGTTGTGTACAAAAGCTGACATTTCTTTCAGGCGATTGAAAGGGAAGGAGAAAGATTCAGGATTTGTGAAGAGTTTGGAGAGGTGTGTTTGGATCCCACGATGGGGCCTCCCGATGGGGCCTCTCAACTTGGATCCAAGAATCATAATCAATTTGGAAAAAAAAATTATGTTTGTGTGTACTTATTTTGAGAATGACTTTTGGTCCAAAATGACTTCTGCAACTTGAAAAGTTAGAAGAAAAAAAAAAGTTACTTTTAGCTTCTGACTTCTGACTTCTAGTGGGTCCCACGCCTTTTGTTATGTATTATTTAATAAAGTGGGTAGGAAAATTAGACTGTTAGACCCCTAAAATTCTCAAATAAGATAATTTCTTTTAATATAAAATTTTCTTTTTATCTCCAAAAATTTACCATAACAATTTCTAACTAACTTCTCCCACAATATACTCCTTTAAGCAAATAATATTATTTTTTAAAATTATTTTCCTGAAAATAAGGGAGAAACTGAGCCTTTAATAAGAATATATGAATATTATATATGTATTATTTAATGAAAATAATGCCCTTTTTAGTAATTTTTCATCTAAACATAGTTTTCAATATAATCATTCAAACATGTTTCTAAAAGTCATATTGAAAAAAAGTCACTTTTATCATCATAAATCCAAACATAAATCACTTCACACAAATGATTTTTATCCAAAAGTCACTTCTGAAATAGTCATTTTAAAAAAAAAGTCACTTCTCCACAATCCAAACACATCTATAATCTTCTAGAATATTAACACCGTTTAGGCCAACTAAAATTAAAGTGAAAGAACTTAAACTGTTTTTTTTTTTCCCTTTTGTTCAACGAGTACCCAAGAGAAAGCAGTCTTTCCAGAGTCATCATCTGGCTAGCTTAATCTAATTTGGCATCCATTCTGTTTAATGACTTCAATTCTTCTTCTATTAAATTTTTTACATATGAATTACTCTATTATAACTAATTTGCAAATATTTAAGAAATTAGTTGAGCAAATTATTTATAGCAAATGTGTATTGGTTTCCTAACAAACATTTTTAATCATATGCATTATAATTGTTGATTGATGCAAATCCCTTTTTTTATAAACAATCAATAGGGATACTTTAAAGAGAATTATAAAACTAGGAGGCCAAATTTATTGATATTTTATATTTAAGGCCATATTAAATCACTTGTGCAACTCATATATTCAAGAGTGGAGATAGTTGTTAATATAATGTTTGGTTCATGGAGTTTGCACTCATTTTGGTTTTAATATCTCAAGTTTTTTGTCAGCAAAAAAAAAATCTCAAGTTTTAAATAAGAGTCTTTATCCAAATTTCATTTTACTTAAAACATAGATCCTCATATGTTTACAAAACCTGTATACTTTTGACCCTAAAAAGAACAAAACCTTTTATTTTAAATTTGAGGGACCAACATCAAAATAAAAATAAAGGCAAACTTCATGAACCAAAGAAACCTAATTTAATTTTTTTTTAAAAAATCCCTCCAATCTTTTAGCACTAGCTAAACAGCTTTTGATTAAACAACTTTAGTCATAAATAAATATGACATTTTAGTCTATTTTGTTTCTCCAATTTATCATACTCAACGGGGATTTCCATCAAAGAAAAGTAAGGGAAAATTTCACTTTACCCCCATAATAAGGAATTAATCTCAGATTCCCCCAAAACATTTTAAAATTTCACTGCACCCCAAAGGACTAAAGTGAAATTAAATGTTTCATCTAAAATATTAAAATGTCCTTATTGAATTTTGTACTGGATTTCCAAGATATATATGAAGAATTTTCAAGACATATATATGGAGAATTTCCAAGAGATTTATGGGACATTTCCAAGACACATATAGGGAAACTTTTAAAACATTTGTGTTTATTTTCAACATCAATGTAAGTATTTTCAAATCTCAAAAATCATGAAATCCAACACTAAAATGTCCAAAATTTCACAACTATATTTCTAAGATACATATGGAAAATTTCCAATACACATATGGAGAATTTCCAAGATATTTGTACTTCTTTCAATAAGGACATTTTGATCTTTTAACTAAAACATTTAATTTCACTTTAGTCCCTTAGAGGTGCAGTGAAATTTCATAATGTTTTGGGAGGATTATGAGATTAATTTCTTATTATAGGCGTAAAGTGAAATTTTTCCAGAAAAGTAATTCTCATGTCCATGATTAAAGAGTATATTTTAGTTTAATCAAATACTGAAATATTATAAATATGCTAACCTTAATTCTTATATGAATCTTCAGTTCAAAAAATTCTTATATGTATCAATGGAAAGAATAGAATGTCAATTTTCTACTCTCCAATGACGATACTGAGGCTTGCTTACAAAAGATGATTGATATGACTCGATTACAATAAAGATCCCATAGAAATTAGCGTCATCAAGGATAAATGGGGGAACAGAACAAGTAATCTATCTCCAATATTATACACATCCATGGGAATCCATCAAGACTAAATCAAGAACTACAACATTTTAACAGAAGCTTGTTAGTCCTGATTTGACAAGAAATTATAAATCAATAACATAGAAGGTCGGATCGAATCGACATTTTATGTGATCTCACAAGGCCTGCAAAAATATGCTGCGGAAAATTCAGGAAGCTTATTTTTCACGAACAAGAGGGCTATATACAGGGTACCACATATTTTCTCTGATGTACTTCACAGTCTCTTCCTGCAAAACCAGTGCAGCAGCTATGAGTAAGAAGCAGAGGAATTCAGGTGAAATCAAGATAGATTACGTTGTAAAATTACTTAAAAGAAAAGACTTCATTTCATAATTTTACTAAAGACCTAATAATATGAACCTAAGAACTGTATTTATGTTTTTCCTGATAGGGAAAAAAAAAACTACCATTTTGTATATTTGAAATATTCGAATGTCAACTTGAAAATTTTCCCCCATGTTTGGATCTCTTTTAATGGCTTGGGTAATCCTTAACCCTTTTAAGTAGGAAAATAATCATGTTTGTAATTCATAATTGTCCCTTCCCACAACTGCTTTACAGCTGCTGACTTGAACCCCTTACATTTTAAGGTCCTTCAACAGGTTCATGCATATCTTACCAATTAAGTCACTCCTTTTGCAGGTAATCTTGCACATCTAACTCTACTAAAAGAATATAACATATAGAAGCTCGATATACCAAAAAAAAATTGTCATGTCTCAAAAAGTTTTATGAGCCATAAGTTTTCCATACTTTTGACATGAGCGAGAGTTCTTTGAACCCGATTTCACCGTGCCCTTCTGCCAGCCCTTCTGCAACTGCTTCCCGCAGAACAGCAGCTCCAACCTCTGCTGTAACATTTCGGATACTGCAGCATGCAAACTAGTAAGTTAACCGTTGAAGGCCATTCTATCAACTATCCCACCAAATATTAAATCACCAAGTTTTTTTGGCTTTTATTTCTTTTGAGAATATCAGGTAGACATCTAATTTACAGTGGAAAATAACATAACATAATTATAACTCCTCTATAACCAGTTTATGAGCATATGGATGAATATATATATTTATAAAGGGTGGGTAGAACAAAACATAAGTTTATCACCAAACTTGGCATGCAAATCCTAAAATAAACATGGTCACTCTGATGAGTTTGGAAAAAAAATTGAAATTATACCTCTGATAATTGCTAAAAAGTGACAGGAAAAAAAAAAAGATTTGAGAGAAAACAAATATAATAAAATAACAAAGCAAAAATGAAACCTTACTTATTAATGGATGGATACAAGACTCCTTTTAGAACTTCTTCTTCTGTCATATATGAAGCAAGGCTGTAAGGATGGCAGCGTGTCAGCAATTTATTGTAAAGGAAGGTATCGAGGCATTGAGCCAAATCAGACTTCCCATCAAAGATAAAAGAACTTGAATGATGCAAAATTATCAAATCACCATAAACCTCGATGAAGAAATTTCATTGAAGATCAAAACTAGAGTAGAGTCTAAGTGTTGGTTTGAGGTGCATAGGATAGCAAGTTCAAGTTACCACAAAGGGCAGTACCCTACAAAACCTGGAGAACGACTAACTCTATATTCGAGTTTTAAGGAAGGCAATAGATGAAGAAAATCAAGTAAAATGATTAGAGAATGCATACAAGGACAAAGTACTCAAGGTATAACGAAAGAGCAGCTCAGCCCTTGGAATTTTATCAAGCTTCTTTGAAAAATCAAACAATTTTCTCAGTTAAAGCTAGTTCAGAAAGCTTGGGGTTGAGAAAGATACATGCATAAAAGTTAAAATGTTCTGCTGCATACCATTCAGAGGCTGCCTGCAACATTCCATCAGTTATAAGATGAGCACCCGAGGAAAGAGCTCCCAAACCAATCCTGAAATGAAAGATGAACATTGAAACTACATCAATATCTTCACAGATAGGCATGGAAGAACTTGAGTCAACAAGACATACCCTGGGAACAGGTACATGTTGTTTGCTTGATTTACATGGCCTACTTTTCCATTTCCTGCACACGGGTTTCTTCAGAGGATCAGGGTAATTATGTTATTTATTGTACAAGCTAAAATAAGTCTATATGGCCTCATAAATAAGGAAACTCTGACTCAGAGAAAGATGCTTCCAGTTTCAAATGTCAACATCAATCATTTAAACGAGAGATTATTACCAAGGTCTACATTTTGGAAAGGACTTCCACTAGCAAAAACTATATTTTCTCCAGCATGTGTAAAAGCATCAGCAGCAGTGCACTCAGCTGTTCCAATGGTTAAAGACAGTGTCAAAACTCAACTAAAAACATAGACATCATTAAGGAATTATGAGTTATTGATAAGCCTTGTACAAACAAACCATTCATGGTGGGATTAGACATGGCAAAGATAGCAGGTTTTGTCGAAACAGATTCTCTCATTGCCTTAAGCACCTGAGTTGAATCTCAACCATTAAAATTAAGAAATTCAATTGCACTAAAATGCATATTGCTGAACCATAAGCTGCCAATACAAAAAACATTTCAAGTATGTCTATTACATTTTACATTTAAACATACATCACATGAAGCTAAGGCATGATAGAAATGCCATCTTATTTCGAGAAGGAATTTACCTCTTCATTAAAAATACCACCAACCCCTGACAATCCAACAAGCACATGAGGCTTAACCTTCTTAACCTAAAGATCAGTAGGACCAACCATTAAAAAACATACTCAAATGAGTGTGCATTATCTTGTAAAATAGAATAACTGCAGCCAATCATCTCAGATCTGAGTCCTCTTATTTAATATGAATTGCCAAATATTGTTAAAGTGAAGCCAGTGAAGCTTTTCTAGATGTGTCATTAAATATTTACCACTTCAATTATACTAGCACCCTCACTAAGCCCCTCTATGTCTCTTGAACTTTTAGCAAATGGTGCAGCGGCTGGATCTAGATTGCTCCTATCAGTTGTGACAAGACCCTGCATTCAAACATGTTACGTTATATAAAACAGCAACATCCAAGAAATGATGTCACAAAAATATCTGTTTTCTCATATCATTTAGCATGAGAAATAAATACCAATTAATATGGAAAAAAGATGGTAAAAAAATAAAAAAGAACTGCTTAGATTCAAAGTTCAGTTATAAATAAAAATTACAAGGGCAGTGATAAGAAGACCATACATTCTGATAAAGAGCATGTTCAGAAAATCGGAAAGCTGCAACTTAGAGGACTACAGTGTAAGTGAAAATTGCAGAAGCTTACATCTTTATCAATTAAAAAGAACTGACTTTTGGCAGCAGTCTCACTGCACCCCACCATCCTTGCAACTGCCTGGATAGCCATGTTAAGAACACCAAGCCCAGCACTGCATACCATACATTAAATTTACAGGTCAGAAAACAGCTACTACAAGAAATACAATGAAACAACAGAGCAAACAAGGCACCAAATGCTGAATGGAACATGTTAAAACATGTATTACAAGTACCTCCCAGCTCCAACCACAACTATCTTCTGCTTCAAAAAATCAGACAATGGTCGACCTTGGGCTCTCACAGTTCCCAATAATCCAGCAAGGGCAACACCAGCAGTTCCCTTTAGGACAAGAAGGAAGAGTAAATGTGGGTGGAAAACCTTGGAGTTTATGCTTTGGCACAATATGATATCACTTTCTCACCTGTATATCATCATTAAACATGCAAAACTTTTTACGATATCGTTGCAAGGTTTCGAACGCCCACTTCATTTGGAAATCCTCAAACTGATAAATTCAACCCAATCATCAAGTTACAAAATTAATAAAATGTAGATCGGACATTAGGAAGTGGGAACAATGTTTTGGATAAATACAAACTTGTACAATAGCCTTGGGCCATCTAGCATGGACAGCTTCCATGAATTCATCCACTACTGATAAATACTCATCACCTTCCAACCTAGGCTGCCTAAGTCCTAAATCTGCAACAAGAAAACATTGTAATAATATCATATCTTTCAAAAGCCAAACGGAAGAATTAGTCTCTAACTTTCAATAAGATCTTCACATTCCGCAAAGAAAATTATAAAGCAAAGATAAAATGATAAATAACATGACAGAAATTAACCAACAACAATACAGCATCAGCAATTATTCAAGTCCGTACAATCATGTTACGATTTTAAACAATCAACATTCTCAATCACAAGAAAAAAATTTCATTAATTCATTTAAAATTAAATATAAATTTATTAGAAGCTAGAAAAATAGTAACTCGAACAACCATCAATGCCGCACCTATTGAAGGTCTAATTCACAGATCCGAAAATCTACGGAAGAAAAAAATTTCAAGATACACACAATCCACAAGAGCCATTAACTCTTAAGGAAGTATCATTCAACAGCAACAACATAATTTAAGATAACGATAGACATAACACATTCCTCAGTTATACAAATAAAAGCACAAGACGTCAGTAAGATGAAAGACAGCCACAAAATAAGATAACAACGTATTAACAAGAACACGATTTTACTCACAAAGACGGTCATCTAGTAGCTTTTGGTTGTTTGTGCCAACATCCAACATGACTGGAAGAATCTGTCAGGAATAGAAATACCATACAGTATAAGTTATAACAGAGATAATGGCCTTATCAAGAAACACTTGGCCAGTTATAGAAACACAGCTTCAATGTAGAGCTAAAACCAGAAACAGTATTTCTTACGGGATCGAAACATCATGAATAAGTTGTCCCTCATGTGTAGCTCTGCATGTGCTTAAACTAACTTGGATAGATTCAAACAAATGATAGCTCACAAACCAAAATGAAATTTATAATGCCAAGAGTCCAAAGGTAGTCATCTCATGCATGGTTTATTATATGTTAAGAATGTTTTTAACTCAAGATCACCATGGTAAAAGCCTGAAATTACTGCCACCAGATGTATGTTAACATTTGATGTATTGCAAATTAAACCAAACATGCCAGCAAACACAGAGACACCATTAAACAGTACACAGTTTGAGATAGAAAAGGATATATTGATAGACAAACAGATAGAAGCATACTCTTTGTGGGTTAATACCAGCAGCAGCAACGTACATATCAAGTTTTCCTATTGGTATTCCGATTCCCTGAACTCCAAGATCACCTAAGCCGAGAATACGGCTGCCATCAGTCAATACGATCATGTCTACCTGAAACACAGTAAAAATTATGAATGTTGATAACAAGTATTAACTTAAGCAGGAAACAGACTTTAAGAGGCAAAAGAATTTCTAGTTCGTCAAGAAATAAGTTTTGAAGAAAATGCTACAAGAGCATTCTAGGTTCTGAGCAAACAAAACGAGACCAAGTAAAGAAGAAATTCATGATACAGAATTTGGAAATTAGGACCACAACATAAACTTGAACTCAGAAAAATCATGCAAAAGATTTTACAAGACTCTAACAAATGTGAAACTTAGGTACAAAAATATTCAAACCATTCCCTTATCAACTCAAGGAGACTGAAAATTCCAAGGTCACACAAAATTGTGTGCACTACTATGATACTATGTATTGCCCATGACTATTTTAGCAGAGTTAAAGAGCATTAGACCCATATCAATCAATTTGAATTTCTATCTTGACTGGTTCTATATGGTATTATGTTCATTACCTACTATCTGTTGAAAGAGTAATTGTGTAATATGAAGTGACCATTATTTGTATTGCATATTGTCACAACTGTACAACTTTTTCTAAAAAATTACTCCATCTCATGCCCATAGTAGCTACACAACGTAGCTGAAAGGAAAATCATGGTATACTAAGTTAGATAAAATAAAATAATTATCTTTGGATGCAATAATCTGAGTCTTAAACAAGCTATAATAGAAAAAAAAATTTAACCTCTGCATGTTTCAATGGTTCCTTTAATATAATTACAAATGTGAACATGTTACTCGGTAAGATATTTTTTTATGAGATAATAAATAAGAGAATTTTACAAATCTACGCAAATTATCCACTGTTCATCAATCCCTCAAATATGGCAACCTTTATAAATTTTAGCCTAAGAATTCAATATTTTAGCATTCTTGTAGGAACAAAATTCATTAAGTATCAATGATTTTACAAAATCACTATCTTGAAGGATGGTGTGCAGGATTCAAAAATGAAGAAATATAAGTAAAACAGTCAACTACATTTGCAATGATCAAACAAACAGATAGGAAGTGTAAGTGTTTGCTAATATTAATGTAATACCTTTTGAGCTGGCCAGTTATAGATCATTGACATCATTTCTCCTTTATCTTTAGCACTAAAATACATCCCTCGTGGCCGTCGAAATAAACCAGAATAATTTTGACAAACTAATCCAACAGTAGGAGTATATATTATTGGAGCAAATTCTTCGATGTTATCAATAAGAACCTGAACAAAAGGAAATATAACAATATCAGGTAACACTAGATTTTAGAGCATTATCATATTAACAAATCAGTAACTTACTCTGTAATATAAAGTCTCATTCCTGTCGTGCAATCTATTTAAAATCCTCCATTTGGATAAGGCAATGAATTTATCTGGTTGGCCCTGAGTATTTTTCTCCAAAGATCGATAAGAATTCACTGAAAATAAAAGCAAAAAAAGTATATGCCAATCACCCCCAAGTAGATCAATTAAGAGAGGCAAAAACGACCAGGACTAAACAATTAAGATACAGTAATATCATAACATTAGGATTCTAACTCACTGAATCGGTCATATTGTTGCTCAAATGATATAACACGGGGAGGAAGAAGGCCTCGAAGGCCTAATCTATCCCTTTCAGTCAAAGGAAATCCAGTGTCCTGCATTAAGAGGAAAAAGCACAATTGGAGAGGGAGAATTCGTAATGAAAACCATGAGCAAAAGTTTGATCACAAATTCGTCATCCTCCTCATATTTGCAAGACACAAAGCATGGAGAAGCATACAAATATTATATAATTAGATAGCGTTTATATTAGTAACAGTTGTTTTGATATGAAACCAAAATACCTGATTAACAATCTACATGCATACAAAATTAAGACGCGTCCCGAGGGAACGATTCAAAGATAATTTGTTTATATTATATAATTAGATAGCGTTTATATTAGTAACAGTTGTTTTGATATGAAACCAAAATACCTGATTAACAATCTACATGCATACAAAATTAAGACGCGTCCCGATTCAAAGATAATTTGTTACTCCCGTCAGTCAACTAATGAGCTCCTATATTTAAATTTTGCATCCATTGATATGAGCACAAAAACAACCACTTATATGGCCAATCAGACTTTTACTGAACTCAGCGCTCCGAACCTTTAGTATCATCAAATAAACTCCTAATCACGAATTTATCTAGTGTCAACTTCGGGTAACTACGAAAACAAGTAAATCCTCGGAAAACAAACTCCCACTTTATAACAGCCACTACCACAGAGCAAGCTGTTAGTAACCAACATTCAACAAAGTACGCTCCTTTTCATCAAAAACTACAATATTCACAACGTCAAAATGAGAAATATGAAAAAGGAAAAAATAAAACTCAAAGCCAACAAAGTAAAAAGACTGATAGTGAACCTTATTGAACCAGGGATCGTGGAGGATATCAGCACCACGCTTACGAACAATGCAAGGCGGAGGAATCGCAGAGGAGAATCGCCGGGATCGGCTCAAACTAGAAGCGGCAAGTCGTGCGAGCTTCCACATTATTTGCCGGTGGAAAGAAACCCAAAATTGAAAAGTCGAAACAGAGAGAAAAGGGAAAAAGAAAAATCAACAGGACGAGACTGAGTCGTGAGCCAGAATTGAAAATTGAAGATGAAGTCTTGAATATTTACTTCCTTTTCTGAGAGAGAATTTATTATCGGAATGAAAGCCCAACATCCTCGATTAAGACATATTGTATTTATAGGGCTAAAAATCAGAATGTAAAGACTCCTTTTGGATATCACTGTTGTTTGCAAAATCTGGGGCAGGCGATGAGGCGAACTGTATTTTTTTTTTTTTTTTGAGTTGGGAGCTGAAGCTACCCGGGATCTACGGGCAGATATACAGCGGGAAGCTCAGCTCATACAGTGAGATGAGTGGCGGGGAAGCTGCCCGGAAGTTACCCGGTTTGAGCGTTGAACGCTAACATATATTTGGTCAGAATGTTTTTTAATTTTCCATTGGCTGATTCCATTTTTAAAATAAATTTATACGAAATTAATTTAACTCAAGCCTTTTTCATCATATGTATAGTGTATAAGAATTTATTAAGAAAACCAAGTATATTTCTTAATTTTTAAAATTGGTATGTGGTTACATAGGAGGTTAAACACAGTAATCAGATTGATCTTAACTAATTAGTTCTCTTATGGATATTCATATATAATAATTATAGTCTTTATATCTATATATAATATAATACATGTATTATCATAATATTGAAGACAATTATATTTAGAACACAATTAATCACTAAATATAGGCATCTCTCTAGGCAAATATCCAAATATTAATTCATTATCTTGTGTAACTTAATTAGTCGTGTCAAGAAAGATTGACACATTTCGTTAGACCGAACCCTTGTTGGTTACCAATACCATGACATGCTTTGGTGAATCTTTTGTATGCTAGTCACAAGTATCCTCTTCTTAGAGGCTAAGACACTAAATAGAACCACATCTTGTAACGAAAATGTAAATATTTGTTTACCACCTATTAGTTAAGTATACAACAAATGTATTCTGGTTTCTTCATAATACCATTTTCAATTATCTGTATTTAGAATTACTTAGCATGGAAATTCCTTTATTATTTAAAATTTAAATCTTGGTTCATTATGTTAGGATAGACTAACATCCTTTGTTAGACCTAAACCCATTGGTTGATGAAAATTCCGGAACATTTGCTCTTTCAATATGAGATTCCTGGCTCAAAGTTGGATTTATATACTCATTTTATTTAGACTCAGTTTAGGGAGATGCTTGTTTCTTATGTGATTGATCAAGAGTAAAGTTAGTGACATGAGTTTTTTTCCCCTCTAACTTTCTTGTTGATGGATTTTTCATCATGAAGGATTTCTCACAATGCATTCTGCGTGCTCATGTACTATTTGGTAAGAGATTTTCAACTCTGTATTTATGGTCAGATGTATATATTATCAAGGGTAGTTTCATCGAACACGTGGATTGAGGATTAAAGGTAAGTGATATGCGGCATTCAGTTCTCCAAAACGTCTTCTTTGAAATGCTTTATTTCTTTTTCAATCTATTCGTTGTTTGGCATGCATATGCTTGTCATTGCTCTTTATATAAAAGTCGAGTCTTTCAACTTTTCTTTTCACCTTAGTTAATAGCCATGGTTTTAAACTTGCGTCTTAAAGAAGTCTGTCATATCCTTTTATCTCTGAAGGTGTTTGAAACTTTAATTCAATTGTTGATTAGTATGGTTATAGTAATTGTGGCTTTGTGAATTCTGTGTCTCGTGATGATATTAAAACACTTAAAAATACGTGAGAATACATGAGCTAACATTAACCAAAAAAAAAACGAAACATTTAAAAGTTTAAATGAATCACCAATTTCAAAAGAAACCAAATATAATCAAAACTCTCACTGTGGCTCGAAAGGAAGAACCTGTGATTCCTCGAATAAGTTCTTATCCAGGTCTTTTACATTAAAAACACGGAAGAAACACGAAAATCTTTTTAAGGAGTTCGTTGGTTCATTCATGTGAGAATTATTCTGTGACCTGAAACACACATAACCAAAAATTCTATTGAAATTTGATGCTTTGATGCTGATATGGTCTAGAGACTCTGGCTTCTTATCTTTACAGAAAATAATTATAGATTATTCAAACCATTGCACGGGCAGAATTAACTTAACATCACATATTTATATATATATATATATATATTCGTTCTTTCTGAATAAGAAAGGGATCGAGCCAGGATTCTTCCTTTTATCAGCATGCGTTGTCTGGTTTTCCCTTTACCATATTTTCCCCTTTTGAATGCTAGGAATTGCAACACTGAGGCAATGGATGAAGGCAAAAGAAAGAATATACGGAGCCCACATTTGATGGCCTCCAAATTCAAACTTTTCTTCAACATGTCACTGCCAGAAACATAGAAACAGGGCTCTGACATTTCTGCACGACACTAAAATTCTTCGGAGTAGTTTAGAAAAAATTGTAAAATTGTGAAAGTCATCATTTATTAGAAAGATTAAATGTTTAATTTATGAACAGGGCCAAAATATTGTAAAACTGTAAAAGAATTTGATGATAAAATTGTTTATCAGTTTAACATTCACTCACATTGATACTTATAATTTTGTTTAACCACATAATAGTAATAAATGCTTTAAAGTTATTCTTTTCTCGTGAATTTTATTTAAATTGCAGTAATAGAATACATTCAAGTATTGGACACTGTCAGTTTCAAGATCGAGCCGAAATTCATAGAATAGAATAGAGAATTTTCCTTATTCGTAATAAAGAGGAGGAGGGTATCGGATAGATGTTAGGTCATAATTTTATTGCTCAGAAATGAAGGAATTTTTGAACTGAAGAAATGAAGGAATTGAATTCCACAATTGCTATACAAGCTACTAAATCTCTCCCCCCATATTCAATTGGTAACTTTTCCGGAAGCTACCACATGCTCTGTGCCGTCGTTTTTTTAAATAATAAAATTAACTTTCTGTCAAATAAATTGTAAAAGAACTGCACAATCTAACATTACATTTTAAATTGAATTATTTTAAATGGACATCTCATAATTTATTTTTACATTCACAAGAGACCAAATGAGAACTACAAAATTAAGTCGAAGGCAAACATGTTAAACTTTCGGTTGATTTATTTTCAAGAAATAAATATTTATTTTGGGGTAAAAATAATTTATTTTATTGGTAACTTATTTTGTATGTTTGTTTTAACTTATAAATAACTCATAGCTTATAAGTCAAAATAAGTTATAAACTGTTTAAAACAGCTTATTTCTGAATTATAAGTCACATATAAGATGGGACCCATAAATTCTGACTTATTTTTCACATCTAATCACAACCAATCCAAACATACACATTTGACTTATGGAAAATAAATCATTTATAAGTCATTTTTTTCACAACTGATCCAAACATATATCTCATTACACAATCTAACTTATATACAAGTCACTTTTCCAGAAGTCAATCCAAACAAGCGTTTTCTGCTAGTCATACTAGTATAAGAAGAATCTTAAAGCAGTTAAAAGCTAAAAGTTACCACTCTATTCCTTATTATAAGTCCACCCTAACTACTTCTTACATACCAAAGAGTGGAAGTTATAGCATTAAATATATCCTATTTTTCCAACTTTACCCTCATTTAATAATAGGTGTTAAAATAATATTTTATACATTATAACCCTCATTTCTCATCTTCCCTATTTCTAATATAGGGGTAAAATAGTCACATTAACATTAATTGATCCCAAAGTGGACTTATATTTTGGAACAAAAAAATTGATAGTTGGACTTATAATAAGGAACGGAGTGGTATTGCTAAATTTTATCACTCCACTCCCCCCTTTATTATAATAAATCCCCACATATTTGTAATATATGAGCTGTAATGAGTTAGAACTGGGAAACTAAACAGCGCATTGGGAAAAAAAAAATGCTGAACAGAATCTAATACAATCGTTTGAACACGATTTCAGGTCAACTTATTATTCTAACTTAATAACATAGATGCCCATTATGAGAAGATCCGAGATACAATTCTTATATGACATTGAAAACAAAACAGCGTCTGAACCAAGTTGCTCATACTTTTCTGAAAACAACAGGTAAATATGAAGTTGTTCCACTAGTTGCAAAACTCACGGCAGTAATCCATAAGATTATTCGTAGTCTTTGGTTCCAAAGTTCTTACACCAGAGCTGGGACGGAATTGGGCGAACAGGATGATGTGGCCGTTGCTGAATTGAAAGTAAAACATAATTAGCCAACATACTTAAGTCATAGCATACTTAAGTCATAGTATACGCAATACTACCATGTCACTATTAAATCATTACTCATAAGCACTGTCACAAGTCACAAGCAATTTTACAGCACAGCATCACGAAAGACTACGGGAAAATTAAAGCTAAAGGCTGAGACGTTGAAATGTTTAGGTTAAAACTTAGAAGACTTCAACAATCATTATAATTTTCAAGAACTGCTGAAATATTTAGGTTAAAATCAAACTATACTAGTCATGGATCCAAAACAATTTGATTTCTTATTGATTATGTACACAGATTGTTTAAAAATTAAAACTATAGCCTCCTAAACCATAATTATAACTTTTAAAGGTCCTTGGATGTAATTTTCCAAAAGAATATGATACAGAATTGTAATTCTGTATGTGAAAGAAAGAGGGAAATAGAGAAGAATAGAGGAATCAAGAACAAGAAATATAGCAGAGGGGTAAGAGAAGAAGAAACAGAGAACTAGAGAGAGAAAAGCCACTAGGCCATCACATTATGCCAAACAAAACAAATCACAATCTGAATACAATTGATAGCAGAGGGCCTTATTTATAGGTTTAGAATATAAGCTAGCACTATAGGCTTCTAACGGTTATATTCCTAACCAACTCCTAACTCACTAACTAACTCTTTTATTATTATTACATAACAGAATATAAGACAACACAAAAATCTAAACGAGCTTTTCCCACCCCAGTTTTAACAATTGATCAAAAGCACATCATCCATCTATCGTAAGTCATATCAAATCAAACCAAGTGGAACTTATCTGACATGCAGCAAAGCCAAACCACCATTTCACTGTGCATGTATTGGATTCTAAAATGTAAGGCACATAAAATTAGAACGAGGCTGAAACGGGAATATCCGCCATGCCTACAGCCATTATGCATTCTCTTAATCCACAGTAATTGGAGGGTGGTATGTGATTCTTTGGAGAAGCTAATTCACTCCAATATGAAAAAGACATATCAAATGTCCAAAAGGAATCAAATAAATGGAAGGAAAAAGCATAGAAAATATTTTTTTAATTGGCAAGCATGCCGTGATCACTGCCATCAAAGGCAGGCCTGAGTGCCACAGTACCACACAGATGCTGGCAGCACTGATAATATTTCATTGCATAAAGGAAAGCATATGCACACATGTAATTGCCAATTACAGCTCTGCCACCGTAGCTTGCAACTCAAGCATAAACTAAGACATGCGAAGCCACTTTTGCCAGTAAATTACACCCCATCTCTTCAGACGCTGAGCCCAACTTGTTCTCTACTATCATAACCAGCACTTTCACGTTGGTGTTAAATATAATAATCTTGGTTTCATTAGAATTTTCAAACAAACTATGATCTTCATTATCATTATCACATTTACAACTTTCAGCACATTGAGGCAACTATATAACAATAGAGAGAAACAACAATCTTTCAACATTTAGGTCACAATTTGCCAATTTGGCGACCAACCTTGCTGAGCAAAGTCAGTCAGTCCATCACCACCTTGAACACAATCTTAGGTCCAATGATATTACCTACACCTTCATAACTTCAATTGTTAAACACAACCATTTCTGCTCGTCTCACCCCTTGCCAATATGATAATAAATAAAACACAAAAATTAGCTCATGCTCATCATCTATTCCTACACGAATCTTCGCTGTAATTAATGCCACTGAAGTCAAAGATGCAAAGTAAATTCTTGAGGCAAGGCAATAAAAATTCCTTGCTTCTTTAAAATACTCAGTCAAAAGCCAATAGATATCCTTTTCCTAATGTCTTTTCTACTTAGGCATGAGCTACCAAAATTAGGGAAAAAAAGAAAATTGATATGTAAAGAATATGTGAACTTTAAATGTAGAATAATATAATCATTATCAAGCAACTTCACATACGTCTAAAATTTATCAAAACAATAAACTTTCAATATAAAAGTTACAATAGTCCAACATCCCGTGCATTTGTGACACATATATAACTTATCCCTTTAGATGAGTTTTTATCCCCGTTTATTTTAGGTTCTCAAACTCCGCCTATGCTTATAGCCGGTCCCAAGCCCGGGTAAAGGAGGAGGGTTGTGTTAGGCCCCGACAGCCAGCGTAAAAACCCCGTCGAATCTCATGAACATGGATCAACGAAGAAATTGTGTAAATGTTAGGTCGTTGCCCGTAAGCAACGCGCTGTATGGCTCGAGTACAGTGAGAAGAGAGCGAGAGCCGCTGCATCCTAGCCTGAATGCAGTGTTAAGAGAGCAAGGGCTAAAGGATAGGTCGTTGCCTGGTTGTAACGCGCTGTATGGCTCGAGTACAGTGATAAGAGAGTAAGAGCCGCTGCATCCTCGCCTGAATGCAGTGTTAAATGAGCAAGGGCTACCGCACTCTAAGGGACGGAGGCGGCTAAAGAAGCTAGTTCATGAGAGTAAGATCAGATTTGGTTCTTGGAATATTGGGACGCTGAATGGGAAGCTTTTTGAGGTTGCACAAGTTATGAAGGATCGTAAAATTAATATATTGTGCTTACAAGAAACCAGATGGGCTGGAGAGAGATCTAAAGAAATCGGAGTTAATGATTCTAAACTCTGGTACACAGGAAAGGTAAATGGGAGGAATGGTGTTGGTATTATTGCAGATAAAGAGTGGCGGAAGAATGTAGTGGAAGTTAAGCGGATAGAGGACCGAATCATATCTGTGAGAGTAATTGTGGGAAATGATACAATAAATGTCATTAGTGCATATGCACCCCAAGTAGGTGCAGAAGCACATCTTAAGGAGAAGTTTTGGGCAGATATTGAAGGGTTGATTCAAGGTATACCGGCAACCGAAAAAATTTTTATTGGAGGGGATTTTAATGGACATGTTGGGAAGGAGGCGGGATCATATGCAAGGGCGCATGATGGTTTT
Organism: Mimosa bimucronata; assembly: GCA_037074515.1. Lineage (NCBI taxonomy): Eukaryota > Viridiplantae > Streptophyta > Magnoliopsida > Fabales > Fabaceae > Mimosa > Mimosa bimucronata. The sequence continues at coordinate 40,214,436 of CM073446.1, forward strand.
AGTTATGGGGAGTTGAATAATGAAGGACAAACAATTATCGATTTTTCCTTAGCATACAATTTTAAGATTGTTAACACATGCTTTAAGAAGCGGGAAGAACATTTAATTACATATAAAAGTGGAACTCACAAGTCACAAATTGATTTCTTTTTGGTAAGAAACCCTGATAGAAGGTTATGTACTAATTGCAAAGTGATTCCTGGGCATGGGGAGACCGCTCAACATAGACTTCTAGTTCTTGATGTGAGAATTAAATGTATAAGACAAAGGCGCCGGGCAGTTTTGAACCGAAAGATCAAGTGGTGGCAGTTAAAGGGGGAGAAGCGAGAGATTTTTAAGAGAAACCTATTGGATGAAGGGGTATGGGAACCACAAGGAAATGCTAACAGCATTTGGAAGAATATGGTTACGAAGATTGAAATGGTTGCTAAAGCTACTTTAGGAGAATCAAAAGGTTGTGGACCACGAGATAAGGAGACTTGGTGGTGGGACAAGGATGTCCAAGAAAAGGTGCGGGATAAAAAAAATTGTTTTAAGGCTATACACTTGTGTAATAATACTGAAAATTGGGAAAAGTACCGCTTAGCTAAAAAAGAGACTAAGAAGGCAGTGAGTGAAGCTCGTGCTAAAGCATACGAGGGGTTCTATAAGGAGTTAGGGACAAAGGCCGGGGAACAAAAGATTTACAAGATCGCAAAGAGTAGGGAGAGGAATTCAAGAGATTTGGATCAAGTAAGATGTATAAAGAATGAACAAGGTAAAGTTTTGATTACTGATGAAGATATTAAGAATAGATGGGAGGCCTACTTTTCTAAGTTATTCAATGATGGAAGTGAAGGTCTATCTTGTGAGTTGGGGGATTTGACAATTAGTGAAGATGGACTTAATAGGTCATTTTATCGTAGAATTAGAGTGTGGGAGGTTAGAGAAGCTCTTAAGAAAATAAAAAATGGTAAAGCAGTTGGACCTGATGGTATACCGATTGAAGTTTGGAAATGTTTAGGAGAAGATGTTGTGTTATGGTTATCTGAATTGTTTAACGAGATTTTACGGTCTAAGAAGATGCCTGATGATTGGAGAAAAAATACTTTAGTTCCGATTTATAAAAACAAAGGCGATATACAAAATTGTGCAAATTATAGGGAAATTAAACTTATGAGTCATACAATGAAACTATGGGAAAAGGTGATTGAGCATAGGTTAAGACTAGAAACTAGTATTTCTGAGAGACATTTTGGGTTCATGCCAGGGAGATCCACAACGGAGGCGATATATTTATTAAGAGGGATAATGGAAAAGTATCGAAGTAGAAAATGAGATTTACATATGGTTTTTATTGACTTAGAAAAGGCGTATGATCGCGTGCCGAGAAATTTACTTTGGAAAGCCTTGGAAAAGAAAGGAGTATGTGTTGCTTATATTAAAGTTATACAGGATATGTATGATGGGGTGCTGACTAAAGTTAGAACGCCGGGAGGTGAGACAAAAGACTTCCCTATAAGAATTGGCCTACATCAGGGATCAGCTTTGAACCCATATTTGTTTAACTTAGTAGTAGATGTTCTAACTGAGCCTATAGAAGAAGAGGTCCCTAAGTGCATGCTTTTTGCTGATGATATAGTCCTTCTGGCCGAATCAAGAGAGAAGATTAATGAAAAATTAGAAATATGGAGAAACACGCTGGAATCGAAGGGTTTCCGTTTAAGTAGGAGTAAGACAGAATATATGCATTGCAATTTTGCAAATAGACAACTTATAGGTGATTTGGAGGTTAAACTGGGAGAGCAAACAATCCCTCAAGTAACGAAGTTTAGGTATTTGGGATCAATTATAAGACAAGATGGTGAGATTGATGACGATGTCAATCATAGAATTCAAGCTGGGTGGTGTAAATGGAGGAAAGCTACTGGAGTTCTTTGCGATAGAAAAGTACCCCATAAGGTAAAAGGGAAGTTTTATCGCACTGCTATAAGACCAACAGTATTATATGGTAATGAATGTTGGGCTTTGAAGGGTCAACATGAACATAAGATGGGGGTAGCTGAAATGAGGATGTTGAGATGGATGTGTGGTTACACAAGAAATGATAAGATTCGGAATGATCATATACGCGAACGAGTTGGAGTGGCACCTATCAGTGAGAAAATGGTAGAAAATCGTTTGAGGTGGTTTGGACATGTACAAAGGAGGCCATTAGATGCACCAGTGAGGAAGGTAGATCAAATAGCCTGGAGTCCGATTAAGAGAGGAAGAGGGAGACCGAGGCTTACACTTAATGAAGTTGTAGAGCGCGATCTTTTAATAAATAATATATCTAAAGATTTGGTTACCGATAGAACACAATGGCGTCGTGCGATCCATATAGCCGACCCCACTTAATGGGATAAGGCTTTGTTGTTGTTGATGTTGTTATTTTAGGTTCTCATATCTGGTTCGGAGTTTCCATTGCTCTACCAAATTAAAGTTTGAATGAAAAAAAGTTCCTCCTTCCATCACAAATATTTAGATCAGTTTGAACCTCTGAATCCCCTTAATTAATCGTAAAATAATCATTCATCCAAAACCCTGACCGTCCCCTGAAATGCAGAAAATCTCTTCTTCTAATTTTATGTTATTTGTTCTATATGAGGCTGGCAAAACAAGATCTCGACAAGGAAGCACATAGTCAAACAATGGCCAGAAAACCCAACATGAAATGAAAGGAAAAATAAACCTCAAGCTCGGCAGATTTCATGGCGATGGGGATACAAATGAGGAAGACACCAAACATAGCGATGGCGGTATTGCGCTTCCAGTGCTTGGGGCGACAGTAGGGACCACCAGACATACTCCAAACCTTGCTCCTGAAATCCCCATGTGGCTCTCCATGCCCGTGGCCGTGATCAGCTCCACCTCCCATCGTTTTCTGATTATCTTTTTTTCCCTTTTCTTCGTCGGAAGGATCAGGAAAATGAAACAAATGAAACCCTAATTAGCTAAATACACGCACATTCATCAAATGTACCCATAGTGTGATTCAATTGAAAAGTAGAGAAGAAATTGGGTTAATTGAGACTCGTACCAGGAGTGAATCAAGCACAACTCGTGAAGGACGAGGCTTGACAGGCGATCAGCGAGGAAGGTAGATTGTGGAGCTCAGTGAGTGGACAACTAGAAGAAGAGGCAGACTTTTATTTATTTATTTTTTCTATAGGGAAGTCACTTTTGAGTTTTGACGCTAAATACATTCATTTATTAATTATTATACAAAATTAAACCCTTAGCATAAATGCTACTGTCCATTTTGTTTTATCTTTATTTTTGTTTTTTCTAAATCTTCTTACTATCTCATTGTCTTTTTTGCATTATTTTTTGCCTAGCATGTTTCTTTTTTAAAAAATATAAAGATAGGATTTATTATTTTATTTTCAAGGAACAAAAAAAAAATACACAGATTCCAATGTTTTTGGAATATACATCAATTTTTTTAGGATTAGGTTGAGTGCTGTGTTTTTTCCATCTTAAATTCATCATCAATGTTTGTGGCTAAGAAAAAAAAATCATTTAGTTTTGTTTTTTTTCCCCAAAAACAAAGGGTATAATATTAAAAAGATTGCTATAAAAATATTAAAAAGATTAATTAAAACAAATCAAGAGAAGTTTGCTGAAAATGAAAAACAATTTTCATCTTTGGCTGATGCCGGTATTATTTTTAAGCCATCATTATATTCTCATTAATAACAATGTTGACTGTGCTTTCATCATATAGATGATTCTATAAATAATAATGCCTTTCGATTTTACCTTATCTAAATTGGGTGTTTGTGTGTATGAGAGAGAAATCATGTATTTAAACAGCCCATTCAAAATTTATTTAGTAATTTAACAATTAATTTCAGCATTGTTTTTTTACAGACCCACAAATGATGCGAATAATGATTATCATCTGTTCATTTCTATATAAAGGTAACGCTCCCATCATGCTAACAAATCAATGTAGCAATATTTGACTTCATTGTTGCCTCACTATTTCGCTTCAGCCGTAAGCGTTAGTCTAACCCCTTCTTTATATGACACTGGATGAATTTTCAGGTTCTTTACCAATCTAGTGATATCCATGGATATATCAGCTGGGGACCTCACTCCGCGATCAACCTAAAAATAAGGAGGAAAAGACATATGATCAATGAATCTCAAGAAAGCGCATTCCAAGAAGTCTCAGAATAGAGTAAAAAACTCAGGTGCAAGTTGCCTCTGAGATACATTAGAAAAGATTTAGGTAAGATTTCCACACCATGTGAGGTTTGAGAAGAAATAGATATAAAAAATTGTTTTTAAGATTTGAACTTTAGGTTATATGAAGACATGAAGACACTCTTAACATTGCACCACAGAGGCTCACCTCACCAAGTACATACATTTGTTAGAAAAAAAATAAAAGCTATTGTGGCATTTCAAGAAAACAATGGTGAAAACCCATAGAACTGCACATAAATCTGTTTCCAATAAAGAAAGATGCAACTTTGAAACAGCCCCTTCACCCACATAAGAATTTCTCACATACATACAGTGAATTAATGTACGGAGTCAATGCAAACTCATCAAAGGGTATTTTAGGAGGTGGTGATGGTGTTCAGACACGCCAATTGAAAGAGCTTATATTGATTTCTTGTTCTAGTTGGTTGCAAAAGGAGTAATAAATTTTTCTCTTCCAAATTCATGACGAGCTAAAATGTTCTCAAATGCTTAAGTGAGGCAGCGGACACCTTCTTGATATGAAGATATGGAATAAGGATACAATTATGAATATAATCAAGGCAGGAGAGAATGAAAGGTTAATAAATGCATAAGCACACCAATAATGCAGATAAACAAAGGAAGATATTAAACAATTCTGCATCGCATTTTCGATCCACCAGGTAAATACAGTACATACCGAAGATGCCGGCACTGGTTGGATTAATGAGGTGTTATACCCTCTAAATTGTGCAACAGCCTCAGCCATTTGAACACGCGATACCCTATCAGGCCCACCAGCATTAAGTATCACTTGCATTTGCTTGCCCTCTGCAGCAAGAATCAGAAATGCCATATTCATGAACATAAATAAGAGATGCCTCGCCTTCTAAAACTAGAATAGACAACATACGAAAGTGGAAGAGGACGATACAGAAATATGGCAAGGTCTGAAAGTTCTTAAGGATAGGACCAAGTAGGGAACAGATGTTAGGCAATGTCTTTTGCAAAATACTATGCCAAACCTGATTTTAGCCATACAGGGAAAAAATTTACATGAACAGTTACCCTATGTGCTATAACATATTCAGAATAGCATTCTGAATTGCATTTGGCAACAACAAAAATAGTACATTGAAAATTAGGTTCTTCTATGCCAAAGGAGGGACTACTTAAAAATATAAATTGCGATATAGAGTACTATGAGTATATGTGAAACCAATGAGGCACAAATACTGAATTCTACCTGATATCCATTGGCTTGTCAAGGCTAGAACAATAGTCATAAGATCCTTAACATAGATAGGACAACGGAACTCATCGTGAAAGAAATTCACTTTCTCTCCTTTGGCCAAGACACCATCCATCCACTACAGCAGTTACATATGAAGTATAAATAACACATTAAGGCATCATAATTTTCCTCAGAGACATGTCTTCCATAAGAACATGCACCCATGTCTGTTTCCAGCAATTTCAAGTGCCAACGTAATTTTTTTTTTTTTGGTCTGAAGTGCCAACGTAATTAGATGCAGTCAATAATACAAAAATATAGTAAGCGTGATTAATTTAACCTCAGCATAGAAACCTCAAGCTCTGTAATTTTCCACGGAGAAAAAATGCCACAGGGAAAACAAAAACCAAGCAAGAAATTAGCAGGCATTCAATTTTTCATGTTTTTCATCCATTAGCCAGAGGATGGAAGCAATAGTCAGACAACACAGAATACGATAGAAAGTCCACATAGAGTGCATGCACCTGAATAGGAAGAGATTTTGGAACTGGTGAAATTGTCTGTGGCCCATAGATGATACTACTTCTCAAAATTGCAAAGTTGGAACACTGTTCTGAAATGAATTTTTCTGCTTCCACTTTAGTTTTTCCATAAACATTTACTGGAACAGCAATGTCATCCTCCTTGTAAAAGGACTTCTCCCCTTCATAAACTGACAAGAAGAAACATTAATCACAATCTAGTCAAAAAGCAAAGTGTAAGTGGATTACAGGAGCAATATGTGAATTATGTACAAAATCATAGCAACAAAGAAGATCTTTTCTCCTAATATAGCAAACAGATAGAAAGCAAACCATATGCATTTCATTATTCTATTAAGGGAGAAATCATTCCATCCGTATTGACATTTGTAGAATATAAATCAGAACAAAGATATTACTTCAGCAAATTCTAAGGTCTATTGTAGCTCATTGAGTTTCAATCAAGCTATAAGCTTCCATATGTTTCACACTTAACAGATTTCTACATCTGATGCCACCCTTCAACTTCCTTCAGCAATGTCAAAGTTTGCTTACCTTGATCAGTGGACAAATGAATGAGAAGTGCACTTTTCTCATCGAAGCCTCGCAACCATTTAACAAGAGAAGATGGCACATTAATGGCACGAGCAGCATCAGCATCAGTTTCACATGCACGAGGCACTGAGATGGCAGCACAGTTGACAACAACATCAGGCTGCCATTAGAGAAACAAATTATCAGCAGGGTAAAGAAACAGAATTGTCATCCTTGTTTAATTATGTGACTGATTGTATTATACTCAACATTTTACGAGTATTCAAAATCCATTCAATGAAACAACTATCTAGATGAGAACATGCTCCTCAAAGCCAGGATGACAATGGGAAGAGACTCTATTTGTTAATCCAAGACTAACACTATTACGCCCCCACCAAAAAAAATGGAATCTTTGAACATGTAAGCAATACATAGCGAGTACATAAACTAGATCATTAAATTAAACAGAAGACATGATACGAAACACAGGAACACAAAAAGGAACAACTTTTAGCAGTTGGGTGAGTTATTGAGAACTAAACCTGACCAAATGTCTTTGAAATGGCTTCAAATCCATTTCCCGATTTCAAATCTACAGAGAAAGCAAGGGAACCAGAAATGGCGTCCAACAAAAGTTGAGGTGGGGGAGAGGAGTGGTAGGTGAATGCCAGATCGTACGGTCTTGCGGTGATATGTGCATAGCCTTGTAAAAGATGCTGACCCAAATATCCAGTGCCTCCCACAATGAGAACCTTCTTCTTACTCATCTTCTTCCTTGAATCTCAACAATCTCTGCAAAATTTTGGCGGGGGGAACTTCTTTCTTTAATAACGGGGAGCCTTCAATCGCTACTGAGTTTGTTCAGTGTTTCCCACGAGCCATGGAGATTGCTGTCAGAAAGGCCCCTAATAGAAACAGAAAAATGAGAATTACGGCATATTCCAAATTAATACCCTTCAATATCACCTCCAATATATATAAAAGGAAAAAGGTATCGTTACTAATTTGGGATAAACAATTTTAAGGTAAAAAGACTAAAATACTCCTATCTTCATTAACCACTCAAGTATAGCCATTAACCACTCTAGCCATTAACTATTTCGCTGATTCATTAGTTAGTCTTGTTTTTGTGAAAGTTATTAACTACTCTAGTATAACAATTAACCACTTCAGTATAGCGATTAACCACTCGAGTATAGCGATTAGCTACTTCACTTAGCTACTTCACTGATTCATTAGTTGGGCTCAAATGCTTTTATATTTGTGAAAGTTGTTAACCATTCTAATATAGCAATTAACCATTTCAGTATAGCGATTAACCACTCTAATATAACCAAGGAAATGAAACCCGAATCGGACCGGCCGGTTCGGCCGGTTCAACCTTGAACCGGCCACTGGTCCGGTCGAGCTAAAAACCCGGAGGGGCTATCGAACCGGCCAACCCGGGGGTTCAACCCGGTTGAACCGGGCAAGACCGGTCAGCCCGGGGGTTCAACCGGGTTGACCCTTTTTTTTTAAAAAAAAAAATACTTTTATTTTATTATAATTCACCTAATTACTAACTTTCATTTCACTCAATTTTAGAAATTAGAAAACTATAATACTTTAAATACTATTTTACTTGCATATACTTAATATTTTATTATTGTTACTCTTAATATTTGTATTTTAGTCTGTGGATTGTAGAATAATATTTATTTTCACGTGTAATCAACTAATATTTTCTCTTTTTTCCTTTATAGAAACATTAAAATATTCATATTTGATGAATCATACATACCTATCTACATTTACATTTTGATATTAGTGATTATTAATGTTAATATCAATAAAAGTTTATTATTTTAATATAATCCGGTTTGACCCGGTTCGACTCCGATCCGACCATTAACCCTTGAATCAGTGCCTCATCCGGTTTGATACCCGGTCCGGTTTTTTGAACCTTGAATATAACCACTAAACACTTCACTTTGAAAGTGAATGGATACAGGGCTATTTTGGTCTTTTTGCCTTAAAATTGTTTATCCCAAATTAGGAACGATCCATTTTATGTCCTTTTGTATATTAGAGTTACCTTTTTATCCTTTTGATATTCGAGGGGTATTAATTTGGAATTTTCCCGAATTACATTAACAAAGCATTATAATAATTTTTTCATGGAAAATTAATTATTGGTTTTATATGAGGAATTTAATTAAGATGTGGTCCAAAGAAATTATGTAATTAATTTGAGGTCCCAGCCAGGAAGTTGTGAACGTTAGCCTAAAAGTTGTTATTGTCATACCAAACAATTGTTATCATCTGGTCAAAAGTTGTTAGTGACCAAGAACTAAACAAACGATAACAACTTTTTGGCCTGATGACAACAATTTTTGGCCTGTTAATAACAAGTTCATGGATCATTTGGCCACCCTTAAGGCTATTCAAGAAGAGCCCGTCCTAGTTGTCCCGGACCTGTTAGGACCAAAATTTTCTGGGACCAATAGGATCCGGTACCGAGATCAAATTGAAATCGGGACGGTACTGGGATATGGTCACGTCTCCGGGATTCCCAGTACCGATACCGAATATTGTTTTTTCTCTTTCTTCACAGAATCCTTTAATTAATTGATTCAATCATTTTAAGGTTTAGTGTTTAATCATTTAGGAGGTACACCTTTTCTTTCTCTTCCACCGTTCTGCATTGATTAATTAATTCAACCGTTTAAGTACACACACATCAAAGTATAAATATACATAATTTCTTTGCTTTTTTCTCTATGAGTAAGATTATGTCAAAAAAAATTGGAACATCCCGGTCCTGGTCTCGCCCTGGTGGGACCAAACTCCGTTACTACCAATCCCATGACTGAGACACAAATGGCGTCCCAGTCTTCTTCCGGTACCGGGACTCCCGGAAATGGGTGTCCCGATACTTGAACAGCCCTAGTCACCCCTAAAAATAACTTAAGTCCTGACAATCACAACTTTTAAACTTTTTGTCAGTAACAACTTTTGACCTGATGATAACAATTTATAACCTGACGATAACAACTTATAACCCAACGATAACAATTGTAAGACCTGAGATTAAATTTTTTGCTAATATATTTTTTCTAAACAAGCATCGAACATAAAGAGGTCGTGGATATAAGTTATACTATGTTCTTAGATAATCACACAAAAATTAAGAGTAATTTGATTTCAAGTATTCATAAAATCATGAATATTATAACTTATATAATTTCAATTCCTTAAATATACATGTACACAGTAAATTCCTTGATATAAATATTTTAATTTTAAAATTTTTATTTAACCCATCTTTACAAGCTTATAATACATGTATAGGTTTAGTTGTATTGATATACTTCGCATATTCATCTTTTGCAATCATGCTCGAAACACCAAAGACATTAAATTTGAACACCATATTTTATTACAAGATATTGGCCTCTTCAGCTAAACGTTTGGAAGCAATATTGATATTTGATAACTCATTTTTGTAAACCGTTACCATATGTTCTGACTTCTGATCTTCAAGTATGTGAAAATTATTACCCAACTTATGCATCTCCTTATCCCATTTGCAGATCCGCTGCTAATAATCAGATTCAAGACATTTTGATTCTGGATACTGGGTGGTTCAATACCAAAAATTAAAAAACCCATAGCATTCCAATTTCAAAGTACAAAAGAAGGTCTTGATGGCTCATACTGCTACCGTATCAGAACATAGAAAGCCTGAGTTCATAATTAAAATTTCATAATTGGTTAATACATCTCATCAATCATCCACAACCCAGTTCAGCCAACATTTTGTAAAGGAGGGAATCACACCATCATTAGAAGATTGAACTTTCCACCAGTAGACAAAACCAATCATATACATGCTTACAAATATCAGGCAGGATTATATACATGAAAGCCAAAGGAAGCAACAAATAATGTCAAAATAATTTGAAATTCCAGCCGCATGAACCACAATGGAATGGAATCTAAATTCAGCTACTATCAGGGGGAGCATAGGACTTCTCAAAATGCAGCTCCAGTCTCTGTTCATGAAGATAGATAATTTAGAAGGAAGAAAAGGCAGTTAATCTATGAATGATAATACTAAATTATCGAACATGAATGTCACCAGTTATGCAGAAAAGTTGGTGTGGGATTATAAAATTATCCCATGCATGTTACTAATGCCTTGATTAATAGCGGAGGACTGACCTACTGATTAATTTGTCCACCAAAAATAAATTTGAATTAGCCAATATTGATTTGGTTCCTCATTAAAGGGGTCATTCTTAAGTTGTTCTCGAGAAGGTTAAACTAAAATAAAAACAAATCAGTCTTCCAAAAATGATAAATTTTCCGGTCTAGACTCTTACTGCCTATGTGCTTCTCCCAAACATTGATGGAGATCAAGATAATATGAGATTCAAATCTCACATTGAATGATATGAGTCGGTATAACAGGTGCTTAAGTGGATTGCTTCTCTCACCTCAGCAATTAGCTTTTGGAAGAAAGTTCCCCATCTTGCTTGATATCCATCAATTTGTACCAAAGCTAGTTGATTAGCAGCTTTGGAAAAGTCTCCATATGGAGGGTTTTGACCAGCAAGGGAGCCAAATGAAATGGTGCAAAATGCAGTCGATGGTCAAAAGCTATTATCATTAATGGTACAGGTAATTTATTTGGTCGATTTTGGTAGCAACACATTGACTAGGACTAGAAGGGAGACAATATTTTGTGAGGAATACTGGTTAGTTTGTTTTCATTCAGAGGATTTACTTGAGAAAGACCATTCAAATGAATAACTAAAATAAAAATTTATTCTTGTAAAACATAAACAAAAACATCATTCCTCCATAAAGGAGAGGAGATTCATCGATCCAGCCACGGTGACCATACTGTGAAATTTGATCCAATAACATATCATAGAATAGAATTATAAAAACATCCAAGGAAATAAAACTTTCGTCAAGCACCTGAGAACAAGACGAAACTACCAAAATTTGTTTGCCTTATGAAGATATATGGTACATACTATGTATTGGGGAGGGGATAAGCATATAATAAGCTCAATATAAATCCCCATGCCCAAGTAAGAAAACATACACACCTTTACTGTTCTATTGATTTCTTCAAGTCTATTAAGCACCAATTTACTGGGTGTCCTTCGCTCCCGAGAAGCAGATTGTGGTGGGCTCATCATCTGCATTATATGGAAGAGTACAAATCAATTGATTTTTACAATTTATACAATGCAGGTGATATTAGCTCACTCTGAAAACAATTTAAATAACAATATATGAGAATTTAAAAAAGAAAAGAAAAGAAGGAATCACACTTGACGCTTCTGTCAGAAATAGAATTTGGTAATAGCTTTCAACCCTACCAATGCCAGTCAACATATTTGGAGCTATCATCTAATCATAGAATTGAAGCTACTTCGACATTAACTAAATAACAGGAAAAAAACAATCTAATGCCTTTCAATGCTTTTCTCCCAAGTTTTGAGATGTTTGACACAGTGATGGTGCTTCAAGATCTGTTGTGTCCAGGAAATAGATATAGTAATGCTTTACACTCCAACATTTTGCTAACACAATAATCCAATTATTCCCCAGTTCAATCAAATCTATTTTGGTACGAAAGTATTTTTCTTTTCCCTTTTGGTGGGTATGATTGAATTGCCCTCTGTCTGGACTTTCTAAAGGGATAATTGATTACTTTTGTGTGTCACAAGAACCAAAGCAGGGAAAGGCTTATCTGTGAATTGGCAAGAGAAGGTAATAATCAATACTTTTGGATCATATGTCATGAGCTACAGTAGTAAAAAGAAAGCTCCCCACAAAGCTAGACAACTGCACCAAATACCAGTCAAACATACACTCCAACAGTACAGCTGTTTTCCTTTAACGTACTAATATAAATTCTTGTCGCCAAAATAAAACAGACCATAGTTAATTCTATTCAAGTACATCAGCTTTAAGCTTAGAATGATGCTGACAAAAAAATAAATAAATAAAAGAAATTTAGAATAGGATACAATATATCTATGTATTAGATCCTCTAGGGCCAAATTCCCAATTTGCCTTGTGATAGGTATAGTACCTAAGTAGGTTGGGCAACCCTACCTTAAACGCTAGTTGTTAACGTGGGAGAACCAACAAAATTAATATCCCATACTACTCAATGATGGACTTGGTATCCTGTATTAACAAGCCTCTATCACACTGTCTAATCTGAACTCTCAAAACAGGCTGTGCATCATCTTATAATTAGACTTCTTTAACTCAAACAAACAATTTGCAAAAAAAATTCAAATAAATATTGCAAAGCAAGCACATCTCTAGGGTGAAGATATGAACAAGGCACCGGGGGGGGGGGGGGGTGTGACAAGATTTTTACTGTTTTAGTGATGACAGCATTTTTAACAAATCGTTTCTAGCATGACCCATTGAACAAAAAGTTGTATTACTTTCTCATTTATTTCCTTCCATGTCTTTAGTTATAATGTTGGGACTATATTTTTCCTAGGTTTTGGCGATTGCATCATAAGTAATACTTTAATAAAAACAAGTTTGATAAACAATAGATGAATAAGTTATGCAAGTAGGTCTGCCATTACCTTCAGAGATTTAGATGGTGATCTCAAAACAACTGATCCTTCAGTCAATGTTTCCGCATCTACACCCTGAGCAGTTGGTTTCCAACTAGTTCTTCCATCTTGTGAGATTTTTGAAGCTGCTGTTATAATCACCTGAAAATTAACTGCAATATTTTGAGAAGATGATCCTGTTCATCCTCACGTAGTAGTATAATGCTAAATAATGTAATAAGAATCAATACAACATAATGTTATGCAACCAGAAAATTGTATTGAGAAACGTATCTTGATTAACCTTTTTCAATATATCAGGGTCAGAAACCCCTTGAATTTGAAGTTCATCAACAGGTGCAGCTTTTCCATGCGCTATACTTTCAATTCGAAAAGTATGAACTCCATACACAGACTGCAGGCAGCCTGATATAAGCAAAGATGTGTTCTAGTCAGTGGAAGTCCATCAGAAGACACCACAAAACATCATAAAGGTGATGTTCTCTGCACATGCTTCACTATGTCTATTCACTCAACTTTTTTATTCTCTGAACAATTAAACCTCTCTCCTTTCAAAAGGATTTTAAAACAAAAATTTCATAAAGGTAAACCATTGCCTTAAATTTTGAATCAACCAAAAGGACAAAGATTATGTATTGTTAATCTGAGCTAGATTTCAAATATACAATTGAGTAAAGCATTTATATTTGCCGTTCCAATCAGACCAAAAAGGCACAAAACTTATGCACAACGAGCTCTTTAGGATTCTTTGCAGTATGAGAGATGTCGAATTTTATAAACACATATCTCAAGTTACAAAAACCAGAATATAAATGTAAATCTTTTTATGTAAAAAGCATCCATTTGAAATAAGATGGAATAAGTCCTGTATTAGTACCTTGTTCAATAATAATATCAATCACCAGAGCAAGAGGTACGTGCTTCTCAATTGTAACAACACCCCAAAAGGGTATGAAGGAAGGCCTGGACACCTTGATCAATGCAGAAAAGGAAAATCAAACAACTTCACCGTTTCTCTTCATTCTAAGAAATCATATAATAAAACTTCTTGATCATACAGAAGTTCTGACATACCTTGTAAACAATTTCAGTAGGGGTAACGTACAATTCACGAGAAGATAAATCTTTCTGGAGCACATATCTCCTAAGGGGCAGGTAGAGCAACATTATAAGTCCCACTCCCCAAGCTAAAACCAGCAACAGTGATACAGAGAGCCATATGACAGTGTCATATTTAACGCTATTTCCCGCAAGTTCTTGAAAGGAGGCTGTATAAATGATTTGTTCCACAGAGTCTTCATCTTCATCATCACTTAGTTCAGATATAGGGTCTGAAACGATCTGATCTTTCAACGACTTCATTTCTGATAAAGCATCAGCGTGACCTATGAACATCTTTTCAAATACTAACCAGTTGAGACATGTGAAACCTAAGAAGGTTAGCACATTGGAATTAAATAAGTCTTCAATGCTCGGCAGCACATGAGCATACACATATTAAACCAGACCATATAAAATCTTACTAAAAAACACAGGTTTTTAACACTCAGCGGTAATCCAAATGTCTTACATATTTGGAAGGGGGGAAATGCAATAAGTTATTCCACCCTTGAATTCCAAATAACATCTTAAAATAGAAAAACAAGAACATTTCTTGTACAACCTCAACTACCACATCGATGGATCCTTGTGACACTGAAAAAATTAGTGATAACCCAAGAATAAGGGGAAAAAAAAATAACAAACTTGCTGTATGGAGGGCGGACAATGATTTATAAGTACAAATAAACTGAGCCTACAGAAGAATTACTATGCTTTGACTGAATAATGATCAGTTTGGCACACGAGAAAACAGGATGACAGATGAAACAAGCTTCAAAATCATACAATTAATTAAGGACACTATCATTCTGTCGCATGCCATGCAGCCCAAATACAATCGAGTTCATGAATTTTATCTTGGTAACAAAGAGTAGCAATGGTATTACACTTTCGACAGCATCCCATAAAAATTTTACGGAAAAGAGAATAAACGCTGAAATGAAGGGGCAACATTTACCTCGTAATATGCGAAGCAGAGGCCGACGGTGCAATGAGTATGGATGAAATTTGGTAAAGCAAAACTAGAAAGGCCGTTTCTTTCAGTCAGTTTTGTTCTCTTGCAAAATAGAGGGGTATAGGGCAACGCCTAGCTCCGAGTTAAGACGAAAGAAGCAAATAGGAATCACCAAACATTCAAAGGCACATCCAACTTTATTGTTGTCTTGTCTGTCAGATGCTCAGATTACTCTGTAGCATAGGATTAAATTCATTTTAAACGTGTTCATCTTGAATGAAATTAAAAAGCTTATCTTGATTTTATTTTTTATTTGGACCTGCAGGAAATTTTGTGATTTTTTCAATAAATTTATAAGGTGATATCCACTAGGTTAAGGTCAAAGAGCTTTTTTCAACTTAGCAAGTGTTTTTTTCGAGAGAACCATAGTTTGATATGAATTGTAAATAATGTTATGAGCAATTAAGATATCTGGAAATTGAATATTATTGAATGAATTGGGATCATACCGTGCCAGTTCAATATATACAAATAAACTGGACCTTATTAAAACTAGCTCTACTTGGACCCATCAGCCCAACAACCTATGTGCAAGTTCAATATAACGTACATTTTTATTAAGAGAAATACTGGAGTGTCAAATGAACCAATCAAAATACAACAATTTAGTTTATTTTAACCTTTGTTGTCGATTCATCTTCAACAATTCACATTTTATATTGTTTTTAACCAAAAAAAAAAAAGCCTTGAACTACTCATAATAATAATGAAATTTTCCCCTTAAAAATATAATAAAATCATTTAAGTTTATTAATAAAATATACATTGTTTAGGATGATTTATGAGCTAACTGTAATTAAATTAAGTTAACTTGGTGTGTTCATATTAGTTCAGAGTTCAAATGATGATACACTACTGCATCTAGAGAATGTATTTCTCTTCTTCTACAGGCAAGAGTGTAAGAAACGTTGATTGAATTTTAATTTTGTCAGGTCACTTTTTCAACATTTTGTCAAATTTAGTCAAGTTTATGCAAATATACTTATTAAAGTGGTTTTTTTTTTCAATCACTAGAGTTTAATGACTCAGAAAATTTTCAAAAAAACCAAATAAATATAACTTGAATATAAATAAGGAGAAAAATCATTTCTTATAATTATCCATTATTTTATTAAAAGTGAAAAATTTTATAATTTGGTTTCCTCCCCCTGAAGATTATAATGTATAAAAGAATTCAAAACAAATTAAAGAGGGCTAAAGCTCTTTTGTATGAATTCAAAGTTATGTAAACATTGGATTGCATCTTCTGCTTATGCTTTTAAAGCTCTTTTCTCTTTCTTAATAAAGTAGGACTATTTAAGAAGTTTATTTTAAAACTGTAAGAAATATTTCTAGTGCTATTCATCTTACCTAATTATCTAGGATTTTAGATATGGTGGTGAAAGAAACAATAATGAAGAATTTGTTATTATACATTTCCCCCAAAATAATTCTAAATAGAATGTTGCAAATTAACATAGCATTTGATAAAACTAACAAGAATCTTACAAGAAAAATAATGATATATATAGGCGAAGATAGGGGTGGGAATAGGCCAGGCTTTTATCAGGGGCCTACGGCCTAGCCTATTTTAGGCCTAGCTCGGCCTTTTTAGTAAATAGGCCAGGCTTGTTATTAGGCTTGTCGTTAGGCCTATTTAAATAAATAGGCCAGGCTTTTTTCCGGAAAGCCTAGCCTACAAGCCTACAGGCCTGGCCTATTTATTTATTTTTTAAAAATTTATCTTATGATATATAATATAAAATAAATTATATAAGCTATTTACAACATTATCAACTTAGCCTTAATTCTAAGCCTAACACCTTATCATTCATACACAAAACCCAACTCTTTTATTCATTAGTCGTTCACATTTTCTATGATAAAAGCAAGAGAAAAAAAATTAGTTTTATGGTAAAAAACTTTTTATGACATATATAGACTTTTTTTTTAATAAAAGACATACATAGACCTTTAAATAGATTAAAAGGCAATATTTGGAATAAGAGTTATAGGATTTTAAATTTATTTAAATGTTTATATTTTAAGTAGGCTTTTAAAAAGGCTTTTAGGCCTTGTCAGGCTTTTTGAAGGCTCAGGCTCAGGCAAAAAAAAAATGTCTACATACAGGCCCAGGCCCAGGCCTAAATGTTACATTTCTGTTGCAGGCCCAGGCCTATTTAGCTAAAGCCTAGTTAGGCCTAGCCTATTTCCATCCCTAGGCGAAGATGATAATGTATCAATAGCTATTAATTAATGTTTGGTATTAAAAAAAATAGCTATTAATTAACAGTGATGTAGTATATTAAGAAAAAGAAAAACGAAATAAAAGGTATTCTTAAATGATGTATCTAAAGGTATCGAAACAAATTAATGAATGATCACATGAAGATGCATGCATCCTTTGATTTAATACATGAATGAACATTGAATTTTATTTGTGAGCCATATATGCAACTGATAACAGCTAAATGCTGGTCAAGAAAAACTGATAACTGTTAAATCGTATTTTTTTTTTTTTTTGGACTGAAAGTTAAATCATATAATTGACTTCTATTATATACGAGTTCACGATCTAAAGGTGGATATTTATTTGACAACAATAATTTATAATATGCGGTAAATTAATTAAAAATTGGAAGTTTTATTCATATGTTTGCCCTAGAAGACCATAGTGTTGAGGTATTAACAATTATTTGATGTTTCTGTTTTATTAACTATAAGAAATTGGTATTGTTACATCGTCAGTGATTTGCATTAACACCAAATGAAATCTGGCCTGGATTTTCATTTTCAGAGAGACAATATTGAGATATCGCCATAAATTAATAGCACGTAGTATATAATATAATCTACTATCAGCAGGTGGTTAAATACAGTGAACAGAAAAAATAAATTTAACCCCGTGTTGTCGACCTTCCCTAATATTTAATATAGTAAGCACTAAAATGATTTCTTTAACCAAAAACATTAAACTCATTTTCTTCTCTCAATTCTGCCTTATCCATATATAGAAGACCGCAGCGTGAGATATTATAAATGTTCAAAGCAGAAATCGGTTTAATAATAAATACTGCATTAATATTTCTAAGAGATTAACGTAATTTACAAATTAAAAACTACTTTTGACTTCTCTGATACATAAGGAATAAAAAGACATTTGTATTCCCACACAAAGTTGTGGAACTTATGAATTTAAACAAATTCGTTATAAATATATAAACTGGAATCTTGAACTTGAATAATATAATTTTAATAATTTGCTTTTATCAATGATAATATAATTACAAGTATACGATTAAATAATTTAAATATACTAAAGGACAAGGATTTGGTTCAAATATATATATTTTAAATTGAAACACCTGTAATTAAATCTATCAATATTCATAGTGTATTAAATTGAACAAAAAACCTATAATATTCATATAAAAGACCACTAAACATAATCAAATAATCTAAAAAGCCGGTACGATATAACATTGAGCCCACACAATTTTATAAGATAGAAACACAAAAACAACAATTTTGATCTATAAATTCGTGAGTTAAATCGATGTTACAACTAACATAAGTTTAAAAAGGAGTTAACTTGATTTTTTAAGTTAAAAATATAAAAACGGTAAACTCAAAGAACCTATCACTGATTATGATAACAATACTCTCCACTGTTAAAATAATAAACCTAAAAAAAAGGATAATGTACTAACTTAATTTTCTTAATTAAATCTGTAACATTCAATCGAAGGAAGTCATAGATATATCATATAATAGAAATATAGATTTAAGTTGCATTTTTTTTTGTCGGAAATACCCAGTTCATTCATAGAACACAAGCAAGCGAAGGTGAAGAGATTAATTATTGCCACTAGGCATATATTATATTAAAGATTTGTTTTTGTTCCCTTCCTTCATCATTTAGTTGAAATTGATTAAATCCTCAGAGTTGGGATCTCATCTTCACGCCAAATCTGCTCCTCAGGGTTCCTCCGTTCAATAGCTATATTCCAAGCCATCACAAGCTCACACTTAGCACAGAAAGCTTGACAGTTAATCAACCTAGGCGTCCTTGCCACGTCAGCAAGCAGAATATCTGGAATTTGTTGGAGGGGGAATACTCTGATATTCTCTGGACGATTGCCTCCAACAATGAAGCAGTGTGACACATTAAGATCTTCAAGTTCTGGCAACTGTGACACTGCTCTGACCAAAGCATCCTTGTTGACTCTTGTTGACTGAAGACTGAGTCTTTTGAGCTTTGGTAAGTACTTGATCAGTGCTTGAGCTATCTTGAATGAGAAATTGCATGTTATCTTCAGCTCGCGGAAGTTTCTGCAGTTTTTGCCTATGGCTTCAATAAAGATGCAAGCGATTTCGTTGTCGGTTATGGTGAATGACTCTAGGGCTCTCCACATCTGCATTGCTTCTCTTATTCCTCCTTCTGTAATCTCAAGATGACGTCCTGGGAGCACCAGTCGTGTCAGATTACGACTCCTACACCAAAAAGAGAGCACTTGGATCATTAATTATGACTTTCAATAAATATATATTGCATGTAAGTATGGTTAAGTATTATGCACACTAGAGTTTTTGTGTAAGAATTTGTCATATAGTTTAATTCACTTTCACCTTACTCGAGAAGGCATGTTAGAGATATTAAACTTAGTTAAGATTTATATTGGTTAAGATTCTGTATGAGCTAGTTGATAGTCAAAGTGTATGTATTAGGGTCATGTGTGTGTGTGTATGTGTGTGTGTGTGTGTGTGTGTGTGTGTGTGTGAACCATACTAGTATCAATTTATAGCTAGAATCTTGTTAAATAAGGAAGTATTGATGATCTATCTAAGCAAGAATGGTTACGAGAACTTTGTCATTGTCATATAGTTTGATTCACTGCATCTACCTTTTGTGTTGACAAGTTGAGCACCTGAATTGAGTGGAATCAGCTTGTTTAACTTTAGTTAAGACTCTATTGATTAAGATTTTGTATGCATTAGTTGATAATCAAAATGGTGTGTGTATATATAGGGTCCTAATGTATAAAAGAGAGGTAAACTTAGGTCCTCTCGAGTTCAAGGGTTTTGGGATTGATTTATTGTGAATTGCTGGATGAGCTTATGCTCTTTCAAGAGTAATATACATATAATATTCTCCATTTTGTTCTTGCTATTCCTGTATCCAATTAGCAATTTTAACAAAAATAATTATATTTATAGCATATCATAATCTTGGCACACTAATTTTTGTCAACACGAGAAGGTTAATCTTGCAGGAAGGTAGAGTATACCAAAAGTCAAACAATTTGAAATTCAATAAATTTAAAGAAAGTGATGAAAACATTACCTTCTAGCAATATTAATTAAGATCCCATCTCTTAAAGGTAGACGAAAGTTGAATATGAGAGAACCTATGTTGCCGCCACTGAGATATAGAACATACTTCAAGACCCGAATCAACCTTGGACTCGACTGAGTAAGTTGAGGGGTCCACTTGGTAAGATCTAACACGCTTCCATTCCAAAACACATAGTCTTGGCAAACTTTTCTCCAGGAGCTACACACCCAAGAAACGGCAACATAATCCACTATATTCAGAGTCACGAAGATTCTCATCAACAATTCATAGTCCATGTCCTTCCAATATCTCACATGTGATTTGTTGCTCCTCTCCATGTTCAAAAGGCTGTTTCTGCATTGATAAAAACAAATGAATTAGAAGAATCAATTACTACAAAATATTTCTGTTACCCACAGCCTCTAGCCATATTGTTTTTACAATATATGGTTAATGAATACAACAAGTAAAACCACATCGAAAAATTTACTTATGTCATTGCTCAAATTTTACAATGTAGAGAACTTGAAATCATTGACGACAAAATTTAAAGTTAGTCATCAATCAAGTTGATTCTCCTTGTTTCTCTTCAAGTATTTGGCTGGATTGGGGGTGTCTCCTCCCCTTGCCAGCTTTTAAAAATAAGAACTGCACCGTCTTTTGCCCGTATAATAGCAAACTATCATTTATTTTTTGTAGAATTTAATCGTCAAATGAAAAGGAAAAAAATTGAAAAATTTAGGGGGCGGTAGTTCACCCTAAATTCTCTTTAAATTAGCTTGAATTTCTGGCTGAAGAATTAAAAGAAATGATGGTAAAACACTGATTTAATTTCACAATTGCTTGTTTAGGGTTTTGGTACAAGCTGTTTCAAGCAGCCTTTACCAAATACACTTGTATGTGTAAAAGATGAGTGGAATTGTTCTACCCCATCATCCTAAGATTTACTGCTGGAAAGCCAATAAGAAATAGGGTTAGGGCAAAGGATACCAATTTATAAGCTCCAAGAAATTAAAAGCATATGGGTTCACAAAAACTACTTCAATTAGGATCTAGCTGGCTAGCTAATCAATTAGCGATAGAATTCCATCACGAATTCTCTCACTAACGGATTACTGGATTACTGATAGAATTTTCTGTTGCTAATAGCTTATATTTTTAGAGAGCATAATAGTAAATTCTTCACAAGGTAGAAACTGACCTCACTACAAACTAAGAAGCAGATGAAGGTGTTGTAGAGAGAAAAACTGAGGCACCGGTGAAGCAGAAATGGAGCCTAAACTTGAGAATGATGAAACTTATAATCTGTTTGTAACGTTCACCACCGATCAGTGATTTGAGTAAATATTAGACGTTTGGGCAAGTCATGCCTTGCTATGTCTTTGTTTTTTATCTGAGGGAGGTTAGTAGGGGTCTTCCACCGTGAGAATACAAAACTGGGTAATGGTCTCTCCGGTGAAAAGTGTCCAAAGTCTATCTCATGAAAGGTGGAACCAGAAAAACTATATTTTTTTTGACAAAATAATATTTAAGAGATTATCTTTGCTTTAAATTTTGTATCAATTAAAATAATTGTCATTTAAAAATCATAAACTTCAAAGTATTCAATATAGATCATCCAGATTAGTTCTAGTGGAGGAATGCCCCCACTCATATTTGTTACGAGCACTAAAACTTGTTCCCAATGTAGCAGAATTAAGTATATATAGAACATAATGAAATATGAAATACTAAAATGGAAGTTATTAATTGGGGTACTTTAAATTTCAACTGACTCCGAGGAAATTAGAAATTAAAGAAGAATCAGTAGAGAACCAATGTCCAATTCTTACAAATCCTTGATAAATTAATTACAATATAACTAGTGTATCTTATGAATTTTGAAAAATTTATTTAAGATAAATTAATTTAAGGTGAGTTGTTTATTTATAATTATATATAATTTCATTTTGTATAAATTTTATATTATGGTTAAAAAAGTATTATATATGCATAATATATGTATTTATTACATATATTTCAATGGTGGATACTGATCCATATTTGGTTAAAAATCTAGAGTGTTACATTTGAAAAATCGGAAGTTTCATTTATCTTATTCATTGAACCTTAGCTTATATATTCATTGAACCTTCTATATTCATTACTAATGATTTAAGGAGGATGTCTTGTTAAGAAGTTAGTCATTATTATGTACATATTGCAAGAACACCAAATGAGATATGGATTTAAATCAATAGTATCGCGTTTCAATTAACAAGCTATGAAAATAAACAAAATATTAATTAATTTTGATCCAATTTGAGATCTTGGTGATGCTTACGCTAGGGGCAAACGTGCATATTTGCCGATGAACAATTACTAAAGGATTATTTGACACAATAAAGGTTTTTGTGGTGTTTAATTACTAATGGACAATTAAACTATGAGCAATATTGCCAATGGCCGTACAACAAACCACGCACATGGCGCCACGTGTCACCACACACATGACACCACGTATAAATTGATTTGTCAGAATTTTTTACTTTATACTAGTTTATTTTGCTTATAAGCTTACATATAATATAATCATACAAAACATATATTATGATTTAATAATTTATTCAGTTTCCTCAACTTTTCCAAAAAAAAAAAAAAAATCAACTAGATCTCGTATAAAAGAATAAAAAGAGTACTTAGAATTAAACATATTGTATATCTCATTCGCTCCTCTATAATGTAAGAAATGAACACTAAACTGATTTTCTTCTGCATTTGGCTAAGTTTTCATTTCTCACATGAAATCCGGGTGAACTGCATAGTATTACATTAGTTTACTCTAAATTAATTGACTTGACTTATTATTTTAGCCAAGCTCACATATACTAGAATTTTTATTGCCATCAAATACTTAAGCTTACTTCTTCTTTTTTTCTTTTTTTTTACAACGAAAAAAAGCTTAGATATCATAAAAATATAGAATAGGGTAAATTGTTAAATTTGTTCACATGACACATATATGAAGAGAAACATATGCATAATATAATACATATTCACTTCAAAATCTAAGACTAGATATCTTATCGTCACGCCAAACCTCTTCTTTAGGGTTCTTCCATTCTTCAGTGCTCATGATATTCCACTCCATCACTTTCAGGCACATTCCACAGAGGCCTTCACATATTATTAAGTTTGAGATTCCACAAATGATGGCCGCGTCATGTTGGGTGTAAACTGTGACGTTGGTTCCATCATTAGTGAGCCCAACAATGAAACTATGAGAGACATTAAGAACCTTCAAGTCTTTCAAATGGTTGGCCACAAGAACAAGAGCATTTTTGCTCACAAGTATGGATTGGAGGCTCAACACCTTGAGCTTTGGAAGGTGCTTGATGAGGGCATTCGCGAAATTCATGCTGAAATCGCAGGTTACTTTGAGTTCTGAGAAGTTTTTGCAGTGTTTGCCTATGGCTTCCACAATGTCACAAGCCATTGAAATGTCAGAGATTGTCAAGGACTCTAGCCCTCTCCATATCTGCATTGCTTGGTGAAGTCCCGTTTTTGTTAGGAGGATGTTCCATCTTGGAAGAACAAGTCGTTTTAGGTTTTCACTCCTTCAAGAAAGAAAAAGCATTAGAGAATAATTTACATTGGCATTTCACATGTTTCATGTGTATATGAGCCAGCTAAATGTTTGGTAAATTATTAGCTCACAGGCAATTTTTTTTTTTTTTTTACCAACCTAACAAGTTTTTACTAATTCATGTGATATGCTAGCTTGCACAAGATCTAGTTTCATTCAAGTAATGTGTTCTAGCTAACTTCGATTTAGCTCAGTAATGAAAATTCAGAATATCAAATATTGCTCTTTACAAAAAAGATATTCAACTATTAAAAGAAAAATCAGTTCTTTGATTAGGATATTCTTCATTTCTTGAAATGCAATGAAATGACGGAATCATAGCGATTACCTGAATGCCTTTCTAGATATATTATTTACTTCGACCATAAAGTTTATTCTCAATATGTAATCAGTTCTTTGATTAGGATATTCTTCATTTCTTGAAATGCAATGAAATGACGGAATCATAGCGATTACCTGAATGCCTTTCTAGATATATTATTTACTTCGACCATAAAGTTTATTCTCAATATGTAATCATATGCTTCAAAATTAAATGAGAGAATTTTATTGGGTTCCTATAAGATCCACTGTTTCTTCAAAATAATTTAATATTGAAGTAAAGTTGGATATCTGAGTTCAAATCAGGGATTTCAACAATGCTTAGTTGTATAACTCCAACTAAAATTTTCTCAACAAGGCTCTCTCTTTATGAGAAAGTATTGCTTTGAAATCTGGAATAGTAAACAAAATCGAGTTTTATATAAGATTGGCAGAACATATACCACAAAATAAAAACTAAAGGTATCGGGCATCCTATAGCTAGCTAGATATCCATATAGCAAGCATAGAACCATATAAAACTCCTCATTCATTAAGCTTTCAGAATATCTAACAAGACTCATGACTAAGCTATTTGTAGAGAAATTAAGTTATGAGAATGCATTACCTTTCAGCGACTAAAATTAAGTCCTCATCATTTATAGATTGAAACAAATTGAATATGAAGCAACTTATTTTGCCGCAACTGAGGTCCAAAGCGCACTTCAAGAATCGAGTGAGCCTTGAATTATTGGAGAGTTCACCATCAGAAGAATTATTTAATTCAAAGGATAAGTTGGAAGAAGCTGATGAGTATAGACTCATATCACTAAGATCAAACACTTTTCCATCCCAAAAGATAGGATCTTGGCAAGCTTTTCGCCAAGATCGACAGACCAAAGAAACAGTAGTAAG
The DNA here is from genome assembly GCA_037074515.1 of Mimosa bimucronata. NCBI lineage: Eukaryota > Viridiplantae > Streptophyta > Magnoliopsida > Fabales > Fabaceae > Mimosa > Mimosa bimucronata. Next base: position 40,239,815 of record CM073446.1, read on the forward strand.
ATCCACAATATTGAGTGTCATGAAGATTTTTAACAAGATGTCATAGTTCATATTGTTCCAACTACTCATAAGTGATTTTCTGTTCTCCATATTTAGCTCTAGTTTAAATATTTTCCTGCAATATGGAAGCAAATGAAGCTGAGTAACTTTGAAGCGGAGATTATGAGACACAATTATTTAGTGTACTGAAGCAAAACATACTAATCGCTTATTGGGTTCAGTGAAAAATGAGCTTCTCTTAAATTGTATACAGTAATTTATCTTCTGGGGTATAGATGAAACTTATTCATGAAATCTATAGCCGCTTGGAAAATAAAGAAAGGAAGAAAGAGGAAGAAAAGAACTTTATCAATAGCTTCAGCCGCCGCAGAAAAATGCAGTTTAAAGATCACTTATGGCTTGAGAATCAATTCCTGATCTCCTAATTTATTTATAGAACATTTGTAAACAAAATTTAGCTAGCTTGAACCTTTTGACCTGCCTAGCCTGAGAATAAAGAAAAAAAAGAAAAAAAGAAAGTTTTTACTTAATTAAAACAATGGAAAAGTACCGATTTCATCACTTGTTTATTTATAGAGTTTTGGTTTGAAGTTACTGATTTTACATAATTAAAACAATGGAAAAGTACTGATTTCATCACTTGTTTATTTATAGTGTTTTGATTTGAAGTTACTGATCGTTGCAATTAACTTTACCTAGCATTCTTCATATTGGAAAGATAAGATGAATTAGTGGGTTTGTGAAAAAGAAGATGACTCTCGTGTGTTGGAGAAGTCATGAGTGAAAGCAGAAGCTAAACAAATTAAAATTTCAAGGGGCAATTGAAATTTTCAAATGAAGAAAAGGAAGGAAAAAAAACTCGAGAGAATTGCAATGAACATAAATACCTCAGTACTTCTGATAAGAACCAATTGGCAGCGTCTTCTGTTTCTGCTAGAAACGAAGAGGAAGAGAGAAAAACCGAATTAGCTTCAATGACATAGACGGAATCTAAACCTCACAAATTGGAAATTTTTTTTTTTTTTTTCATTTGTAACGTTGGTCGACTTGGGACTTGTGTCACAGCCTGGTCCATTTGTTTAAGCTTTTTCTTTTAATTTAAAAGTTTAGGAGGGTTGAGTTTGAGGAGCTTACCAGGGTTAAGGGAAAGTTTTGAGGTTCAAAGAGTATTTATAAAGATACTATCTCCGATCTTAATTATAAGAGCCAGTTGACTTTTTTTGAGGAGATTAAGGAAGCAAATTACACCCCTAAATCTTAATATATGCGAAATGTAATTAGATTACATGATAGTTTATAAGTAAAATAACTTGATTTTGAAGAAAAAAGACATATATAAACAATTCATAGTGGTGTATTTTAAATCCTTAATTTTTTCAAAAAAGTCAACTGGCTCTTATAATTAGGACCGAAGGGAGTACTTACATATCATTTACTAAAAAGATTCTTATATTGGGTGCAATTTGAACTCAAAAATTTGTGTTTATGAGTCAACACTTTTATCAATTGGACCAACTTTTGTTGGCCCATTTGTCTAAATTTTTTTGTGCATATATATTAATTCATTGACACATGGCTTAGAATTTTTTCCTAAGGAAACAAAGAAAAAAGTTGAGTAAAAAACAAGAGGTTTAGCCTAATATATATCTACCGTGAAATATATTTTCTAGTAACTTCGCCTAAAGTTTTAAAAAAACATAATAGACATAGGTTGGAGGACTTGGCTTTTAGTTGAAATATGGTCCCATAAAAATAGAGTTATCATTATTTTTTTCACGTGAAATGAAACCGCTTTAATAAACTTAATTTAAGTTTAACCAATGGCAGTTAGAGTACGTTAAAAAAATTATCAATTCAGAGAATGGTTCAAGCACTTTGGATAGAAATATATGATGCTATAAAGCCCATCCATCCCACATTTTGGATCTAATAATTCAAAAATCTATATAATTAACTCAATAACATTATAAGCTTCTTTTGCCACCTAACTTAATTGATAAGGATGATCTACTTCGTTTTATTACCATAACTCATAAGATGTGATAAATCTCAATATTATGAAGTTTTGTTTATCCATTGAACCCACCCTTTAAAGCTTTCCCAAAGAAGACTGTGGTGGGATGGATTCATGTTAACTGTATGCAGCTGTTTTGGCTATAATTTATTTGCATTGTCAAGGGCTCCGTATCAACACTGATTAAGCATGCGTGGATTTAAATAAATAGTTTGATCTAATTATAGTGAAATGATTAACATAATTTACAAAAATAGTTTTTCTTAAATATAATCCATTGACTTCTTGACTGAACAATAAAAAGCAACGAGATATATATTATGGCGGCCCGCGTGTCAAAAGAGATTTTTTCTCAATATTTCTCTGAATTAATCATACTGATATTCCTCTGTATTAATCAAACAAGAGAGAGGTAAGGTGGAAATAAATGTAAGTGATTATAGTGTTTTGGTAATATCATAGGATTTTAATTAACTTAATTAATATCATTAATCTAAATTAAATTAAGTAAATATATGGGAATGAGGGGAGTATATTAATTAGGCGCAGATTTTCATGGAATATAATTTAATTTTGACATGGCTTCTTGTAATTGACTTCTCTAGAGTACTGAAGAGTGACCGAATAGAAATTTAAAATTCGAATCTTCCTTATATATGATAAAAATCCAAAATTTACTTCATTGATGTGTGCAAAGGAAAAAAAGATAGATGACTAAAAATATCTGCAAATATGAGTTTAATTTCTTTTATAACTTTAGCTTTGTCTAAAAAAAATAAAAACATATTGACAAATCCTTAGAATTGTATGTGTTTCTCATTGCTAATTGATGTTTTTAACATGTTTTAAATCCAATTACGGTCCATTATATACTAAACTAATCTCTTAAGTCCTTATATGAAATGAAAAGAGGGGTAATTTGCCCTACTTGGTAATTAATTTCTAGAGCATTTGATTATTTTCCATCGTATTCTTATTTGTAGAACCATTAAAGGATCAAAAGAAGAGGAAACAAGGTGAGGGGAAGCCAAATAAAGAAGTATGCGCAAAGAAAGCTCATTGTGGCTAGGCTATGGCAAACCCACAACGGCCATACAAATAGAAAGTTAAGAATCAACTTTGTTGTGGGTTCACTATGGTTAGGCCATGGTGACCGTACAAACAGAAACCCCAAATGCAACTTCTTTGTGAGTTTGCCTATAGCCTAGCCATGGCGAACCCTTGATATTAGTAATTAAAACACTGCGTTTTAAGGCAACCCACAACCCTGATCCGAATTTCCCTCTTCTAACCTGACACAAACCTACTTGGCACAATTTTCTAAGTCATTTGAGGCAGATAGGGAACCATAATCCTCACTTCCACTCATTTTCTCTCAACCCTATCCCATCTCATCTTCCATCTTCCACTCAATTCCTTCATGGATATTCCACTTCTCCAATTTATGTTAATGTTCTTCTAAGCACGAGTAGTAGTTAGGCTTCCCCATTCTTGGTGGTGGAGGCTAAGGGATGAAATTGGAGCTCCATTAGGATAGTTTTGCTTATAATCCTCTTCTTCTTGCTATTTCCATGTTTTGTTACGGTTCTAGGAGTACATTTCTATGACAATTTGTTGTAATATTCATGTCTACATCTTGTGTTAGGGTTAGTTTGCAACTCTTATGTTGTTTTCTTTTTTGTTGATGCTTAACATTGTACTTCATTAACTTTCAGTTTAATTAAATTTATTGGTTCATAGTTTAAATGGATATTAAGTGAATATTTTGTGTTAAATCAATGCGGCTTGTTCGGTGAATTATGGTGTTAAATGATTGCATGAATTAAATGACATAGTGAGCTAATTCATTGTGCAAAGACATTGGTCAATCACTCTTATTAGCTTTAATTCATTGTTTGGGGTGGCTGTTCGCCACGCGCCGCAAGTGCACGGGTCGCGCCAAGTAATAAAATGATGAGTAGAGTATCGTTCCCACGAGGATTTGTCCAAAACCCGGTCAAACAATGATTATCACACTCTCGCCCAATTTGAGTGACACAAATGTTGAGATTGAAAATGAAATAAGAAAATAAAATTATAAACAGGTGATTCTCCAACCTCAAGGCTAAAATGGGTCCTAAGATTATCTATCCCCCTTGTACTTCTCAAAACTCAATTAACCTCCCCTCAAAGAAGCTCTCAACAACACCATGTGCTAATCTAGGGTTCATTGGGTACTCATAAAAGCGCTCTCGCGTCAAGAATAAGTGTTTAGTTTTATTTAAGTTGCACAATCTCTTGCTACAAGTTAATAAAACCCAATTTTAATGCCCCAACCCTAATGTGACTATGCAAGGTTAACAAGTATATCTCTATCTTACCAACAAAACCATCCATCCATGCAAACTTCAGGTTCTTGCACTATTTTACCCAAGTTCTACACTCAACATAGCTCTCTCGAGTCATAAATCAAGTGAACCCAACATCTAAATGGTGATCAAGCACTTAGAAGCATTAAGAACGGAGTAAAATAAGCACATAGATATCATTAATCACAACATAAGAGGAGGAATCAAGAATCAATACATACAAGGGTTCAAAATAATCCTAGAATCAAAGTATTTAGCTACTCATGTTCTACAACTCCAAGGGAGCATATATATACAACATTACAAACAGAACAATAGAAGAGAATGAAGATGGGAGAGATAAACCAAGAGAGGAAGCCCAAATCTCTTCGAAGCTCCAAGCCCAAGCTCAATCCCCACCAAGCTCCAAGCCCTAGCAGAGCAAAACACTCCCAAAATGTCCCAAAAGTCGAAGAATGTCGAATAAGCTCGAAGCCCTAGCTTTTATTTCCTTCAAAACGCGTCTGAACTTGTCAAAACGCAGCAAATCACGCAGTTTGCAGCGAACCCACGGCGAAGTCCAAAAATTCCAGAATCAAGTGTTGCTCGCCGTGGCTTTCGCCGCGGCGAGCTGACGGCGAGCTCTCCAAAAATGGCATAATGAAATGTACTTTGCCGCGGCTATCGCCGCGGCAAAGTCCTTTCTTTTCTGCTTTCTTGCCTTTTTTTTCTTTATTCCTTGGGCTGCTCTGGTTTCTTCTTATTTTTGTTCAATTGGGAGCTTGGTGGAGGGCTGAAATCTCTTGTTTATTGCATCAAATTATTCCTACAAAAATTACATAAAACAACATAAGAAATTAACTACAAAAATAATCAAAATCTACATAAATATACAATAATGTGCAACCGAAAATCAAATGAGCATTTTCCCTCTTGAGTATCCAAAATGTATAAATAACAGACAAAAAATCAAGAAAAATATACTCCAATAATCATGAATTTCTAGGAGTTATCAGTGGCCATCAATGAATTGGGGCTTTGAGGGAAATTTAGTGACAGTTTGGGTTGGCCCAATTGTTGGAACTAAAGTCTTGCACAATTGACTAAACTATAAGTAGTTTTTGAGCTTAATTAATTTAGGTTAAATCAGTTAATATTTAATATTCGAGGTTCCGGTATTCATTGATTTAACCTAAGTCTAGTTTAGAGGAGTTCCTCTAAGGTCCATTTGAAAACCAATCAAGAAAACCCAAAAAAATATGTTTTAAAGCGATGATCTCAAGGTTTCCTTCCACAAGAATATTTCATCCCATTAATCTAAATCCATTTTTAGTCGAAATTTCACTTATTTTCTTTCACAAATACTTGTGAAAATTCCAATTTTGACAAAACTCAATACAAAATGTTTTTAGCCGCTTATACAAGTTTACCATATTAGTTGCTATGTAATTAGTTACATGCGGCTCCTTGAGAACGATAATCCGGAGATAGCCCACCATTACCCTTTTGATCTAAATTTTTTAAGAGTGGACCCAAGAACAATACACTGAGCAAACATGGCTCTTTATATACATTCTCATTTTAATAACTCAGCAGCTTGCATATCATATAATTTTCTGATATGATAGTACTTATGAGACTTGAGTGTATAGCATGCTAATGTGCTTGCGTTGTTAGATGCGTGAATGGATTGTATATACGGAATATATATATTATTCCCTGTTCATTTTCAAAAAATATTTTTCGTCTTCTAACAAAACTTCTCTCCTCAATCCGCAATTCTTGGGGTTTTATCTAAATAATTATTGAAGTCTTACACCACTAACTAATAAATTAAAGAAATGTCAATGAGTCAATCTCACATTTGACAAATTTCATCTTTTTATAACAAACTTGTATATTAAAATAGTACTAAAATATCCATTAATTAAATTCCAAGTGCTACGAAAAAAAAATTATAGATATTATAAAAATATACCCTAAAGTTGTTTTCAAGAAATAACCTGCTATCATTCAAACGTTGAAGGTATGCATGTACAAGTTATTAGTCAGAGATATAACAATGTACAAAATATTTTTTTACCTCCAACTAGAAAAGCATAATATTTTAGCAGCATATGAACTTTTTTGGGAATTCTTTTTAATCATTAAGTACAATAAGCTGCATATTTATTGATGATGATTCGTAAATAGGGCAACTTTATACATATTTCATAGTAAATGAGACATATTCTGAAGATGATTACATATGAAATAAGCATCTTATGCAGCAGAAAATTAAGTTGGCTGAGGAGGGAAAGCTACTATTTATTGGGAAGACATAGAATCATACTCTCCTAGTTCAAACTTGAAGGGAAGGTATCTCATCGTTGCGCCAAATGTGCTGTTTGGGATTCCTCCATTTGTTCAGCATATTGCAAACAAACACTTCTTGACACGTAACACAGAAGCCTTTACAGTGCATTAACGTTGGCTTCCTAGGCATATTCTCCAGCAGTTTTGGAACCGCAGGTTGTGGGTATGTCTCAGTGTTGCCAGGACGATTGCCCGAAATAACGAAACCATGAGTCACATTAAGAACCTCCAACTCATTCAAATTCTTCACCAAGTAAACCAAAGCATTCTTGTTCATTCTTATGGACTGGACACTCAATACCTTAAGCTTGGGAACATGCTTCGCCAGTGTTGTAGCAATCCTTAAGGTCAAATGACAAGTTAGCTTTAGTTGTGAGAAGTTGGGGCAGTATTTTCCTATGGCTTCTATAAAGTGATGGGCTGTATAATTGCTTGTAATTGTCATCGACTCTAGCCCTCCCCATTGCTCCATTGCTTGATCGATTCCCTCTTTTGTGATATCTGGGACCCACCCGGGTAGAACTACCCGTTTCAGATTACGACTCCTAGAAAAAATCCAAGAGAGTTTAGTTTAATATAGAGCATTAATTAGAACTTTCAAAGAGAGGCATGTTTATATATTAGCATGTTTAAAGTCTCATATGGCTTAATTGAAAGATAATTAAAAATGTATATATAGTCTTGAGACAAGTTTTATCCGATTGGCTTAAACCATTTTGATAGGAAGAAAGATGTGAAAGATTATTGGCTACAACGAAATACCTTTTGGCAACATTATACAAGGCACGATTGTCTAGGTACATTTGAAACTGGAATATGAGGCGATGTGCTTGGCCGTTGCTGAGATGTAAGAAAGTGATCAAGAGACCAACAACCCTTGAAGTTAAATTGGATACGGGTGGTTGTTTCCACTTGGTAAGATCAAACACGTTTCCATCCCAAAATGCAGGGTCTTGGCAAACATTTCGCCATGAACTGCACACCATGGAAACAGCAGCGAAATCCACCACATTCAGAGTCATGAAGATTTTTATCAACACGTCATAGCTCATGTCCTTCCAATCTCTCTTATCTACTGATGATTTGTTTTTCTTCTCCATGCTCAAATGCTTCCTGCAATGATAGATAACCAAACTGATAATGTAAGCATAAATCAATCTATCATGAACACAAGCCCAAAGAGAGAGTCTAATTCTAAAAAATTAGAATATTAAGAAGAAAAACCCATTTAACTCATAAACAACACTCGTGAGAGTCGAGGCTCCCAGATATAAAACTCATAACTCAATCATTACACAATGCTACACCTCGTATTTTTTAAGAGTCATTTAACAACTTTCACTGAGATAATAAATATTTGTTAAGATTAATTAGCTACTATATAATTAAATATGTTCATAATTTCAATCATCTTCCAAGATCTTATCACATTATTGTTGTTTTGCCTCGCTCTCTGCATAATTACTAAATAATTATGGGTATCTAGAAAAAAAAAAAAGTCATTGTTGCTCCTAAATCAGATAAAATCTCCTACAAAAAGAATCAAGAAAACTCTTTAAAAAGTCTGTTATAAAAAGACCGAAAACTTTGTAAAAGTAATTTTATGTTCTCTCAAAAACTTTAAGTAGAATCAACCCAAAGAATATACTATTGTCTTAAAAAATTAGATTTTTGAAATTATTTGTAAACAAAGTTATTGATAATTTAACCTTGTTTTGATAGAAATTCGATCCCTTATCCTAAGATTTCGAAAATTTATTGTAGATCTAAATGGAAAATTAAAAAAAGTCTTTGATTTTCAGCGTTCTATATGGAGTGAAATCCGTTGAAAGTTAATTATAGATGAATGCGTAGCTCTTTAGCTTTTCCTCTGCTTGAGTTCTTCTTGTTATTTGGGATTATATTCAGAATTTTTTTATGAAAATATATTAAGATTGGAATAAAAAAAGAAAATGCGAGGTTTTAAGATGAAAATGTAAATATATCAAGATGCATGGAAATAAAAGAAAGAAGAAGCAAACGTACCTCACTTCTAGGAATTTGTGATTTGTAGTGAAGAAATTGCAGATCGAGAGCAAAACTAGGTAGCTAGGAGCACAAAGACGCTTGTAAGGATTAGTCGCTTAATCCTACTATTATTTATATATAAAGACATAATAAATATCTGATTAATATGGAATGTGATTATTTTAAATAGGATGAGTAAAAAAAAGTTAAGAAATCTCCTTGCGATAAACATGTGCAGCGTATGACATCTAAAATAATCATTTACAAAAAGTTTGCATTTATTATATTTATATAATAAAAGATAGATTTTATTTAGTTTTTTAGTTAAATTAATGTACAATATGAATAAAAAAATTGGAAGTGTCATGCATATACATAACCTTTATATATACCATTAATTTGATGACATTCCCAAAAAAAAAAAAAAACCATAGCGCAAGGTATTACTATTAATTGTATGATGAGGAACAAAGGGAGAGATAAAGATTGAAAGGTGTTATAACTCTTTGATTTTCATGTTAGATTCATGAATGCAATTATCTTCTTGATTTTATATGTAGAAGACCACGTAAATGGATATACTATATCGTAAGATTTTTTTTTTTATTTTTTTTTGGGAAACTATATCGTAAGATATATATACATACATAGATAGACACATATGAACATTGGTTAATGTACATATCAACATACATTAAATACACATGCATACATGTATTTTGTTTAAACTTATCTAAAATCGTTACCATCAAGCTAGAAAGTATTAAATGCGCACGCGCACAAAAGCAAAAGAATTAAATGGAAAAAAATACTAGCTAATTTATGTATAAATTAATTCCTTATTTGTTCATGTCAATCTCAGCCTAGTAGAAAAATTGTGGGAAACGATCTGACGACAAAGGATCTTTTATAAAGATGTGATTTTAGGAGAAGGGCTTTACCCCATGACAAATCCCATGATTTATAGGTTTTTTTTAGTTATTATAAAGATTTTACCATAATTAGATTGTATTTATAGGCTCAAGTGAGCATATATCTTGTTTTAAGTACTTGCATTAGAATAGTGTATAATAGAGGTAAAAATTGCCATTGTTGGTGGTTAATTGTTTGTAATTAATTTTCCAGGACAATTGCACAATTGTTTATATATTAGCTTGCATAATTAAAAGACCCAAGAAAAAAGAGCCAAAACAAGAAGGAAACAATCTAGAACTCGGAGTCTGGGAGTCCTCGCCGCCGCATCGCACCGGCAAAACTATGGCGAGGGGAGTAAAATGGGACATCAAGAAAGTCACAGAAGCATTGAAAATTAGGCATTCTTTGTGCGGGCCTCGCATTAGCGAAGCTACAGTGAGAAAGGAGACATACTTCATCGTGGGCTTCGCATCAATAGAATCATGGTGAATGCCGAATAATCTAACGTAAAACTGTGAGTTTTTCACTTACCCGTGACCCAACTCCATTTTATCTCTTCCAACCCGACTTAAGCTTATTTAGCACGACTCCCTAAGTTAAAACCACATATTTTGGCAGCCTTAAACACCATTCTCTTTCTTCCACTCCAATTTCTCACTCAATTCCACCAGATTTCCACATCCAACCATGTTTAACTGCCTTCATCTCGCTTGCTGCCATGGACATAACATGAGTAGCTAAGCATCTCTGTTTTCTTAAAGTAATGGATGGAGCTTCATTGGGGGAGTTTACTTCTAATTTCTCTCTTTCTTATGTCATATATATATACACATTAGATTATTCTAGGTCTAAGTCTAGTATTTGTGATATATGCATTGTTGTATTGATGTCTCATACAATTTAGAGATTTTGGCTATAATTTGACTCTTAATTGAGTGATTGATTTCTTATTCTTGATTACATGACATTAATTGTCTATTTGGACCGGTCGGCATTTATTTCAATTATGTTATGGAAAATGTCACTACAAAAATAGTAAATTATTGTTCGTCCTGCGCCACAAGTGCATGGGTCGCTCCAAGTAATAAAGTGATAAGTAAAGTATCGTTCCCACGAGGATTTGTCCAAAACCCGGTCAAACAATGATTGTCACACTCTCGCCCAATTTGAGTTACACAAATGTTGAGATTGAAAATTAACTAAGAAAATAAACCTATGCTAAATGAAAATAAAACTATAAACAAGTGATTCTCCAACTTCAAGGATAAAATGGGTCCTAAGATTATCTATCCCCCCTTGTACTTCTTAAAACTCAATTAACCTCCCCTCAAAGAAGCTCTCAACGAAACCACGTGCTAATCTAGGGTTCATAGAGTACTTGTAAATGCTCTCTCAAGTCAAGAACAAGTGTTTAGTCTTATTAATTGCACAATCTCTTGCTACAAGTTAATAAAACCCAATTATCACGCTCCAACCCTAATGTGACTATGCAAGGCTAGCAAGTATATCTCTATCTTACCAACAAAACCATCCATCCATGCAAACTTCAGGTTCTTGCACTGTTTCACCCAAGTTCTACACTCAATCTAGCCCTCTCAAGCATCAATCAAGTGAACTCAACATCTAAATGGTGATCAAGCACTTAGAAGCATTAGGAACAGAGTAAAATAAGCACATAGATATCATTAATCACAACATAAGAGAAGGAATCAAGAATCAATCCATACAAGGGTTCAAAATAATCCTAGAATACAAGTATTTTAGCTACTCATGTTCTACAACTCCATGGGAGCATATATATACAACATTACAAAACAAAACAAGAGAAGAGAATGAAGATGGAAGAGATAAACCAAGAGAGGAAGCCCAAATCTCTTCGAAACTCCAAGCCCAAGCTAAATCCCCTCCAAAATCCAAGCCCTAGCAGAGCAAAACACCCCCAAGAATGCCCAGAAGTCGAAGAATGAGGGCTCACAACGAAGCCCTAGCTTTTATATCAGTTAAAACGCGCCTGTTCTGTCCCAAACGCGCAGAAAACACGCAGTTCGCCGTGGGTTTCGCCGCGGCGAACCCGCGGCGAAGTCCAAAAATGACAGAACTGAGAGATGCTCGCCGCGGCGAGCTGACGGCGAGCTCTCCAAAATGGGCAGAAGCTTATTCCGCTCGCCGTGACTTTTGCCGTAGCGAAGCCGCGGCGAAGTCCCTGCTTCTCTGGTCTTTTACTCTGCTTTCTTTATTCCTTGGGATGCTCTGGCTTCTTCTTATTTTTGTTCAATTGGGAGCTTGGTGGAGGGCTAAAATCTCTTGTTTATTGCATCAAATTATTCCTACAAAAATTTATATACAACAACATAAGAAACTAACTACAAAAATAATCAAAATCTACATAAATATACAATAATATGTAACCGAAAATCAAATGAGCATTTCCTCTCTTGAGTATCCAAAATGTATAAATAATTGAGTAAAACTCAAGGAAAATATACTCAAATAATCATGAATTTCTAGGAGTTATCAATTATATTAGCCATGTAATTCAATTGGTAAAGATAAAATTTCATGGCTAAATGAGGAAGTTCGTGGCCAATTATTTAGCAACTGTATATTTTAAGACGAATTCATTGGCCAATTCACTTTTTTTGTAATGTATTTTGTTGAGCAATTCAAGGTCTTGGTTTCTTGGATCATTTATTCAATTTGAGTTAATTAGGCTAAATAGTTGATCGAGTCTTGGTTAGAGGGATTACTATATGACTAATCAAAGGTATTAATTCACCTAACCCTAACTAACTTGAAAAATCTCTTAAGTAATTTAGTTGAATTAGTGTTTGCACCGGAAGTACACGGGTCACATCGAGTAATAAAGTGATAAGTAGAGTATCGTTCCCATGGGGATTTTGTTTGAAAACTGGTCAAGTAGCGATTATCTCAGTTTTTCCCAATTTGAGTGAGACAAATATTATGAGTGAAAGGAAACTAATGTTAAAATAAAATAAAAATAGAAACAAACGATTCATGGACTTCAAGGATGTAATTAGAACAAAAGATTATTTATCTCCCTTGTATTTCAAAAGCACTTAATTAATTCCCGCTATATTTGCTTCTTAATGATATATTATGCTAGCCAAGGATACAAAATCACCCATACATGAGTGCTCTCTCAAGTCTCCAAATAGGTGTTTAGTTCAATTAATTTAATTAAACCCCAATTCTCATTACAAATCCCATATGGCTATGTGAGGTTAATGAGTATATTTCTATCTCACTAACAAAATCATCCATTCAACTCCAAATTTCAAGTTCTCACATGGTTAAACCCAAGTTTCTCACTCAACCTAACTCCCTCAAGCATCAATCAAGTGAACCCAACAATTTCATTGAAGGTCAATCGATAAGAAGCATTAAGCATATATAGAGCAATATCAACATAATTATATTATTAGTCACAAATACAAAGGGGAAATGAGCACTTAATCCATACAAGAGTTCATAATAACTCTAGAGCTAATTGTTTAGCTACTCATGTTCAAGAAATCCAAACGAAAATACTTAAATATCAATGAAAACATTGAACAAGAGTAAGGAAAGGAGAATGGAGAAGAAGAACCTTAAGTAAAACTAGCGTGAAATATTGGTCCATAAGTGTTTTCATATGCTAATTTGAGACAATTAATATAATTGAGATGCAATATTAGTCCATAAGTGCTTAAATAATAATCTAGACCCTTAATTAAAAGTAGCATGAAAATATGATTAAATTGCCAAGATTAAAGATCAATTAGCATTAGTTGATTTTTAGAGCTCTTTGATTTTTATTTGTTGCATATTTTACTTGTAAGGTCGCCGGAGGACCAAAGATGAAGGATTCCGAATGAGAAGAAGCAAGAAAAATGGGGCAAGAAGCTGAAAGTTCAAGAAAAAAAGTCAAAATACAGGTTTCTGGATAAATTATGAAAATTACAGAAAAGACCCAGAACTTTATGAAAATTACAGAAAAGCCCCACCATAGCCGTGGTGAAGTCCCGACTGCATAATTTTGCAGCTGCGTTTTTTGGCCGACCCAGACCCCGATACCCGATACCCACTTGCTTGACTCAACTCAACACCTAAAGCACGACTTGTGGTTCATTTTATGTCACTACTACAAAAAACCCTTTCCATGTCACTAATTAACGTCAGTTAAATAAAAAACTGACATAAAAAAAAACGTGGTGGCATTTTTCTAATTAAGTTCAAAACGGAGGGAGAAACAACGTCACATAAATTGATAATACGTGACATCGAAAGAAACGACGTCACACATTATATATGTGTGACATCGTTTCTTATGAAACCACATCACACATAAAAAATGTGTGACGTCGTCTGAAACGACGTCACATATTTGTTATATGTTACGTGGTATACTAAACGACGTCACACATTTTTAATGTGTGACGTCGTTTATCCTCACATACCCCCCCTGTTTTCAATTCGCGTCCTCAGCTCCCACCTCTCAATTCACGCCCTCAGCTCCCACCTCCCCTGCCCTCAGCTCCTTAAACCCAAAAAAGCCAGTAGCTTGAAGGTGGGTCTGGGAAACTCATGGATCTCCAAGAAAGCCAAGGAGGAATTCTCTAACATCACTTATGACATCAATGTGAGTTAAATCTTTACTGGTTTTTGGTTTTTTCTTATGAATGTTTTGCTTTTTCATCGTTTATTTCTCCCTTCTTTTATGTCTGCATTTTCTACTGACGCAATGAGGGTTATATCTGGCTTATGCTAACTTGTTTGTGTCAATTTCTTGTGGGGTTATTATGAGTCGTTACTTGCTTCAGAGATCTTAGAGACTTGTCTGAATAAAGAATGAACTGGGTCACTTGGTCTTGTCCTTTTTCGAGAAAATGCTATCGGATTTATGGGTGTTTATTTGGGTGATTTGTTGGGTGGATGTTTTGGGGTTTAGATATAGGATGATGTGGTAAACAAAGTGAAATTGAATCTATTTCATAATGATGTTGCTCTGTATGGCACTAAATATTGCCAAGATTGACATTGTAATGCATATTTCTTTCTTGTTTCTGTGAAATTATTTCTTGGGACATGAGGGACCGGGATTGTTTATAGTGAACTTCTTGAGATCTTTTCGAGCTTTTCTGGTCTTTGGGGTGTTTATAGGTAAAGTTCATTTTTTTAACACATTATATCGTGTTCTTTCTTGATTTTTTATAACATTTTCACTCGCATCGTTGTGATTTCCATTATTCTCCTTCATATCTTTTTTCATTGGCTGCTGCATGTAAAGGGGAATGGTTTGACTGTATGACTGTGACTTAGCTTGATTGATTTGAATTTAGGGAACTAATCGTAGGAAGCAATTGAAAATTTGATGTTTTGTTTGCTTCATTTGGTTTTTTTATTATATGGATCTGATCACTAGTCATGTCATAGTAGATTGGTAGTCTAAGATTCGTGCTCTATTGCTCGGACCTAACTTTTATATGTATGCATTATGCAACGTGCAGATTTAGACGAACCTTTTCTTTTACTGTTTTGCTGTGTACTGTAGAATTCGTAGAGCTTCTTCTTACTTAAAATTGAGACCAGTGTTTTCCCTCATTCCTTTTGAAGTTTTTTACTGATGGTTATTCATGCTCCCTTTTTAGGAATTTCCATTTATAATTGGGTGTAAATCTTGTATTTTCCTACTGTTCTTTAATGTTTTTGTTTTGGGATAAAATGAAGTTCTTTCTTATTTTTGATTGTGCAACTATAAATCCTATTGTGATGTGCAATCTAAGAAATGCCAGAAATTTGGTCTTTTACTTGATTGGATTATAATTTCTTCTCTTTTGTTCTTTTGGCCATTCGATTACAGTTCTTTTGGCCCGAACTGTGAGAGTGAGAGAGGTGGAAGCTTGCCGGAAATAGTGAGCCCAGCGTCTGATTCCATACCCCCAAGCTCCGGTAAGCCCTTTCTTTTCATTCCTACTTCCATTCATTTCTGATTTGTGATGTTTATGAGAAATGGGTGTGAATGAATTTGAGTTTTTGGGTGTTTCAGTGCTTTTAAATATTCTAAGAGTGGATTAATTGATGGTTTAAGTGTAAACATCCATTTTAAATGATGTATGGTGCGGATAGGTGCTGGTTATTCAAGAAACATCAGATATCTGATTCAAACTTATCAAAGCTGGTAGTTTGAAGTTTATAAGAGTATGTTTAAATTGTTTAATGACTCCATGATTTATCTGAGGTGTTGTGAAGGGATTTTGAGCTTTAAATTACCTTGCTCTATTCTGGTTTGATTTTTGATACCATCAATAATGCTTAAATGTTTGATGGTATTAGTTGATTATCTTCTAAGAGCTCTTGTCTTGAATATTTTGTGTTTTTGTAAGATTTTGAAAGGGATATGTAGGTTGACAAAGTTGCATAAATCTTGGTTTATGATAGTTGCAAAATTAGGGAGAAGTAATCTTTTGGTTTATACGAAGAAACTTTAATGGATGGTGCTTTTGAACTGTTTAATTCATCTTGCTCACATTGTGTCCAAGGTTTGTCGATTTTCGGTGATTTTGGATACTGATTTGTTGTTGAATCAGATTTTTCTGTCATTTGTCGCTGTGACCTAACACTCCCAAACCCCCCATCGCCGACGTCCTCTCTCTAGACCATTTTGGTGCTGCGATTTCAGTCATTTCTCCACTTCATTTTGGTGCTACGATTTCAGTGTTGGTCTGACTTCATTTGAGTAAGCAATTTTTCCACTACATTTTGGTGCTGTGATTTCATTGTTGGGTCTGTAATTTAGTTGTTCTTGGGAGTTATTTTCGTTTCTGCTATGTGATGAAAGGATGGGATATTATAATTTATTTCTTCTGGTTTGGGGTTTGAATTAATTTGGGGTTCTTTTGGCCAAAATCACTAATTGAATGGAAGGTAAGTGAATAATGTAACTGTTAAAGAAAAATAGATGTGTGTATGGCTGATTGGTTCTGACTGGTAGTTTGAGCTGAAGAGCAATCTTCATGTCTAATAATTTTTGGGATTCTTGTTTTGGTATAACTCAATAGCTAAAACATTTAGAAAATTATCTTGTTTATGCTTTCATTTCTCACTGATTGTGTTTATCACTTGAACTATGAATATACTAAGGCTGTTTGGTTTTTTGAGAATATAAGTGTGATTCAATCTAAATGCTTGAAGTAATCAAAGAAACTGCTTTATGGTATGTGATTGGAATAGTGTGTATATGTTGATTGGTGTTGAATTAGTAATAGTATGATTTTGTATTTATTGAGCTGAAATTGGATTGTAAATGTAATTTTGGGTGTCACATTTAATAGAATAGATCGTAGTTGGATGCATGCATTGAGAACTCCTAAAGAGTATCAGATGGGTGTGGAAGAATTTATTTAATTTGCCAAGAGAAACGTGCCTAGTAAGAATGGCATGTATCTATGCCCTTGTGTGAATTGTGCAAATGCTTATCGTAAGAGCATTGATGATAAAGGGATCACCTTCTTTGTGATGGAATCAATCTCCGTTATAAGAAGTAGCTTTGGCATGGGGAATTGATAAGCTCCTAAATTTCATAACAAAATTATCATGTTTTACCCCGTGCTTGTGAATAAAATGGTGAAAAGAAAACAAAAGCTGAATGAAAAAGAGGGCAAAGAAATATTTGTGATTTGTATGAAATTTGGAGCTTAAAGATTTTATGCACGTTGATAAATTGTAAAACTCATTAACCCTCTTTCCTTCTTGTATAGGAAGAGGCGATCAAGTGAAAAAGCCGAGAGGAAACACAAATGGCATTGGAACTAAAGACTTGCTAAGAAGAAGACCAAAGAACCAAAAACAAGGTGACTTCGCCACGGCAAGGTCACAGCGAGTGCATTCCAATTCAGCCTCCAGACAATAAAGTTCGTCGTGACTTAGCCACGGCGAGGTCACGGCGAAAATGCCAAATAATGCGCGTTTTACTTTAAAGAGCTGATTAAAATGGGATAAAAGGATTATTTCAGAGGAATGTCGGGCAGCACGAACTTAGGGCATATTTTTGGGACTTTTGGAGCTTCAAGAGAGAGTGGGAAAGTGCAAGGAAGCTTGATGGATCTTGGAGAGATTCAAGTTCATTGATCTTGGTTTCCTTTCTTCTTCCTTCTTCTCTATTTTTCTGTCATATGTTCTTTCTTAATCTTCATTTTCGTTTTTAATTTATCCATGTGTAACTAAATCCCTTTTCTAGGGTTACTTTGAACCATTTGATGGATTGAACTTTGTATTTCCTTTCTGTAATGCATTGAATGAATTTTTATGTGTGGATTTTCATCTTGCTATTATTTATACAAGTGCTTGATCACCACTTGATTTGTTAAATGAAGTATGACTTGAGAGAGAGTATTTTGTTTTAGAACTTGGGTGAAATCATGTTAGACTTGAAGTTTATAATTTTAAATGGATGGTTAGTTGGTAATATAGAGATATAATTACTAACCTAACATTGTTCATATGAGGTTGGTGGAGTATTTATGACTTGCATTAATTGTGGCAAGAGGTTGTGCAATTAATGCAAGTATAAATTTGATTTTGACTTGAGAAAGCTTCTTCAAATGAAATTGAACCTTGGACTCACACATTGTTTCATTATGATGCTAGAAGGAAAGGAATTTACTAGTTCATGAAGTTAAATGGGGATAAGTAACCCTAGATCATTTTATTTGTCTTAAAAAGTGTTTTCTACATCACCTATTTGTTATATAATCCTTGTGACTAAAACCCTTTTCTAGAAGTAGAATTTTAAATGGCAATATTTTACATTTTAAATCTTCAATCCAAACTTTGCTTTAGCTCAACTTAATTTAATTCACTAAGCCTTCTGTTTGATCGCATTTGTAACCAAATCCCTGTGGGAACGATACTTTCTTATCACTTTATTACTTGGCGCGACCCATGTACTTGCGGAGCGAACAGGAATTGGGAAGTATCGTACATGCGTGCCTGTCACAAAATGTAGAAGCAGCGGTGGATGATGTTTGTGATGATAGAATGGACGACATGATCAATGACATTGGGGCGGAGTCATTTTCTGTGGTACATGATTTTGACAAGTTGCGTAGTGATGCAGAGACACCGTTGTTCCCAGGGTGTACTAAGTATACTCGGTTGACCGGCTTCCTGAAATTGTTGAAAATAAAGACAGAAAATGGGTGGGCAGACGCGGGTTTCTCACTTATGCTTGAAGCTTTGAGTGATATGTTCATGGCGGGCAATGTGCTTCCGAAGTGTATTAAAGAGCACCAAAATTGAGGTTATCGGTGTAGTGCCACCTCGGACCCACCCTTCAAGAAATTAGGGACCAAGGGGATAGTGAAAGCTACCCCCGAGTATCGTTCTCTTGAGGAGCCTAAAACGCAAATGATTACCTAGTAACTAAATGCAAACGAATTGATCAGGTAAAAGCATTTTGTTTGATTTTAAGTCTGAAGTTTGTAAAAAGAGTGCATTATGTTCAAAAGCAAATTAAAAGATTAGATTTAAACGGGAAATTTGGATTCAAATGGAAATGAATATTCTTGGAAAATGGAACTTTTTGGGAATCATTGCTTCAAAAATTAATTGGGAGTGAAAAATGGCCAATTTCTAAGGAACCCTAGAGGAACCCCTCTAGGCTAAGCTTAGATCAATTTAACTAACGCCGGAACCCCGCACATTAATTAACTTACCTAAGTTGATTAAGCACTTGACCCAATTTATTGGTGGAACCCCATCCAATAACTTGGATCAATAGGTTGAAGTCCAATGTCACTCAAGAAAATAGTAGATTTACTTGCCAATTTCCAAACATAAACACTTGACACCATAATCCACTAAACAAGAACCCTCATTTAGCACAAGATTTTAACAAGAAAACATATATTATACGATGAACCCATACAAATAAAATATGCTCAAACCAATAAGTTCAATGTTAAGCATCCATACAAAGAAAGTAGACAAGATAGATTATTTCTACCACTCTCATACAAAGATATAAATGAGAATCACATCTAAATACATATAACAATTCCTAGAACCCTAGATAAATTGAAATATATATAAGGAAGAGAGAATGGAAAACAACACTCCCCTTTGAAGCTTCAAGATCATCCCTAGAGCTCCATCACCAAGAATGCAAGAGCTTAGTTGCTGCTCTTCATGGGAGAAACAACAACCAAGAGGAAGAGGATGGAAGCCATGGATTTGGAGGAAGGAAAATGGGAGATGGAAGAGGAGGAGATGAGAGGAAATGAGTGTGTTAGGGTTTGTGGTGGCTGAAGAATGGTTAGAATGGGCTAGGGTTCAACCAATTGGAGTTTAAAACAAGTGGGTATCGGGTTATATTTGATTTGGGTCGGATCCAAGTTGAAAAATCAGCAAAAATCGTGCATCAGAAAATCGCGTGTTCGCCGCGGCGGACAAGACAAAGAGGGGAGAAGTTGTAACATCCTGAATTTTAAATTAAAGATAAATTAATATAATTTCCAAATTCAGGAAAGAGGCAATAAGGAGTTATTTAACGCTTAGAGATGTCACTTGAAAAATTTAAAAAGCCCTATAAATAAATTTGCAAAGTTCAAAGTACCTTTAAGGATTTTTAGAGCTTATTCTCTTTATTAATCAAAGAAAAATATTAGGTATTTATGTGCAATTTGAGAATTTTATAAAATTTATAGGAGGCTAAAAGAAAATTATAGTGAAAGAAAAATCTCAATTTGTTTTCACGGTTTATCTTTAGGAATTGTTTGTTTGGAAGGCCAATTTGGCCTTTTGCTTATTGAAACCCTAATTTCCTCTTCCTTCTCTTCCTCTAATTCGCCGCCCCCCTCTCATTCTTTATCATCATCATCGGTTCATCAAACTCACCATTCCCTCTCTCTCAATCGGCCACACCACCTTCACCACCATCACCATTGCTCTCTTTCTCCCTCAAGCCCGACCTTCATCCTTCATTCTCATCACATCTACATCCTCTTTTTTCCTCATGCTGTGTCCGAGAGAGGGACAAGAGGGAGAGTGTTCAGCAACGCTGTGCGAGCGAGAGAGATCAGAAGAAGATCGAAGAAAGAGAGAGGAGTGGAAGTGCCGCTATCGCTGGAGGAAGAATGCTGGCTGTCACCTTCCTCTTCTTCCTCTGTTTGTTTTAACCGGAAAACAGGGAGGGTCACCGGGAATTTCAGGTTTCTCACTGGCGCTAGTGACAATAATGGAGGAGGTCATTCTTTCTTCCTTTTCAGTTTCGAATTTTGAGTAAGATTGCTCCACCTCTTCCTCCCTTGATTTTCTGATTCTGTCGAATTAAGGCTGAGAGGTTTAACGAAAAATTTGGGGGTTGTCTAATTGATTTAACTGGGGCTCTGAAATTGGGTTTAGTTGGCATCTTAAAGACATTAATCTTGCATATTTTTGGCATAGTTCCTAATCTGCATTTCCGCTTCTATACCTGCACGAAAATTTCTAGAGTTATTGTCTTGTGTGGTTGATTCTGTTATTTCATGATAAGTTGAGATTAAGAGGAATTATGTTTTAATTCTGTTCCTATTTTATTTTGTGGCTGGGATTTTAGAATTTATGCTTTAATGTTTAAAAATCTAAAGTTCTGAATTGGAAAGAGGATTTGAGAAATGAAGTATTAGAGGTAGGACATTGAGCTGTGTATTCAGATTAGAGAAGAAGATAAGGGAAAATTTATAACAGTGGAAGCAATTTTTTTATATAAATATTATAAGAAGCTAAGGGGCAGTCATGAGTAGGGCTGTTCAACATTGTCCCGTCCCGAAAATTGTCGGGACGGGACAAATTTTCGGGACGGGACAAACCGAGACGGGACAGAATGCAGCTTCGGGACGGGACGGGGTCGTCCCGATCCCGTCCCGTCCCGAATATATATGTGTATGTTTATATTTTTTTTTTAAAAAAAATACATGTGTCATATCACCTATGTCTCATGTGTGAATATATATGACTTTTTTTAAAAATATATATATATATAACTCTAATTTCTAAACTAATTTCCAACCATTCATTGATATCAAATTTCTTGTCCGCTGCCACTATACTCTATGTGTAACACATCACATTTGAAGTTTTTTTCAAACTCTATTTAAATGTGTAGTTGTTGCTATTTTTTTTGCTCTAATTATTATGTTTTTGGTTTATTATGTATTAATATGGGGTGCTCATGGCACTGGAGGAGACTTAATTATGCTATAAAATCACCCACCAAGTGTGTTGCTCTGCAAAAAAAAAGATTTTCGGGTTAATTTTTTAATTGGAAAAAAATTTCGGGATAAGGCCCGTCCCGTCCCGATAGAGACCGGGACAAGTTCGGGACGGGACGGGACACGGGACGGGAACCCCGTCCCGAACACTTTTCTTCGGGACGGGACAGGGTCGTCCCGGTCCCGTCCCGTCCCGTGAACACCCCTAGTCATGAGAAGCTAAGAGGTTATTGAAAGAATAATGAATACGAATGTGTGTGGTTAATTGTGTTACCATATCTTGAAGCTTACTATTGGAAAACTAATTATACTTTTCTGTTCTAGTGTTGTAGTGTTTTCTTTTATGAATTATACTTAGGTGAGGAAAAGGCAACCATTCACAAGTTTAGGCTATAGAGTAGAAATGAATACAATTTAAAGAGCTTTATGTGAGTCTGAAACGGGTTGTAGATTAAATTCAAGATGGAGTATGTGGATACGGTTTGGAGTGGAGGTTGCTTATTGTTGGGGATTAAAGTTTGGCTACTATAGAAATTTGAAGTGCAATTATGTGATTTTAGAATGTGAGGTTATGGGTAATTTGAATCTAAATTTAAAATGTAATGTTACTTAAAGTTTGCTAAGGTTTCAATGGAGTGAGGGAAATAAGTAGAGGGCAATTGGGATTTTTGAGGTCAAATTGGTACATTGACGACTTTTACGAACTAATAGGCTTGATATGGGTTAAATTAACTTAATCTAGCCGTGTAATGATCGTTTTATTACCTATAGCAGCATTAGGAGCTTTGTAGGGATTAATTCCCTAAGTTGTGAATGGTGGCACTCGATTAGTTACTAATCAGATGCTGTGTGTAATATTGTTTGTAGACATTGGTTTTCGGTATTGAGCTGGGGGGACGTGTCTACGGTAACTATTGCTAACCTCAAGGAGGTAACTACTTCTGCTTGTTTGCGTGTGTGTGGGTATGTATTTTTAAATGGCATGAAGGTGTGAGCCTGTAAGTTTTGGAAATTTATAGTATTTATTAAAGATATCTGCATGATTGAATTTGAGAATTTCTGGAATGGACTTTGTGCCATATGTTGGATGTGTACATTTATGACGTGTTGTGCTGATTGTGTGAACACCGAATAAATAAATAAAATGCCATCGCGCGATGAGGTTCCTTGTTGGCCCACAAGGACTAAATAATATGAAACAGAAAGACGAATTGGGGAGAACGCCCCCGGTCTCAGGTGAGGGTTGTGAATCCCTACTGGGCCGTATGATATCGGTGTTATGGTTGATTGTTTATGTCTTACCTTGTATTAGATTATAACAAGTAATGTTAAGATATATGATTTATGTATGAGCTTTGAGGAAATTATTATGCGATCATCATAATGTGTGTAGAGTTATGTGATGATATGTAATGCTATGATTGTTGATCCTGAGATGATCATATGTTTTGGGATGTATGAGTTGTCAATTAATGATGTGACTATACATTTATTTGGTACTTGCCATATGATTTAATCCTATATATATAGTAATACTCCACTGAACACCTTGCTAGCACACACCGCACGTAGGCGAGTAGTTAGTGGTTACCTGGGTCTACCCCCATTTTATCTATTTTTACAGGTCATAACAACATAAAGTGAAGCCAAGGGAAGGATCCGGAAACGCCTCACTAAACTTGTGAGCCTTTGGATCGGTGGGTCAGAGATTATTGCCACATTTAGGGACATGTTGCATTTGACTTTGCTTCCGCTCACTTTTAAGTTTTGTTGTTTATTTTGAACTAAAGATTTTAAGTTAGGAAGTGTTGGTTTAATTTACTGTTAATTATTCCTTTTGGACCGGTCCTTGTTCAATGGACTTTATCATTTGATAATTATCATTGAACGATTAAATTCCGAGTTTGAATACGAACATTATATGAGTTGTTGAGATCTTATAAGGATTAATGCTTATGGATGTTGTTTTATTTATTATTATAGAATATTTGATATTGGAAATTTATGAGTTGATTTATCCAAATGGTGGGCTGAGATTTTTAATTATCCATGTTAGTCTTTTACCCTGTTTAGAAGAATTCTTTTCTAACATGGATAATTTGCTTAAAGTATGTTAAATCTTTTCTAACCATGATAGACATTCTTTGGTAGTGAAATTCTTATCTATCATGGTTAGACTATAAATTGTAATTTATTTAAAATTATGAAAAATCATTTTCCTAACTATGTTAGTGGTTTTACTAACTTGAATTCTTTTCTAACGTAGTTAGTCAATGAATAATTTTGTAATTGTTAAATGGTAATTTAAAATGTATTAAAAAGTATAATTAGGTAGTAATTGTTACAGAAATGCTCACTGACTATTCCGCACCGCCGAACAAGGCAGTGAGGCATATCCCCTGTTTTGTCCACCTCCGGTCTTTCATTGCTCAAATGCTCTTCCGATTTCGACTCTTTCTTCATGCAAACTTCTTCCTTTCACCTTGAATCTTTCTCCTTTGGTCCCTGGGCGGCCCTACAAACAAAATTGCAATAAACAATGATTAAAAATTCCTAGAGATCAATTAAAACAAACTAATCTCCAATTATGGCTAATTAACCTCATTTTCATTCTAATTCCACTTAAAGGCCTATGATGTTCAGTAA
This sequence comes from Mimosa bimucronata, assembly GCA_037074515.1. NCBI lineage: Eukaryota > Viridiplantae > Streptophyta > Magnoliopsida > Fabales > Fabaceae > Mimosa > Mimosa bimucronata. The sequence continues at coordinate 40,264,327 of CM073446.1, forward strand.
GCTTATATGGACCAAAATTGCATCTTAAATATGTTAAAAGCCTCATTTTTAGCATAACAAAACAATACAAATCTAAGGATTTGTCACGTATGTACGAGGCTAAAAGAGTTCTAAGCAAGATGGGCATGGAGTATAAGAAGATACACGCTTGCCCTAATGATTGCGTGTTATACAGGAAAGAGTATGAAGGCCTAAAAGAGTGTCCAAAATGTAATACTCCGAGGTACAAGCCGAGGAAGGATGCCGTTGGTGATGATGATGGATCAAAGAAAGGGGTACCTTTGAAGGTAATGTGGTAGCTTCCAATTGTGCCACGGTTTAAACGCTTGTTTGCAAATGAGGCAGAAGCAAAGAAACTGAGATGGCATTGTGATCAGAAAATCTCCAATGGAAGATATCTTTGGCACCCTGCTGATTCTCCTCAATGGAATAAGATAGATTCCATGTTTCCTGAATTTGGTGGTGAGCCGAGGAACCTTCGTCTTGGACTGTGTACAGATGGTTTCAACCCTTTCAAGAGTCTCAGTAGCACACATAGTGTTGGCCAGTTTTGCTGGTCATTTACAACCTGCCGCCTTGGTTGTGCATGAAGCGCAAGTATGTGATGATGTTAATGATGATTTTGGGGCCGAAACAGCCTGGTAACGATATCAATGTCTACCTGGCACCTTTGATTGAGGACTTGAAGATGTTGTGGGAGGAAGGCGTAGATGTGTTTGATGCATACAGGCAGGAGACATTCAAGTTATGTTATTTACCACAATAAATGACTTCCCTGCATATGGCAATCTTTCTGGTTACAGTGTGAAGGGTTATATGGCATGTCCTATATGTGAGTCTGACACACACGGCCACAATCTCCAACACGAAAGAAAGACCATCTACCTCGGTCATAGGAGGTTTCTTGGTCGGTTCCATCCTTACCGTAGATTAAATAAGTGTTTTGATGGCTCATCTAAGTACCGATCTGCTCCGACCCCCTTAACCGGGGAGGAAGTTTACTGCCGTGTTCAGAATGTCAATATGGTATTTGGTAAGAAACAAAAGATGAAGACCAGTTCTGAGAAGATCACTTGAAAGAAGAGGTCAATCTTCTTTGATCTACCTTATTGGCTATATCTCGATGTGAGGCACAATATTGATGTGATGCATGTGGAGAAAAATGTTGGTGATAGTCTTGTTGGGACACTGTTGCACTTACAGGGGAAGACAAAGGATGGACTCAATGCTCGATTAGACTTGGTTGAAATAGGCATAAGACCACGGTTGCATCCTATAGTCAATGAAAATGGCAAGAGAGCTTATATGGAACCTACTGCTCATACACTTTCCAAACAGGAGAAAAAAGTCTGTGTGAGTGTTTGAGTAGGATCAAGGTGCCGTAGGGTTATTCTTCCAACATTAACAGACTTGTGTCTATGAATAATTTGAAGTTGGTGGGAATGAAGTCGCATGATTACCATGTATTGATGCAACAATTCTTACCAATTGCTATTAGAGGCATTATGCAAGATGATGTCAGGATGACTATAACAAGACTGTGTATGTTTTTCAATGCCATTTGCAGCAAAGTCATCGACACTAAAAAGCTCAACGAGTTGGAAAATGAAGGTTACATTATATTGTGCCAACTTGAGTACACTTTGCTCCAGCCTTTTTGGATATTATGGTGCACTTGATTGTTCATTTGGTAAGGGAGATAAGGCTCTGTGGCCTTGTTTATCTAAGGTGGATGTACCCTTTCGAGCAATTCATGAAAGTCTTGAAAGGGTATTCCAATAACCCACATCAACCCGAGGCATCAATTGTTGAAAGATACTTATTTGAGGAGGCAATGAATTTTCGCAAATCGTATCTAAAAGGGGTTGAGGAAATCCCCCGACATGAAGATGGGATTGGTAAGGGGTACGGGGCGTCAAAGTGAAGACTATGTGCCATGAAGAGGTGTTACAAGCACACCTATACATCTTGAATAATATGGAAGAAGTGCAGCCTTATTTGGACAAGCATAAGAGGATCCTGAAAGAAAAGAACCCGAAAAAGAGTGACATGCAGATTTCTAACGAGCATAATAGAACATTCATTGGGTGGTTCAAGGAAAATGTTGAAAAGGAGAACGGTGGGCCGGATACAATAAGATGGTTAGCCGGAGGGCCTCGTTCTGAGGTTGTTACTTGGGGCTCTTTTGACATAAATGGTTATTCTTTCTACACTAAGGCTTAGGACAACAACAGCACCATGCAAAACAGTGGTGTGATGGTGGTAGCAAAAGCGATGCACTTCTCCAGTTCGAAAGATAAAAACCCACGATTGGCTTCCATGGCATATTATAGGGTAATTGAAGAAATTTGGGAAGTTAGTTACACCAAGTTCAAAATTCCAATCTTCAAATGCAAGTGGGTTAACAATAGCGTAGTTAGGATTGATCCCCATACCATTATGATCTCAATTGATCTTCACAAAGTTGGGTACAGAGATGAGTCTTTTATTTTAGCAAGTTACGCGAAACAAGTGTTCTATGTAACAGATCCCACAAATAAGCAATTGCCCATAGTATTGCAAAGTAAAATGCAAAATGACTATGCTCCTACTTTAGATCTAGATGAGATACCACCTTTGTGCTCAGGACCACCTGAACCAAGTGAATTTGAATTGATAGATGATGATGACCAATTTGCCTCTAGAAATGATCATTGTGAGGGGATATGGGATAACACATAAAGTGAGAACCTTTTTGAATTATCATGTATAAATTCTTGTTAATGTTTTTGTTTTGGTTTTGTGAAAGTTATGGCATTGTGACTCATCACATCTTTGATGTGTTAACAGGTACATGGCGGACGATTCTAACAATGAGCAACGGAACGATCCCCCTTGAAGAAAGGGAAGAGGTCCGACGAAGCTTAATGACATTGTTGTCTGTCAGGGGACAAATGTGCAGCCTATCCGTGTGGAATTTGAAAATGACATGAATCCTATCGGGGAAATCGGTGCGACTTTCATGAGCTACGTCGGTTTTGTGGCAAGGAACTGAGTAAGCATATTGGTTGACGATTGGAGGGAAGTCCAAAAAGACATTAAGGATCAATATTGGTCAGATATCTTGGTATGTTTTATCATTATCTATCTGGTTGTTCCTAATATGCATGTATTTGTTTTTTTAGTTAACTCAACTGATGTGTGTTTTATTCTTATTCTTTGCAGCAAAACTTCGATATCCCAAACACTCAATTGTTCAAGGCTTTTTGGTTGAACGAAGCACGCAAGATGTGGAAGAATTTCAAGAGTAACATGACCAGAGAATACATCTGGGGGGATAGGATGGGTCAAGATCCCTGTCAGACCTACCCCTCTGTTGACCCAGAGACTTGGAAGACGTTTGTTAAGAAATGATTAGACAAAAAGTTCCAGGTTTGTATAGATCTTTTACTTTGCTTCAAAACTGAAATTTTAACACATTATATTAGTTAACTAACTTAGTTTTACTTTCACAGGAGAATAGCGAAAAACAAAAGGAGCATCAAGAAAAGAATATCTACAAGCACACAATGTCTCGGGGGGTTACAAGTAGGTCGAGAAAAAGTTGATCGAGAAACATATTGCAGGAATGGAGGAAGTAGCACGGTCCGATCCTACCATTGTTGTAGAGCCTCCGGCGCCCTTCTCACGTCATAGGAAATTGGCTGAGGGAAGAAAGAATAAAGAAGGAACATTTGTTAATCCGGAGGTTGAAGCAGTTGCAAAGAGGATTGTAAGTATTTTACTTGGTTGTTTATTCATTTAACTTGTGGTTTTATAGAAAATTACAACTTATGATTTTTCAGTCACTATAGGAAGAACTTGAGCAGCAGGCCACCCAAGGGTCCTTCACACCTTCTGGGATGATGGACATTCTAGCCACGGTAATTGGGAAGCCTGATCGCCCCGGTCGACTAATCGGGGAGCCCAGGACTGTAGGGATGACCAAGTATTTCGGCCGCAAACCCAAATACACCCGTAGAGAATCCACTGAGGAGATTGTGGCTAAGGCTCGGGCGGAGACGGAGGCCCAGTGGAGGAGCAAGTTGCTTTATCACAGTAGCAGATGATGGCACAGTTCGATGAGCAGGTGGTAGTGAAGGTCTAGGAAGCTCTTTCGGGTTATATGGCGGAGCAGATCCAAGCACAGGTTGAGGCACAGGTCAGAGCGTCTACCATGCAGCTTGGAATCTCATCAAATTCTTCTCAACAAAAACAGCAGGTTTGAGCATCTACTATATATGTTAATTACTGAATTCTGGGTTTATCAATTAGACTCACTCTATATATTCTCATCTTTTGTAGGAGTCCCCCACTACAGGCGGTCCAAGTGGCAAGGACAGTTGCAATCAAACTGGGCCGTTAGGATTAATTCGTGAGGACGAATCAAATCCCACACTAGACAATGACCCTGAAGTTGGAGAGGCGTGTTATCTCCATGTCGATATCCCTTGCTTGCGCCCGGTCGCAACAGCTCGCCAGCTCCCGAACGCCCCCTTCATACATAATATGCTTATTCGGGAAGACCAAGTGAAGGTGTCTGTTATAACTGTCTTAAAGAATAAGAGGGGGACAGTTGTACCCTTTCCTATTAAGGAAGTCACCAGACTAGACGAGGCGATCGGGACATTCATCTTGTGGCCTAGACGACTTGTACACAAAACTCCACAAAAGACGCCGGTTGATGTAGTATGTACACTTAATTTTTGAGATTACTTGTTTCATATATTACAGTTTGTAAGAATATATAACATTGATTTTTTTCATCGCCCGCAGTTCTTTTCAGATAAATATCATTCTCTCCAACTCCTGCGGGAGATGCAACCAACTATGCACTACACATCCCTTAAGATGCCTCCAGGAGTAGTCAGTCTTGATCGTACATACGATTTTAGACTTGATGGTTACAAAGATATCGTGGAGTTTTTTATGATGGACGAAATTGACCTCGGCTGGCTCGAATTAGCGACTATGTAAATGACTGTTACTTTTTATGTCTCTGCAATATTTGTACTTCTATCCTTTTATAATTTCAATTATTTTATGATAAGTACTTCCACCAGCTGTGCAACCAATTAAGCAGGGGACAATACAGATTCTTCAGTCCATTGGCCTTGGCGAGGAGAGATGATTTCAACACCAAGGCGGACAAGCTAAGGTATGGGGATGAGATGCGGTCTTATGTCATATATCAAATGTCAGCGAATCGGGGATCTATCTATTTTGCGCCTATTCTTGAAGAGTAAGTGTGATTATTACCTTTTACCAACTTTTCATCATTAAGCACATTTACAAATGTTATGTTTTCGTGTGGACATAATATTTTTAATGTCTTTCAGTAGACACTAGTCATTAGTTGTCGTTTGCCCCAAACAACATCGTCTGGTTTGGTTTGACTCCTTGAAGCGTAATATAAGCTCCTATTATAAAACTCTCTTATCGAAGTAAGTAGTTTTTATTTATTTTTACTTTGGGCTAAATAAATTATTTTCATGTATATATGCTAATTTTGGTTCCATTTCAGGGGCATCCAGCAATGGCATTTTGTGGAAAATACCGATGGAATGAATGAGGCCATCAAGACACAAAGACCTAAAGTAAGTATTTTTCATTTAAATTCCTTCAATGTTAGTCAATTGACATATTATTTACTTTGTTATTAATTTATACTATTTCTTGTGATTTATAAAGTGCCCCAAGCAACCAACGAATAAGGAGTGTGGGTATTATGTCATGAAGTATGTGTGTGACATTATTGAGAGTGACCGTACCAGATCCTTCACACAGGCATAAAATTCTTATCTATAGCTTATTATATGATTCATACAACTAATACATAAATATGTGATGTTTTATCTAACTTTGCATTGAATATAGCATCAATTATTGTTGCAGTTTTATGACACATCCGACTCATTTACAGTTGAAGACGTTGATTCGCTTCGTGAATGTATTGCTCAATTTTTCCTTTCATTGTTGGTTAATTAAAAATCTGAATTGGCAATTTTGTGCTGGTGATCTATTTTCTTCCATTCAATTCGACTTATTTTCTTTGGTCCGGCCTGTGTTGGTGATTTCATTTGTGAGAATGCTCTGTACATTACTGGAATTTTGTGTATAATGTGTATATATATCTGTTGATCTGCATTTGTAGAGTTTTTGTGACAATTGCAATGTAAGTATATACAGATGGAGAAAAGCAAAAGAAAATAAAGGATGTTTTTTTAAAAAAAATTCTAAAAAATTTGACCAAAATTCTTTTTCTTCATACTTATCCACGTCACACACTGGTTAAATTATGACATTAAAAGTATAAAACAACATCCCTTTGTTTATAATATGTGACGTGAAAACTCTGACTTTCCATATCACTTATTTTTGTGACGTTAAAAGTCTAGTTTTCCACGTCACTTGATTCAACGTCCCCTGAAAAAGTGACGTGGAAACCCCAAATTTGGAAACCTAACACCCCATTCTCTCACATTCTCTCATCTTCATCTCTTCCATTCTTTCATCTTCCTCCCAAATCATCCATGGCCTCCGCTTCCTTCCTCTTGGTTGTTGATTTTCCCATGAAGAGCAGCAATCGCACTCTTGTATTCTTAGTGATGGAGTTCTAGGGATGAGATTGAAGTTTCAAGGGGGAGTGTTGTTCTCCATTCTCTCTTTCTTATAAGTATTTCAATTTATTTAGGACTCTAGGAATTGTTTTATGTATTTGGATGTGATTTTCATTTATATCATTATATGAGAGTGGTGGAAACAATTTATCTTGTTGATTTTCTTTGTATGGATGCTTGATATTGCACCTATTGATTTGAGCATATGTTATTTGTATGGGTTCATCAATTAATTTAGGTTTTCTTGTAAAAAAATCTTATGCTAAGTGAGGGTTCTTACTTGGTGGATCATGGTGTCAATTGTTTATGTTTAGAAATTAGCAAGTAAATCTATTAATTGCTTGAGAAACATTGGGCTTAAATTTATTAGTTTCAATTTATTGATTGGGATTTCATCAAGAAATTGAAGTTAGTGAATTGATCTTGTTGCAATACGGGGTTCTGGTTGTAGGATCAAGAGTTCCTTACATTTAGTAGATTTATATGGGTCAAGTGTTTAATCAACTTTGGTTAAGTTAGTTAATGTGCGGGGTTCCGGCATTAATTAAATTAATCTAAACCTAGCCTAAAGGGGTTCCTCTATGATTCTTTAGAAATTGACCACTTTTACTCCCAATTAGTTTTTGAAGCAATGATTCCCAAAAAGTTCCATTTACCAAGAATATCTATTTTTATTTGAATCCAGATCCCCCTTTTATCCAATCTTTAATTTGCTTTCAAACATACAACATTATTCATACACCTTTATACCCAAAAACACCATACAATGTTTTTTACCCTCTTTTACAAGTTTTCATATTAGTTACTAAGAATCAAATTACATTAGGCTCATTGAGACCGACACCTGAGGATAGCTTTCACTACCCCTTGGGTCTAAATTTCTTGGAGAACGGATCCGAAGCGGTACTACACCGATTACCCAATTTCGGTGCTCTTCAATGTGAAGCCAAAATCTTTTCCACACTTCAAACTCCAATTCAATATTTACCAAATCCTTGTCATAGCACACCATCAAACTCCCAAGAAAGCCCCAAAAGTCCAGAATGTCAGCCTCCTTCGAGTTTCTCCACTTTAAACTCTAAAATTTATGTCTGGTTGATGTTGTGCGTTTTGCTATCACGTCTGTGCCATGCCTAAGACATTTTGAACTGTGACAGAGTTTACTACTGTGATTTTTTTTCTGAATCTGAGACAAAGTGAGGTGCGGCTGAGTTAGAGTGCGTTGTAGCTCATTTTGCTTGTAGAAAATTGAGTTCTTCTACTGCAAATAAAGTGTTCCACCCATGAATTTGACATCACTTTGATCCTCACTACTAGAAAATATCATTTTCACGTCACCAATTAGAGTCCATTTTTATAGCAATAAATGTTAAAAAAGTGGTGGCAATTTTGTAAATAAGTGCTGAACGGAAGATAAACAACATCCGGTTTTTTAAATGGACGTTGTTTTTTTATTTTTTATGTCTGTTAAAATAACAGATATTAAAACTGTGGAAACAACATGATGACTCCCCATTTTTTTAATTAAATTTGATAAATATTTGGATATATTTGGGGAGTCATTGATGCTATGAAAGGGATTTGGTTAAGATTTTGATAGGAAATTAAATTAGTGAACTATTTAGAGATCTCAAGGTAAACATAACACTTTTTGAGTTAGATAGATGTAGCTAGATATTAAGTAAGAGAGTAAACAAATTGTAACAATTAAACTTTATAAAAAAAGGAAAATATATTATGAATGTGGCGTAGAATGCTCCAGTAGGCAGTAACTAGTGCTCTTTGTAATATTATTAATATTATCATATTTTATTTTCATTTCTTCCTTGGGTTGAAACACAGTGTTTTGTGGGGAGTTAATTGGAAACCTAAAGCACAATTGCAAAGTGAGCTCACGGGAGAAAGAGACGAGCAAGGAGGCTAGCAACAGCCATACACCACACATTTCAAAACTTATCTTCACCGTGAGTGAGAGAAGGGGAGGCGTGGCTTCATTGTTCACATTCATCACTCTTTTTCTTCCTTGAGCACCCAGCAATGAAAATTTCAGAGAGGAGAAGAGAGGAGTAAGCTTCGGCACTGTTCACCACTATTCTCAAAATCATATTCACCGATCTGATTGTACGAACAGAGAGGGCAGAGCAGCTACTGTAATTTCCTCCTCATTTCTCTTGTGTAATTTCTGGATTTGGAGATGAATATGATGTTGAATCTGTTAGAATCTTAAGTTTTGATGAGGACTGGACCCATAGATAACATAAGTAAAATGAACAAATAGCATATGACTTAGTCTGGAATAAATTGAGATAAGAATTATGTTAAATGACTAAGTAAAAGAGTGTAGGTTACCTTAACATTGAACAAGTAAAATCTTATAGATAACAGATACACTATCGCTAAGTTAGAACCTATCGCTAACAAATGGAAAGGTTAGGATAACAATAGCTAATGAAGACTTAGCAATAATCTGAAGAAAAGTCAATATCTCTATCGCTAAGACCTTCACTATCGCTAATATAATGAGTTGAGCTAGCCTAAGCAAGCAAAGAACAATAGATCACTATCGCTAAGCTCTGTACAAGTATATCACTATCGCTAAGGCCCCAAAGATAACATGGATAACACAAAGGGGGAGAATGTTAGAACAGCTAGCAGTATTGAACCAAGTTAGCTAGCGATAACATAATTAGCTATTGATAACAGAAAACTTGAAATAACTTAGACATTCAGATAGCTAATACAGTGTCTTTGAGCAAATGAGCTAATAAGATAACTAGCGATAACATGAATAGCTATCGATAGAAAAATACTTGTTGAAATAACTTAGATAATCAGATAGCTAATACATTGTCTTTGAACATTGAGCTAATAAAATACACTAGCTATAACACCTACTGTGCTTCACATGAATACTTGTTTAGCTAACAGCTAAGTGCAGGACTTACACTATTAAGCTAGCGTTAGCCAAGGGTGCTAGCGCTACTGAAAAAGCTGCTATGCAAGTACAATGTTGCAGGTGATCGTTACTCATAGTCTCTATCTCTCTTAGCCCATCCTCTAAAATATTAATTGAAGTAAGAGAAGAAAGTTGACGTAGATGAAGAACAACATTAATTGCCAACGGCTAAGAGCTCCCAACGACTAATTTCAAACGGCCTCTTGAAGCTGAAAGAAAAGGCAAGCTGTGAAGAGTTATAAATATCAAGACGAGCATTTATGAGAAGTTACTCACTAATTGACTCACACACACACAGAGACGAACCAGCATTCAATATTCCTATCTACTCTCTGCTCACAAAAGCTCAAAGTATTTATTACTCTTAGTGAGATTATTTGTACTTAAGTGTTTATCAAAATCTGTTCATTGAGTGAACTCATTAATTGAAATCCTCTACTCTTTGAGGTTGTTCTAAAGCTTGGGGCTTTAGGACAGGGTTGTGTCCTTACAAGTTGTAAGATGGAGCGTTTAGAGGGAAGTCTAAGGCTCTGTTGTAAAGGTTGGCAGGTGAACCTGTTTTTGTAAAACCTGTGGTATAGTGGAACCCAACGAGAAGTTGGAGAACTGGATGTAGGCATTGTGTAATGTAGGCATTGTGTTGGTCGAACCAGTATAAAAGATTGTTTAGTGTTTTTAAGTTTTAATTGTTTTTAAAGCACAATTCACCCCCCCTCTTGTGCGTTTTTGCCATTCTCAGAATCTTGAAATTCCTTCCAATATGTGTAGCTAAATTTATCTTCTAGGTCTATTTTGAAACTTGTATGGATTGATACCTAAACTCTATTCCCTTTTGCTAATTAATTACTGTTATGTTGTGGGTTTAATTTGTACTTAATGTTTCCTAAGTGGATGGCCAACATTTAGATTGTTTACTTAATTAGTGGTTTGAGAGAGCATTAATTAGGTAAAGAACTAGATTAAATCCAAGCTTGTCTTACAATTCTGATTTAGGATTGGAAGTATGTAAGTGAGATAGATATATTCACTAACCAAGTTTTGTAAAATTGAGGTGGTTTGATTAAAAAGACTATTTGATAATAGTGTGTAGTAGGAGATTATGCATACTAAATTCAATTAAGGTTTGAATAGGCTTGAGAGAGCTATTTAAATATAAGAGACTTCAAACAACAACATAATAGGTATTAATTATCATTAGGGAAGGAATAATTGGGTATCATGAAATATAAGTGGATAAATAGGCCTAGGCTTGTCCAATTGTGTTGAATTTATTCTAAGTGTTTTCTTTTTGCAATTTTCCATTTTTAATCACTTAAATTTTACTAAATCACTTGCCTTTTTCCCATTGTTAATTTGGATTACAATAAATTTAGTGAACTTACTTATCACATAATCCTTGCGGAACGATACTCTTTTTACCAATATACTATTAAACTTGACCCATGCGCTTACGGTAGCAATTTATGGCGTACAAGTTTATGGCGCCGTCACCGGGGATTATGTTTTAAGTCACTTAAGAGTTTATTGAGTACATTTTTAGCTTGATTATCTTTGGGCTTTTCTTTCTTGTCTTTTGGTAACTTGGATTGTGTTATTTCTACCCACTTGTCTAGTTAGAGATAGCATTGCTTGAGTTATTTTGTTTAATTATTGTGATAAGTTTGATACTCGTGGGATCCTCTTGTGTTTGTAGGTACTTGCTCCAACTGTATGCAACGAGATTTGGAAGTGGCTCTTCATATAGATCCATACCAACCACTTCTGTTGGAACCACCTATTCAACCGGAGGAACCAATTCGACAACCTGTGCAAGAGCTACCTATTCAACCAGAAATGGATGGTCAAGGTGAGGAAGAAGAAGATATCTCTATGGAGGAGTTCTTGGCACAAGAGAAAATCACATATTCCTTTAGTATTAGACTCTTGGACATCACTACAAGGAACTTTGAGGTTAAACTGGTGATTATTTAGATGCTCCAACTTATGGGTACCTTTAATGGTACTAAAATTGAGGACCCGGTTGAGCACCTCACCAAGTTTGTTCAGATATGTGGCAACTTCAAGCATCAAGGAGTCACTGCCGATGAATTTCGTCTTCGTCTATTCCCCATGTCTCTAGGGGGTAAGGTACTTGCTTGGCTCAATTCCCTCCTTGCAAATTCCATCACCAATTGGGATACTTTGGCAACTAAGTTTAAGGCCCGATTTCCTCCCAGTAATTTGAAGGCTATCCAAAGAGGTAAACTCCTCACCTTCCAGCAAGAGCCTGGTGAAAGATTTTATGAAGCATGGGAGCATTTCAAGGAAATGTGGAGGAATTGTCTTAACCATGGTCAACATCTCTTTGTTCTACTTACGGCTTTCCAGGAGGGCTTAAACCAGGGAACCCAGACAATGTTGCACACTGCAACTAGGGGGAGATTTCTAAGTTAAGAGCTTCAGAAGTTCAAGAATTGTATGAGAACTTGGCCGCCAACACAATGCAATATCGAGGCACTTTTAGTGATAACAGTGCAATTAATGCTCAACTTAAAGATCTGACAAAAAAATTCGAAAAGTTCAATCGAAGATAAAGACTCATTTACCTAAAGGTATGCATGCACTTCATAGCTCCATTCAATCCTGTGAGAATTGTGGAGAGGATCATCCTTCCCAAGATTGCCACTATACCATGGAATCACTCAACTACATGAACAATTCTAATACTGCCCCTCAAGGAAATCCCTACTCCAACACATACAACCAAGGGTGGAGAAACCATCCAAACATGTCATGGACGAATGGTCCAAGTCTTAACCTACCTCAAGCTTCTTCTTCTTCATACTGACCACCGGCACCTCCCGGATTTGTAGCATCTCAACAAAAGCCGCTTGATGAGTCTAAAATTGAGAAGTTGCTTTCTCAAATACTTGCCAACCAAGAGGAAACCAACACCAAAAAATTTTCTTCATGACACAGATATCAAGAACCTTGAAGTTTATATGGGTCAATTGGCTTCTCAAGTCAACACATTGATGAGACAAGGGCTATCAAGTAATACTTTTCTCAATCCAAAAAGAGACGGTAAGGAAGAATGTTAAGCAATCACTTTGAGGAGTGGTAAGATTGTGGATAAATCCTCTTTGCCAACTGAGAAACCTCAAGTCACTCAAGACCCCAAGGTAATGGAAGTTGATGAGGATGAGCAAGTTGATGAAGATATTGTAGTTGAAGCGGATGATACTAAGAAAAGGAAGGAAGTTGATGAAAGTCTAGATGAACTTGTGTAAAACCCTAAGGAGACCAAGGCCAAGGGTAAAGAAAAAAGCAGAAGACTACCCCTTTCTCTATCACACCTTCTCTACCTTATCCTCAGATTCAAGAAGGAGGAGGAGGACACTCAATTCAAGAAGTTTGTGGAGATGTTTAAGCAACTACATGTCAACATTCCATTTGCCGAAGCATTAGAAAATATGCCTAAGTATGCCAAATTCTTGAAGGATGTGCTTTCTAAAAAGAGGTGTGTTAATGAGTTTGAGATGGTTGCTCTAACTGAGGAATGTAGTGCAGTCATCCAAAGGAAGCTACCAACCAAGTTGAAAGATCCAGGGAGTTTCTACATCCCTTGCAACATTGACACAAATTTCAATGGCAAAGCTCTTTGTGATTTGGGGGCTAGCATCAATCTTATGCTACTTGCGGTTTTCAACCAATTGGGACTAGGTGAACCAAGGCCTACTACGGTCACTCTACTCTTTGCCGATCATGGCACCGCTCGCCCAAGAGGTATTGTAGAAGATGTCTTGGTTAAGGTTGATAAATTCATATTTCCTGCGGATTTTGTTGTGTTGGATTGTAAGGTTGATTGGAAAATCCCTATCATTTTGGGAAGACCCTTTTTTGCTATGGCAAAAACCCTTATAGATGTTGGAAAAATGGGAGATCACTTTGAGGGTGCATGATGAGAAGGTGATTTTCAACCATAGTTGTTAAACCCGGACCGGACAAGCTGGTCCGGCCCGGGAATCGCCGAACCGACCCAAGAACGGTCCGGTTTGGCTCCTGACTCGGTGCTATAGTAACCCGGTACTGACTCATTTAACCCGGGTAAGAACCGGCGAGTTAAACGAGTCAGACAGACCATTTTTCTTTTCCAGTAGCTCCTAAACGAAATAGGTGTGAAGCCTTGGAGAAGATGATAGAAAAGGGAAAAAGAAGAAGGAAATGTGATGGGTGAAGAAATTGAAGGCTAGAAAGTTTGATTACCAGTAGAGATTTATAGAGACGATTCATCAGAAGTAAAAGAGTGAGTGAGAGATTGTAGAAAACGATTCCAAATTTGTATATGGTAGAGCATTCCTCTGGAGCGTCTGATTGGACCTTTGCCTAAATGGTGCGCCTCAGGATCAAATGCAAAATTAATCCGAGGATTGCAATATAGGTTGCAACCCTAGGTTGTTTCACTTAAGGAGTCTTTTGACCTACCTAAACTAGCTAAATGCAATCAAAACAATAACAGATATGGGGGTTTTGGTTTGAAAATTCAATTAATAAAACTATAGGCAAATGCAATTACTTGTTTTTGGTATTTTAGATTAATGAGTGAAAAGAGTTTGGATTAAGGGAAATTTGTAAAATAGGCTTTGGTAGTGCTAGGTGGCTCTCACTCTTCATTAAATTGATATTGGGAGTTAAAGATTCACCAAGTATAATTGAAAAATCCCCAAGCAACCACTAGGGGTCCACTAGCCCTAATTAATAACTAATCAAGCAACCACTTTCATAGCTATTACTTAGGGTTAGTGTTAAGCTCCACTTAGTGTGTGTTGGAACTTGGGTTTTGAAAATCAATTCCTCTCAAGAATGTGCAACCACAGCATTCAATTGGACAAATTAAGCTACACAATCTAGCAACCACTAAAAATCATATAGCATTCATAAATCTAATAGGAAATTTAAACATACATATCATTCAATTAACATAACCCAATATCCAACACAAGTGTTTCAATTCATAAGCAACTAGAAAAGGAAATCATGTCTCAAATCCAAATATACAAAGAGAAATGCAACCACAAGACTCAATACATAAGGAAAAGAGAATGAAAAAACAAACAACTCCCCTATTTTGCCCATTAAAGCTCAAGCCACCTTCACACCACCAAAGAGCCCAAGTACTAGCCTCTCATGTCTTCAAATTCATGCCCAAGAGGACCTATGATGATAGCCTCCATGAATGGAAGAGAATGAAGAAGAGATGAGATGGAAATGGAAGAAGGAAGGGAGGTGATGCTGAAAATCAAGAAGAATGGTGGTGGAGATGAATGGAATTGATGGAAATTTGAGTGGGAATGATGGTAGATGATGAAACCCTAAGAGAACTGAGGTATTTTCGTGTTTGGAGGCTTCGAGAAGTGATTTTCGGGTGTTAGGAACTATTTATAACCCCTAGGAACCCTAGAATTCGTAACAGCGCGTTGCTGATGCGTCCCGTTCGCCGTTGGTGAGCTAAGATTGATTCTGGAATTTTGGGACCTATGAGCTTGCCGTGAGTTCGCCGTGGCGAGCCCACGGTGAACTCACATTGATTCTGCCCTCTTTTTAGCTCATTCTTGTGTTCTGTTTCCGTCCAGCATTCTTCTCTGCAACTTGGCCCTTCCATTGGGTGTGTTCCTTCCATGATCTACACATAAAATGAACCTAAGGTAGCATCAAAATGTTCTTGAAAATGGGTTGAACAATAAATCATGCTAATTATGCCCAAATTGCCCTCGACTAGATCAAATTCCAACAAAGTGTGCAAAAGTCAGAAATTAACCTAATAAGGTGCAATTACCCCAAGAACATGCAATAATCTAATGATTTTAGCTATGAAAAGTGTATAAAAATATAGTGCAATCAGCGTCGTTTCTTTTCCCTTCTTTACCTTTAGCCGCCAACCACTGATCTAATGCTCCTCTCCATGCTTTCATTCTTTTCATTTTCAGATTTTACCTTTTTACCCAATCCAAACCCTAAATCTTTGGGCCTACCTTACTTTGTGCCCAATGACAAAGCCTAATGTTTTTTTTATTTACTACAAGACAAAGTCTATGCTAAACATTGAAATAATAAAATTATCTTCACAGTCCCTAATTCTTTCTTTTACTATATTTATACAAGAGACAAAAAATTAAGATGATAAAAGTTAATCTGTTAAACTCTAAAAATCCGCACAAAATAAAATAATATTCAATGTCATATGTGCCAAAAATATTAAAGAAAAATTTAATAATGAATTCCTAATATTTAACCAATTAATCTACATAAAATGGCTAGCTTTTTTAAAAAAATTATATAAGTTAAGTATGTTATTATTTTGATAATGATTCAATGTATAGTATTGCTTTTACTATTTAGTATTTGGATGGTATGATGATATTTAAATTATTTTCAATTTTTTATTCAACACCGGTCTGGTCCCTGGGTTGTTTCCGGTCTGACCCACTACCTCGACCGGTTCAGAGACCGGTCCGGGTTTGATAACCTTGTTTTCAACATGTCTAAGAGGACTCTTATGATGATGAATCTAGTGAATACTTTATGGTAAATATGCTTGATTCCGTTGTTCAAGAGGACTCTTATGAGCCTATGATCAAGGACCCTTTGGAGGCATTTCTTATTGGTGAAAAGAATCTTGAAGATTTCAATCAAGAGGAGCTTAATGGCATATTTAGTATGGAAGCCTTCCCTCCATTTCGGTTCAAGCCATTTGAGCCTTTAGATGTATCTCAAGCATTACAATCTCCCTTGAAGCCATCTATTGAAGTTACTCTGACTCTTGAGATGAAGCCTCTTCCCTCACACCTCAAGTATGCCTATTTGGGTGATTCTTTACCGGTAATTATCTCCTCTATTCTCTCAAGTTTTCAAGAGGAGAAATTGCTAAGAGTGTTGAAGGAGCATAAGAGAGCAATTGGGTGGACCATAGCCGACACATTAAGGGTATTAGCCCTTCTCTTTGCATGCACAAGATCTTGTTGGAGGAAAATACAAGCCTTCCATTGAGAATCAAAGGCTACTAAATAATATAATGAAGGAGGATGTGAAGAAAGAAATCCTTAAATGGCTCTCTAAAGGAATTGTTTATCCTATGATGGGATAAACAATTGCGACAGAGAGCCATCTAACTCAACCCCAACCGCCACTAATGGAAAGGCCCTTTATTTTTCAGCGGTTTTTCTGACCAAACCACTACTAATTACATGCCATTGAATTTCGTACTACTTGGCACCACATTAGTGGCGGTTTAATCACACAAACTGCCACTATCTTCCACCACTAATAATGCTCTTGGTCAAACCTGTAACACTCCAAATTTTAGAAAAGAGATAATAAGAAAATATTTAGAATCTTGGGATATTGTTTAATATTTAAAAAGCTTCATAAATAAATTTGGAGATTAAAGAATATCTAGAAAATTTATTTTTAAGAGCAAATTCAAATCAAGGTGTAAGGGAATGGTAATTAGAATTTTTAAAGAGGGGCATAATGGAAAAGAAGAAAAATAAGAGGAAATGAAAAAGTCAATATCTGCCTCTTAATTAAAAATATCGTAAGTTATAAGCTAAAGGACAGAATGATAATTTGCTTTTACAACCCAATATATTATTCCATTTCTTATTTCCTTCTTCCTCATCTATTTTTCTCTCTCTCCCAGATAGTTCCTCTGTTCCTCACCCTCTCCATTTTCTCTCTGTTTCCTCCGAGCTTGGCAGCGGTGACTGACGACAGGAACGGCGAAGCTTGGGCTAGCCTTTGGTAAGCCTCTTACCTCCATTTTCTTCCTTTTCCTTTCCCATTCGAGAGAGTAAGAGTGGGGAAATCAAATTCAGATTTTTGAGATTTTGGAGTTTCTAAAGTCATAGAAATGAAGCTTAGGCTTCGATTCTAATGATTTTGGGAAAATTTTGAGTGATGGTTTGGTGTTTGGTTGAGTTTCTTCAAAAGCCCCAAATCGGGTACTGTTCACTAACGTCATTTGGAGGTGAATTCGGATGAGAACTGAACTAAAAGCTTAATTAAACGTAATTAGGAGTAAGATTGGATTGCATGTTGAATTTTGTGGGGTTTTGGAATTTTTACAAATTTCTGATTTCTTCCTCTGACTTGTCTGTTTCTCGTCAATTATATTGATAGGATGAATATATCATTAGTATCCGGTTGTTTATGTTGCATCTTGTGTAGTTCTGGGAATTTTTGGAATTTTGATTTCTTCCTTAGTTTGGTCCGATTTTTCTGGGTCTGTGGAGTCTTTGATGATGAATTGTGAATCTGGTTTATAGTTATTATTTTGGTAATTAAAATAGGAGTGGTTTAATGTTATGTTTTGGGATTAGGGAATTTATTGAGTGTGTGGCTGAAGTTCAGTGATTCAAAAAAATCTAGGAGGGGTAATGTACTCTATTTTTGGTGCTCTGTTTGGTTTCTAAAGTAAAATTGAAAAGGAGTTAAATTTTATTAATGTGATGAGGAATAAGTTTATAAGAGTTGAGGTTTGGTTTTGGTATATGACAAAGGAAATAATTTGGTTGCTATATCATAGTGTAAAAAGTGTTCAAATATCTGGATGAATATAGGTTCTACAATACTGATACAAATGCTGTTTTAGAAACTGGATTTTTAGTTTGTATTGCTGAGATATAGTTCAAGTCTGATGATGTTAGAGTTAGATTGATTTAAATATGCATCTTTGAAGTCCTGGACATTGTAAGTGAAAAATCTATTGTGTCTTTTTCTGTTTCTCTTTGTGAATTATTTTGGTTTTAGAATATGGATTCTCTGAGTTTGAGGTGAAATTTATTAGAATAGATTATATCGAAGTATGAGAACCTGATTTGAAGTTTAGAAAGTATTTGTTTAGTGTATATGGTGACAATAAAGGCTTTCTCAACAAGTGAAGTTTTGGATTTTTGAGACAAGATCAATTTAGAATGAGATAAGGAATATTTGGATGTGTTCATGAGTTTAAAGTTTTATTTGATGTTGAATTAATAATTTGAACTGTTGGTCAGTAGTAAGAAGGAAGTGAGATGTTATTTTGGAGATATGGTTTGGGTCTAATTGTGGTTGATCAAATCATAATTTTTAAGAGTTTCAAGATTCTTGCTAGAATTTGGAATCTAGTTTGTTTAATGCGTCTTTGTTAGAGTATAAGGAAATATTTATGAATTATGAAATATTTTATTTTCAATAAAATTAGGATCCCTATTAATTAGGGATATTAGTTGAGATATTAGGAATATTAATTTAGATATTATTTTAGGTAATTGTTCTAGAATCTTCTTTCCTATTGTATAAATATATGATTAAGTCTATGAATAAAGTTGAATCTTTTTGAGATTATTTTCCTACATGGTATCAGAACCAGGTTAAGGGTTCCAAAATTTCGCTGGTTTCTTCTCTTTTGTTCATCATTCCCATAAGAGTGAGAGGGAATTAGGGTTCCAAAATGGCGCTGCGTCTCTGTTCATTGCACTGTTCATCACGGTATTGTTTCATGGTACTGTTCGTCGTCATTGTTCATCGCGCGGGTACTGTTCAGAGTCACTGTTCACGGTTACTGTTCCTTAACACTGTTCATGCCCCAGTTTCCAACATGTTCTAATAAAGATTGTATCTGGATCTAGTGTGTTTCAAATTTTCCGGCGAGTTTTCTCATGTTTTTTGGGTGTTTATCATGTCTATTTATAAATCTATGGTTTTAGATATAGGTGTTTATTTTGCTTCTTGTATTTTCTGCTCTTAACATATTTAGTTTAGTTATGGAGTTTGTACTTTTTGTTGTGAAACCCTTAGTGCTTTCATTTGTTGTAGCCCTAGTTTGGCTATTTAAATTAGAGCCCTTTGAGTGGTTGCTAATTTTCTTGATAGAATTTTTCTTGGTTTGAATGTCCTTTGTGTGACATTTGGTTTAATTTTGTATTTTGGAGTTGCCATCTAATTTCCGGCGAATCCTAGTGGTGATTGCATTCGGGTTTGATCTTCTTGGGTTTATGGTGAGCTCTGGTTTGGTGCATTTGTAACATGAATTGGGTTGCTCTTTGTTGAGTCATTTCATGATTCATATTTCAGATATGGTCGTTGCGTCAAGTGCATGGTTTTGTTGCTAAGGGGGAGTATGGGATTTTCTTTGTTGGTCATGGGATTATCTTTGTAACAAGTTGGGCATGATTAAAATCTATGCTCCAATTTGAGGGGGAGTGTTAGAGTATTAGGAAATATTTAAAAATTAGGAAATATTTTATTTTCAATCAAATTAGGATCCCTATTAATTAGGGATATTAGTTGAGATATTAGGAATATTAATTTAGATATTATTTTAGGTAATTGTTCTAGAATCTTCTTTCCTATTGTATAAATATATGATTAAGCCTATGAATAAAGTTGAACCATTTTGAGATTTTTTTCCTATAGTCATAGTATTATTAAAAGTTCTGAACTTTAAAGTAGAGTAGGGAATTGTTCAAGAAAGGATTTTGGAATGAAAACTAAGTCAAAGCTTATAATTTGGCACTTCAAAGAAATATACAATGATTGTAGGAGTATATGACCTTTGCTGGGAAGTTTGTTATACATTGTTGACATATGATTTTCTGCAGTGAATCATTTTGTTGGATGCTTAAAGGATAATTGTAGAAGAAATGAAGTTCAATTAATTTTGGGACAATTGCATATAGGTCCCAAGCAAGAGAATTAATTTCAAAGAGGTCCCAAGGAGTTGTTAATGACATCTATTAACAATTGCAATAGCCTTGGTTAACAAGTGAAGAAGTTGTCAATGGATCTTTCTAAAATTAATTCTCTTACTTGGGACCTATTTGCAATTATCCCTTGAATTTTCCTAACTCATTTCCATTGTCTTGTCGGACAGCCTTGTTAGGTGAAAGGAATTGTTATTTTTAAAGAGTTACAGGTTGCTGTCTAGGATTTTCCAATGATTGACAAGTAGTATATTGTCTGGGGTTTGGAGATCTTAGGGGAGGGGTTTTAAGCTTGAACCTTAATCGAAGATTGAGGGAAAAGGGTCAAGTGGTTAATTCAAACTAAGTGTTTGTGACTATACTCTCTCGGATCCTAATTATAAGACCACTTTGACTTTTTTGAAAAAAATTAAATATACAAAATTAATCACTTTAAATTGTCTATAATTATCTTTTTTCCTCAAAACTACTCTATTCTACTTATAAACTAACCTATAATCTAATTACATGTGACATATATTATAATTTAGTGGTCTAATTTGCTTCCTTAACTTCTACAAAAAAAAAAAGTCAAAGTGGTCTTATATTTAGGACGGGGGCGGTACTAAATAACAAATTCAAATTAAAAGTGTTTGAAGATAATTACATGTTATTTATGATTGTTTTGCATTGGCGATTCTTGGACTAAGGCTTCATAATGGTTTGGGATTTATTATTACAATGGAAAACTGATTTTTAATACTAAATGTAAGAGTAACTATATTAGTTGGGGAATGGATTGCTGTAATCATCCATTGTTAAACTTGGAGATGATGTTCAATGTATATACTTATGTACTTTAAAGCGTCAAATTGCTCAGTTGAGGATTTTATTTATACAAAAGTTTCCTAAAGATTTGAAGAGAAGTTAAATAGCTTAGTGAAGTTGAAAATTTTATAGGTATACAAGTTTCTATGGGTTAAAGAAAGATAAATGATCCTTAAAAGAATTGTTCTTAAAGTACCTATTGGTTAAACATTAAAAATAAGAAAGATTAATTGGAATAGTTTAATTAAAAGTGACCTTTTGATTGTAAATGTTCAGCTAATTATAATAAATTGATAATTTTTTTAAAGATACGAAGAATTGGGGCAGTAATAAGCACTTTAGAGTCCAAGTGAGACGCATATAATATATGTATAGTCTAGACCGTAACCTATACCTACGAATGGTTATAGGTTATAATATTGTGTCGAGTTCATCAAGATGGTAGAAGAGGAAAGGAGCAAGTTCAGGACTAAGTTTTGGTATCTCTAGTAGCAGTTTATTTCAAAACACTACTTTTACGTGTATAATTTCGTAATATCTATTGCAGGTATATGGTAAGTTTTTATTCCTTTCAGTTTATTTATGGAGTACTCCATGCTAGGTGGGTCGCAACTCCTAGTTTATTAGTTATCATAACTTAATTGTTATGAAAGAGAAATCTTGCAGGAAAAGGCCTCCACTAGTTAACAAATATATTGTTATCAGTGGTTGGCAGGTGGATATAGCACCCAGATTAATAGGATAAATACTATCATTATTTGTATGGGTTTATGAAAGATATACATGACAATACATGCATGAAAATAACAATGTATAAAATATACTGCGTTTGAACTGCTGTTTTACAGAGGAGTTAGAAGATGGTGAGATGGTTGGGATAAGGTATGAGTGCTGGAAGAAGGTGGGACAGAGGAAATAAGGTAGTATTTTGAAGAGAGCAGGTATGCCTGCGATTTGATGTATCGCGGAAAATAAATATTTTGTTGCTATTACCTGGATATGAGATAACGTTATATATTATAGGTATATATATAAGTAAAAGAAGCTTTGAGTTTATATAGACTTGTATGAATATGTATATATGTATATCGGTCAGAAGTAGTCTATACAGGTGAAGGGGTTATCAGCTAGGATGACCCCAATATTTTGATTGTTGAAACAATAGAAAAATATATGTATCTAAGCAATAGAAAGTAGGTATAAAAGGTTTTTCACTCTCCTAACACTATCAATAGGGTTAGGTACGATAAGAAGATTCTAATTATTTTAATTGTTTTATAAACCACTTGATTATATGTAAAGTTTTAAATTATACCAATTTGTTAGAAAAACCCATTTAGAAAGAAAGTTAGTGTTTGAAAAAGTTTTAAATTATTCGTATTTTTGGTCTTCTAATATTGGGGGAAAATAGTTATAAATCAATTAAAATGTTATAGAATAGTAGTATAAAGTTAGGTGTTACAAAACCAACATTAAGATATATTTATTGGCGGTTTGTTCTAACCGCTATTAATTGAACCACCAGAAAATCCAGCCTTTTTTTGTAGTGTGCACATTTGAACAACAAATTTTCCCCGTCATTAACTTGTGCATGATGTTCTTGGTTGTATATTTTCCTATATTTGAATATCTAAAATATGTACAAATGCACCAAAAAATATATAAAACTCAAGGAAAATGTGCCAAAAGGCGTTAATTCTTGGAGGTCAACAATTAGCCAATTCGGGCTCCATTATTAATTGAAGCAATAATAGCATAAGTCCATTAATCTAGGAAACTCTCATTAATTCACAAGTTTTTCACCAATTGTCTCATTTTTTTTATTTGAACAACACAAAAACAATTTTTAGTCTTCAAACAAAATTTCACTCCTCAATCGCAATGCTTGGGGTTTTTCTAAATGATTATTGAAGATTTATAGTACGCTTTTTTTTTTTTTTTACCAACTTATAGTACCACAATTAAAGAAATGTTAATGAGCCAATATCACAGTTGACAATGCTTATCTTAAATTCTAAAATATCTGTTCATTTTATTACAAATGCTACGAAAAATATTGTAGATATTATAAAGATATATCCGATTAAAAAAACATCTCATTTTAAAGTTGGTGAAGGTGCATAACGGGTTATTTGTTAGAGATATAACAATCTACAAAATATTCTTTGCTTCAAACTCGAAGACTAAACTATTGTAACAACATATCAAATTTTTTTATTGGCCAGATTGCACAAACATGAGAAAGAAGCCGCAAATATATATATATATATATATATATATATTAATTATTAAAATTTGTAAATAGTTTAGACATAAACTCCATAGTTCATAAGCCATACTTTTAAAGATGCATGATTACATGAAGTAAGCATACTATAATGAAAAGCTGGCAAAGGAGGGAGCTATATATTTGGCAGACAATACATAATAAGATTTGATTTTGGGATTTTCCAACTTCAAACTCTAAGTGTAGGTATCTCATCGTTGCGCCAAATATGCTGTTCGGGTTCCCTCCATTGGTTGGTCATATTGCAAACAAGCACTTCTTGACACATAGCACAGTAGCTTGCACAATACATTAACGTTGGCTTTCTGGGCATGTTCTCCAGCAATGTAGGAAGCGTATGTTGTGGGTATACCACGGTGTTGTCGGCACGATTGCCCGAAACAATGAAACTGTGTGACACATTAAGAACCTCCAACTCCTTCAAATTCTTTACCAAGTAAACCAAAGCATTCTTGTTCAGCCTTACGGATTGAACACTCAATACTTTAAGCTTAGGAACATGCTTCGCCAGTGTCCTCGAAATCTTTAAGGTCAAATTACAAGTTAGCTTTAATTGTGAGAAGTTGGGGCAGTTTTTGCTTATGGCTTCAAAAAAAAGAGGAGCTATGTAAGTGGTTGTAAGTGTCAACGACTCTAACCCTTTCCATTGCTCCATTTGCTAGATCGATTCCCCTTTTTGTCATCAGTATGACCCTCCCGTTCCCAGGTAAAACTAGCCGTTTTATATTACGACTCCTACCAAAAAATAAGAGAGTATAATTCAGAGCATTAATTAATTAGAACTTCCAAAGAGAGGTTTGTTCTTGTCGGGAGAGGGACCCTCCTATTCTTTTCCCTCCTCTTCTCTCATATTCTCTCTTTATAACCATTAGATTAACAATTCAATGGTCCACACATTTTATTAATTTGTCATCAAAATGCTAAATTATAAAAAGAAAATAACTAAAGGATAATTGCACTCAGGTCCCAAGTAAGAGATTTAATATTAGACAGGTTCCATTGACAACTTTTTCACTTGTTAACAATGGCTATTTCAGTTGTCATTGACAACACCCTGTGACCTATTTGATATTAAATCTCTTACTTGAGACCTGAGTGTAATTGTCCCAATAATTAATTGTATATGTATAATAAAGAACATACAATCAAATATTTAATATAGAGTTAAATCTGGACCATTCAATTGTTAATCTAATGGTTATAAAGACGAAATACGAGAGAAGAGGAGGGAAAGGAATATGAGGAGTTCACATCTCCCATTGTTTTGAGCATATGTGACGTCACGGGAGAGGAACCCCTCCTATTCCTTTAATTTCGCACATCTTCTCTCATCTTCTCCTAATAATCATTAGATCAATAATTGAATGGTCCAAATTTGACATATTATTGATTTGTGATCAAAATCCTAAATTATATAAAAAAAATAACTAATTATATGCAAGTACATGAATTTTGATATGAATAACTTAATACTATAATAAAGAACATACAATTAAGTATTTAATATAGAGCTAAATCTTTCAGTTCAAAAAAAAAATATATATATATATATATAGTCAAATCTGGACTATTCAAAATTATTGATCTAATAGTTATTAAGATAGGATAGGAGAGAATGGGAGGGAAATGAATAGGAGAAGTTCCTCACCCGTGAAGCCATGCCATGCATAGAGAGGAATGCCTCCTTTTATAATAGGACATTGTTGACCATTTCACACCATTTAAGGGATGTTAGTTAAGTACCCCCTCATTCCCTATATATAAAGAATTTTTAATTAAATTATGATTTCCTAAAAAGTGAGTTAAATTTAATTAAAAGCAATATATATGTAGGAAGTGTACTCTTTCTTTTAAAAGTACCCTTATTTATGAATAGGGATGAGCCTCTCCACTTCATTGTCTCTTCACTTCCTCTCCACTTAGTATCTCCACCATTGGATTTGCTTTCAATAGTGAAGATCTAATATAATTGGAAAATATTATTTTCTATTTATTATTGATTATATAATATTTTTCTAATTATAATAGATCTACACTATTAAAAGCAAATCCAATGGTGGAGATAGTAAGTGGAGAGTAAATGGAGAGACAAGTAAGTGGAGAGGCCCCTTGCCCATTTATGAATGAGAAAGAAATAGAGAGAATGATTATTAAAAAATAAGATGAAAGATAATATGTGAAAGAAATTACTACATTAATATAATGAGAAAAACACATTTATTACTTGAACAAAGTGAAATAGGAACTTACAAAATGTGACAAATAATTTTAAAAATATCATATATAGGGAGGGAGCGAGTAATTCATTGTGCCTTAAATTAATAAAATTTACATATCTTATTTTTATTAAAGAATTATCACCGTTTTCTCTCTCCTAAAGGGGGCAGATAAAAAAAATTCTTTTGTTACCCTATAACCAAATTTCTTATATTATTGACTAGAGGGGGTACTTTTGAGGCAATTCTGATCCAATTAGCAACATCTATTTTGATAGAAAGAAAAATATGAAAGATATCCATAAAAAAAATGAAAGATTATTAGCTACGGACCTTTGAGCAATCCATTGTTATCAAACCTGGCCCGACCCAACCGACCCGGACTAGAACCCGCCGACTCGGGTGTCAGACCGGGCCGGGTTGGCAACCAACCCGGGTGTGAGGCGACCCGGTCGAAACTCGGGAAACCCGGTCAAAACCCGGGCGACCCGGTGGGTTAGTGGGTTAACCCGGTCTGATTCCACATCCCCAAAAAAGCCTGAATGCAATCGTTTACTTTTTTTTAAATGTTAATTTTATTATTCTATTCCCTTTCCTCATTCTTGTCGATTCTTCTCCCTCACTCCATTCAGAATCTCGCTAGAAAAATGAAACCCTCTGTGTTCTTCGTGTCTGTCACCGATGTTTGTGGTCGTCGTGTTCATCGCCGGCGTGGTCGTCGGTTCCCATGCCTTCGCCATGTTCTTCGTTAGTGTAGTGATGATAGGGTTAAAGGTGAAAAATTTTGTTATCGTATACCTATTTTGATATAATAAATAGTTAGTATTGGGTACTAATTTGTTGCTAACCATTTTGTGTCATTGGATGGTAGTATGATATGATATGATGATATCATTTTGTCAAAGAATTTGTAAACAATGTTGATACTTCGATGATTTTTTTGTTAATGATTCAAGATAGTAAGTGAAGTTATTGTTTGGATTTTGGGAAATTATTGTTACTTGGATTATTTTTCAGTTAATTTTTTATACTTCACCAAGCTGACTCACGGGTTGGTTATAAACTGACCCTCTGCCTCGATCGGGTTAGTTGCCGGTCCGAGTTTAATTACCATGGAGCAATATGATAGATGGCACGATTTTCTAGGTAGAATGTAAACTCGAATTTAAGACAATGAACTTGGCCGTTGCTGAGATTTAAGAGAGCGACATAGATTGGAATTGAAGGGGGTATTGGTGGGTGTCTCCAACTGGAAATATCTAAAACCTTTTCACCCCAAAATACACGGTCTTGGCAAACATCTCGCCACGACCTGCACACCTTGGAAACTGCATCAAAATCCACCGTACTCAGAGTCATGAAGATTCTCAACAACACGTCATAGCTCATGTCCTTCCAATCTCTCTTACCTGCTACTGATGATTTCTTGCTCTTCCTAATACTTAAATGCTACTCCCTCCTTTCTTAAACATAATACCACTTTAACTTTTTTCTGTTGAAGTTAAGAAAGTAAATTAGATATCTAAATTATAACATATATCATATAAAATTAGATTATAGATTAATTTATCAGTAGAATAAAATAGTTTTGAAGAAAAAAGATTTTTTTAGGACTGAAACTACTTTTTTTTGAACTGAAAAAAATTGAAAAAAGTCAAAGTGATCTTATATTTAGAACTGGAGGGAGTATCTGTTATAAATGCAAGGTAAGACAAGAGCTAGTTTAATACTAAAAGATAAGCATATCGAGAGAGAAAACGAACTCATTTACCTTACAAACCACACTTGTGAGTGGTGAGGTTACAATCTCGGACTCAAAACACAATCATTATAAAAATTACCACCTTCTGTACTTTTAATAAGTCCAATTTAAAGATAAAAATTGGTGCTTATTATTACTCCACTTCCAGTATATAAAAAATCCTTCTAACTGAATTGTGTTTTTCTTAAAATAAAAAATAAGTTAAAGTTAGTTAAAAACAATAAATGTATAAAAAAAAAAATCAAAAGTGCCGTTATTCATGAATGGGAAAGAGAAAAAGAGTAATTTTCAAAAAAAAAAAAAAGCAGAGAGAGAGAGAGAGAAAGTATGAAAGGGAGTGTGTGAGGGAGTTAGGTAAAATGGAAAAAATCGTATTTCTTACTCAAATAAAGTCAAATAAAACCTTATAAAAAGGGATAAACCATTTAAAAATGTGGACCTTATATATAGGAATAGAGAAAGTAATATAAATGGTAGTGTTACATCTTTGCCGTTATTAAGTTTAGAGAGCTGAAGAGTATAGATGTGAAACACAATATATAAAATACTCATTTGAACATATTTATAGGATAGAGAGAAAATGTTTTATTTAGTCCTATTTATAGAACATGTCATTTAATTTTATGTGTGAATGTACAACTTTACCCTCTATTTATTACGTGTTGACTTTGTTCTCATTTGATAAAGTGGATATTAAATAAGGGTAAAGTTGAAAAGTTATCAAATTTTAAGATAGAATTAATGAGGTTTAAAGTTTTTCCTTAGTTTGTGTGGAATATGTTGGAAATACCTTATAAATAGGACTAGAGAAGTACTCCCTCCGTTCCTAAATATAAGCTTCAAATAACTACTTTGTTTTATTCGAAAAACTATTTAAGTTAGTTAAAAGTAATAATTATATGAGGAATCTAATTTATTTTCCAACTTTGCCCTTATTATTAAATATGAAAGAGAATGGCAAATAAGAGATGAAAAAAATGAAAAAGAGTGTATGTGGAAAAGATAAATAATGGGTAAAATTGAAAAAAAATACAATAAATGCTTAGATAACCATAAAATGAAACTTATATTTTGGGACAAGCTCATTCACAAATGTAAAGCTTATAATTAGAGACGGAGAGAGTATTTGTTAATATCTATTTATAAATGAGGGTAAAATTCAAAAACTTATCATTTTAAGACAACAGGTTTAATGTTTATGAGTTAAATAACTTTCTTTAATATGTGAAATTTAGATAAGTTGGACTTACAAAAATCACAATAGTGGGACAATATGTCCTTTTTATAAGAGGCGCTTGACAATTTTCATGCATATTACAAGAAATCAAAATTAGTTACTTTCATTAAATATGCTCATATTTTCAATTATTTCCAAGAGTACCCTTCACTAAAGTTTTTAATTAGTGTAGTTTTGTTGCTCTACATAATTAAGGGTATTTAGGAAAAACAAGTAATTAATGTGTCTAGAAGAATGTAAAATCGGGGAAAAAACTCTTTTGAAAAGTCTCTTAAAAGAAGAAGCGATTGGAATGTTTCTTTTCGGATTGGGTTTCTCTCAAAACTACCTTTCTTTTTATCTTCCCATAATCTTATATCTATCATTAAATCAAAAATATGAATGGTTGTTATGTAATACTTTATTAAACTATTGTGAAAATATTTCATATATTAATGTTTCATAATACAAATGTACGCAATCCAAATCAAAACTTAGCATATTGAAATTATTTATTTATATATTAAAAAATATTATAATAATACTTTATATAATATTACATCTGGATTATTTATTTTTAAATATAAAAGTGCAAGGAGGATTAATTAAGAGAAGAAAATAAGAAAAAAGATTAGGAGAGGATCCTCTTCCATTTGGTATTACTCTCTTTATAGTCATTTTTTATATTGTCACGAAAACTTCAGTATAATCGACCCAAATAATACACTATTTTCCTAAAAATTATATTATTGAAATCATTTCTTAACAAAGTCATTGATTTCACCTTGTTTTTTGGGGTTTTGGTATAAGTTATTTTAGGGTTAACTCTACCGAATAGACTTATATGTATATATATGGGATAACTGATGAATTTCCATCCCCTTATCCCAAGATTTCGAAAATTTTATTCTTGATCTAAATGGAAATTTAAAAAAAAAATAGCCTGCAATTGATTTGCAGCGCTCTATAGAGTGAAATCAGGTAAAAGCTCATAGATGAATGCTTTTAGTTTTTCTAGCTTTTCGTGTGCTTGAATCCTTGTTATTTGGGATGAATTTCATTATAAAAACATATTAAGATGAAATTATAAGAAAGAAAAAAAACTACTATTAATATAAAGATCTGATTAATATGGGATGTAATGATTTTAAAGAGGACGGGTAAAAAATTTAGAAATCTCCTTGCAAGCAACATGTGCTTTGTATGACATCTAAAATAATCATATTATATAAATGTAACATTTATTATATTTATATATTAAAAGTTGGCTTTTTTTTTTTTTTTTTTGTTATAATAGTGTGCGATGAATCAAAAGATTCGTTCATATAATCTTTATACCTTTGATGACATCCCTTGTAAAAGACCATGACGTGCTTGTCAGAAAGATGAGTAGAGGGCGTTCATTTACTTTGGATCGTCCAGATTTGAATTTTAATGGTTCAGATTTAATAATTTTAAATTTGTGATTTTTAAATGAATAATATGTTTTTTAACAAAATGATAGTTAAGAGATTATCTTCATTTTAGATTTTGTAACTATAAATATAATTGTTTTATTAAAATCACAAACTTAAAAAAATTAAATCTGGACCATCTAGATTGGATCTGAACGGTCCATAAAGGAGCACCTTCTACCCATCTTTCCGACGAACACCGAAACTAATTTCTAGAAATAAAAGGCGTTATATATAGCATTCTTGACTTTAAGCATCATAAAAATGATATCTTGTTAGATGCATGAATATAATTAACTTTTGGTCATCATATGCAGGAGTAATATCTAGAGATACATATATCTGATTGGTTAATATACATGTCAACATTTAATAGAAATGAATGAATGGCTTTTATTTGAATTTAATTAGCTAAAATTCATACCAGCAAGCTAGAAAGTATTAAATGCGCACGCGCACAGAATTAGAAAAAAATATTAAATGGAAAAAAATACTGGTGTATGTATAGATTAATTCTTTATTTGTTCTTATCAATATCCACATATGATAGAAAAATTGTGAGAAATGGTGTGAGGATAAAGGATCTCTTTTTTTTTTTATACAAGATAGAGGATCTTTTATAAAGATGTAATTTTAGGAACAGACTTTTCCCCTATCAAAGTTGACTTTTTTTTTATTTTTTTATTTTTTTATTTAGTGGCTTTTAAAACCCTCACTAAAATTGCCTAAAAAAATTTCACAAAATGTTTTGTTGCTTACAAAATTTATAGCCTAAAACTCCTCAAATTCATAGGTCGTATCAAGTAATAATTAAAAAGTGATTAAACTATCGTTCCCTCGAGGACTCAGTACTAGGGGTGGAAACAGGCCCAGGCCCATGCTTTTTTTAAAGCCTATTTAACTAAACAGGCCAGGCCCAGGCCTTTTAAAAAAGCCTATTAGGACTAGCAAGCCGGTTTATGCATGTTATATTTTTTAAAAAAAATATTTTAGTAACATTACATTTGTACCCTTAATTTGAAATAAAATTACGCATGTATGTATCTTGCCTTTTTCCACTCGTTCTCAGTGGTACCTCCATTCTCATCCAAGTGTTCTCACTTTTCACTGACTCTCAATGTTTCCCTTTCTCTTGTTGATTGTATCAGACTATTAGTTTTATTGCTTTGTATTTCCTTTGTCTTTTAAAATCTTGTTGCTTTTGCATCAGATTTGTGTTCTTATATTGTTATTGTGTATCATACTATTGTTTATCATAACAGGCCTTTTAATAGGCTTCAGACCAGGCCTTGTTTGTAAACAGGCCAGGTTCAGGCCTAAAGAAAAGGCCTATTACAGGCTTCAGGCCAGGCTCAGGCCAATCAACTATACAACAGGCCAGGCCTATTTATGACCAGGCCAGGTCTATTTCCACTCCTACTCAGTACGAACAACTTAGTTGAGCATTAACTTTATACTTTTATTTAATTTGAGCAAGACACAAAGAAAACAAATATCAAATGTAAATAAAATCCTAACGATAAAAAGAAAACAAATCCAAGCAACGGATGATGGCTAAAAGTGGTGGCTCGGATTATCATAGCTTTGACTACTTTTTAGTGTCTAATTTCTCCCTTTAATTGCAATTAAAACTATATTTGCTAGGCTATGAATTTTAATTACCTAAAAGTGTCTTTCGATTCACTATAATTAAATTAATCATAAATGTTTTAGGTGATTACTCAATTAGAATAAATTAAGTGCAAACCTAAATTGACTATGTAGAGCCAATAAGTATATGTCTATCCTATAAGTAAATTAAGTTCAAAAACTTAATTCCATACGATCCAATTGAAGGTCTATTATAAATTTCATATATCTATGCTCCTTTAGAACACCAAATTTAAGCACAATCAGATGTCTTTTGTTTTAGGACAATTAAGCATACAATTAAATCAGCAATTATAACAATAGAGCAAATAAAGATTAAAATTGTTATTCACTAATCCAGTAATCTATAATCAAACTATAATAATCCAAGATAAAAGTTTAGCTACATAAGCATTTAATTAAATCGCCAGGGTTTCTTTCATCGTCACTCATTGAAAGATTGGTGCTCTCCCTTCGGGTAGAAGACGGTGATGAGGATGATTGTGAAATTTTTTTCTATGTGAGTCCGCATCTATCAGCCGTTCCCTTCCTTCCTCCTTTTCTCTCTTTACACGACCATGATGATGATTGATTCATTAATTTAATTATGATGCCATGTGTGTTGTGGGTGCCAAACAAAAAAGGAATTCTCTAAATCAAATAACAATAATAAAATAAATTTAAACTTATTTTCTTTCCTTTTTTAAATATTCTATTTTTTTTATTTTTTCCTTTTTAAAATATTCTATTTTTTTATTTTTGTTAACTTTCCTATTTTAATTCAAGATAGAATATTTCAAAAGAAACCCCAAATAATGTGTTAAATTGATATCCTATCAAATCTCAACATAATTTCTTATTATTTGAATTGATAACCCTCAAATATAATAAAATATAAGGGTAATTAATTACAGGTCCCAAGTAAAGAACTTAATTAAGATGAGGTCCCACGAAATCGCGTAATTAATTTCAGGTCCCTGCCACAAAGTTATTATCACATGCTTATTAAGTTGTTATCGTTGGTAAAACAGTTGTCATCGTCTTGTCAAAAGTTGTTATTGAATTCTCAGTCACTAACAACTTTTGACTAAGCAATACCAACTTTTTGGCCTACAATAACAACTTAATGAGCATATGTAACAACTATTGTTCAGTAATAACTTTTGAGCTGCCGATAACAACTGAATGAGAAGGGAGTAACAACTTTGTGAGACCTGAGATTAATTACGCGATTTCGTAGGAATTCATGATAATTAAATTCCTTACAAGGGACTTGTAATTGATTTTCCCTAAAATATATCTACGAACTACTAAAATTGGAATCAGTTGCAAAAAGCTAGCGCCCTATATTAACGTCTTAGTGGTCAGAAAACCATCACTAACGCGACTTGTAGATGTTCTTTTGAAAAAGAAAAAAAAAACAAAAATCCTTGTCTCGATTAAACATTTGTGTGTGTAAATGAATTTTATTTATCTTGTGATCGAGAGGAATTTATTGTGTAACTCAACTTTTGATTTCAGAAGATAATTATATATATGCAGAATCATTTCATAACATATAGGAGCATTGTTGTCAAACTCGTGAGTTAACTCTTCGATTTTACCTTTTTTACGGCTCTATCTAACCCAAACGTGTCACGAGTCACTTAAATTCATACTGCTGTAAATTCGGTAAAAATTCACAAGCATGCCGAATCGACTGTTTTTACTTTTCTATCTTACGAAAAATTGTGTTAACTTGCTATAAATCTCATGATAATTATTTTTATTTGATCATATTCAATGAATTTATATATAAATTTCATAAAAAAATTATTGAGTTTGACAAAATAGGAATATTGATATATTTAATATCAACTATTTATATTTAACATATCTTCAAGTCAAATTATTATTATTTTTTGTATTTCTTATATAACTATATATTGGAAACACATATTAA
Source organism: Mimosa bimucronata (assembly GCA_037074515.1). Classification (NCBI taxonomy): domain Eukaryota; kingdom Viridiplantae; phylum Streptophyta; class Magnoliopsida; order Fabales; family Fabaceae; genus Mimosa; species Mimosa bimucronata. The sequence continues at coordinate 40,297,955 of CM073446.1, forward strand.
TAAAGGTAAACTCTTATGAGTTTACGATTCCAGTTTACGATCCGATTTTACATTCTTTTCACGAGTTTATTTAAACTCACGAGTTTGACAACTAGGAGAGTTACATACATTATTCAATGTTGATTAAGAGAAGAAAGTGCACAAAATATTCTTATGTAACACTATTTTTACACAAATTTATTGAGATTTTACATATTCACAGATGATATATACAATTCTTAATATAAGAGTAAAATAAGCCACTTATACATGTAGAGATACTGTAAAAGCTCAATCAAGCCTTTAGAGTTGAAGGTCCTTCAAAGCGAATATAGTCATACATAACTCCCTGAAATGGATTAGTAGCATTTAACTGTGTTAAATAAATAATATTTTGTCCTTTCACTAATCGATCGCTTGGAACATCAATACTAAACAACCAATATAATCCATGGATTCCATGCCTTGCTATTGCATTATCTCCTCCCAAATTTACTCTTTCAAATAGTGGAGGAATATTCTCACCTTGCTCATTCAACCAAACCTGCAATATATATATATATATATAGCAGCTCCCAAATCACATTCTCATTCATATTAGAGAGTATTTTCATTTTTAGTTACCAAAGGAACATGTTTTAGTGCTGTACCTGAAGTTGAGAATGAGTGGCTGATGCTAGGGCTAATTGTAATGTATAATTTCCAATGAATGCTTTGTTTTCAAGTTCAAATATAATTTGCCATGTAGCTGCTTGAGATACTCCATTTTCTATTCTCCTATTACGCACCAAATTTATTGATATAGTAAACAGAAGTGTGCAACATCAATATAATATCTTTGGATTATTACATTGTTTAAATTACTTACCTTGAAACATGAGCGAAAAACCAGTCTCGATCATATCTATCAACACCAACAGTGTAAACTAGATCTTTGTGTGGATACAAATCAGCATAACGTTCCCACAGTCCATATTGCCTAAACCTGTATGTGTCAAAGGAAACACATAATCAAATAGGGTCTTCATAAAAGGTAAAGAAAGTATGAATATAAATGGGTTATGGTTGCTAACTTGTCATTAGGTTGTCCAATGTATAATTTGTTGATGAGCTTAGGGGAAGGGTCTGGGATATAGAACTCTGCGGCTGTGCGATCTGGAACTCCAATTTCCCAAAGGGTGGGACCGGTTCTTGGAGGATTAAATACAAGTGAATCCAATTTGATGAAGCACCCTATAAATACAGAACAAGTGAATTAGAAATTTTTGAAATTTGATTTTCGACCAAATTAAGAAGGAAGAATGAACAGAATGTTGTGTACCTGGCGTGATAGTGATTATAATATTATATTTGTAATCACCAAGAAAGCCCGGAACCCAAGCAAACAAGTTATACTCCCCTAGTATAACATTCTTGATCATGAAATAGCCCTTGTTATCAGCTTGTGTCCAAAACTGATAGCCCTATATATAGATATCCATATGAAAGAAAATTGTGAGTTCAAAAGTGTATCCTTCTCCGATTTCATGATATGGGTGTGTTGCAAAAAAGATAACCCTTATGTACCTTGCTTTCTGTTTGCCATGATCGTTCAGAACCGGGTAGAGCTAGACCAACATAAGCAGATTTGGCATATAGAAGGCTGCCTCCTCGGATATATTGATCTTGTACTAGTAATCTTCCAACCACACTTCCACGTTGAGTAGCTGGAATGAACTCTCGTGAATGTGGGAAATCATAAGGCCAGCGTTGGGCTTCCTTATTCATCTGATTGAATTAAAAATAAATCACATATGACATTGTTTGAATTTATGACAAGTTGGTGCTTGATAATGAAGAAAACGTTCTTGAGAGAGTTATTTTCAATTGAATCTCTTATAGTCAGATAGCTATATTGAAAAAATTACCCGTTGCACTGCATCCGGCCAAAGCGTGTGTGGATCCTCATTGCTTGAAAGAGAGTTGAGATACACAAAAACAGGTCCAAAAACCTTCTTATAGGTCTCTCCTTCTTGGAATGCCATGGTTACCTCTTTCCCAGCGTAGTGATTGCTCACAAACATCTACATATAACTCAACTCTAACAAAATCAACTGGGAAAAACAAAAGGCTGCATGTTCTCTTATTGTACTTTTGAGTTATATATACTTTATGGTATCAACGTTGAAATATAAATTAATTATTCCATCATAAAAGTTTAAACTAATGTGAGAACACTCACTGGTCAACAGTATATACCCATAATTCATCCATCAATCTTTTAACGTAGGACTTTGTTTATCTTAATAGTCAGCCACAAAAGTATTGTGTGAAGTTACAATATTTCTTGTGCATTTTAGAACTAACGTAACTAAAACTTGCATGAACATATATGAAGTGCCAAAGTCAAAAGTTTGTAGGTTTTGTTTCTCATACCGAAAGGGTAAAGGGGCCAACATGAGAGGTGAGGTCTTGCTTAGTGGGCCCAGCATTGCGAAACTCGTTGGAAGGCGTTATCATCCAGAAGCCTACAGGTGCATCTGAATCAAAGCTAATCCAACCATGCACTCTGTTGTCATTGTTCTCACATGAGTATTGATATTTGTCGTCCTAAACCCATTCACGGGAGTGTTATATCAAATCAAAACAAGCAACCCTATTCTTATAAACAAAGCTATATATATATATAGAGAGAGGTACCTCTCCTTTGAAGTCTTTGTTGGATGGATGGGTTAAGAGAACAGCTTCAGGATAAGCCAGGGCTTGCCCACTCTCTCTATCTTCCATGCTTGGCATGAATCTTTGCCTATTCTCTGATACTGCCATATAATTAAACCTGTACAAGACGTACGTAATCATCTTAAAATTAAGTCCTGTTTAGATATATAAACCTATGATTCTCTACTTTTTGTCTCTTTTATTATTTAGTTTCTGTAGCGTTTAGCGATTCCCCACTTCTAGAATCAGTCTAAAAAGATTATCCAAGCCTATTAATACAAGTGTTGTTGATTTCCTAAATGGCTGAGCTTGGTAGGGAATTTCAAGATGTCTTTTAGTGCCATGTCAGCATCATCAAATTTTTGGGATGATATTGTCGCATGTGTCGTCACTTATACGTATTGCCGCTCCACCAACTGCTTTCAACTTTAAACTCATCCCGTGAATTACAAGATTCTCTTTGGCCAAACAGAAATTAACAGATTCTCTCGTACTAATCTTCCATGCCCTTAAATCAAGTCCTAATTAGATTACATGTTATTTATTCTGGCTATTTCTGTTGTTCCAGCTTCGAGGATATATTTTGTTCTCCAAATTATTTGAAGTTATTTTACTTAATTTGATGAATTTAGCCCTGAGTGTATATATATATATATATAAATTAGAGGGAGTTTGTGTATTTACATGAATTCGAAATAAACTTAATTATTCATAATTCTTGAATAATTAATACTTCCTCTGTTCTTAAATATAAGACATATTTATCTAATTTAATTATATTAAAGATGTTAGTTAAGTTAATTAAAATCATATGATATTACAAAAAGTGAACATCTCTCTTAGTAGAGGGATCGGGGGAAAAAATAGGAAATGTTATTTCATTATATTTTTTACCAGGAATAGGGCCCACCACAAGAAATTTTTTTTTTTTGTGGGACGATAGCTTTGAAAAGACAGATTACTTTGTTAGTTAAATTAATTAAAATCATATGATATTACAAAAACACCATAATCATTTACTTTTTTTCCTACACTTTATCTCTTGCTTGTTTATTATATAGGAGCATTGATAACTCCTAGAAATTCATGATTATTTGTGTATATTTTTCTTGAGTTTTTGTCTATTAGTTATACATTTTGGATACTCAAGAGGGAAAATGCTCATTTGATTTTCGGTTGCACATAATTGTATATTTATATAGATTTTGATTGTTTTTATAGTTAGTTTCTTATGTTGTTGTATATAATTTTTGTAGGAATAATTTGTAGCAATAAGCAAGAGATTTTAGCCCTCCACCAAGCTCCCAATTGTACAAAAATAAGAAGAAGCCAAAGAGCAGCCCAAGAAATAAAGAAAGCAGAGCAAAACACCAGAATAAAGGTGACTTCGCCGTGGCTTTCGCCGCGGCGAAGTCACGGCGAGCTCCCTCTGCCTCTGTATGTTTGCCATTTCTCGCCGCGGCGAAGTCACGGTGAGTGCATTGCATTTCTGGATTTTTTGGACTTCGCCGCGGCGAAGTGACGGCGAACTTCGCGTTTCTGCGCATTTTGGACAGAACAGGGGCGCGTTTTAATTGATATAAAAGCTAGGGCTTCGTTGTGAGCCCTCATTCTTCGACTTCTGGGCATATTTTGGGAGTGTTTGGCTCTGCTAGGGCTTGGAGATTGGTGGGATTTGGCTTAGGCTCGGAGCTTCAAAGAGATTTGGGCTTCCTCTCTTGGTTTATCTCTTCCTTCTTCATTCTCTTCTCTTGTTCTGATTTGTAATGTTGTATATATATGCTCCCTTGGAGTTGTAGAACATGAGTAGCTAAATACTTTGATTTTAGGATTATTTTGAACCCTTGTATGTATTGATTCTTGATTCCTCCTCTTGATTTGTGATTAATGATATCTCTGTGCTTATTTTACCCCGTTCTTAATGCTTCTAAGTGCTTGATCACCATTTAGATGTTGTGTTCACTTGATTTATGACTCGAGAGAGCTAGGTTGAGTGTAGAACTTGGGTAAAGTAGTGTAAGAACCGAAAGTTTGCGTGACGAACGGATGGTTTTGTTGGTAAGATAGAGATATACTTGCTAGCCTTGCATAGTCACATTAGGGTTGGAGTATGATAATTGGGTCCTATCAAATTGTGGCAAGAGATTGTGCAAAGAATAGGACTAAACACTTGTTCTTGACTCGAGAGAGCATTACAAGTACTCTTTGAACCCGAGATTAGCACATGATTTCGTTAAGAGCTTCTTGAGGAGAGGTTAATTGAGTTTTGAGAAGTACAAGGGGGATAGATAATCCTAGGACCCATTTTATCCTTAAGGTTGGAGAATCACCTGTTTATAGTTTATTTTCATTTTATTTTCTTATTTAATTTTCAATCTCAACATTTGTGTCACTCAAATTGGGCGAGAGTGTAATAATCATTGTTTGACCGGGGTTTGGACAAATCCTCGTGGGAACGATACTCTACTCATCATTTTATTACTTGCGACCCGTGCACTTGCGGCGCGTGGCGAACAAGCATTAATAAGGATAATATAGGAAAATGTGAGAAAAATTAGAAAGATATCTTATATTTATGAACAAACCCATCGAGTAATTTTTATTATATTAATATTGATTCATTGAATTAAAAAACCTGTGTCTGGCACCTTGTTTTTATCTCATCCTATTTTTACCGATAATTTACCTTTGTTCTTGGAGTTTGTAGACAATCCTGACTTGATCAACCTCCAAAGCTGGAAATCCTGGTGGACGCTCGAAAATCACATAAGAGTAAAATCCAGAGCTGCCTCGTCGCAATACATACCTGACAAATCAAATGTCCCATATGTTATTAGTAAAGTAACATTATGTGAACATGTGAAGTATATGTCTGTCTGTATTCTTCAAATGGCTCATGGAAAGAGAGAAACTAATCTAAGAATAATATTGCACCTTTGGTCTATGTTAATGGGCACATCAGTGCCTTGCATTGAGGATGTCCATGTTCTTACAAACGAAACCTCCACGTGGCTCTCGTCCGATGCTACAATTGAAAAATGGGTCCCATTGATTCTGCAGGACGTGGTTTTATGGTATTATAATCATTAGAAATGATCCGTTCATTGCGTAGTTGGGGGCAATAAGCTAACATTACTTGATACACTAAAAAAAGGGAAAATTTTGTAATGGTTTCTTTGTCACGGTTCACCTCAACCGTAATAAGTATGTGAAATTTGTCACAGTTAGATACAAAAACCATGATATAGAAGCAAGATTTAAAAGAAATCCAAAATTTTTGTCATGATTTTCTGATCAAAACCGTGACAAATGGAATTAAAAAAAAAATTGTTTAGGGGATATTAGTAACGGTTTAAACCGTTACTAAGTGCAATAACGGTCCAATCTAACCATTGTTGTACAATATTTGTCATGATTTTGAGTCTAAAAACCGTGACAAATGTGCTCCAAAATTATTAGAAAACTCGAAGCACATTTGTCACAGTTTTGAAGGAGTAAAACTGTGATAAAGTGTTCTTTTTGTCACGGTCACGGTTTTAATCGTGACAAACGCACTTATCACTGTTAAAACCGTGACAAACATTTGTCATGGTTAAATGCGCTCCGATTTTTTTAAAAATTTTGGAGTACAGTGACAAAGGGCCCAATATGTCATGCTTTTAGGGCTTGTTTGGTTTGAAGGGATGAAGGGGGAGGGGATGGAGGGGAGGGAATGCATGGGATGGGAGGGGAGTGGAGTTATCTTGTTTGGTTAGGTTAAAAAGGAGGGGAGGGTGTCAGATTTTAATGATCAATTATTTGGTTGTAACATATATGAATGCCTATATACAAGCTTTTTTAATTGTATGTAGGGTTAAGGGTCAAAAATACACATGTGATTTTGTCAAAAGTTTATCCAGCACCAAATGCTTTTTTTTGGACCAAAAATACACATGAGCTTTCAAATTGGATCAAAAGTCACATTTGCAGTTATATTCCAAAAGAAAGGGCTTGGTACTGGATGAACCTTTTTACAAAATCATATGTGTATTTTTGACCCTAATTTAAATCACATGTGTATTTTTGATCTAATTTGAAAGCTCATGTGTATTTTTGGTCCAAAAAAAAGCATTTGGTGCTGGATGTACTTTTGACAAAATCACATGTGTATTTTTGACCCTTAATCCTTGTAGGTAACATATATTTAGTTCATCCATGTTGCTTGGAGCTTTAAGATCCTTGACTAGTATCTCCATATTTACCATTATATTTTTTGGCAAAGGCAAAGGTAAGATTAAGTACTTAAAGTAAGTGTTCATAAAACAAACCATCCATTTACACATGCTAAATGCTATAAGTAGGGCATGTAACAAAATATATAAAAAAAACTATCAATTATGCTCAAAAAGTTATTTTTGAGCAAGTATCAAGTACCTAAAGATAAGTGTTCATATAACAACTAATCTATTTACACATGCTAAATGCTATAAGTGTTTAACTAGTCTGTAGTTCTATTTTCCCATATAAAATGAAATTTTATTGTATTTGCTCATATTTTAAAGAAATGCTGATTTCATTTTTTGGGGCTGAGTCATTCGCATGGTTTTAACAGAAATATTATATCTTAGTCTAATATTACCGTGTAATTGTATATGATAGCCACTTTTATATTTCTCAAAATTTAGTTAAATATTCAATGGGTAACATTGATAAATCCAAGGGGTAGTAACAAAACTGGAAAAGTACTAAAACTTTTTCACTGTTATAATGCTACTTAAGGATTGATTTATTTGTCAATAGTTAATATTGTTTTAAATTTGGTTCACTCATGGGGTTGATATATTATCGATAGAATGTGGACTTATTTGAGATAATCTTGTGACTGATTTATTTGGAATTTCAGGAATTACTCTAGCTGAGTATTTTAAAGATATGGGTTACAAAATGTTAGCATGATGGCAGATTCAACTTCTAGATGGGCAGAAGCATTGCGTGAAATATCTGGACGGCTGGTGAGGATTATGTTATTAATTTAGTTTTCAATTTAATTTATTTATTAGATTCTCTCTTTCTCTCTCTGGATTTTAGTTTTCATGTAATTTAGAAGTTGTTGTAATTTTTATTTTCTTGCTTGGGTAGCATATCACATTCTCCGTACCTAAAGATTATTAATTTTTTCAGGACCAAAAAGCGAGCTTGAAGTGAGCATGTGCAGGGGTTATTCTTGGAAACATGGATGAAGAAAGAGTGAGCTCATAGGAAGAAGAAGCTTCTAGGTTTTGAGTTTTTTATTTTTTTCAGTTGGGGCATTTGAGGGAATATCATAAAATTGATGAGGGCAATTTAGTCAAGATTTTTGGCTTCCCTCCAAAACCCCCCAATTTGGAGGGAGCTAAAATAAGGGGTTTGAAGGGGAGGGAAGGGGACATTTTGGCCCCCCTCCCCTCCAATTTTTCAAACCATGCAAGGTGAGGGGCTCATTTTCCCTTCCCTTCCCTTCCCTCCCTTCCAACCAAACAGGCCCTAGGGCACGGTTTTTCTCCAAAAAATCGTGTCAAACATGCTTGAAATTTTTAAATGATTTCGGAGCACATTTGTCACGGTTTTTGAACCCAAAACCGTGACAAAAACACCGTGAAAAACCGTACGCTCACTCCTATATAAACCCCATCCCCCCTCATTTTACATATATACACTCCTTTCTTCTTCTCTCCTTTTTCCTTCTCTACCCATTCATATTATGCTGCTCCATCATTATACCGTTTTGATAATTTTTGCTTAAATTAGTGGTACTACTTATTTTATACACTTATATTTCAAATATAATTTTAAATAATTTCTAAATTTTTTAAAAGCTTTCGTTGCAGGTTGTTTATCTTTAAACAATAATGATAATTATTCTTGTACATAAATATATATATATATATATATATAAAGTAATCTTATATATAATTTAATCAAAAAAGATTTTGAAAAATGTAGTATGACAAATATCATATTAAACAATTTTAGTAGTAATTAGTTAATTTGAAAATATTTCATAATTAATATTGAATTACAAAAATTCGTTCAAAATTCAAAAACCGAAACAAATAAGAAGCTCATTTGAAAAGATGCGGAATTCTAAAAATGATATTTTATTACAATTATTTTTAAAAATAGTGACAACCGTGACAAAATGTCACTATTTTTAAAAATCGTGATGTCATGGTTTTGAGACAAAAACTGTGACAAAATATCCTGGTTCAGTCCGCATTTTAGACGAAATTTGTCACAGTTTTTATATTTATAACCGTGACAAATCCGTAACTCTCTTGTCATGTTTTTACATTTGTGTGTAATGGTTTTTTTAAACCGTTGCAAACTGGTTAATTTGCCACAAGTGGTTGTGTTTGTAACGGTTAAAACGGTGACAAACGTACGGTTTTAACCGTTACAAACTGACTTTTTTTGTAGTGATACTAGCATGGTATTTAATATGAGATCCAAATGACTAATTAGAAGACATTAAGAATATTAAATAAACTACTTAATTATAGTATATATTATGCAAATTATTTTATAGAAAAATAATAAATCTATATATATGAGATCAAATGAAAATATGTCCTATACTTATAACTAAAAGCAAACGTCAAAATTAAAATGGGAGGTAGTATTATATTATTTTGTACGTACCTTTGAGTAATACTATTCTTTCCTGGTTCGTTCCAAACAACATCAAAATACCTGCAAATAGGAACTCTTTCAACTTTTATAATGAATATTTGAGAGATGTTATTTAAAGGAACAAGGTGGCGATGAGTAGGTACCCTCTGTCATATAGTGAGTGACTAGTTTCTAGGACGTTGTCGATTCCATGGTACGAGATTCCAATAACATAGCCTTGAGGTGTAGAAAGAGTGAGTTGAACGATGCCATTGTCAATCACCACTTGCTCTCCATCTTCTGTATTTAGCTTAACAGCACTATTGTTGAACATAATGAACAACAAGTACTCAAAAACCGTTACAATACATAGAAGCTTGCTTACTAAGACTATTCTAATATTACTATTGATTGAACAAAAGATGGCACATGCTTGAAGAAGGAAGATAGTTAGATGAAGATTTAAGGGACACCTAAATGCATGGCTAATTTTGTGAAAATGTTGTAATTAACCGTTAGATTGGTCAAATGAGAAGTATCTAGATTCATTATAACCAATGGAAACATATCACTATACAAAAGATTCTAAAGCTCCTCGAATTTCAAAACTTCTCATGCATGTGATGTGCTTAGAGAGAGACCACCGCACATAAGACAAGTAACCGTGACTCTTTGCTTTATCTTTTTAATATATATATATATATATATATATGTGTGTGTTTATATATTACTTTCTCAATTTCTCAATATAAAAGCTAATCAACTTTTTTTGAGAAATTAAGGAAACAAAATGAACTATTTAATCACAGCGTATTTTGTGTATTACTATTAGATTATATATGTTAGCTTATAAGTTAAATAAATTAATTTAAAAAAATTCAAGAAAATCAATTTATAAGTAACTTACCACTCTGTTCCTTATTATAAGTCCACCCTAACTACTTCTCATATACTAAGGAGTGGAAGTTATAACATTAAATATGGCATATTTCCAAAAAAATTTCCAACTATGCCCTTATTTAAGAATAGGTGCTATAATAATATTTTATACATTATAAGCATTCTCTCTCATCTTTTCTATTTCCAATGTAGGGGTAAAATAGTCATAATAGCATTAATTGATCCCAAAATGGACTTATATTTTGAAACAAAAAATTTGTGGTAGTTAGACTTATAATAAAGAACAGGGTGGTATGTAGTTTTTTTAAGATTCTCTAAAAAAGTCAGTTAGATCCTACATTTGAAAAATGGAGTAAGCAGTTAATTAACTCATGGAAACCCGAACTCATGACATCATTAATATCTATATAAATCTTAACTCTCTCTCTCTCTCTCTCTCTAAGGTCCATTTTGTTTGAGTAATAAATGCTTTTTTACCCATTTTACCCATACATTAATTTTCCCACACATTCTCTTTCATCTTCTTTTCATAATTACCCCCTCTCTTACTCATTCATAAATAAGGGCAATATGGTATATTTCCTACACATTTATTGTTTTTAGGAACCCGTAATTCGGTTAAAAAGACCTTATATTGTGGGACGGAGGAAGTATACAAGTTACGTTAAAATAAAAACAAAGAGAAGTAGGCAATGGAGGACCTATCAGAAGAAGCTGGAAGCAAGAAGCAGAGTTGCATGGTCATGATTCCGAACCACCACAGTATGAAAACTTGTTTCTTCATCTTTCTCACTATTAAGGAACCTGCAAATTATAGAAGAAAGCTAGTTAATTTGCAATAAGCATCGTTTGCGAATATGAAAAAGAACCGAATGACAATACTGATTATGAATTGAAGCTTGGTAATTCTGTTAATTATTATAAGATGCTAAGAACTACATTGAACATGAAAACCCTGAAAGAACATGACAGTTAATTATCACCTTCAGAAGAACAAAGACCAGACAGGCCACCAATGCAGATACTGTTCTTTTCCTTGCATATTCCCAAGTGTGATGAGGCCTTTATATATATAACTGCACCAACCAGCAGACAACTATTCCACTTCTCTTTTATGTTACCACCTTTTGTTCATTGACTTTTTTAACTTTTAAAATTGCTATTTGAACATATAAATTACACGTGTTGAATAATTGTTAGAAAGCATCCAACTCAAATATCCTATATTAGTCATCTACATCCTTATCTAAATCTTTTGCATTTAGTTGATGTGAAATCATCCAACGCAACCCGCAGGGTTTGATGTGCTTGTTAAGAGAAAAGAGAAGAAACTTTCACATTTTATCTCTCTTGACGTAAATTACATTAGAATAGTAAATAAATACATACAAATATATATATGTTACTTTAAATATTTTAGAAGTTGTTACTTTGAAAAATGAACAAGACGTACGAGTATTTTCTTTTCTTAAGATCAATCACCAATATTATTCACCACTTAAATGTAATGGAGCATTAGTGGCTCTTTTTATTAAGCCTCCCCAAATTAAAAATACATTGACTAAACTGGGAAGCCAGCTCATTCTAATAATACAGTTGTCGTTTAACTCGATTTGTAATAGTTGAAATGTATTGATGTTTAATTTGAAGCAACTAGACGATATATAAGAGAATCTTTTAAAATAAATAAACAAACAAAAAGTGTCAACAAATTATACAGAAAACAACTTATAACAATAATAATAAATTGAAAACATATTCTGACTTTATGTGTCTCGACTGGTTCTTATTTTAATCATCACCCGAATCCGCAAGTATACTCAACTCGAAGTTGTATATACTAACGACACGTAATACAGTCAATTACGCAAACTTTATTTTATTTTTTAATATTCTTAAGACACACATACAAACTGCAGCTGATTGACAATTTCGCAATCCAAAATATTTTTTTTTTCTTAGATAAGATTAGGTAATGCAGATTCCCACGTTTTATTTATAAACGAAATAGCACCAAGTGAATACTGGAGTGTGCTCCAGGTATTATCTCACCTTACAATTCAAATAAAAATTGCGAGAAATTAGCCTATACGTTGGGAATATTTAAAACAATAGCCGAATTGATGTTATCAAGTGAGCTGCCTTTCGTTCTGTGCCTTGCAACTCAACAGGTGAGGACGAAACTCCGAAAGTTTTCGCAGTCTCGCGACTAATTAATATAATTTAATTATAGTTGACACATTTCGCCGGATGTTTGGTTTATAGGCGTGCACCTTGTTCTCTTATCTCTTGATTTATTTCCAATAAATTAAAATGTTTAGTTTCGTTAGGGGGGAAAATAATCTATTTGGCGATCCCCCCAACCTCCATACTATAATAAATAAAGCCATGAGAGGCATTAACTAATTAATTAATAATCCCAACTAGCTAGCAAGACATTTGCATGAATAATTAATCATTGGTATATTCTAAGTAGGAGCAACAACCGGGGGTTGCTGAAAACATCAATCAACATTCATATAAATGAATACAACTTGGTCACGCTTTCTTTCTCTCCTATCCCTTCCGTCATTTGGTTAATATTAATGTGGCAACAGCAAAATATGAATGACACGAAAATTTCATCATGTTAATATAGTGTATGAACTAAATTAAAAGCCAGTAATTTATATTACCTCCCCATCCTTAAGCTAGATAACCGATTAACTTTGGTTTTAATTATAAGAGCTCCATCTATTTTACCTCTCAAGTGTATAATGTTTTTAACCAAAGTATCCCTATGATTGCACATATTTAATGAATCTCACGCAAAAAGTAGTTTCAATGCATGTGTTTAAATACGATACTTTGAAGGAAAAAAAAGATACAATTGTAATGGGCATAAGTATTTGCCTTTCAAGGAATTTTCCATCTTGTGGGACTTGTGACAATTTTTAGGATGTCTCAAAGACTTGTACCGATTAGAATGGTGCAATCATTGAGAGCCCAAATTACAAAATGGGCTACCCATTGAGGGTTCAACTGACAAGAGGTTGAGTGAAGTATAGTGTAGAATTATCAAGTACGTTGGCTTTCATATGGGGTGGATATGTTGTAAGTCCCACATAAGGGAGCCTCACAAGTGAAACAAAGTTTATAAGTTTAAGGTATTCTCCCTCCCAACTAATAGCTAAACTAGTTTTTTGATATGTGCTTTCCCTTTAGGCCTACGATCATTACATTTGTATTTTCATTTAGAGTCAGTCAAACCAGAAAAAACCTCCCAAATAAATGGTTCTAACTAGAGGAATCACCAAGACCTCCCCTCAAGAAGAAGGGTGCATTGTCATATATATTTCACATTTAGGAGGTTTTTATGAAAGAGGGGCCTTATAAGGTTTTAGATCCTTCAACTTTAATAGTTATCTAGCTTTTTGGGTGTTCCTCTTGTTATATTGATGTTTTTATTGAAAGTAAGCCAATCAGAAAGGGTTACCTATTAAGTGTTCTGACCAGAGAGTTTGACACTAACAGACGAATGTCTCCACTTGAAAATATCGAAACATTAAGTCATTAACCCATCACCAGGCTAAGAAATTTCCGCTCCAACGGATTACCCACTTCCGCATCACTTTGTCGTATTCTTTAGCTGGGCGACCTTATTCTCTGCAAAAAGTCTGCATTTTTTATTTTTTGTTCACTTACCAGATATGGAAATTGCAATGGAAAATGGAACCGGGTCATGTTTCTTCGACGATATCTTTCCTGAAAACCATGGGAATCACGAAGCCTGTTCCTGAAAAATGCAATACCTATGACTTCTACTCCGACATCCTTCGCAGTTGTCTCAAGATTGACCGTATCCAAAGGGGACAAATCACTTGCACCTTCGTAGTCAAACCCCCTCTCAGTGTAATCTATTCTATTCTATATTCCCATTTTATTGGTAGCTGAGAAAGTTGGTGAGGAAATTTCATGTTTCGAAATTCAATGTTAATGGATCCTTTAAAAAAAACGGTTGAATTGCAAAGCTACTTGGATTCTTAAAAAAGAAGACTTTACTGATTCAATTTGAGGGGAATATGTTGACTCCTCCTATTTTCATTTCAGCTGCAAGATTTAATTTTTGATTCTCTTCTTTGGAACTACAGAATTTTTTCAAATCCCTGCATGGAGGGGCTTTTGCAGCTGCAGTTGAATTGGTGTCTGTTGCTTGCGATAGAACTGTTGTATCTGAGGATAAGGAACTTTTCCTTGGGGAAATTTCCATGGCTTACCTATCTGGCGCCATGCAGAATGTGAGTTGTTTTGGATTGAATTATATTGTTACGTGCCTACTGTCATGTATTGTAGATTAGTACTATTATTATATATGGAGTTCAATCCTTCAAAATGCTTCATCATTCTATTATCATAAAACAACATTAAAGCTTACTTGTTTAGTAAAAGTCTGGAAATATTTTGTCATAGTTTTTGGCCCCTCACATAAAAGCCAGTTAAGCATTAAGTGTGGATATAACTCTCTGTAGTTTATTGATTCAATATGCTTTTTTGGTTAATTGCCTTTGTCTGATGAGTGATATCCCTTAGTCTTGTATTGTGGCTCTCCAAACTCGAAAGAGTTTGAAATATGATCGTACAGTTGCTTTTTAAGCACAGACACTTCAAAATTTGTACTGTGACAATGTACATATGTGAGTCTCCATGTTACTAGATTATTTCTTAGGGAAGACTTTAATGTTTGATGCATATTCATCTTCTATGCCTAAATCTGTTTGCAGACAGAGTTGCAAGTGGATGGCTCAGTGGCAAAATGTGGGAGAAACGTGACCGTGATTTTACTTGAGTTTAAACAAAAGAAAATAGGGAAGTTAATTTATACTGCTCGTGCTACCTTCTACAACATGCCAGTTGCCAAGTTATGAACATTGAAGATTCTGTGTTCTGAATAATAATTATTCCAATGTCAAATTGAAAGTTTTAAGTTCGTATCATGCTATTACAGTATTACTGCTTATTACACTATTATGACTCTGTAAACTCTCTCAACTGTCACTTGTATGCAGTATACAACTACAGATATAGGAAGAGAAATCCAATGACATTGGTGTTAATCAAAAGCGTTTTAGATTGGTATGTAGCTTTATGCAGGACTGATTTTAGATAGTTTGAGTTGGGATTCTTTCTTTAATTGGAGCGTCTTAGGAGGGAGAGAACGGGACAGAGGAGAGGTGGAATGAAACCTCATTGATGGGACCCATTAGGCCCTACCTCTCCACTCTCTCTGTCTCAATCAAAAGTCCTCATAGATAGTTTATTCTGGTTTGTTGCCAGAAGCCTTGACTTCATCAAATAGGAATATTTATCATAGTTCTTTTTTTTTTATAACTATTAGAAAACTCAAACAACTATCCTATATCAGCCAAAATGAATGTGTCCAACTCAGGAGATGCACACGCCATTGCATGAAATTCCAACGCACAAGAGATCCCAGATTTAGCCAAGTAGTCAGCAGCACCGTTTGCATATCTGCTTACATGTTTCGTAATCACCCTCCAGTCTCTATGCAAGTTACGCTTGACTTCCTCAATAAACCCTCCAGTCTCTTCTATCTCTTACTCTTTCCCTGTCCTGTTGTGAGTTTTAAATCTTAATCATTACATTGCTCTGTGGGTATTTTTCTTGCCATCTCCTTCTCCTCTTTCACCTTTTACCACATTCCCAACCGCTAATTTCAGACAATGAAGCATGAATTTACTGTTTACATTTCCACTGTATCACTCAATATACACTACAATTGTGCCTCTCAAAATAGTATACAACAATCAAATGGATGTTCCTCCTAATTTCGATTTTCCCTTAACCCCACAGTAACTGGCAGGCGGCAGCCATAGATATGCAAAGCCGCTTTGCAAATCCTCACCTCTGAATTACATATCTCATCGGTCTTCTAAAAAGTGCTCTTCTTAATGGGGCAATGCATTTTTCCATAGAGTCAACTTGTTCAACCAATAAATCCAGATGATCGTATGCAAACCTGCCAAAAACATGAGAATGAAAAAGGATTATACTATTGTTGGAATTTTGGGCCTAGATCCGCCCTTGATGGGTTGGATTAATTAATTGGGAAATATGAGTATTTTCCCAATTGATTTATTAATTAATTGTTTAATTAATATGATTGGTCAAATGAGAAAGTTGTGGATTGCTGACTCAGTAATTCCCAACCAATTTATTAATTAAGTGTTTAATTAATATGATTGGTCAAATGGACAAGGTTTGGATTGCTGACTCAGCTATCAGTAATTAATTGATTAATTAATTAATCAATCAATTATTCAATTATCTGATTGGTCAGATAAGATAGGCGAGGATTGCTGACTAAGCTATGAGTAGTGGTAGTGGATATTTTGTATTCCCAAAATATCCCCAGCCTTCTTCTATAAATAAAAGCCTCCCCTTCAGTTCTAAAAACACCAGTCGTTGAGTTTTCCGACTCTCTCATTCTCTCTATATTCTTTCTTGTGTGGTGCTCTGCTGTGCCACATGTTTGGACTCTGGTTTTTCCAGTAGTCTGAATTTTGCGTGGGTTCTTGAAGAACCAATAATGGAGCTCCGGAATTTTGACCCGGATCTGAACATGGATCCGTTTGGTATGTTGTTTTATCTCCCTCATTTAATTATAATTTTTCCATCATTGGCATCAGAGCCATATGTTGATCCTGAGGCTGTGTTTATATGCGTAATAAGTATGCACATACATTTTTTCTTCCGCTGCAAATAATTCTATATTGCGTTGTTTTTTTCGTATGAGGTATATATGAAAGAAAGCATGTCAGTTCCGTTTTTCAATCACATTAATTTTTAGATTAAGAAAATTGAAAACAAAAAATTCGTTTGAATCCCGTTCTTGAGGCTTACGGCCGTCGTCAATGTTTCTCAAAATTGGGTTGTTGAAAAAGAGTTTTTCAACTCAAACAAAGGGCACTAACGTGTAGTGCTCGAAGAGACGATTCCAACGACACCAAGAACGCGTCGAACGGAGCTCCGATGAGGGAGATATGACCGATTGAAGTTTGGAGGCGACGGCGGGTTCACTGCCAGGTTGCGCCTGGAATCCGGGTCGGGTAAGGTTACCCAACCGGGTAAAGAAGATGACCCAAAACGACGTCGTTTTGATGTTGTTTCAAAACGATGTCGTTTCGCCAATGAGAAGCTGCGTTTCATTTAATGAAACGCAGCGTTTCGGGTCAGGAGGATCCGAAACCGGTCAAACCGGGTCAAATAGCCATGACCCGGTCAACTTTATAAAAAAAATGGAAAGAAATTCATAGAAGCGCCATGTGGCGCGTGGGGCCAGTGTGCACCCCTGACCGCCACGTGGCACACATCGTTGGACGCGTGACAGCGCGTAGGGAATAGCTTGCCAGCGCGTGTTGCTAGCAGAAGGCTCCAAGGTGGCGCGTGTAATACACGCACCGTCATCGAGAGTGGCCTTTGCTGGCGTTTTCCATTTTTTCCAGGATTTTCAATCCAGACACCTTCTAGGGGCGCGTGTAGGCACGTGGGACCTCCAATTGAGACGCGGTTTATTCCTAAAAATCCCTAAATTCGAGAGCTTCAATTTGATATGCAATTTGCCTATAATTGAAGCAGGTTTGGATTTGTTTTGAAGCATAAAAGCGTTATTATGCATATGGAAAATCCTTAAATTCCTCAAGATTGAACCTAAATATATCTTTTGGTTATAGAGCAGCTTAACGTAGCTATTAAGAATATTTCAGTAAGAAAATAAAAGATAATATTTATACTGAAGCATTCTTTGTTCTTATATGTTTGAACACACACTCCATAGCTCTATTAGCTGTTACAGCAATATGATCTTATTGTATGATAATAAGCTCTCACAAGCCTTCAACCACAATAAAGAAATTGAAGATGAAGTTATGACTTGTGAGTTAGACCTCTTCATTATCATTGCAGTGAGTGATGTGATTAGAAGAGATATGTGAATCATCTCAACTATTACGAGGTATATTGCAACCTAGTTCCAAATGAAGTGGACACCAATATGGTATTAAATTGCTATGAAAGCTTTAAGCACATGAGAATGTGCTTGGTGGGTTCATATGGCTAAGGGCCTTGAGAGGGTCTAAGCCCAAAACATAAAACAAATATAATAAAGTATAATTTGACATGCAATTGTTCTTTATTTGATTGAATATTGTGTTAAATTCTTTCTCAATAATTGAATTCTCTTTGAACATTTATGCAGTTATTTTTTTTTATAATTGTGAATTATTATTTTGAGTTATGACTGCTTTATTTGAGTGGGAGCTTCTGGAGAGTGAAATCCAGAGGCCCTAAAAGGGGACATGTTCAAGTAAGATTATGGTCAAAAATGTGATAAGCTAACTAGCATGAGTGCGATGGGAGCCAACCTAGTTGTCTCCTGAACACGAAACTAGTAAATTTATCATCCAATTAACCTTTGTCTACATTGAACAAATACGAATAGTATATCTGATGAAATGCATAATCGTCTATGTGATCGAGTTATGATAAACAAGTCCATCTTCACTGAGCTTATGAGACAAGCTCAATATAGATGACTACGGAATTGAATTTCGTAAGATCTTATACATCCTTAAGGGATGAGATGTTGTGTATGTCCTACCAATTAACTTTCAACATTTAGATGTTGAAATACCCGAAGGTAACAAAGAAGCTAATTGATGAAGAAAGAACAATGTAGCTCGAATCATCATGCTTTATGCTATGATTGTTGACAAAAGTGTCAGTTCGAATAGTGTGATACATCTTAGGCTATAAGAATAGCCTTGAGAAACAAATATGAAGGCATTCATGCCATTAAGCTGAAAGAACTCTGTCATGTTTAGACACTCAAGTACTAAGACCTAATGCAGGAATTAGGCAACACTTGAAAGTGATGTCAAACAAGACTAGGGAACTAAGGTTGGCAAACAATGTTCTTTCTAGTCAATAGCCAGTGCATGTTACATTTAGGACTCTCTTATTGAGTGGGAGCACATGAAAGCAAACAAAACTCACAAGGAGTATATTTGTAACCTTCGGTAATGTGGTTCGCCACATTAAGCTTGAGAGGTAAAAGCTTAAGGATACGAGATCCATTAGCTTAACATGCTTAACTAAAGAGTCAAATGATTTGTTCGTAAAACCTACGTCTAATAAGGTGAGAAACCTTGAAAAAAATAGACCTGATGAAGGTCATTTTGAAAAATGTCATATCAAGTGAGAGGCTTCAAAGTTCTTTCACATGTGCATTAGGCACTACTTTTATGGCTGAAATATATCCTATGTGGATGATAGACTTAGGTGTAACGAAACATGTGAGAGATCACATGACATCACTAATTTTAGCGGTTGCCATCTAGAAGCATACGGCTTCAAGAAGGAAGCAGCATAAGAGTACAAGTCAAGGGGATTGGAGCATACACGTTAACTCTGTATAGCAGACCACCCCAGTACCAAAAGAAACACTCTATGCTCTAAACAACAGATAAAACATTGTGTTAATCAGCCCTTTAGTTAAGCATCAATGGGACAGAATCTCTTAAATCTAATATTGTCTCAAATGGTTCATTTATATTGGAGATAATGACTCCACTTTGCCATATACACAAATTGATCAAGAGAAATGATCAAAAAGGAGCAAAAGAGTTTTTGCCAAGTGATAAGCTCAAAAGGAAAAGTTCCTAAGTGAGCACAATCATATGGCAAGACAATAAAGTAACCTTTAGACAACCATGACAAATATCCCTTGCAATTGGTATACTATGAATTTGTGAACCAAATGAGCAAGAGGGCAAAGCATAGAGCTAGGTATAGTCTTTATCTCTGATTTCATGTGTAATGACCATGTCTGTGAAATCTCATACTAATAAAAGGCTCTGAAATATTTCAGACAACGCCTTCAACTAGTTGAGAATCAATCGCAGTTAAGGTCTTGAAATCTAGCAAAGGCTGAAAATACTTTTATGATTAGTTCGAAGTGCTGTGTAATTAAGAAAGGAATTGTTAAAAGACTAACAATGCCTAACACTCTTAATGGAGTTGTCAAAAGGGAGAGATAGAACTCTCCTTGACATGGTTAAGTAAGTACAAGTGAAACTTCTAACCTCGTGTTGGAAGATGATCCCACATTAATTGTCTTCATAGTTAACCGAATGCCCTCCAAGAAAGTCACAACGACACCTTATGAGTAATAGATATAGTACAGATTGGACTTAAATGTCCAATGACCATGAGGGTCAATAGCTTTATCTGTAACTCTTCCTTTAAGTAAGGAATAATAGGGTCAATATATAAAGGGTATGAGATATCCTGAGAAGCACGTCTTCGTTAAGTGAAAATGATGACGGCCCAGTGACTGAAAAAGAATCAAAGGACACAACCTTCATAGAAATAAACTTCCTAGCAGTACGAGCATTGACCACACTGAATCTCTTTGCGAGAATGACGGTAATGAGGAATAAGCGTGTATTCCCCAGCACATTAATCCGAGTGGGAGGGGTGAGCCATTTTTACAACAGAAGACATGACAAACAATAGGTAATAGTCATTCACAAGTCGATACCAGAAGAAGACCTCATCCACCCCAAACACAGGAAGAGAATCCTGTGAAATCCATCACGGAGAATTATAAGGGCTAACATTCCTGATAGGCCAGATGCTCTAGTCATTGTTTAAAAGAAAACAATGGTGACCCTAAAAAGTGTATGAGAAACACTAATAAGACATGCTAAGAAAAGTGGCAAAAGGCCAAGCAAGAGGATATGAATTCCTTTGAAAATCAGCTAATAGTGGCAAATGGTTGATCTACCATCTAGCCGAAAGACAATTGGGGACAAGTAGGATTCCCAAATACATTGGTGAACCAATCAATTGAAAAACCTAAAGCACACTTGGTGGTTAAGGGGTATACAACAAGTGGCGTTGTGTGTTTTAACACCTAAAAGCTAATTTCAGCCATGATGACAAGCTTAGGCTTGTAATTACATCAATCGGGTGTAATGAACGTTTTCCAGTTGGGAGACTAGATGAGTAATTCAACCTGAAGCAACTTGTGGGCAACAGAGAATTAATCATCTAGGCAGTAGTGTATGAAGTTTCACAAAGTAATAACTTTGTCAACTTTGAAATGATCAAAGAAGACCACTGTGTGCACGTTTAAGGATCTTGGGATGATTTATGATATTGTCCTATGTCTATAACACATCATTAGCCTAAATAAGTATTAAGGAAGTTAAAACACTTAGGGATTAGTTACCCTTGAGAGAACATGGGCAAGACAAAATATATATCTTGAGAGACAAGATAAACAGATATTGAATAAAGAAAATGATGTGTTTGTCACAGAGGACACACACAAGTATACTCTTTGTGCATCTTAATATGAAAGTCTATATCCCAAATATGCCCTCTTAACCAAAGTATGTGATCTATGTGAGAGCATGCACCCTGCAAAGGAATCTAATATAGAATATGAGAAAGAGTCCCATACTAAAGTACACTTGGTAGATTGTTGTATACATCATAATGTACAAGACCAAATACATGGTATGTGGTTGGACTAGTAAATCTTTTTGGTTCATTGTAGTTACGAGGTACTAGGATGCTGTAAAAGGGATGATAAGATACCTTAGAAGAACCATGGAGTGTGAGTCATGTCATCAAGCAATGACTTACACTAAAGAGGATACTCTAACACAATTTGGGTTTGAGGCCTAAGCTAGCAACATTCAGCTTAAAAAGGAAAGTGTCCTTGCTGATTGATAAAGCTAGGATGTAAGAAATAGACAAGTGTGTCTTTATCTTCCATGGAATCAGAACACAAAATGTTCAGCAACTACTCAAGAAGTTGAGTGGCTTGAAATTCCTAAAGTGATTAGGAATGAATGGTAAAGGAGCAAGGTACGTCACAATAGCAAGTGACAACAACCTATTATAAAGACCCTCCCTAATACAGCAAAACCGAATACATAGACACATGATACCTCTTTGTGAGAAGCATGGTTGCTAAGGAGCAAGCAACAGTTCAACATCTTTCTCTTTACAAAAATGTTGATAGACCCCCTTATGATGCCCACAGCTGAATGTTCATTTTAGAGATGAGCTAAGACTTGGGCACGTGTATAACATAAAGTTTTTGAACTTCTTTTATATGAGATTAAAAGAGATGCATTCCTATTATGTATGTATAGATACATACATATATGTGTAAGATATACAATGACTAGTGTGTCGTACAGGTTAAGGCTAACCCACTCACACGGGTAGTCGCCTTTATGTTCAAAGGACATAGAAGGTATGACATCAAGTGATCACCTTGAGATGGTCAATAAGTATCACTGCATAAATGTCGTCTCAAAAGAGTTTGAGATAAAATCTATACATGAAATAGATTGAATCATGGACATGTGTGACCCATGAAACCTGTAGCCGGGCATAAAACTCCTCTACAAAGACGTCATAATGAATTTTGAGTTGAAGAGTTTTGGTTCAGGTACTGTGCATACCTGGAACTTAAGTCTGTACGGTGTTATTAGATTAAAATCGACACGCACTCTTACAAGCTAAGATGAACACCGTAACATGCAATTCATACTGCATGTGCTTATGAATAATTAGATCCGCAAAAAGGGGACGTAGATGGAAAATCCTTGTTCCATTACGGTGTGAGTCCCAGAAAGGAGACAAGCCTTTCACGATGCCCTTATGACTTTGACAACATCATTAAGGACTGACTTGGCGACAGCTACTTTAGTTTGTACCTTATGGTCATGAATGATTCGACCTAATAGGTCAAATACTGGGAAAGCGACCAAGCCAGCCCTGACTGATGTCTAGTGGGAAGGAAGACTTACCCTGAAGTACTCATTTGTGCTAGTGTCTGTGATCGATCCCTTACTTGTTAACTGAGTAACTTGTAAGTGTGGATACTAAGCACAAAAAAAGGCAATCTGAGTTAAGCTAGAACTAACTCGTGAGGGATTAGATATGCCATGTGAAATGTGTATGGGTAAATCTGGGGTATTTGAGGCAATTTGCATATTACTTGCAGGTACAACTAGGGTATCCATGTGTGCTGATCCTGTATAAAGGACTTCTAGTACACGAGAACCCGAATCGAGGACGTCGTGCCCACGCGGACACGGCAGACACCAAGTATGAAGCAAGAAAGATATGATACCCACAAGATGGTCAGTCCATCAAGTGCGAGTGGGAGATGTTGGAATTTTGGACCTAGATCCGCCCTTGATGGGCTGGATTAATTAATTGGGAAATATAAGTATTTTCCCAATTGATTTATTAATTAATTGTTTAATTAATATGATTGGTCAAATGAGAAAGTTAAGGATTGCTAACTCAGTAATTCCCAACCGATTTATTAATTAAGTGTTTAATTAATATGATTGGTCAAATGGACGGTTTGGATTGTTGACTCAGCTATAAGTAATTAATTGATTAATTAATTAATCAATCAATTATTCAATTATCTGATTGGTCAGATAAGAGAGGCGAGGATTGCTGACTAAGCTATGAGTAGTGGTAGTGGATATTTTGTATTCCCAAAATATCCCCAGCCTTCTTCTATAAATAGAAGCCTCCCCTTCAGTTCTAAAAACACCAGTCGTTGAGTTTTCCGACTCTCTCATTCTCTCTATATTCTTTCTTGTGTGGTACTCTGCTGTGACACATGTTTGGACTCTGGTTTTTCCAATAGTCTGAATTTTACGTAGGTTCTTGAAGAACCAATAATGGAGCTCCGGAATTTTGACCCGGATCTGAACATGGATCCGTTTGGTATGTTGTTTTATCTCCCTCATTTAATTATAATTTTTCCATCAACTATTATCTGTATTATTATCATAATGTAAAGCACAAGTTAGCCATATGTTGCACATACCAAACCCTATACTTGAACTACGAAAATATGGCATTGACAAAGGCCTCTGCATCAAAAGGTTGAAGGTCTTCAACGCCTTCCCCAACACCCACAAATTTCACAGGGATTCCAAGTTCATCAACCACACTGACCTGCCATCAGAATTAACTATCATATTCTTTGCCATGACTACTAACAATTAGAAATAATATTACCAATAAGGCATACTTTCATGGACTGATTCTCGGCAGTATATAAATAATTGCTTTGAATTCCAACCATATAAACTAGAAATATCGTTCAAATAAAATTGACAGATTACCACACAACCACCTCTGGCAGAACCATCTAGCTTCGTCAAAATTAAACCAGTGACACCAACAACCTGTATCAATTTCAGATTCAAAAACAAGAGTCAACGATATAACCAAATAAAATCAGAGGTTTGTCATATCAGATATAAATACATGGACAGGAATAGTTGAAACAAACAACGCAAAGAGAACTACAAGTCAGAAAACTCTCAGAAACACCATACCCTCAAATAAAGCATATATACAAGTGGCAGGACATTCATTTGGCTGCAGATTGAAGAAAATTAAACTTGAATTGCAATATATATATAGACCGACAGAAACTCATGATCTTCCAGTGGATATTCCAGCTACAACTCTTGAGCACCAGCATTTCATACTCAAAATCATTTACATATTTTGATCATTGCAGTGAATATTACGTAGGAAGCATTGAAATGATCTTTGATGTACAGTAGCTTCAAAAATTGTATTAACTATTCCAAACACGTAAACAGCATGGGTCTTCATTTTGTTAAAGGAGGGTTTCAAATATGTAAAATAATCCTTTTAAAACAGAAATATTAAGACATATATTCAATATAGAGAGCAGAAGTGGATTTACATCATTAAATTCTCGTGCTTGTGGTAACATATTCAAACCAGTAGTGCCATCTAAAACTTGAAGAATCTCCTGCAAATATCGTCAAAACTCAATCAAGTTATTATTCTTAAGTGATTCAGATTTCAGAAAAGTTGGATGTGATAATAGGATTTAAAGTGATCACAACTATAGCTTCAATCCTATCCATGGAAAGCATTGATACACCACGCCACAAGAAGATAGTCCCGTAATGCAGTATCAATTTGACATGAGCGCCAGATATGCATCAAATATTCTAGTTCATACATGGTTCTTTGAATGTATAAAACAAGTTATCGCAAATTATCCTGAAAAGACTCTATTGCAATGACTAAATGATACCCTTCATCTCCCTAACTATAATTCGGGGGTTAAAGCTGATTAAAAAATTCAGCTTGAATGCAATCAAACCCTAGAACGGTGGTGCTTTCCCTTGCTGGGAGTAATTCTTACATGCTTATTAGTTTGCATCTAAAAGTTTTATGATATGATTGTTCTCGATATTTTCTTCAACATCACAGATCTAGGGCTTATCTTGCACCCCTAATACTCAGTTCTAGCCATTTATGTGAACTACAACTCTAGTTTCAATTTGTCTATATTATTTCTACATCCCTGCATCATATTGTACTGGCAATGGATATGAACTGAGGTATGATATAATTAGCTGCCTCAAAAATTACCAAATACCAGCAACCAAAGAATTAAGATGGGCAAAGAATTAAGATGGGCAAACAATTGAATGCGTCAACCACTTGGGCTTACATTGGGTGCACCAGCAACAACTTTACCAACAGCCTTTTTACAAGAAATCAACTCTTCCATTAGGCTGTAGTTGGTGTGCAGACCTGAAAGGACAAAAATGAACAGCATTGAAAATGTAAAACCATCAAAATAGTTCAATGAATTACACAGTAGTTAATAGTAATTTCTATACTTACGTCCAGATGTATCACACAACACGATATCAAAACCTTGTTCTTTACCCTTTTTAACAGCCTGTGATAGCACTGCATGCAAGAAATATGATAAGGTCTAAGTTTTATCCATCACATATCATTTATAATAGTAAACAGTAACAAAGGCAAGAAACAAAATGTTATAATGCAGATCCTACAAAGCTTGAAAATGAACAGTATAATCAGGAGACCTATACAAATCCATTTACACCTGATGATGCTTTAGCCTTCTCCTTTTCAGCCACAACTATCTCACATCCAGTCCTCTCAGCCCATATTTCCAGTTGGTCACTAGCAGCTGCTCTAAATGTATCACCAGCTGCCATCAATATCTGATGGATTTGCAAACATGAGAGATATGTTACTCTCCCAAGCAAAAAATGATGTAACAGGAGGCAATATAACCATAGATATTCGACATCTAACAGCATAATGCCATAATCCTTCAAGTTTACCTCTCAAAAGTAACTAAATTAGAGAAATCATAGCTATACCTTATACAATTGAAAGATATATATATATAGAGAGAGAGAGAGAGATAAAGCGGAAAACTGAAGTTGCCTTTTGAAAGAGACATTTAAGTGACGCATTTTTATCAAGCATGTGATATGTTAGGGAATGAGTAAAAGCATACTGAACCATTCACTGATATTTGAGAATAAGAAGCATTCAACCAAATGGTAATAGCTTTTGCATTTACTGAATATACAGATGAAACAGCTGCTTTTGAAGCTTCTTTTTAATGACCTCAATCAGAAGAGTCACTATAAAGTATTTACTGATCCTAAATAAAACTTTACACACAAGCCCTTCATGGAAAGAGAAATCTAGTATTCAAGCTAATCAGAACAGTCAAGGCTTCAGGCAATTGGTTCTCTATGTTGATCAACCAATTTTTAATTCAGAGAATATAATAAAAGCCACAGCAAAACTAGATGACATATTCCCACCTTAGCCCCTTCATTCTTCAATCTGTAGGCCAACTTACCTGCAAATGAGATGATCAAATTGGCATGGTTTTGGTTGGTAAAACTGTAAAGATTGTGTTTTCATCTTCCTTTCTATAAGAAGGTTGGGTTCATATGAAGATTATTAGTTTAAGAATGTAACAATATCTCAAATAAAGATTTAAAATCTCCCATCCCCACTAAAGATAATGAAACATGAACCATTTTGTGTCAGTTGACGTGCAATTTTTTGGGAGGGAAAAGATCTCTCAGGTTTTCGTTATGTTATATGGCAAAAAATAAGGTCAAGACCGAAAGTATTTTTCTTACCCAGAGATGTTGTCTTCCCACCACCATTAACACCAACTACCATTATTACTGCTGGTTTCCTAATAACATTAAAAAAAATTAATTAGTCATAAATAACAATCAGAGCGCAACCAAAGTGATTCATAACATGTCGAAGTCAATAGTTTAAGCAGATTCCCACCTGAATCCAAGTTGAAGATCAGTTTTACTCCCTTTCCTGGTCAACAAATCCAAAACATTCTTCTTCAATGCTTCCTAAAGCCATTTAAATACAGGCACAACACATTCCATATTGCGAGGTCAAATTTTTTGGTTTGCGATATGGCATAAAGTAGGGGGAGAAATTGTGTTGAGTTCAGCAGTTAGACATTAAAGCATGAAACTAGTGTGTTAAAAATTACTAAACCCCAAGGTGCTCACCTTTATCTCATTCCCTGATTTAAGCTTCCCAGACAATATATCCTCACGCAAGCTATCCACTATCTTGAATGTGATTTTAGGCCCGAAATCAGACACCAAAAGAGCCTGAAAAGAAAAATGAGAAATTCGAATAACAATTTCCCCATCGATTTAAAATTATATGTGAATTTCTCCTTCACAGTTTTTCAACCAAATTCCAAAAAGACTCCACAGATATAGAAATCACTAAAAAAGATTCAAAAAAGAAGCTCCTTGAAGTTAAATGTGGTCATTTACAAATAGCACTACTCCAATCATTTTCACTCAAAGGCAGAAATTTCGCAACATTAAAACCATTTCATATTTAACATTCAAACCGAACTTCCTTCCAGCCACCAATACTCACATTCTAATTATCTTCACAAAAGGGAATCATTTTGAAGATAAATACTAAAATCCCTGAAAACCACTTCAAAAACCAAAGAATGGAAACCTCTTCGAGTTCATCGAGAACTCGGTCAGTGTCAGCCAAGTTCCAGTAGAGGAGGAGCTCATCGATGACAGCCAGATTATTTCGGGTCTTGGAAAAACCAGAGAAGATCTTGTCGACATCATTCTTCGCCTTCTCCTTAATCAACCGGCCGATTCGCGTGAAGAATCCGGTCTGCCCAGCCGAGCACTTGAACCGAGCCGAACCGGCTCGAGAACGGAATTTCCCAGTTTCAGGGGAGTTGGAGAAGAAAAGTTGCGGGGGAGAATGTCTTGAAGTGACATAGAAGCGAGAAAGGGAAGCAGGAGGAGAAGGAGAAGTAGCAGCCATTTTCGCTGCTACAAAATCTTCTGCAAGAGAAGATAAAGTAATAAAAGAAAAATTGGCTTTTTTAGCTCCTAATAGCGGGATTCCAAGCGACGTCGTTTCCATTTAGCTAAACGTGCCCTGCTCTAAAAATCGCGTTTGGATGGGAGTGAGGAGCGTTTGAATACTCAATACCAATAGTGTAATGCGTCTTTTTATATATATATATATATATATGCCCCAGAAGTATGTAGGATATATCATATCTGTCTTAAAATTTTTTTGGGGTCAAAATTACCCTAAAAGTATCAAAACATAGCAAAAATGCCCCATTCCATTAAAAAACTCACATTGACCGTTAAAATTTTAACGGTAAAGAGAGAAATTGCTCCATTTTAATATTTTCAGGGTAAAATTGGAACAAAAAAACTTCTAAAGTAAATATGATACACTTTGTATACTTCCAGGATAAATATGACTTTTAACCATATTTTTGATAATGTGCTTATTTCTATGTCACCTCAACCTGTTTGGATTAACTCTTAGAGTATAGCGTATGAGAAAAAAGCTGTTTAAGTGTTTTTAGAGAATAGATTTTGATGATAATAGATTTTGTGAGGAAATGACTTTTGATAAAACAATAGTGTTAGAATTATTGTCTTGAAAATGACTTTTTATCTATAAATTACTAAAAATGACACAAATTTAGTTTGTTGGAAGAGAGAGAGGGTAAAGACATTTTTGGTTGATTATTATGACATGTGTAATAATGTCGTTTTTCTACCTCGTACTTCATGCAGAAGTGTTCAAAACCTAGGTTTTGGCCATCTAAATAGAGCCGATAATTAGAATAGAACCCATCGAGCTAGTCCGTTCAAGTAGAGGATCGGGCTTTGATTTTGAAACCCCTAGAAAGGAAGGCCCGATAGGCCCTTTTATTTTTAGTTATTATTTAAAATTGTTTATAAAATATTAATATTATCAATTTGTTACCTCAATGATTAATGATGTTGCAAATCTTTTGTTATTTTTATCTTTTTATAAGATTCAAATTCATAAAATAATTTGATTTATGTGGTTTTAAACAATATTTTA
Organism: Mimosa bimucronata; assembly: GCA_037074515.1. Taxonomy (NCBI): domain Eukaryota; kingdom Viridiplantae; phylum Streptophyta; class Magnoliopsida; order Fabales; family Fabaceae; genus Mimosa; species Mimosa bimucronata. The sequence goes on from CM073446.1 coordinate 40,327,508, forward strand.
TTCATTTAAATTTCAGATAATGACTTGATTCATGTTATGTGTGTTAATATTGGTAAACTATGAATACATTTAATAAGCTAATATTGTGATTATTATTTAATTGTGGACTTAGTACTTTATGCAGTGTTTGCAACTTAATCTTGATGATATTTATGTATTAAATCAAAAAAATTACTCCCTCCGGTCCTAATTATAAGACCACTTTGACTTTTTTGACTTTTTTTTCCAATTCAAAAAAACAGTAGTTTCAATTCCAAAAAAAATATTTTTTCCTCAAAACTAATTTATTCTACTTATAAACTAACCTATAATCTAATTTCATGTGACATATGTTATAATTTAGTGGTCTAATTTGCTTCCTTAACTTCCACAAAAAAAAGTCAAAGTGGTCTTATATTTAGGACCGGAGGGAGTATTATTTAACTTTTTTTGAAAGAATAAAATATATTATTCTGTTACAAGGGCCAACCCTTTTAGATCCGAGCCCGAGTGCTCAAGGGCCGGGTTTTGGAATATAACCAAAATTTTTAAGTCAAGCATAAAAGGTCGACCCTTTTAAGCTGAGTTCATAAAAGGTAGGCCATATGTTTGACCCTTTTTCCCACCTCTACATCTAAACATAGGTTTCCAACTTAAAAACGTTTTCTACATTTTTTAAGAGTTTGGCTTATCTTTTTTCAAACTTAGGCTTTGTGCCCAAAACTAGGTTGAAAAGGTCAGCCATTTAGCTTGCTCTAATATGCCATTCTTTGTTTGAAAGAAGCTCTCAAGAAATGATAGCTATAAATTTAGGTGGTTTAGTTTTAGTGATATGGGTGTGTTTAAGAACCTGTTTGGAATAGCTTTTGGAGAATAGTTTATGAAAAAAAGCTGGAAAAGTGATTTTAGACAATTAATTTTAGGATAATAGATTTTATGAGAAAAAGCCTTTTGTGAAATGAGAGTGTTCGAATGATTGTTATAAAAATGGCTTTTTCATGTGTACATTATTAAAAATGACATAAGGTTAATGTGTTAGGAAAGAGAGAGAATAAGGGTATTTTTGACAGATTATTATAACATGTATAATAATGACATGTTTCTACCTTGTACTTCGCATAAAAGTAAAAAAAATTCAGCTTTTCCATTCAAAACCTAAGTTTTGATTTCAAAAGTGCTTTTCCAAATTTTTGAAGTGTTTAGCTGATTTTTCTAGAAACATAGGTTTGGCAAAGAAAAGTGATTTTCTTTTGGTTTGCCAAACAGGCACTAGGGCTTTTTGTGACACTTGTTCTCTTGTTGAACTCCCGAGGAAGACTCGGTGTGACAATTGAGTGAGGGTGTGTGCTTGACATGGCAAACTAAAAAAAAAAATTCTACTGAGGGTGTGACCGTTGACTTATTCAATTAAAAATGTCCATGTCTAAATTGCAAACGAGATGTAAATGGATTTAAGTATTTAACATTCCAAATAATATACTCTGAATTGGGACTCGACTTAATGTTAGGTTCGTGAATTTTTTTTATTTGGAACTTGGGTGCTACGAAAATGAACACCAATTCCCGAGTTGAAAATTCCTCTCCATGCGAACGACGTTGTGTGCACTTTGCCTTTGAATGAGGAATAGAAAAACTCAAAATTGCACGGTAATCCCAATCAAGCAATTATACTACTCTAAAGTTTCAAAAAATGTCCTTATTATCATCAAATCTTAAGGATTTTGGTGCAAAATTTTCTATTTGTCCAAAAACCTTTTTACCCTCATTAATTCCCAAAATAAAACATGTGAAAGGCTAAAAGCTAATTGAATCAGATACTGGCTTGTTTGATGCATGGATGAGAAAGAAATGAGGAGCTCATCAAGTTCTGAATCGATCACATCACCATGACCATTGTTTGATTCTAGTTAAGTGTTGCCTTGAGAAAGTTTTTTCAAATGAAATTGAATTTTGGACTCACTCATGAATTCATTAGAATGCTAAAAAGGAGGGAATTTATCTAGTTTATGAAGTAAAATGGGGATAAATAACCCTAAGCTTTTATTATTTTGAACAAGCATGTTTTCAATTATCTATATATTTTATAACATTTTACAAGAAAACTTTTGTTTTAAACTCAATCTCCAATTGTTTCTTACTCATTTCTAATTAATTGCTCAATTAGTACTAGTTGACTTGCTCAAATTATAGTCCCTGTGGAATGACACTTTTTCCTATACTACCTTTTAATTTGACAACGAGTACTCATACGGTAAAGACCGCAAATGGCCGATAAGTCAGCCTCACATCTCAAGAGAGTTTTACAAGAGTGACAAGTTATAAGGCATGTAATGACAACTCCCAAATCCTACATTAACAAGTTCCAGAGTTGTTAATAGGAAATGAGTATGCCTCAACCATTACTTTTTCATTACTAAATTTTAGTCTCTACTCACATATGAAAGACCATATTTTCTGAAATTAGTACGTGCAATATTTTATTTGCATAACAAGGAAAATATTCTTTATCACTGTAATCCAAAATTTGAAAAGCTAAATTAAATTAACTTAATGACATAAATAGATGTTTCATATTATCTATCATACTAGATTGATAATTAATTGAGTCTTCATTGACAACTTCAACTGTATAACAATAAAATTTTACATAAAGTAATAACTGATTCAAAATTTCATTTACATCTTTGTATGCATCATATAGTCAACTATATGTAACATCCCAAATTTTAGAAAATAAGAAATAAGAAAATATTTGGAATCTTGGGGTATTATTTGATACATAAAGAGTCTTATAAATAAATTTGGAAATTAAATTATATCTAGAGAAATTATTTTAGGACAAATTCGGTTTTATTTCTAAATGATAATGATAAATAAAATTATCATTTAAGAGAGAAATAGAAAAAGGGAAATGAAAAAGACAATACCTGCCCCTAGTTGAAGATATCTTCAATTATATAGGGAAAGACAAGATAGTAAAATACCCAGTCAAAATATCACTTTCTACCTTTAAATATATGTACACCACGTGTCCTTCTACTCCCTTCTAATTTATTCTATTTCCTTCTTTTCATTCCATTTCCCTCTGTTCCCTCTTCAAACCCGAAACCTCCCTCTTTCACCGACACACTCACTCTCTCACTCTCTTCTCTTTGTTCCTTTGAAGTTCAGCGGCGGCCACAGCTTCCAGCGACGGGATCGATGGCGATTGACGGCCAAACACGGCAGAAGATGTAACACCTGGACTTTTATTACTATATTATAGCATTTTAATTGAATTATTACCACTTTTATGAAAATTAGAAGCCCAAAAATACGATAAAATTTAAAACTTTTTCTTAAAAACATTAAACCAACCTTTGGTCAGTTGAAATGGGCTTTTCGTACAACTTAGAATTTAAATCTTTTTATAAATCAAAGTGGTACATAACACAATTAAACTATTTAAGTTCCCTTATAATTTCTTCCCCTTGATGATAGTGTGTGGGGAGCGAAAACCCATTCATGGGTTCTCTGTATCTACTTATGGGTTTCTGCCTTTCCAATATTAAAACGCTGGGGTTACCTCAGTTGATAACCCTTCTACCAGAATGCACAGCGTCATTAGGGTAATGCATACATTTACATACGGTTAAGTATTAATTCTTTATATTCGTTCTCACAGGTAATTAAATTCTAAATTAACTAACTATGGTGGTACATAGCTTAGCAAGCATTCTTACTTATTCATACACCACCTTGCTAGAGTGTCTACTCGTAACTCATAATACTTAGGAAATTTAATTCCCTTAATAAATTTATGCAGTTCTATTTCATGTGCTCTCTATTATAAATTTAATAATTTACTTTTACAACATATACAAATAACTTTATTAAAATATTTACTACCTCTTACTTTTCAAATTATAATCCTAATTTCTTCGTCTACTCTTCTTCCCCAGCTAGCTTCTTTCAACCTGCTAAACTGAAAAATGTTTGGGGAAGGGGGTGAGATTGGAAATCCCAATAGCAGTTTCTTTCATTAACATATATTATCATGCTAGCATTGTCATGTATATATATCATAAACCTGAACAAATATCACAATTATACATACTTCCTGCGCTCAATGCTCTACCAGCCACTATTAACAATATATTCGTTAACTAGTGGAGGCCTTACCTGCAGGATTTCTCGTTATAACTATCCCGTTATAACATAACTGAACTGGCAAAGAGGGTGCGACCCACCTAAGCTTGGAGTACTCCATAAACTTCTATGCAGGAATTAACAAGGTTTCTAACCTTCATGAATAATGTAAACTTGCAACAGATATTACAAAATAATACATGCAATTTAATGGTTACTGAAATAAACTGCTACCTGTTTCCTGAGCTTATTCTCCACTGTATTTCTTCTCTTCTACGTACTCTGGGAATTCGATCCCACTAATTTGTCCTATAAATATTTATAGTATAAAATAATATATTAATATCTAAACTTAGATATAATATTTAAACGTCTCTCACAGCCCTAGGGTACTACCCCTCTTACTTCTAATATAGTAAAAATCTAAATTCTTAACTTAATGGCTAATCACTCTATCATTCATAAACATTGCACAAATACATATTAATATACACCCAATACAAACATAAGCACAAAAGGGTCTTACTATTTTGAATTAACTAACCTTTACTATCAATCAATTAATAATCCAATAAACTTACCAATCAAAGATTTGAATTTCAACACTTTAAATTTTGTCCTACTCCTTGAAAATCCCTAAGCAATAAATGAATTTCCAACTAAAATTGCAACTTCTTAATTTAGCTTTCCCAATTTAATCCAATCAATACCATTCCTAAACCAACAATCCAAAAGTACAATTCAAATCACATTTTAAATCAAATCCAACTTTCCATATCTCTTCATTTACTCTTTGTTGAACTAATATCACCCCTATCTTTTATTTTCATCATTGAAGTCAATAACCAAACATCAATCGAAGATTGGAATTTAAATCCCTAGACTCCCCATCAAACCTCAATCAACACTTCACTTTTCCTATTAATTAATCAATCGTAAGGTTATCTTTCATTCCTACAATCACCCGAGAACCAACCCTATTTATAACCATTTCTTTCTTAACATCCACAACCATCTTAACTTCCCACTTTTCCTTAATTCCTATTAGACTAACATCACCGTTCCTCTTTTCCTTGCACCTTAAACTAGCAGCCAGCAGCGTTAACAAGATCAGAAAATCCTCCCTTCATTCACCTTAATTCAGTCAAATCAGCGATTAGGATTCTAGAACCTAAAATCACAAACCTCATCAATAATCATTCCCTATACCTTGTTCAACTAACCATCACAGCAATTTTTCCTTCTTCCCTTAATCAAACTTGTCAGCCAGAATATCCAGAAAACAACCTCAATCCATTTCTCCCAAAGCAAAATAAACCTTCCACAATGATTTTTATTCCTTGACTAAACAGAACTAGAACAGAGAATAATAAACAATAATTCAAGTATTCAAAATTCATCTATTCCTCATATCTACAATATTATTGCACCCAAAGAAATAACAAAATTAAACAATTCCCATAGAAAGGGAAGTTCAGTCAGCGCAGAACAAGAACAACAGGAAGAACAAGAATCAAGCAATCCCAGAAAAGGAAGGCTCGGTCAGACAGAACAGGGAACAAAGAACAATGATCAAAAATTCTAAGCTTAACCAAATCACACTTCAAGAATTATAACTCCCAAAATTCCCTTTTCTCCTTCTCGGCCAAAGCAGAACAAAGGCAAAGAAATTGAGCAACAAATCAAGCAACCAAGAATTCATCAATCCACTCATCCAAAACACCCATTTCAAGCTCTAATTTATGCACATATTATTTGGAAAATTTCCTCCTCCTCTTGGCCGACGAATCACAGAAACAGGGGAGGCAATTAATTGCTTCAAAATTCCCTACTCTTCAATAATCGACATTCAAGGCAACAAACATGCTTAAAATCACTCATGCATCCGACTAATCGAACTTCAGAGCAACAAACACCCAAAATCCTAGATTTTTTATTTCGGGTGAACAGTACCCGCCAGCCTTTCTTTGGGAAATTGGCCAAATCAAGCTTCCTACCCTCAATCCACTTCATGATTATACTTGTTCGAGTCTTAAGCTTCAATTTCATGTATATTGAAGCTCCAAAACATCACAAATTTCGAATCCTTCTACCCCCAACACGCTCAGAATCTCGCGAGAAGGAGAGAGGAAACAAGAAAACGAAGCTTACTTGAAGTTGCTTAAGCCTTCTTGGACGTTTCCCGCTGTATATCGCCGTTGCTCGCCGTCGATTTGGCCATCCGCCGCCGCCGCTTCGCAGAACCAGAGAGAAGAGAGTGAGAGAGAGGGAGTCAAGGCAGAGGAATTGAAAGGAAAAGAAATGGAGTATATAAGGAGAGACACGTGTGTGGTATACATTTAAAGAGAGACCTGATATTTTTCCTAACAGGTATTTTACTATCTTGCCCTTCCTTTTATAATTGAGGATATTTTCAACTAGGGGCAAATAATGTCTTTTCCATTTCCTATTTCCTATTTTTCTTTTAAATCATAATTTTATTTGTCATTATCATTTAGAAATAAACCTAAATCTGTCCCCAGAATAATTTTTCTATATATGTTTTAATTTCTAAATTTATTTATAAGACTTTTTAATTAATAACCAATACTTCAAGATTCTAAATATTTCCTTATTTAAATTTATCTCCTAACTATTTTTCCTTAACTAATAAAGGAAATAAACCTTAAAAATTATTAAAAATACACCTGGCCTCATAAATTTATTTATAAGGTTTTTTAATTCCTAAATACCTTTCTAAGATCTCAACTACATCCTTATTATCCCTTTTCTCAAAATTAAGTTTTATCTTCTAATTAATTCTTCTTTGTTTCTTAAATAACATAAGCCTTAAAATTATTAAAAATGCCTATTCTCATAAATTTATTTATTTTAATGCTTTTTAATATTTTAAATAATATCTCTAAAAACTTAAATAATTCCTTATACTTATTTTGTAAATTTTGGGGTGTTACAGAAGACGCTCAAGAACTTGGAACAACCTTAGGTAAGTTGTTTCCCTTCCTTCTCCTCTCTTTTCTGGCGCGAGTTTGAGCGAAATAGGGAAGAAGGATTCGAATTTCTGTGATGTTTTTGAAGCTCCTGAATTCATAGAAATGGTGTTTGAACCTTGTTCTTAATGTTTTGGGTGTCGATTTTGGGATTGAAGTCAAAATAGGACTGATTTCTTCAAGAATTTTTCCCCCTTGTCACTGTTCATCCGACGATAATTTAAGGATTTTCGGGTTTTCATTGTTTTGAAGCTTAATTACTCATGATTTCTAGCAATTCTAAGGTTATGGAATAGGGTATTTGGGTGATTGGAGAAATTTGAGAATTTTGATTGTTGTTATTGTCTCCCCTGTTCCTGCGAATTTGTTGGGTCGAGAAGGGGAAAATTTTTGAAGTACTACATGTACAAATTGGAACCTGGAATGGATGCGTTAGGTGTGTGAATTAATGAAATTTGGAATGGTTGGATTCTTGTTCCTCATGCTGTTCTTGTTCTATTCTGGTCGAGCTTCCCTTTCTCTGGGAATTGCTTGATTTCTGTTCCTTCCCTTGGTGTATTAACATCTTAAACATAAGGAAAAGATGATGGAGTAGATGGAATTGATTGAGTGTGGATTGATTTTCGTTCTTCTTGCTGCTCTGTCTCTATTCGGCCAGGGACTGTAAAATGGCCATTGATGTTTTATTTTGGTTTGGGATGTGAGCTGAAGTTTGCCTATCTATGATTGCTTGATGTAGCTTGTTAATGGTTCAATTTCCCCTGTTTTTGATCTGTCTGGTCGAGAAAGGAAGAAAAGAGAAAGGATAAAATTTTAGAAACTATAATTCCTAATGTGCATTTCTATGAAGGTGTAACTGATTTGAGATTTGTGAATTCTTGTTCTCATTGCTTCTCTGTTCTGCTCAGTCAAGAGGTAGAAAAGTGTTATTGGTATTCTGTTTTGTTTGGGAGATGAATTAAGTTTGCTTACTTATGATTAATTAATTAAAAAGAGTAGAAAGTTGTTATGGATGTTTTATTGTAAGTTATAGGTTTTGAGATTCTAATCCTTGATTGGAGGCTGATTATTGTTTTCAGTGATAGACAAAGAGGAATGGTGATATTGGTTCAAAAGGAATTAAGTTTAAGGAATGAAGTAAGTTGGATTAGTTGTTCTTGGATTTATTGGACTTGACTCAAAATGTAATTTAGATTACATTTCTGGATTGTTGGTTGGAAATGTTATTTATCGGATTAAATTGGTACTGTGATTGAGGTTTCCAAGTCAATATTACTAGATGGTTATGATTGGTAAAGTTAAGAAATTGCAAGTTTAGTTTGGAAGTTGAATTCATTGCTTAAGGATTTTCAAAGATTAGGACAAAGCTTTAAGTTGAATTATAAACATATGTCATTGCATTTAGTAGGTAATTTGAGAGTCAATTGTTGCTAAATTAAATTTAAAGATTAGTAAATAATAGTAGGTGTAAGTTTATATTGTTTGATTGAATTATTAATTGATGATATTATTCTGAAAATGAAATGTGTGCTTTAATATGTTTGAAGTGTTGTATTTATACACCTAAATGGTAAATTGAATCCTTAAATATAAAGTAAGTGGTTGTAGGAATTACCAAGAAATTTGGAAATTAATTTGAACTTAAAGGATAATTGATTTGTAGGCAATGTAAGTTTAATTTAAAATAGTAGGGATATTCTTATGTTTGTGTTGTGTATATTAATTGTATTTGTGTAATGCTGGTTGATAATGATATGATTAACCATTTATCTAAAAATTAAGAATTAATAGTATTAGAAATAGAAATGGGTAGTACAATAGGGCCGTGAGAGGCGTTTAATTATTATGCCTAAGTTAGATATTAATATATTATTTTTATATTATGAATATTTATAGGATAAGATAGTGGGGTTGAATCCCCAGAGTACGAAGAAGTGAAGGAGTACTGTAACGTCCCAATTTTTATACCATATTTTCCATCACCAAAACAACAAAAACAAGCAGCTCAGGGGACAATCGAACAAAGAGACAAGTTCCAACCCACAAGCCCATCATAAACCTTACAACATCATAATAACACTGCCATTATCACACATTGAATAAATTAACTTTAAAAAGATGTTGATATTTAATTAAAAAGAATTTTTAATAAATTAAAAAAAAATTCCAATGTCTTAAACAAAAAAAAATCCAACATAAATCAATTTTAAAAAGGGAAATAATAAATCTGAAAATTTTGACGTAAGACACCACGAAAGTTTTTATGAACTAAAATAAAAGAAATCCAAGATAATTTAAACCAGTTATCAAAATTGACAAATTATACAACTAATGTGGCAATATAAATAATCAAGCGACATAATGCCAAATGGAGGTAAGGTATACTCGGATACCTAACCCTCCGGCTCCTTCCCTTCACATCCACCTCTATAAGAATCCTTACCTAAAAAAAATTGTAATTATAGGTGGGTCAGACAAAGTCTCAGTAACCAATATCACTTTACAGAATATACAAGCAAAGGACCATAAGCCAATGAAGCAGTGCTTATATACATATAAAGACAAAGATAATAGTTTTCCAAAACAAAACCACAAGTTCAAACACAATCGTTACCCCCAACCGATCTCCTCCGTATAACTCCCAGACATGGACTCAAACCTTTCGTGCTGTATAACCCGGCCAAAGGTTACACCACTCACTACAGGTCAACAGTCCCCTCTCTTGCCTCCCACCTGAGCCTAGGCTCAAGAGGTGTCTTACCCAAGCGCCTATTTCCAAACCCCGGCCAGAGGATAAGGAATAGAGACATGGGCCTGACAAATTGCCAACTACTACGATCACTAGTAGAGGCTGCCGTGCGGGTTTCCAAACAAAAATCTCCACAACCCTGCCCCAAGTCTCCATCACAGAAGTAACCATAACAGATATCATCCGTAACATGTATCATCACAACACTATATATATATCACATCATCACATAAATCTATGTACACATATATGACAAGTGAGTCTGAAGGATAATTTTTAAAATGGAATATATGCTAACATACTTCCCGCTTCATTGAAGATTTATACAATTAAAATAGAATTTTATAAATCAAACCTATATGATCAAAATATAGTTAAAAATTCTTATGTTCCAAAATAGGCATATAAAGTAAAGTAACATTGGTTACCTTAATTCCACGCTCTACTCCTTAAAAAAAGTTATTTCGTTTGAAAGATCTCGTCGTACAGAACAAAGTTTATACAGGATATTTTGTGATCGAAAGAAATTACTCCTGCGTCTGTGCATACACCATGTACACATATATATATATATAAATATAATGAAAGTGGCGTGAATGATATGGTGATTCACACCACCTTAAGATATATGTTTGTATATATATATGTACGTCATATATATATATAATATATCTTTTGATTGTTATTGTTTATTATTATTTTATAGTTATATTAATTTTATCTATTGGTTATTATATATAATTTTTCATATGCTATCCAAATTTAAAATCTAATGTAATGGTCTTATGAATTATTAAATATATTTTTATTATAATTAGATAATTAAAATTATCTTAAATGAGATGAGAGTCTACATATATTCATTAAACCTATTAAATCACATAATCTCTCTTCCTATAATCATGCATTCAGATTATTTTATTTATTTATTTATTTATTTTTGAAATCTAACCCTCTTGGATATATATTCTCTTTAAATATTTGCAAAAATTATTATTAAATCGTAACTACTAAATCAAAATTATCTCAATTTTATAATTTCTATTTTAAATCTTATATATAAATATTTAAATCTTAGAATTTGAATTTTAGGATGTTACAAGTACAGTGAAGAGTGATCACAAGAATCATGTAGTAGTTTATTTCAATAACAATTAAATTGCATGTATACCTTTATAATATCTGTTGCATTTAATTGGTAAGTTATTATTCCTCAGATGGAGTACTCCAAGGTTTAGGGGTTTGGCCACCTCTTTTCCCAACCAGTTAGTTATAGCTTTAAAGGTTATAACGAGAATGCCTGCAGGTAGAATCTTCACTAGATAACGAATATATCGTTATTAGTGGAGGGTAAGTACAGATCGTACACAGAATAATAGGAATAAGATTATCAATATTTGTACTGATTTATAAAATATATACATGTCAATATATATTCAAGAGAGCAAAAGTTAATGAGATAAACTGCGTTAAAATATTGCTTTTCAGAGAAGTTGGCAGGAGTTAAGCTTTTTGGGGAGTAAGGTAAAGTAGAAAAAAGAAGGAATGCCTGCTTTATAGTGTATTTTGATAGCTATTTTGGGACTAGATTGTATATATTGTAAAGCTAAAAAGTAAGCAAGCAGACAGGTATAAAGTATATAGATAAGTAAAAGTATGTGAAGGTATAAATATATAACTGAGAAGCAGTGAGATGATAGGTAAAGATAAGGGGATCGTCGATCGAGATTATCCTTCTAATTTATTTTTGAGCCGCGCTAGGCAATATTAAGTATTAGAATGATATTATGATGATCTTAATTATTCTAATTGCTTTATAACCACTTAACTTACAAATAGCTTATAGTATTTAATTACTCCGAAAAGCCCTTTCCAACTATAATAAAGTTGGAACAATATTTACAAAGGAAAAGTTTTAAAAAATTTCATATTTTAGGGCTTCCGGTATTAAAAAGTTGTTATAATTCAATTAAAATACTATAATATAGTAGTAAAAGTTTAGGTGTTACACTATACCTACTCCAAAAGTTATCCAAAACATCATACACCTTCTACTTGCAATGACCACCTAACTTTTAACATGTCTAACGACATTTACAAAAGCTATCCAAAAGAGCATGTATTTACAAAAAATCACAAAAGTGGTCAACATGACTCATCTTGCATCACATGAAACTGTGAACCTCATAATAATTTCATTGCTTCTTTTTCCCACAATTGAACTTATCATTGTCTTCAATTCTTCATAACTTGTGCTTTCCTTGAAGATTTTTGATCTCGTCATCCCCCAACTATGTCAAATAACATTCTCCATTAGTTACAAATAGTCCACATATGTAAAGAAAGCATAACAGATGTACTAGTCATTATCAATATCACCCTACAAAATTACTTTATATTACCAAGTAAATCACAAATATTAACAACTATTCATGCAGATGTTAACAACTCCTAATCTCACTTTGCACAATAAGCATTCAAATAATATATGTATCACCACATGTTGATTCATTCCCACTTATAATACAGAAATGGAGCATCATATGGCAAAACACACATCATCATATGTCTAACAACATATCGCCAAATTAACAACTAAACCATCAATATTGACAACTACCCATATTACTATTAACACCACCTTTTTTCTTCTCTGCACAGGTACTCTAATAAGATATTTATCAACCCATGTGCATTCATTGCCACTAAAATGTAGAAATAAAGGATAATATATCCCAAAATATGGCATCGTATTAACAAGTTAATAACACATATTAACAACTACATATGCCACTAATAACAACACATTTTTCTCTTTTTGTAGAACAAGTATATAATAGCATATTTATTAACCTAGATTGATTCATTCTAATTAAAATGAAGAAACAAAGCATTACATATATTAAACAGAGCATGATCTATCCAAGTAGATATAGTAAAGTTTCAGACTCCATCAATCCCTACCCAACTAAAATGATGCAAACATGAACTTATTAACAAACTCTTCATTTAACTATGTCAGCATTATTACTTCATACATTAAATGGATTATCTTGATTACCCATACCCCCTAAAACCCATCAAGGTTCACACCCAAATATCCCATCTTTGTCATTTTTTTTATGTAAATTGAGTATGAAATAAGAGTACCTTTGTGTCTCCAAACCCGATCAAGACAACACTTGAGTAGAATCAAACAATAGTCATGGTGATGTGATCGATTCAAAACTTGATGAGCTCCTCATTTCTTTCTCGTCCGTGTGTCAAACAAGCCAGCATCTGATTCAATTAGCTTTCAGCCTTTCACACCTTTTGTTTTGGGAATTGATGAGGGCAAAAAGGTCTTTGGACAGATGGAAAATTTTGCACCAAAGTCCCTTGGGAATTGATGATAATAAGGACATTTTTAGGGACCTTGGAGTAGAATAATTGCTTGCTAATGTGCAATTTTCCCTAGAAACTTTACATTTGTTAGATTCTCTTTGTTTTATGAAGAAAATTGCATGACGTGCTGTGATTGATTCTTTCTTGTTTTTTGGCAACGAATGCTTGATTCATTTTAATTTATCATATAAATCAAATATAAAGATCAATAGTATGATGACTATCGAAATTGTAGATTTTTTGAAAACAAATTTAAAACGAGACAGTGAATTTGAAATAATATTGATTTTCAAACCAGACCATAAACAGTAAGACAGTGGGTCTTCATGAAGTCACTGAAATCTTAAAAATAAAAAGGGTTCAATTCTTTATCACTATCTCTAAAACCTGAAAAAAGTATATAGGACCTATTTGTTGAGATAGATTTCGTTCTAAATATAAGAGCTATGTCTAATTGGTCTCAACTTTTTCTCAAATTATCGATTTATCTCTATAAATGCTCCTCAATAATAAACAAGTAAGAGATGGAAAGTGGTGATATATATATGTAAATGGTTAGAGTGCATTAGTAATATCATTAGTTTTAACTAACTTAACTTAACTAAGTCAGGGTGCATTAGTAATTTCACGTAATTTTAACTAACTTAATCATTATCCCTAATATAATCAAATTAGATAAGTATATCTTATATTTAGAACCGGAGAGAGTACATATTTAAAACTAAACTAATTATGTTTTTTTCTTGCCAACCTAAACTAATTATGTATTACCAGTAATTATGCCAGGAAAAAACTACTCAATCCAGTTTTTGTTATCGGGTGTGTTTGGATTGACTTCTGAAAAAATGACTTATATATAAGTCAGATTGAAAATAAGTCAGATTGTGTAATGAGATTTATGTTTGGATTAGCTGTGAAAAAGAATGACTTATAAATTACTTATTTTCTACAAGTCAGATTGTGATTGGATGTGAAAAATAAGTCAGAATTTGTGACCCCACTTCCATAAGTTTTTATTTTTTTCCATAAGCTCTTTTAAATAACTTCTACTTATTTTTCCATAAGTTCTTATTTTTTCCATAAGACCTTATTTTTATAAGCTCAACCAAACATCTCAAAAATTGCTTTGCCCATTTTAAGCTCTTTTGGGGGAAAATAAGAACTTATTTACTCAAAAAAAGTCTAACCAAACGCAGCCATGAATAAACAATTTGAAGCTGATACGTTTTCTTTTTGCCAAAACATGGAGTATATTTTTTGTCCCAAATTAATACTTTACTATATATTACACAGCCACATTAATTACAGGTAAACGACCAATAAGACTACTTCTCCCTTTTTCCTTCTTAAATTGCAATTGTACAAGTAGGGCCAGATGAGATAATATAATTTCATTTCATCTATCCCAAACTTGCAGAGAAGCTATCATTTAACTTATCATAATTAATTCCACAATATTTTTAATTTAACGAATAGATGGTTCAAATTTTAGAAATCTCCACATTATTAAATTTTGGTGTCATAAATACGTTATAAAACTGTGTGAACTTTTGATACAAATATATAATAAAACTTAAATGGTTGAACACAACTTGGACCATGTCAATTTTTTTATATAGAATGGACCATGTCAATAAAATATGCACAGAAATAACATTCTTAGAAAGTATCAACCCCCGACTTTAGAACACAAGCCAGTTAGGTCCTGAATTTTCCACTGGAATTTGGTTGATACGAAAAGGAACAGGATCTCCCATCTTACATCTTGAAAATTCCTCGCTGTCAAGAACGAGAAATTTCCATGCAACTTCCACCGTCAACTCTAACGCTCACCGTTTAATCCTCCCAAAACGTCGCCGTTACGTTTGCTACTTTGCCGAAAACTCCCATCTAATTAACACGCCGTTACTTAACGATCCTCCTTTTCTCAGAAGTTTCCCGCCACACTGAACAGAAACAACCTCTCTCTTTCTCTCTCCCTTCCCTCCAACCTTCCTTCCCAAACACATAAAACTATAAAACCATCATCCCATCCTTCTCCTTCTCACATCTCCATATAATCCCATCTTTTTTACTTAATTATTCTTCTTCCCAAACAAAATAAATCATGTCTTTACACAAGCTAGAGATCACGGTGTTATCAGCAGAAGACCTCAGAATCAACAGGAAACAAGTGAAGAAGAACGTATTCGTATGCCTTCAGACGCCTGACTCAGGGCGGCCGGAAGACACGTGGACGACGGGGATGGAGTCGGAAGGTGGTGGGGCCCACCCGAAATGGAATGAGAAGGTGGAGATGGAAGTGCCAGTGCATGCAGGGTTCATAACAGCAGAGGTGAAGGAGAAGAGTGGAATGGGGTGTGTGACAAGTATTGGGATGGCTAGAATACCATTTTCGGATTTCATGGGAGGTTATGTGCCACAAAATCAAGTTCATTTTTTGAGTTATAGGTTGTGGGATAAAAGATGTAGGAAAAATGGGGTTATAAATGTTTCAGTTAGGGTCAAAGTTTCAGAACATTATGGTACAGTGAAGGGTGTACCTGTCGGTAATGGTGATTATTCTTCTGGGGTTGTAAGTGGAATCCCAGTATGGTTGAATAATTACCCATCAAAGATTTGAACTTTCAAATGTCTTTGTTCTTGTTTTGAACCAAGAATGCATGGTGAAAAGAAAAAACAAATTAACAGACCATTCTTTACTTCTTCAACATGTATACAGATCAATAGAATATCATTTTGACTAGAGTTGATCCAAAGATCATATTGATTTGGTAAATTAATATGTATGCGCGCGTGATAATCAAACGTAAAATATTAGTAACTTTTATATAATAATCGACACACATACACTACAATTACTAAATTAGAACAGAACAAATACATTCCTTCTTTTATTCCAACATATCATGCATTTAGTCCGTCCAAAAATACTATTAATTACTAGCTATATACGATTATGATCCATCAAATGATTCGAAAAACTACTTATATTCAATTTGAATAATGTCATTTTTTTTATCATTTTTATTTTGTAGGTTTTATTTGTTTAAGGAATCTGAACTATTTTTTATTTAGTATGTCTGGTGCAGCTAAGGGAGGAGTTGAAACTTCTCCATCAAAATCTTTAATTTGGACATTAATCTGACGATTAATATAATATCCTTTCACTTTGACATCGATTGAGGGAATCCGAAGGAATCTTATATTATTTTGTTCTCAAATTTTCAAGAGATACTCGTATATTAATCTCCGCTAGCTTACACTAATTGAATATACTACTTGTATTTGTTAGAAGCTGTGGCCAATAATTTTTTTGAAAGTACGGTATTGGGCTCCTCCAAAAGACAAAATCATCTCTCCAGATAAAAAGCATTAAAACTACAAATGTTTTCGTTCCTTTAATTACGTACGGTTTAGTTACTATAGTTTTAGAAGATGATTTTTATCTTTCTTTGCCATTATATATGACTTATCATGTTTTTATAATTATTGATCAATATAGAGGTATCTCTCTTTTTGATAGGATTAGAGTATGCATATTTCTTTTTTTTTTAATAAGAAAATTTTATAATATATCTTTGAATAGTAAACATCAGACCAAAAAAGCAGTAAACATTAAACAACAAGCTCTCTTTTAAAGATGTTAATTATTTGCTTTGACACCTTAAACATCAAGCACCAGTGGTCTAGTGGTAGAATAGTACCCTGCCACGGTACAGACCCGGGTTCGATTCCCGGCTGGTGCATCTTGGGAGCTATGATGCGACCTTGCACATCTTGTGGTTGGTATTCAATCACACTTATCTGATCCAACGGATGATATCTTGTGCTTCTGAGCTCTCTTAAAAATCAACGTTTTACGCGTTTGACGTGGTCAATGTACTAACACAACAACCTCTTTTCTTTTCTTTTTTCTTTTTTAACTGAACTACTACAGTACTACTACACACGATCCAATCAATTTGTTACAGCAATGTACTCCCTCTGGTCCTTATTATAAGGCACCAACTAACAAAATTTTTGGTCCTTATTATAAGGCACCAACCGCCACATTAATTACATTTTTCCTACTTTACCCTTGTCATTAATGAATATTCATAGTTTAAAATGTTAAGTTGTATCATTTAATGAAGGGTGAAGTTGGAAAACATGGTCAATTAAGCCTAGATTTAAGGACCCAACTACCATTTCTTGGTTTGTGAGAATTGGTAGTTGGTGCCTTATAATAAGGACCAGAGGGAGTATAAGATTTGCCAATTTCCTTCCAAGTTCCAACGCTCTTGGGGCGTTGGGTTCTGTTTATAGCAAACCCTCCTTTTCTTTTTCGTCGTCTTCTCTTCTTTTCTTTCTTTATAACTATTACAACAACAATTTAGTGGTTTAAAATTTATTATATGTAAAATTCATCAACTCATATATAATTAATTATTTTTTATAATTTAAGATTTTAATCGCAAATTAATAAATTATCAAATCTAGACCATTCAAGTGTTGATTTAATAATTATAAAGAGAAAAAAAGGAGATAAGAGGAGGGGGAAAAAATGAGGGTTCCTATCCCCTGTTTCTACTTTCTATACACATGTTTCCATTTAGTTAATTTTCCTAATTATTCTCAAATCTGAATTCTTTGAACACTTTCTAAAATCGTACAAAATCTTCCTATCCAAAAAAAAAAAAAAAAGAGATATATATATAGCACCAATTTATTGTTTGGATTAACTTATTGTAAGTCTTTCTAAATTAATTGGTGATTTCATATTCTGACTATTGTATACCGCCATGGTAATTATTCAGAGGTAAAGAGTTCCTATAAAACAAATTAATTTGATAATAGAAGTGTCACATATCAGTAGATAACTCCAAAAAACAATATATACCAAAGAGGTGTATGTTTGTTTATTAACAAGCCACTGAATTTAGACAATGTATAAATCTTACCTTAACAATGAATTGCTGGTGATCATTAGTGTTCTAGCACTGGGACTCATTCTTGACTTGTTTATGAAGTAAACAATATCTTTTACTCCTTCTGTCCCTATATATAGGTTCTTTTTAACTAAATTGTGTTTTCTAAAAAAATAAATTGAAGTTAGTTAAAAACAATAAATGTGTAGGGAATAAACTATATTTTTCAAAAGTGTCTTTATTTACAAATAAGTGAGAGAGAGAGAGAGAGAGAGAGTAGTTATGAAAAATAGATGAAAGAGATATGTGAAAGAAATTAATGTATGGATAAAATAGGAAAAACGCATTTATTACTCAAACAAAGTCAAATGGAACCTTATAAAAAGGAACAAACCATTTATAAAAGAAAGAAATTGAGAGAAATAAGGAGTATTAAAATATATAAGAGAGATTATAGGAGAGAGGACAGTAAGAAGGAGGGGAAATGACAAAAGAAAGGAAGCCGCAAAAACAAGATTTTTTATTTAACTCAATAAACAATCATCAACAACTAATTAAAAATGGAGTCTAACTTTATTTATATAGCTTTATGAATAATAAATTATAATAACAATAATTCAAATTCAAAATCTAGATCCTAAACATACGATAACAATCAACCATAATTAAAACATAAATAACTGAATAAATAAATCTAACGGATAAATATCATTATTTAATATTCTTAATAAATAACCTTAAATATTCTAACTACTTATTCCTCTGTATCGCTCCATTAACAATCTGATAATCTTGGGAGGAAGTAATAAATAAAGAAAACAAAGTTTTTTCCCGCAAATTTTCTTTCTTTTTAATGTTTTTTCCCACTCTTTTTTCATACGCCAATTTTCTCTCTCTATTTTTTTTCAACTCCTTTTTTCTGAACTTTTGCTATTTTTTCTCCTTTTTTAAGAATAGGAAAAATAAAATCAACACAAAAGAAAATAGCAAACGATGCTTTAAATCTACAATTGGAGATTCTTGTGTATGAGGGAATTTAGAATAGCAAGAATCACGCAAGAGCAATAGTAAAGTAACAAAAATCCAATCTTATCGATCTTGAGGCTTTTGAAATTTTGAGAACTGATTTTTAAAGACTTGTGAGCAAGAAGGAGGAAGGAAGTAACAGAATAAATGAGGCAGAAAAATAAGAATTTTTATTCAACTCAATTAACAATCATCAACATGTACAACTGATTATAAATAAGAACCCTATATCTATTTATAAAGTTTTATGAATAATAAATTATAATAACAATAATTCAAATTCAAAACATGCAAGGTACAGTAAATTCCACTGAGTAAATCATTGAATCAAATAAGTTTGTTAATTACGTCACTAGATGAGTCTATGGGCAGGCACGTTGGCATTTTTGCCCTTTTCTTCCATTGACATGGACTGTGAAAACGATGTTTTGGTGAATGCAAGACCTCAAACTAACTTTCTAAGAGGTTCGATCGATTTCAGAAGTTCCTAACAAGTTCCCAATCAATTAACCCCCTCAGCTTTAATCTGTCCAACTTCTATATCCATCTGTCTTCTTCTGAGACAATAATAAGGTGCAACACTGCAATGCGAGTGTAACTAATTAATAACATCTTAGAAACAACACTTTCATTTAAAATTGGGTGACATAAGCTACCTGACATCATTAGAACTTGACATACTAACTCTTAATCTCATCTTTCTGCAGGTTGACCCTCAAAGTCTTCCTCCCTTTTTTCTTTGTCTGTATGTGTTGAAATTCATTATATTTAAAATAAACTTTAAAAATAATATAATCCCCGCGCTGTTGCTACACAATTTCTCACGACCACTGCAATATTTATGTTTGTTTTATGCTTGAAAACACTCAAACATACTCCTCTACGCGTGTTTGGTATGGTCAGCGCGTGTTAGATTAATTGCTCGTACAGCTTTCATTTCATTTTCCTATCTACTTCCTGCACACGCACGCAAAGTGTTCATATAATCTTTGAATTTGATCTCAAACATTAATTATTTCATATCATATATGTGCCTCTGGAGAGTAGGTTGTTACTTGTATTTTATGGTATACAACATGGTTAATTGACATAAGTCATGTGACGCATGCATGTACAACGTGGGGGCAGTACGATCAGCTTGACTCATGCATTCGCAGGTCAACATTGTTTATAGGTTGACCCCCAGAAAGCCCCTCCAATTTTCTGGTCTTTTATCAGAGATTTACACAAAAAAGCCAAAAATTTGCCACAAGAGAATTTACTATATTACTAACTAATAATTTCATAATTTAATCATATTAAGTATTAACTTCAGATGGTTAATTGGTCATTGTTTATAGATTGACCCCCAGAAATTAAAGCTCCTTTAAAGACCAGAGCTATATTTCCTTGTTAATTTACTGGCCAAAAAAAATATTTCCTTGTTAATTTAGCTTTGAACGAATTAAGCCATCGAGAAGGCAAGAACAATTATATCCTCATCTTTCTCTCAAAATATGCACGATAAGTTAATTGATATAAGATACGCAGTGCAACAAAATGGACTTGTTTCTAAATATAGTATCTCTTTATATTTTTTTTAAGTTTTTCCTAAATTATTTTGTTGACGCTTTACAATAACAAGCAAGAGAGGGATATGGGAATAAAGGCATATGGTTAGGGTTGTTTTAGTAACATTATGTGATTTTAACTAATATCCTTAATATAATTAAATTAAGTAATAATGTCATATATTTAGAAACAGAGGAATGTTTTGTTACTGCAAAGTTTCTTAGAATAGGCATGTATCTGTATAACAGACAATTATTCGCATGGAGAGTTGAGGTGTTCATGAACTTCATGGTATGGATGGGACAGAACAACCTTAGTTTCGTGTCTCTTCTCGTAAAAGGCATCTAGATAGTAAAATTGTCTCATGTCTCAACCCATTCTCGGCATTATCACGTCCCATCGGGATAGAGACGAGAACAGTATGGTAACGGGACTTTCCGTTTAGCTTTTTAAATGATATAAATTTATTTGATGAGTTTTCTTTTTAAATGATATATATGAGATATATTGCAATTTTAGATTATTTTAATATTTATATTAAATATATAATAAAAAAGATAATACCTTTTATGTAAATACTATATATAGATATAAAATATTAATTACATCTTTAATAAACAATATCAATTATATCTTCAAAAGATAAATATTCAGGATGGGAAGAAAAACCATGATGGGACGACTGGACAAGGTTCATTATTTTGTGTCTCATTCCGTCCCGCCAATAATTTTATCACGTCTCACTTTTGTTCTATCTCAAAATTTATCAGTTGACCGAGATCAAAACAGGATAGCTGGTACGAGATAAAAGTGAACACTCCTAATGGAGAGAGATCCATAAGTTTCACATATATAATAAATTCATTTATATATATTTTATAGTGAAGGAAAATATTAAAGGTGCAAGAAGGATTTCAACAAATAACACCAGCCTGTGAAAACTAGCCCAACCTTGAAAAAAAAAACCTAAATAGTACTTCATCCATTCCAAAATATAAGACATATTTTCTTAATTTTATTAGATTAAGGATGTTAATTAATTTAATTTAAATTACATGATATTACCAAAACACTCTAACTACCTAGCTACTTTTATTCTTACTTTCCATTTCTTGCTTGTTTATTACTGATGAGCGTTAAATTCAATAAAAATAATTTAGAAAAAAGTGATAAAAAATACAATCAATGAAATATTATATTTAAGAATAAGCTCATATCTCCAAATAGATCTTATATTTAAGAATGTAGTTTACTTTAAGATACTTATACAATACATTTAGACCATCATATAGTAGCTACTATTGATCTAATTATAGTGAATAGTATGTGCATTCCATAAAATCTGGAAATTAATCATATTAGACAGAATTTTTCGAAGTGTATGTACTGTATCAAAGATTAAATAACAAGTTTCCAAGTGCTGTGTAATCGTCCTATCAAAAGAAAAAAAAAAGTGATGTGTGATCAACTTCCATATCTTATGTGGCTAGGAAACTTATATGTGAGCAATATATTCCACGTTTGACGTGGTCAATTATTTGTTAGTCATTTTAATTATTTTGTTGGGACAGTTACGTGACGCAACGTATATTGTAAGAATAGCTTTAGTAGGTGGAACAAGCACAATCGATTTTTACATAATCTCGTGCAAATAACCCCTATGTTCACGTTGACTGATGACTCCAATTTTAATAGTTTTTACTCTTTAGACATATTTTATTATATTGGGCGAATCATCAATTTAAAACAATGAAAGATTTGTTACAATTTGAAAAGATATGGATTTGAGACACTAAACAAGGATATCCTTTTAAAATGGCATATTTCTAATTAAAATAGGAAAATTAAATCTATATTAAAAAATAAAAAATATTGAAAAGCCAAAAAGATTAGTTTCAGTTTTTATTATAATTTTTGATCAAAAAATGTTTTAATTGTAAATTTATAATTATTACTATTATCTTCTTATTATATTGATTTTGATTTTTTTTTATTTGCAGTCACTGCACACACACATGAATTAGATGGAATTGGAAAAAACGGATCCCTATATTAAATTATGATCATCGTGCAGTGAGGGGGGAGGCGGCGCTAGAAAAAAAATCTATAATCATCTTCAGCAGCTCTTCTTCTACCGCGAGAAAGACAACACCAAGCTTTTGATTTTTTTTTTAATATTCACGACGGCTGAAGGGAGGATGAGAGGAATTTTGGTTTGTTTTGATGAATTTATTTAAGGGTTTGTGTAGCTCAACTTTTGTCTTGGATTATTATAATTTAATATGGATTAGTGGAATATAATTTTAATCTTTATTTGCTTTATATTTGCAAATTTTATTGTATACTTAATTGTCTTGAAACAAGAGACATCTGATCGGAAATTCTAAATAAGTCTTATAAACATATGAAATTTAGACTAGACCTTCTATTGTATCATGTAGGTTTGAGTTATTGGACTCAATTTGCTTGTAGGATAGACATACACCTACCAGCCCTTCATAATCACATTAAGATTAAGCTTGCACTTAATTTAATTTAGAATGTCTTTTAGTGATCGACAGACACTCTTAGTTAATTAAGAGTCCTATATTAGTAAATACTATAATGTTAATTGCAGTTAAAGGGAGAAATTAGACACTAGATAATCCAAGTCATCACGTCTGTTCGTTAACCATAGTTTATATTTTTTTTTTAGTTTCGATTTAATTTTCATATGATAACTGCTTCTGTTGTGCCCTGCTCAAATTAAACAAAAGTGTAAACTTAATGCTCAATCTAGTTATTGATATTAAATCCTCATGGGAACGATATTTTAATCACTTTTTATTACTTGATATTGCCCGTGCACATGCGTAGTTCTAGGCCACAAAATTTGTACCTATCATTGACCTAGAAATTCTTTTTCTGATGTTTGTAAGTTAAAAAAAATGGACAATTGCACATAAATCCCAAGTAAGAGAATTAATTTTAGAAAGGTCCCAAAGAGTTGTTAATGATAACTATTAACAACTGCAATGGCCTTGGTTAACAAATGAAGAAGTTGTTAATGAACCTGTCTGAATTTAATTCTCTTGCTTGGGACCTATATACAATTCTCCCTTTAAAAAATGGGAAAATTTCAATGCACCCCATAATAAGGAATTAATCTCAGATTCCCCCCACAACAATATGAAATTACACTGCATCCCCAAGCGGCCAAAGTAATATTAAATGTTTCAATTAAAAAGATCAAACTGTCTTTATTGAAAGAAGCACATATATCTTGAAAATTTCCCATATATGTCCTGAAAATTCTCCATATATGTCTTGAAAATATAGTTGTAAAATTTTAGATGCTTTAGTGTTGATTCCATGACTTTTGAGACTTAGAAATACCCACATTGATGTTGAAAATAAGCACAAATCTCTTAAAATTTTCTCATATGTATGTGTCTTAGAAATTCCCCATAAATGTCTTAAAAATTCTCTATATGTGTCTTGAAAATTTTCTTGTGAAAGTTTGGATGCTTTAGTGTTGGATTTCATGATTTTTTAGATTTGGATTACTCACATTAATGTTGAAATAAGCACAAACGTCTTAGAAATTCTCCAGATGTGTCTTGAAAACCCAGTACAAAATTCAAAAAGGGCATTTTGGTCTTTTAACCGAAACATTTAATATCACTTTACCCCCTTGGGGTTGCAGTGAAATTTCATATTGTTTTGGATGAAATCTGAGGTTAATTCCCTATTATGGGGTTGCAGTGAGATTGTCCCTGAAAAAATTGCAACAATATTAGATACATAGTTTCTGAGAAGATGTTTATAAGCGTGAAATTTACAAATTACAGTTTACTGCGTAAAGATCAATTCGAAGTTTCGTTTTGATTAATTTATACTGCTATTTTAATGTTTTGATCAATATTATGTTTTACAACATAAAACTATTCTGATATATTTATCGCATAAAATCTAAGATCAATTCTTTGCTGCTAACAATTTCTGAGAAAAAATGCATGTATACCATCTGCAAAATCTGATATATATATATATATATATATTCATTCGGAAAAAAAATCTGATATATATATATATATTGTATTAAGAACAAATTCTATTAAAAAGTAAAAAGTCTTACAAAAAGATATTCATCAAATAAAAGAAGTAAATACGTTAAAAACTGAAAGGAATGAGTGCATAAAGGAAGAGAGTTCTCGTCCCGGCATGAAGTAGATGTTGAAATTGGTGAAAGTCTGAAGCATTCTAAGAACATCAGCATCCACAATATCACCATGGAATGAGGATGAAATATGAAAAGCAGAGCTAGGAGCAGACGATAAGATAGCAAACGATTGAGATGAAGTGAAAAACCCACATGTACCAATCCATTGAAGGCCATCTCTTAAGCATCTCATTTGGAATGAGGAGGTCTGAAACTAAATATTTTTCCAATGAAAGGTTTGAAGCAACACCTGATCGTGATAAATCTGCATAAAACATGATAGACCTGAGCGATCTCTATACTTGTAAGTTAGTATGCACCAAGAATGATTTTGCAGCACAAGTGTTGGAGTAGCGGATGGAAGTGAATCTCTAAACACTTCAGTGATAGTATTAGAGACTTCATCTGATTTAAATGCCAAAGAGTTGAAGGAGAGTGCCTGAGAAATTTGGCATGATAAGCTTGATGGACATGCAAGTGAACCTTTATGAATAATGTCATTTCTCAGCCACCAAATGTGATTGAGAAGGATTATGATCCTTTTAAGTTCATCCAATAATCCATCCTTGTGAAGGTGCAAAAAAGACGAATGGAGCCATTCTCTAAAGGAATTGAAGTCATTCCATTCAGGTATGATAAATAGGGAACTCCACCAAATTGCCTGAGCGAAAGGGCATAAAAAGAACAAATGCTCTATTGACTCATTTTGATAACAACCAAATGGACATGAATAGCTAACTTGCATGTGGTGACGAAGTAATTCATCTCCAGATGGAATAGCCCTGTGAATTAGTTTCCATATAAACAAAAGATTTTTCATGAGCAGACTAATGGACCACAATATTTTCTAGAAGGGTTCTTGCAGAGAATTATGAAATGATGAAGATAATCGAGAAAAACCTGCTTTAGCAGAATAAATGTTATTTGAAGAACCTGTCCAAATCAGAAAATCCTTAACACCTGTAAATGAGATTGGAAGTGATATATATTATTTGTATATGTCTCTTCTAGGAATATATCACCCTTTTTCCTCTGTGACTTATCGGGTTAATATCACTTGCCTGCCTTTAAAATATGATAATCCATCCTTCGTCATTTAAAATAAAAACCCTTATTTTACAAGAGGACATCATATATAATAATTACTCCCCCCAATCCTAAATATAAAGCATATTTGGGGAGATAGGTTTGGTCATAAATATAAGACATCTTTCTTATTGCTCCCAACTTTTTCCCAAATTATATCTATTAATGTTCCTCAATAATAAACAAACAATAGAGGGAGGGTGGGGATAAAGATATATGGTTAGAGTAGTGCAATAGTAATGTCATGTGATTATAACTAACTCAACTGACATCCTTAATATAATCGAATTAGTTAAACAAATCTTATATTTAATATCAAAGAGAGTATGTCTTAATTTTATTTCATATAAGATATAATTTTAAGCTAAAATTAGTGGAATAGTTTAGATAATTTAAATAAGTTTAAACTCAGTTTATAAATGTTAACTCATTACAATTCAATCTATATATAATTTTTACCATTTAATTAAAACTTTAGTGCACAATTTTGATGAAATACTCTTTTTAGTCCTTAATATAGGATCTATTTAGATTTAAGAGAGCTGACTTAGGTCTAATAAATATATGATTTATTCCTATTTTTTTTCAATGTTTTCTAACATTGCCTTATTAATGCTCCATCGACAATAATAAGATGATCAGGGAAAATGATTAAGATGTTCATGAAAAAAAATGGCATTGACTAGTTTAGCTTATAACTTTGATCCAATCAAAATAGGTAAACATAAAAATAGGTAACATAACATATATTTTTTATTAAGATGTTTTAGAAAAAAAATATGACATCAACTATAGTTTAGCTTATATATAACCTTAATCCAATCAAAATAGGTAAACATATCATATATTTACGACCGGATGTGGTATATATTTTTTCAGTTTCAAAAATGTAGGAATCGACATTTTAAATGGGGGTTTTTTTTTTGCTTCGTATATTTTAAATATTTAAAACTGTATGGATTGAGACGCATCTTATGAATACTCCAACTAAATTGCAACCGAATAAAAAATAGAGGGTTCAAATTGCACTTAGTTAAAATTCAAGAAATATAATTAAGCCTATGAGAACAAACAAATTCAATTTGCTTTTCTTTCTCAAACACAGAAATATATGTATGAGTTCCTCAATTACTATTAATGAATCTAACAAAGAATAGTTCAGGCAGTGAGGAGTTAATTTATAACCCATAAGGTTATGAGAACAAATTTCGTTACTAACGTGAGGACCTTATCAATAAATAATATATAACTATTTTTGTAAGAGTTATTTAAACTTGAAGGCATGTCCTAAGTTAAATGAGCCGGAAATAAACTCACCGAGACATAAAAAATAGATGTAGGTCATGAAACGACGATATGTCGGTTTTATGTTAAAAACTTAAGAATCGGAATCACCTAGCTTTGTACTCCCTCCGGTTCTAATTATAAGATCACTTTGATTTTTTTGGAAAAATTAAATGATGTAAAATTAATCATTTTAAATTGTCTATAATTATCTTTTTTTCCTCAAAACTAATTTATTCTACTTATAAACTAACCTATAATTTAATTACATATGACATATGTTATAATTTAATGATATAATTTGCTTCCTAAACTTCCACAAAAAAAAGTCAAAGTGATATTACATTTAAGACCGAATGGAGTATCACTAAATATGTTATTTAATACTATAAGATGAAATCGACTTTTTTGGAGAGATTAAGGGACTAAATAAGTTACTTAATTATAATATATATGTGGTATATTGTTAAATTATGTATTAGATTATAAGTCAAATAAATTATTTTGGATACAAAATTCAAATAAATCAATTTATGAGTAGTTAATTATTAAACTTTGTTACAATTTTTTGAAAAAAAAATCAATTAATTATATTAAGGGACGATGAAATATTAAACTATTGGTCAAAATTTTGCTTGAATAAAGGATAAACCGCAAATTGCATTGTTGGCCCAAAATGGAAAAGCACCAGCAACTTCAAATCACAAGTCCTACGAATTAACAAATGGCATCCTTTATCATGTGATTTTTTTTTTTTTTTGCCTGAATATCATGTGATTTAATGATTTATTCGTTAGAAAAGGTAATCCACTAAAATAATTCAAATTGTCTGTTATGAAGATGCATTCCTACACGGAGTTTGAGATTAATTTTTTTAATGTTATAGGGTATTTATAATTATTGTTGTCAATGAATCTCCGATTTTACCCTTTTTACGATTCTATAAAACCAAAACGTGTCACGAGTCATTTAAATTTGTGCTAGTCGTAAACTCGGTTAAACTCATGATTTTACACACAACTGAGTTTACCGCTTTTACGTTTCTAACTTACGAGATAATATTGTCAACTTGCTTTAAATCTCAAGTTAATTATTTTTATTTGAATATATTCCATGAATTTATATATAAGTTTTACCGAAATGTTTTATTGAGTTTGATAAAATATGAATGTTGATGTAGTTAATAGGGAAAATTCCAAAAAAAAAAGACCCTTAAAATAGCTAAAGAACAGTTTGCTTCACTGAAATTTGGAAAGGTCAATTCGGTACAAATGACTGAACTGTCCAACCCAAATTTAAGCAAAATGTCCAAAATACCCTTTCTTTACCAACTTCTTTTGTTCGTTCTCAGAATTCTATAAGGGATTACCAACATGTTTCTATCCAATTACCAACATCATTACCAACTTTTTTGTTCGTTCTCAAAATTGTATAAGGGATTACCAAATGCAGATAAGGGATTGCCAACTCTAGATAAGGGATTACCAACATGTTTTTATCTAATTACCAACATCATTACCAACTTCTTATTGGTAATCCCTTATCCTGAATTGGTAATCCCTTATCCGGATTTAGTAATCACTTATACAATTATGAGAATGAATTAAGAAGATGAATGGAGTTTAGAAAAAAAGTTTTAAAGTAAGGGCATTTTGGACATTTTACTTAAATTTGGGTTGGACAGTTCAGTCATTTGTACTGAATTGTCCTTTCCAAATTTCAGTGTACCAAACTATCTTTATCAATTTTGAGGGTCTTGTTTTGAAATTTTCCCATAATATCGATTATTCATATTTAAAATATATTTAAGTCAAATTATTGTTATTTTTTATATTTTTATTTAATTATATACTTTAAATATATATTTATTAATAAAAATAAACTCTAATGGTTTACGATTCGAGTTCACTAATCCGATTTTACATTTTTATTATAGGTTTACTTAAATTCACGAGTTTAACAACTTTACTTATAATGTCTCTTCTATATTATCTAGAAAAATTGATGAGACACTTTCTTTCCTTCTTTATCATCATCGTGGAATATACTTTCATTATCGCAATAATGAACTTGGGCTGTGAACTCAAGCTTATCTATTTTTAAAGTCATTCAAGCTTGTAACATCATTTCATCTTGAAAAAAAAACTGAATTTAATCTTAAAATAATCATTATCGATACCATAATCATTATCAATATTTACGGGCCTTAAATAGTGTGACTTGATTTTGTTTTAAAATCTGTGTGATATAATAAAAAAATGTGTATAATCATTTCCAGCGAAGATACACGTAATGGCGGTGTATGTTGAAGACAATGTAACCAAAAGTAAACAAGAAAAGTACAGCTAAATCAAATGAACATGCTCATATGACGGCTTTGTCTGACTTTAATCACGTGCCCAACTCAACAAAGTCTTTGTCATTAAAAATAGCTAGCCTTGTCCTACAAATGTTCAATTCATGTGCATGAACAATGTGAGTTTTATAAACTTTCTTTATTTTTCCGTCGGCAGTATCATCATCCCACAAATTCCCACTTCAAGATCAAACGTACACTACAAAAAAACAGGTAATTTCTGACAGAATTTATTCCATTGGTAATTAACGACGGATTTCAGGCGGTAAATTTACCGACAGAATTCCAGTAATAATTACCGACGGAAATTCGTAGGTAACTTTTTTAAAAAAAATTAAAAAAAAATAATTTTTAAAAATTACTGACGGAATTCCGTCGGTAATTTATTTATTATTTTTTCAATAAATTATCTACAGAATTCTGTCGGTAATTTATTTAATATTTTTTCAATAATTATCGACGGAATTCCGTCGGTAATTTATAAAAAAAATAATAAAAAATTACCGATGGAATTCCGTCGGTAATTTATTTAATATTTTTTTAATAATTATCGACGGAATTCCGTCGGTAATTTTTTAAAAAATATTTAAAAATTAATTATTTATTAAACAATTACCGATGGAATTCCATCGGTAATTTATTTATTATTTTTTAACAAATTACCGATGGAATTCCGTCGGTAATTAATAAAAAAATATTAAAAAATTAATTATTTATTACAATTTAATTTTGAATTTTTATTAATTAATATGTTATTTATTACAAATTTAATTTAAGATTATTTTTTTAATTTATTAACTATTTTATATATAAAATAGTTGATAAATATATTTTATAAATATTAATACATACATATATATATTTATTACAATTTAATTTTGAATTTTTTATTAAGTAATATGTTATTTATTACAAATTTAATTTAAATTTTTTAACAATATATAATAAAATAATAATTATTAATATGTAAATTATATATTAATAATTAAGTATAGTTCATAATGAATTAATTTAAATATAATGTAAAGTATATATAAATATAATTGTTTACAAATAATATCACAAGGTCTTCATAGCTCAATTGGTTAAAGCATCAGCACACGTACATGAGGTCACGGGTTCGAACTGCAGCAACGCCACATTTTAAGACAATTTGTGAGAGTGACACGTGGCGTCCTGCGGAAGTGACACGTGGTAGATTGTGAGAGGGGATACATGGCATATATTAAAAAAAAATTACCGATAGAATTCAGCCGGTAATTTCCGTCGTTACCGACGGAACCTAATTTTCGTCGCTAAATTAATTAGCAACGGAGAAATTACCGACGGAAAAATTTCCGTCGGTAATTCCATCGGTAATTTTTTTCTGACGGAATTCCGTCGGAAAATTGAAATTACCAATGGAATTCCGTCGATAATTTCATGTTTTTTGTAGTGGTAATCCCAATAAAATTTAAAATTTTGGATTGTTCTAAGAGTTGTAGTTAACAACATTAATAATTAACAATTAAATAACATATGAACTTTAATTTGAGCTCTATAAATCGGATATTTGAAATTAAAAGATTTTGCTCTGAGTACGTAACTTAAATGGTACTAGAAGATACTCCCTCCGGTCCTGTTTATAAGAGCCCGAAATTTGAATGATTTTGGTCCAAAATATAAGAGCCCACCTTGGAATCTGTCATCATTTAATGCCATTTTCCTTATTTTACCCCTACTTATTAATACTCTCTTTCATAGCATTAATTAATATTCCTACTTACATTTCTCTCTCCAGTCTCACTATAAATAAGGATAATATTGAAAAAATAATTATTTTTCAGACACATTTATAGCTCACAACTAACATTTACATGTTTTCTTAAGAAACGTTTTTGGACAGCTGAACTCTTATAAATAGGACCGGAGGACCGGAGGGAGTATGAAAAGAAATAAGACAAGAGTAAAGTAGTAGAGATGTATTTCATGTTAGAAATTAATGAATTGGTCGATCGGGGAGAAAGTCCAAAAGGGAAAAGCAACAGGTTGGCAAGTTGCACGATTCAAACGGCGCAAACGTTAATTTCAAAACATTGGGAGCACGATGATAGAACAAGTTTGGGTGCTAACCATTTATGTTTTCAGTGTTGACTACACTACACTCTTTTTTAAGATGTTTTATTGGTGGACTAACAATTCACAAGGTTAATATCAAATCCTCCCCACCCATGACCCAACTCCCAACTCTTTACGTTTTAGATGGAAACAAGTTTCAGCGCTAAATGGATTGATTAACATACTACCATCATAATCTGAATCTAATTACAATAAACGCACTTTATATTAATTTAAAGTTTTAGATTTGAACCGTTGCAACAATGACTATTAATCGTAGCTATGCCAATGAGCATCAGAATTGGCTCCGAACTTTTTCAACTTTTCCCACTACTGTATCCATCTTTAACAAAGCCTTTTTTTTTAATTTGATACAAATATACTTATAGGTCATCAATCAACATACAATTAGAAGTGGAATAGGTCAGGCCAGTCTATGTTTTTGTTAAATAGGCTTGAACCTGAAATGAGGGAATAAATATTGAGTATGAATACATGTTTTCTTTTTTTTCAAACTCAGGCATGAGCCTTCGAAAGGCTTATCAAGGCTAAAAGCCTTTTTGAATGCCTGCTTATAAGGTTGGCTTTAAAAAGTCTTCACGTTTTAGGCTGAAAAAGCCATAAGTTCACTTAAGTTTAGGCTTTTAATAGGCCTTAAAGCTACATA
Source organism: Mimosa bimucronata (assembly GCA_037074515.1). NCBI lineage: Eukaryota > Viridiplantae > Streptophyta > Magnoliopsida > Fabales > Fabaceae > Mimosa > Mimosa bimucronata. Next base: position 40,359,916 of record CM073446.1, read on the forward strand.
TTTACAAATTGTAGGCTTTAAATATATTTTGAGATTATAAAAAGCCAACATATGATGAAAATAAAATTTAATTTAATAGCATATTATTATAAAAGATGCTTCATATTGTTATAAATAATTATATTAAAAAGGATATAAAATTCAAATGTCCAAAAAATTATCTCACTGAAACATTTAATATAGTATATGTACAATACATAATAAGATTATTTATATACTATTTGTTCATACTAAACAGGCCAGGTCTGAAGGCTTACAGCCCAAACTTTCAGGAAATAAGCCTGACCTATTTACACAATAATGCTAGTAAATATGTATTAGCCTGACTTATTTGTTAGATAGGCCAGGCCAGGCTGTAGACCGCCTGTTAAGGATCTGGCTTGTTCCCACCCATACATACAATAGAATTTATACTCATGATTTGGTTAATCATAAACTGATTTTTGATTAATTAAAGCAATTTTTGTTGACAAAGTACCACTATGTTCCTTATTATAAGTCAACTCTAACTACTTCTCACATACCAAGCAATGGAATATATAGCATTAAATACGTCATATTTTAAAGAAATTTTCAACTTTGTTTTTATTCAAGAATATGTGATTCATGGCAAAAAAAAAAAAGAATATGTGTTAAATTAATATTTTATTATTATAAACATTATCTCTCATCTTCCCTATTTTCAACATAGGGGTATAATAGTCACAATAGAATTAATTGATTTCAAATTGGAGGAATAAGAAATATGTGGTAGTTGGACTTATAATAAGAAATATAGAGTGGTAACCAAGAAATGTATACTTGTATTATCATTAACAATGTTTATTAAGTCCTCAAGTGGATTTGGAAAAGCACAAAAAACTTGATGTCCAGACAAAGACAAGCATTATTATTTTTTATAACCCAAGAGAAAGGGTGGGATGAAAGAAAAAGAGGAATAGTTGTTGTTAATTGACCAAGAGAAAATGAAAAATTGAAATTCCAAGCACGAGGCTCATGACAAGAGAAAGTGAAAAATTGAAATTCCAAGCACGAGGCTCATGACAAAAGACAGCGCAGTCTATGAAATTAAATAGTATCACCTTCCACGCACAATCCAAAACGCGCCAATATAATCCGCGGCCGTATCCGGCGGCTCATAACTTTTTCCCGCTTTTGCCTCAAAGCTCACACGGCAATTTACACTTTCACAGATATACGTATCACATCATTTCTGCCTTATTTAATTTACACATATTTAAAATAGATATTTAAGTTGTTGAAAATTTCTATAATAGATCAATATTTTCAATTCTATACCATTTTAGAATCAATATTACGTTTTATTTTTATATTTATCAAACTTCTCTAACACATTAATAATAAGAGAGTAAAATTGTACCACTCACCTACCTAATGGGCTTGTAAAATTAGTTGAATTGTTGCCTTCCTTCTGGTTGGTTCAAGGTGCTACAGAAACTTTATACCCAAACATTGGCTCACAACGGCTACCCACCAAGCAAAAAAAAAGGTGTGGGACCCACATACCCAAGTAAGCTGTATATATAACCTCCCCCACTCCTATTTATCTTCATCTTCCTAAGCCGATCTCCCACTACAATTTTCTCTCCTCCTCACCAACAAAATCTAAATTTGTGCAAACCCAACTACTAGGATCATAACATTTTAACTGTGAGTTAATTAATTTGCAGCAGCCCATTACTTTGAATTCAATTTTAAAATGACAGTATCATCATCAGCAGCAGGACGATCTAGAACTCTGGAGGTGAAAGTGATATCGGCGGAGGGCCTCACCTTCGACCGAAAGCCGGTGACAAAGAACGTGTTCGTGGAAGTGCGAGCGGAGACACTGAACTGCGCCACCACATCGTACGGCGCTGGGGACGGAGGGAGGGGAAGCCCGTCGTGGAACGAGACTTTGACGGTGGAAGTGCCGGCGCACGCCAGGTGCATCACGTTTGATGTGAAACGCAAGACGAAGAGCATCGGGATCGCAAGGATTGGGCTGTCGGAATTCCTGGGGGGGATGGTGCCGGAATCTTGCTTGCAGTTCTTGAGCTATCGATTGAGGGATTGGGAAGGCAGAAGAAATGGGATCCTTAATTTCTCTGTCAGAGTCAAATCTGCCAAGTATGACCCTCCGGCGCCGGCGATGAGAGAGAGAAGGTCTTGTGCGATTGAAATGAGAGGTGATGAACAGATTACGCCGCGTGGGGTTGTTACTGGGATTCCCGTTTGGTGGGCCCACAACCACGCAGCCAATCCTTGAAACACTTGTAATTTACTAATCACCTGATGGCCCAATATTAGAATTTAGAAATTTGATATTTAGACACAAATGCGGAAAAAAACAAAAACAAAAGGAAGTTACAGAAGTGGCTGTTTCTTTTTTTTAGGAGTTTTTTATATTGGGAGGATGGGTTCTCCCATTTCTGTATATCCAACAAGCAAAGGCTTTTCTTAGTGTGGCAAACGTTGTTGATTGTTTATCCAACTTGGTTAATTGATGTTCTCACGATTCAAAAATATGAGCCTTTACATTATTATTGTAATTTTTTATTCCTTGATCATAATCATATATGTGCAGATGTAGATTGCATTTTTATGTCAGCGTTTACCTCACCCATTTATCCATTCCTGATTCTTTCCTCCGATTCCCGTCACATCAGCAAACCCAAAATTGAAAATTCTTCCCCTGTCATAATCAAAAGCATATCCTATGATTTAGATGAGTTTAATCGGGACAAATATTCGAATCCTTGATGAACATGGCATTTTAAATGAGATTTTCCCATGATGATACTTTATTTTAAAGTAAGCTGTCTTTGTGGCAGTCAAATCTTTTTATGAAAAATAGAAAAAACAGCACCAGTGGTCTAGACTCTAGTGCCTAGTGGTAGAAAAATACTCCCCGGTACAGACACGAATTCCTCCTGGCTGGTGCAATATTGGGTGGGAGCTGTGATGCGACCTCATACATTCTGTGGTTGATATTCAATCACCTTCATATGATCCAACGGATGATACCTCGTACATATGAGCTCTCTTTTTGTTTTCTAGCTCAATGGATTGGTTTACTTTGAAACTTAGAGGGTTAATAATATTTTTTACCCTTAAACTTTTATCTGATTTTGCTTTTGGTCATTGAACTTTGAGATATGTGGTTTTGTTCTACAACTTTCAATCAATTTTGATCTTATTCCCTTAACTTTGTATCATATATAACGATTACTCCATGATTTTGCAAGTTTTTTTTAAAACTTTTTCTATCTTTTTAAATTTGTGAACTCTATCTATTTTCTAGGGTTAAAGGTCATATTTACCCCGGAAGTATGCACGTTGGATCATATTTGCTCCGTAAGTTTTTTTGGGTCCAATTTTGCCCCGGAAGTGTGTAAAGTGGCTTATATTCGCCCTTTACCGTTAAAATATTAACGGTCAAAGCCAACTATTTAACGGTTAACGTGAGTTTTTTAACGGTAGAAGGCAAATATGACCCACTTTGCACATTTATGGGGCAAAATTAAACAAAAAAAAACTTCCGTGAAAATGTGATCCATCATGCATACTTCCGGGATAAATATGATCTTTAACCCTATTTTTTAAAGTCATTCAAGTTAGTGGCATCATTCAATCTTGTGACAAAAAACTTTATTTAATCTTAAAATAATCATTGTCAATACCATAATCATTATCAACATTTATGAGCCTTAAATAGTGTGACTTGCTTTTGTTTTAAAATTTGTATAATAATATTACCAAACGTTTTTTTGAGCCATTGTATACAGCTGAGATAACTACCTAAATTTAACGAAGTTTTCCTGACCTACATTCTTACAAACCGGATTAGCTGATTATTAGAAGCGTCAGATGCCATGGATAAATAAAAAAAATATTTGTATAACAATAAAAAATGTGTATAATCATATAAGGGTTAAAGGGCATTTTGGACCCGGAAGTTTGTCTACTTGGGCACTGGGCACCAGGAAGTTTTTGTAGGGCCAAATGTGCCCCGGAAGTTTGAAAAAAGGGGCAATTTGGACCCTCCGTTAACTAGCCCTAACGGTCAACGATGTTGACCAAAATATGCTGACGTGGCAGCGACATGTGGCATCCACATCATCTATTTTATGTTAAAGGGCATTTTGGACCCGGAAGTTTGTCTACTTGGGCACTGGGCACCAGGAAGTTTTTGTAGGGCCAAATATGTCCCGGAAGTTTTAAAAAAGGGGCAATTTGGACCCTCTGTTAACTAGTCCTAACGGTCAACGTTGTTGACCAAAATATGCTGATGTGGCATCCACATGTGGCGTCCACACTATCTTACTCATTTCTTCAACATGTATATTTATCTTGAACATCTTGATCAATTGTTACTGTCATTTAGGTCATATGGATTTTGCTTTCTCTGCATTGGGGAAAATTTTCAAGATGGGTTATCATCCAAATCGGGTAATTGTGAACACAGTAATAAAAGTATTTTGTTTTAATCAAGTGGTTGGCAAGGCTCTAGATTTCTATGATAATATAATGGCTAAAGGCTCTTGTTTTCATACTTTCAATTCCTTCTTCTTCCTACTCTACCACTAACTGAAGGTTCGATCTCGGAGTTTCCATTTGGAGGTTCGATCCCTTGCTCTCCGTCATCGCCGGTGAGCTTTCCACCTTTACCTCGGCTTTACCAGCTTCCGCCAAGCATCTTTTGAACCCACATTCGACCGCCCACCTGACCTCTTGGATGAGCCAGTACGTTGACTTCCCTGACTTCCCCTGCTTTAGATCAGCCGAACTTTAGCAGATCTTCAAGCTTGGTATCAACAGAGGAGTAAAGTGGCTTGGATATGATTAATCTGAGATGGAGTTAGGTGGTTGAGGCCGAGAACGGAACTTGGTTGCCCAAAGCCGATTGTGTTTAGGCTTGGTTGCCTTGAGCTTGGTCATCGATGTGGAGCAAAAGCTGCAAGAAAACTGGGCTATGAAGGGAATGATGGAGAAGATAGGAAGGAACTGGGAGAAGAGGCAGGTGAGTGACAGAGGGAAATGGAGAGCAGAGAGAGAGTGTATGAAAGCTTTTTTTTATTTATTTATAAAATAGATGATGTGGACGCCACATGTGGATGTCACGTCAGCATATTTTGGTCAACAATGTTGACCGTTAGGGCTAGTTAACGGAGGGTCCAAATTGCCCCTTTTTTAAAACTTCCGGGACATATTTGGCCCTACAAAAACTTCCTGGTGCCCAGTGCCCAAGTAGACAAACTTCCGGGTCCAAAATGCCCTTTAACATAAAATAGATGATGTGGATGCCACATGTCGCTGCCACGTCAGCATATTTTGGTCAACATCGTTGACCGTTAGGGCTAGTTAACGGAGGGTCCAAATTGCCCCTTTTTTCAAACTTCCGGGGCACATTTGGCCCTACAAAAACTTCCTGGTGCCCAGTGCCCAAGTAGACAAACTTCCGGGTCCAAAATGCCCTTTAACCCAATCATATAATTTCCAGCGTGGATACACGTAATGGCGGTATATATTGAAGACTATGTAATCAAAAGTAAACAACAAAAGTACAGCTAAATCAAATGAACATCTCATATTACGGCTTTGTCTGACTTTAATCACGTGTCCAACTCAACAGAGTCCTTGTCAGTTGAATAATAGCACCGTCCTACAAATGTCCAATTCATGTGCATGAACAATGTGAGTTTTATAAACTTTCTTTCTGTGTTTGGATTGGTTTTTTTTTATAAGGGCCTTTTTAGAAGGATTTTTTTAGAAGGATATTTGGAAAAAAATCAGATTGTAAGAAGTGATTTATGTTTGGATTAGTAATGTTAGAAGCGACTTTTTTTCAATCTGACTTTTAAAACATGTTTGGATGATTATTTTGAAAAGTAAGTTTAGATGAAAAATTACTATAAAGGCATTATTGTTATTAAATAATACATATATAATATGCATATATTCTTATAGTTTAGAAAGAAAAAGTGAAATTTGGGTTTTTGAAGGATTTTAAAGGCTTAGTTTCTCCCTTATTTTTAAAAAAAATAATTGTTAAAAAATTATATTTTTAGCTCAAAGGAAGATATTATGGGAGAAAATAATTAGAGATTATTATGATAAATTTTTGGAGATAAAAAAGAAATTTTATATTACAAGAAAATATCTTATTTAAAAATTTTAGGTGTCTGATAGTTTAATTTTTCTACCCGCTTTATTAAATAACAAACAATAAAAGGTGTGGGGCCCATCAGAAGCCAAAAGCCAGAAGCCAAAATTTAAAATTTTTAACTTCTAGCTTTTGGCTTCCCCATCGGACTTCTAGAGTAGAAGTACTTCTCCACCTGAAATCAACCCAAACATAACTTTTATCCTAAAAATGACTTCTCAGGCGCAGAATTCCTTTTGAGCCCAAAAAAGCTATCCCAAACATGCACTTTCTTCCGTCGACAGGATAATCATCCCACAGATTCCCACTTGAAGAACTTAATCCAAATAAAATATAAAATTTTGGATTGTTCTAAGAGTTGTAATTAACAACTTTAACTATTAAAATCTTTAATTTGAGATCTATAAAACGAATATTAGAAATTAAAAGATTTGGTTCAGAAGAATACGTAATGTAAATGGGTGGGAGATTTTTTTTTTTGTATGAACGGGTGAGACATATGAAATACTCACTCCGGTTCTTATTATAAGAGCCCGAAATTTGAATTGTTTTGATTCAAAATGTAAGAGTCGGCCTTGGAATCTGTCATCATTTAATGCCATTTTTTCTATTTTATCCCTACTTATTAACACTATCTTTTATAGTATTTATTAAACTTCTACTTACATTTCTCTCTCTAATTTCATCATGAATAAGAGTAATATTGAAAAAACAATTATTTTTTAGACACACTTATAACTCCAAACTAATTTTTATATGTTTTTTTAAAAAGCGTTATTTAGAGGATAAGTTCTTATAAATAGGACTGGAGAGTAGTAAAAGAAATACCACTGAATTAAAGTTGTAGAGTTGTATTTGATATGAGAAATTAATGAATTGGTGGGGGAGAAAGTCCAAAAGGGAAAAACAACAGATTAGTAAAAGAAATAGCACTGAATTAAAGTTGTAGAGTTGTGCTATTTGATATGAGAAATTAATGAATTGGTGGGGGAGAAAGTCCAAAAGGGAAAAACAACAGATTCGCAAGTTGCACGATTCAAACGGCGCAAACGTTTATTTCAAAACATTGGGAACACCATGTTAAACGAACAAGTTTGGGGCTAAGCATTTACGTTTTTAAGCAGTGTTGACTACACTCTTTTAAGCTAGGTAATTGGATTGGCCGGGTTAGCTCGGAATCCGACGACCTAGCTATGGAACTAATCCGAGTGAGTTGTTAAGTTGACCTGAGTTGCATTTTTTTTAAAAAAAATTAGTGTTGATAATTACAATGTTTGTGTTTTTTTAATTTTAATGATAATTTTAACATTAATGACTATTAATTCAGTGACCAAAAAATTATTAGTAGGAATTTTTTGTTAATATTTATCTATTTTCAATTTTATTAGAAAGAATATTTAGTTATTATTACTAACTATAATGTCAATAAATAATAGATTGGTCAAAGAAGAAATCGTAAAGAATATTGGATAACTATATACTCCCTCCGTCCCACAATATAAGGTCTTTTTAACCGAATTGTGAGTTCCTAAAAAATTAGTTAGAGTTAGTTAAAAATAATAAATGTGTAGGAAATATACTATATTGCCCTTATTTATGAATGAGTAAGAGACGGGGTAATTATGAAAAGAAGATGAAAGAGAATGTGTGGGAAATTAATGCATGGGTAAAATGGGAAAAAAACATTTATTACTCAAACAAAGTCAAATAGGACTTTATATTGTGGGACAAGGCCATTAAAAAAAATAGACCTTATATTATGGGACGGAGGGAGTAATTATTTTGTTAGTAATTGAAGGTTTTGAATTTGTATTTAATATTTGAATTGTCTGATGGTAAATTTAAATTATTTTATTTATCATTGATTTAACTCTCGAGTTGACTACAAACTGAACCACTGTCTCGACTGGTCTAGATACCGGTTCGGGTTTGATAACCTTACATTTTAGTGTTTTATTGGTGGACCAACAATTCACAACATTGATGGCTAACTCTTGTATATTTTCGGTTGAAATATAACAGACAATTTTTTTTGGACCTTTTGAAATATAACAGAAATTTTTTGAAACAAGTTTTGATGCTAAACTGAATGACTAGTTTTAAAAGCTTGTCAACACCATACATAATCTAAATCTAATTTCAATAAAAGCATATTAAGTCAAAAAAGATTTAGATTTAATCAGTACCTATTCTATCTAAAGCAAGGTAATTAAACTCGGACCGGTTGCTAGACCGGTCGAATTAGTGGGTCAAGGGTCAGTGGGTCAGACCGTAGTCAACTCGAAGTCTGACCCGGTTATAATTAAAATAACATAATTTAATTAAAAATGTATTAAAAAAGTTATACTTCCTTTGTTTCTAAATATAAGACTTGGCTCACTTTTTTGAAGATTAAGGAAGCTAAAAGAGTCATTTTAATCATAACGTATTCTATATATTATTAGTTATATATTAGTTTATTAGTCAAATAAATTAGTTTACAGAAAAAATTGAGGCAAATCAATTTATAAATAATTTATTTAGCTTTCTTATAATTTTCCAAAAAGATCAACTAACTCTTATATCCAACAAGGGAAGGAAGGAGTATTTAAATTAGGAAAAATATTTTTAATGCCTACCCATGTTTTATAAAATATTTAACTATTTATATATAAATTCTTAGTTATTTTTCTTTTATTTCCTTTTCTTTATATTTCTTCTAAATTTCTTTTATTTCTTATTTTCTTCCCTTCCCTTTTATTTACTCTTAAGTCACGTGAACTTAGCCATAGCCTGCGCACGCATCACGAAGGGACAAGGCAAGCCCATCATGATCTTGACTCTTTTACTCTCTCTAGCCTCTACCTCTCTAACATCACGCCATCAGAGAAAAAAGAACACCTCGGTTTCAAGGACTTCTACTTTCTTCTTTCTTCCTTCTTCTGCAATCGTCCAACGGAAACACAGATCCAATATCCATGGCTTCTCCGATGACAAGTGATGAGGGCGAGAAAGAAGTAATAGCATCCACGTTCCAGAAAAAGTAACTTAGATATGAGATCTGACCCATTTTTGTTTCATCATCAAGATTTTGTAGCTCCTCTCCTTCCTCTCTTGTTTATCTTTGCTTCTCATTTTTTTCATCTCTCCTTCGTCTCTTCATCTTGTTGATCTGGATCTGAAAGAAATGGTTTAGCTCGGTTGACTCGCCCCACTCGGCGAGTCACCCGAGTTAGTCCGGGTCTCGTACCGAGTCAGCCGGTTTGAGGCCGAGTCAGGGAAGCCCGGGTTAGGTACTCGACCGGACCGGCCAGGTGACCGGCTCGGCGGGTTCCGAGCCAACTCAGCCGGTCCGGGCCGAGTTTAATAACCTTGATCTAAAGAGTGCAGCATCCATTGTAATGATGAGTTGATGAGTGATGACTATTAATCAATCGTCGATGGGTATGTTTGGGTCGACTTCTGGAAAAGTGACTTGTATATAAGTCAAACTGAAAATAAATCAAATTGAAAATAAGTCAAACTGAAAGTGACTTTTATGTTTGGATGGGCTGTTAAAAAAATGACTTATAAGTCAGTTGAACTTTTAAACATGTTTGGATGGATTTATTGAAAAGTAAGGTTAAGATAAAAATGACCAGAATAATAGAACTAAATTAAAATTATCTTTTTTAAATTAAAAATTAAAATTATATGAGAAAATTAAAATGGAAATTTAATTATATAATTATTTGCAAACAAAAATGAAATGAATAGGTTAAAAAAAATGAAAAGATAATTTAAATGAGTAATGACAAAAATTAAGTCAGGTTATAGGTTTCTTTTTTTTTAGTGTAATATTGTTTTCATTCATGCGCAACTGGAAGGAAAAAAAATAAAAAATAAAATTCATGAGCAAACAGAGAAACGTGCTCTATCCAAAATAATAATAATAATAATAATAATAATAATAATAAATAAATCGTGGGCCCTACAGTTTCATTACCTGAGCAGGTGAATGTTTGTTTTCTTTTTTAGTGGGTCCCATCAATAAGTTGTTTTAAGTCCTTTTGGAGTGGTGAGAAGTTGATCTGGGTGACTTATTAAAATAAGTCTTTCTAGCCCAATAAGTCCTTTAATCAAGTAGCCCACCCAAATATACAAAATAAGTCCTTTTGGACAAAAATAAGTTCTTTTTTTTCCCTCAAGTAGGCCAGCCAAACACACTGGATGCCAATGAGCACTAGAGCCAGCTCCCAACTTGTTCTATTTTCCCATTGCTCTTTCCATATTTAATATGCTATTTTAAAAAAAAAAATTACTATAATTATACTTTACAGATAGCCAATCAACAAATAATAAAATTTGAACCTGTAGACTAATTTTCGATTAACTGAACCAATTTTTAGTGGCAAAGTAAGTGAGAGAGAGACTTGAATTATCATTAACAAAGCCCTCAATCGGATATGATAAATCTCAAAATTAGACGTCCAAACAAATACAAGTAATTTTTTTATAATGTAAAAGAAAAGGTGGAGTAAAAGTAAAAGAGGAATAATTGTTGTTAGTTGACCTAGGAGAAGGTGAAAATTGAAAACCCAATTATTTTATAGGCCCATCCACATTTAGATCTTCTTACTTTATCATTGTTCTTATTTTTGGATGGACCAAGTATAAGTAGTTTATAGTGTTTCATCTTATATTATTAAATTGTATTGAAATTCCACGCACGAGGCTCATGCCATACGACAGCGCGGTCCCCAAAATTTGAATGCCACCTTCCTCACACAATCCAAAACGCGCCGATATTAGGCCGTATCCTGCGGCTAATAGTCATATCCCTTAAAGCTCACGGGTCAACTCCACGCGCCTTGAACATGCAGACACGTGATCTCTGTAATCTTGTATTGGAGTATATAAAAGTTTAACCTCCCCATTCTCATTAATCTCCATCTTCAATTGTCTCTCCTCCTCACCACCAAAATCTAAATCTATCAAACCCATCTACTAGAATCACAGCATCTTAACTCTGAGTTAATTAATTTGCAGCAGCAGCCCATTACTTTGAATTCAATTTTAAAATGACAGTAGCATCTGCAGCAGCAGGGTCTAGAACTCTGGAGGTGAAAGTGCTATCAGCGGAGGGCCTCACCTTCGGTCGAAAACCAGTGACGAAGAACGTGTTCGTGGAAGTCCGAGCAGAGACCTTAAACTGCGCCACCACATCGTACGGCGCTGCGGACGGAGGCAGAGGAAGTCCGTCGTGGAACGAGACGTTGATGGTGGAAGTGCCGGCGCACGCCAGGTGCATCACTTTCGACGTGAAATGCAAGACGAAGGCCATGGGAACGAAGAGCATCGGGATCGCAAGGATTGGCCTGTCGGAATTTCTGGGGGGGATGGTGCCGGAATCTTGCTTGCAGTTCTTGAGCTATCGATTGAGGGATTGGGAAGGCAGGAGAAATGGGATCCTTAATTTCTCTGTCAGAGTCAAATCGGCCAAGTATGACCCTCCGGCGCCGGCGATGAGAGAGAGAAGGTGTTGTGGGATTGAGCAGAATACGCGTGGGGTTGTTACTGGGATTCCCGTTTGGTGGACCAACCACCATACTGCCAATCCTTGAAACTTTTGTAAATTACTGGGTTTTCTCTAAAACAGGGGAAACCTACTCAAAGAAGTTACACAAGTGGCCGTTTGTTACTTTTTAAAAATGCTTTCTTATAGATTGCGAGGATGGGTATCCAAGAAGCAAAGGCTTTTCTTACTTTGGCAAGGATTATTGTTGATTGTTTATCCATCTTGGTTAATTAGGTTCTCAGAATTCAAAAATCCTCTGACATATGACTTTCTACCTTATAATTGAAATTTTTTTATTTTTTCTCACTCCCATCCTTTTTCCTAGATATAAGACGTATTTATCTGATTTTATTGTATTAAATATATTAGTTCCATTGCCACACCTTCTCTTGGATTAATGGCAGGAGAAACCTTTCTTCCTCCCCTCAAGTCAAAGTCAAGGGCTCCAAAACGCACTAAAAAAATTATATTAGTTTTTTTAGTTAAAATTATATGATATTATCAAAACATTCTATCCATATCCCCCTCTTACTTATTTATTGTTGAAAAGCATACGTCAACAGTGATAATTTAGGGAAAATTTGAGAAAAAATATAAAATTGAAAATTCTTCCCCCATCATGATCAAAGCATGTCCTTAGATTTAGATGAGATTAATCGGGACAAATATTGGAATCCTTGATGACCATGGCATTTTAAATAAGTTTTTTTCCACGATGATGCTTGATTTTAAAGTAAACTGTATGTGGCAATCTAATCTTTGTGAATAGTGAATAGACAAACGGGCTGACCATATTTATGAGAACATAAAAAACAACTAAGATCCCTTCTCTATTCAATTGTCGTTAATTGTTTGAAAATGATGTGTTGGGCCGGGTGGTCTGGTGCTAATATAAAGATTTGTGTTGTAATAAAATTAAAAAATCAGAAGATGTGTGTTATTGTGTTTGACGTTGTGTCCCTAATTTAAGGAACGTTAAAGATAGATTTGACAACTGGAAACAACAGCACCAGTGGTCTAGTGGTAGAATAGTACCCTGCCACGGTACAGACCCGGGTTCGATTCCCGGCTGGTGCATTTGAGCTGTGAGGACGTTGTTGCATATCCTGTGGTTGATATTCAATCACCTTCATCTGAACTATCGGATGCTATCTCGTGCATCTGAGCTCTGTTTTTGTTTTCTGCCACAATGGGATTGGTCATATACGTTAGGAATGGAAAAGAAGCATTTGCATTCTATTTTGATTTAAACTCTTTTTCAGAAAAGGTTTGGAGACTAAATGAAGAAAGAAAATTGGGAAAGTGAGAGAGAATGGAATCCCCAATTGCTGCTTTAGTCTGATCTGATTACAGAAATTCAAGAGGCACCAATCATAAGTAAGTCGGTTCATACTTGGTATGTTTTTATTCAATCACCTTCATCTGAACTATCGGATGCTATCTCGTGCATCTGAGCTCTGTTTTTGTTTTCTGCCACAATGGGATTGGTCATATACGTTAGGAATGGAAAAGAAGCATTTGCATTCTATTTTGATTTAAACTCTTTTTCAGAAAAGGTTTGGAGACTAAATGAAGAAAGAAAATTGGGAAAGTGAGAGAGAATGGAATCCCCAATTGCTGCTTTAGTCTGATCTGATTACAGAAATTTAAGAGGCACCAATCATAAGTAAGTCGGTTCATACTTGGTATGTTTTTATTTGGGCCAAACTGCCTCTTAATGTAACTTCCTTGCCAATTCGAATATACAAGTCATGATGTATATATGAACCACATAGGATCAATTGTTAATTTATCAGATATGAACCACATAGAATCCATTATTGTTAATTTACCAGGTTTCTTATTTGTTTTAGCAACTCCTCCTAAATTTAACTATAAGATCGATACGTACGTGGATTTCAAGTGACGTCTTTTACTGTCTCATGATCACCTTCTTTTGACTTGCTCTCTCTTTTCCGATGATGAAAACAATTTAAATGTTATCTTCATATAATTAGAGGACTTGGCCTACAAGTCACTTATGGATTAAGGATACACACACACACCACACAATATGATTATTATTAATATGACCAGTTTCCTTTTGACACTACAAAAGTAAGAATCATGATAATAGACAGCAAGTTTATATATTACTCTTCCAGTCATATATGATTAACTTGACAAAGTAATTAATGCAAATCCATTTCCAAGTCTAAGGACTTGTTTGGTATAGCTTATAACACTATGGTTTGTAATCAGAATAACCTTTTAAAACTGATTTCATAAGTTGTATCAAACAGGCTCTAAGTAGTTAAACTACATAAAGCATCCAAACAGAGGTGTACAAATCAAACATTTGTATTGTAAGTTTACTATATTTAAATCTAAATAATTCTTGAAACACCAATAATGAAATCAAGAGAAAAATTTTCCTTGGACGTTTATGATAAGTAACGGCAAGATATGTAGGCTTTCTTGTAAATTTCTGATGAATCCCATAGAGAGCCGTAGTCTTCCTTAGGGTGATTAGCTAGGATGCCGCTGGAAGAAAATGTTAAGATATCGATCTGTCCACTGGATGAAAAATTGGGATATACAGTCAGTTACGATTACGGAATGAGAATTGTTCGTTGGATGTTAATGATAAGAATTATAATTTGTAAGATACATCAGTTTTTCTTGTAAATTGCTGATGAATTCCAATATAGAGTCGCAGTCTTCCCTCATTCATAGTAAGCTAAGGCTCCCGCACGTAATATATATAATGTGTCAAACAATGAGCTGACTGAATTAGCCAAACCATTTCGTGGCAAAAAAATGGTGATAAACTGATTGATTGTGTATATTTAAAATAGTCAGATAAAACATATAGTTATTATATCATCATCAAATTATCATTATAAATAGTGTAACAGATATAACAAGCCACAATATCTATAAGTAAACAAACATTATAGTTTAGGTTAAAGCCCTATTTTTATGTGAAAGTTTTTGTTTAGAAACTATTTTGCCCCGAAAGTATTTTTTTTTTTTGTGGAAATTTGCCTTATAAGTATTAAAATTGAGCAATTTTACCTTTTACTGTTAAAATATTAACATTCAATGTGAATTTTTTTAATGGAATATAGCAATATTACTATGTTTTGAAACTTGCAGGATTTTTTTTTTAAAAAAGACCACAAGGGCGAAATAATAGCTCTCAGCGAAAACTTATGGGGTAAAGTAAACCCTTAACCCTATAATTTATTCTAAACTATATGCATATACTCCCTTCAGTTCAAGATATAAGAGGTAACATGTCAAATTTTATAATTCAAAATATAAGAAGTAACATGCAAAAGTTAAAGTAATAAATGCATGTTTTTTATTTTGTGCCTTTATATGAGAGAGAGAGAGAGAGAGAGAGAGAGAGAGAGAGAGAATTTTAAATGTAAAGAGATGAGAGAAAATGCGCATAATAAATCGGTAAGAATAGAAATGGAAAACTTTATTTAAACTTCCCATACTAAATAATCTTCAATTCCAACATATGTTTTATGTGTATGTGTGAAAAGGTTGATTAATGGACGGAAAGGGAGTACCATAGTGCCTAAAAATCATGCATAGAGAGGAAGGTCGGAAAATTCATTTAATAGCTAAAAAAATCACGGTGTCATTAACTTAATCGAAGTAAAACATTTTAATTTCTTTGCAATAGAGACATGATATTACTGGCTCATTAAAAAACAATCTATATTTATCCAGGCTAATAGTGACTGCCTTTCTCATTAAAAAATAATAATCTATATTTGATCGATTGTGGCCTTTTTTCGATTGTGGCCCAGCTTCATTTCAATCCATCCGTCAGATTTGAATATTAGGTAATGAAATATTTTCCTCGTATTTCCCGGAAAGCTTATCCAAAACTCATATACACAGTGTAATTTTTTTTTTTTTTTTTATATATAAGTAGAATTTTAAAACCCCCTACTAGCCTGACAAAGAGGCCTATGCCAGTTGATCTAAATGATCACCGGCACATGTAATTTTTTTTTTCCAACATATTTCTTCTCGTCCTAAATATAAGAGGTGATATTGCAAATTTTTTGTTTTAAAATATAAGAAATAATATACAAAAGTCAAAGTAATAAATGCATATTTTTCAGTTCTGCCCTTCTATATTAATAAATGCAAGGAGGGGAGAGAAAGTGTGTATAATAAATGAGTGGGGGTAAAAATGTAAAACTTTATTAAATCTACACATAATAAATGATTCCAACCTGTTTTTATTAATATGTGTAAAATGGTTGACTACCTCTATATAGGTTACATGTAGGGGTGTGCAAACGGTTTTCGGTTTGAAACCGAACCGAAAACCGAAAAAACCGAAAACCGATAAGAGCCAAATAGTGAAACCGAAACCGAACCGAAAAACCGAAAAACCGAAACCGAAAAAACCGAAATGTTTTCGGTTCGGTTTTTCGGTTTCTGGGCTATATTTTTAATATTATTTTGTTGCAATTTTTTCCAATAAAAAAATTCAATGAAAAAAGGAAAAAATGGATTCAATATATATGAATAATTATACAAATTTAATATCTTATCTAAATCAATTAAAATATTAATTCAGTATGTCCAAAACAAAAAAATAATACTTAATACATGACAATATTGAATTGGTTCTTTAACTTTCAGAGCACATTCTGTAATCACTAAACATTCTGTGCTTTTTTTTTCTAATGTCACATATTTAAAAAGTGTTTGTTTCTATTAGAAAGAAAATTTTATTTGTTTGGATTTTGAGATATTTGTTTAGGCTTACTTGTTATCTTATTTTTAAACAAAAATTATTTTTTTTAATAATATTATTATACTTTTCGGTTTTTCGGTTTCAAACCGAAACCGTTTTCCAAAAACCGAACCGAAACCGAAAAACCGAAAAGTAAGAAAATAAAAACCGAAACCGAAAACCGAAAAACCGAAACCGAAAAACCGAAATGCATTTGGTTCGGTTTGGTTTTCGGTTTCGGTTCGGTTTTGCTCACCCCTAGTTACATGGAGTAGGTTACATGGAGTAAACAGCATGTAATTAAACAGACAATTGAAAATAAATAAATAAATGTGAACATTCCGTTAGAGTTTCCTTGGAAAGTTGACTGAGTCTACTATACATATAATGAAGAAGTTAAATTTCGGAGGAAATTTTTGGTAAGAACAAACCCTTCGAAACACCCAAAAAGGTGACCAGTGATTCCCCAATACACGGAAAATAAAGAACAAAAAAGGCCAAGTCAATGGCTATCATCTTCTCCACAATTTAATTAAATTTTCTCAAAAAGACGTGTAAACCAAAACCGAGTATATAGTCTTCTCCTCATCAACAATGTCCAACAACTCAAAAATAACTCAGCATATTCTATATATGCTTCTTCTTCGTCCCTTCTATCACGGACGTCGTCTTTAATTTGCATCCAAATTCCTATAAATCCACCCTTTGTACCTTCCATTTTCATCCCGACCAAATTGAAATCTCTTTCTTCTATATTAAATAATCTCTCTACCTTCCACCCTCTACGTACTTACGTACACCTTTGTTTTACTTTAACCAAAATTAAACATGGGTGCACCTATTAAGACATGTACACCACGTGCCCTAGAGGTGACAGTCGTATCTGGTGAGAGCCTTTGTGTTGATCGGACTCCGGTGACGGAGAATTTGTACGTGGCAGTTCGGGCGGAGTCGTTGACTTGTTGGACCACCAAACCGGCGAAGCAAGAAGTTAAAAGCTTAAGCACTTTGTGGAATGAGAAGTTGATGGTGGAGGTGCCATTGCATGCACAGTCTATTACGTTGGAAGTTCAGTGCAAGACGCCTAGAGGTATGGTTAGGTCCATTGGGTTAGCGAGAATAGCTATTAGGGATGTGATTCCAAAGGATGAGAAGTGTTGTGAGGTGTTGAGTTATAGGTTGAGGAATTGGGAAGGTAGGAGAAGTGGGGTCATCAATTTCTCAGTTAAAGTGGGAAACAAGGAAGAGCAGGAGACAGGGAAAGATAAAGAGTTGAAGATGGTGAATTCTGGAGATTTCAAGCCAGAGATAATTGGAGTTCATCATCATCAAGACATGAAGGCTGATGATAATCACAATGGATATGTGATGGGGATTCCTGTTTGGTGGAACCAAGCTGGCATTCGTGTTTAATTATTGATATTATATATGGTTAATTGATCAATTAATCATTCTTTTTCGGTTTTCGGTGTTGTTTAATTTACGTTATGATTTTAATTTATGTTCCTTAAATTGATGCTGGATCCGAATGTCACATGGAGCTATTGGAGAAGAAGATATATATGTCGTCCGAAAAGCCATGTACATGGTCATTGTACCAAAGTTGGCTGATTTACAAGTTTCCATCCCGAGTGCTGTGAGAGTTTCTTGTTTAAACATAGTGTCATTTTGATTAATTACTACTATATAACAAAACAATGTTACACTTATACATGCCTTTACTATTCTCTTCCGTTATTGCTGTAAAATCAAATTGACTTATTTTAAGACACTAAGAAAATAAAATAAATTATTTTATGAAATGGAATGATCATATTAGATTAAAAGCGTGTAATTAGGAGAACTTCCAGAACCATATCTCAAACGAATGTTTCAAAAGTAGCCATTAGCCAATTAAAATATTAATATATTTTTACCAAAAAATCTGTTAAGTGAAGCTGCTTATGTTTCGTGTTTTCAGTGCTAAAAACAATTAAAGGTTATGGTTGGAAGGATGAAAGATAAGTCTAGAAAATATATATGATGACTACTAAAAAATTGCACAACCTATTAGTAAAATGGCTAAAGATGAGCTATATTATTAATCTGATAAAAGAGTGATAAAAAGTTAACTAAAAAAAATATTTAAGGGAAAAATTACTTCTTAGATGCTAGAAACACTTGATAAATATATATATATATATATATTTCATAGTGTTGTATGAACCACAAAAATTAATGTGGATGCATTTAAAAAAAATTCTTAATTGTTTAATCAACTTTAACTCTTCTATAGTAATTTCTTTATTGAAGATCGTGATGGTATTATTTTTCATTTGGGTTCCTTTCTTAGAAAAAGTTTCTATTTGCATCTTTAACATTAAATTCATTTCCTAAAATTATAGTATATATCATAATTTTCGTATTATCTAAATATTAGTTTGAGTATTATAATTATGCTGCATATCATATCGATAACCTCTACCATTTCTCAAAAGATATATACAACTCATTTTTGTTGAAGTTTTATTTGCTTGTAGGTAACCTGTTTATGGAATTCCTTTGAAAGATTGTCACTTCTCCATGTCTCCACCATCTCTCAACAAATGTGAGAACCTCTCTATTATGGATTTCTAACTCAAACCTCTTTAGATGCGGTTCTCACCCGATCTTGTCCATCATTTGTGTCGGAAAATGCTTCATCAACTTAATCCAAAACTCTCATCATGTATCACTCTTCCATTACATGGCAGGAGATATTATCCTTTTTATATGACTTCTTTTTTTTTTGGTATCCAGTAGTACATGTTACTCATCTGATTCTATTTATAAAGTACTTCCATCATGTTTCATATAGATTAAGAAAAACCTTAAACATCATTAATTATACCATAGAGTTTGACAATTTTTCAACTTTACCCATATTTAATATCCACTACACCACATAAAAATAAAGTCAACTTATAATAAATGAAGGGTAAAACTGTACATTTACATGAAAAATTTAATGAGGTACCTTATAAATAGGACTAAATAAAGTCTCCTCTCTCTGCCCTATAAATAAGACCAGAGGAGTATTTCTTATCAATCCATTATAGAAAATTTTGATGGTTATATATGTTGTTTATGTTTGGGAAATTTAATACTCCCTCTGGTCCTTATTATAAGGCACCAACTAACAAAATTTTTGGTCCTTATTATAAGGCACCAACCGCCACATTAATTACATTTTTCCTACTTTACCCTTGTCATTAATGAATGTTCATAGTTTAAAATGTTAAGTTGTATCATTTAATGAAGGGTGAAGTTGGAAAACATGGTCAATTAAGCATAGATTTAAGGACCCAACTACCATTCCTTGGTTTGTGAGAATTGGTAGTTGGTGCCTTATAATAAGGACCAGAGGGAGTATCAATTTTGTGTTTTTATAAAAGAAAACCTCTTCCAGTATAGCTGTTTGTAACATTAGAATTTTTTTTTATGATATGTTGTTAAATATTGTTTGTAGTTTTTAGCCCTAATGACATTCAATCTTTAATTAATTAAAAACTAAACAACTTCCTCTGTTTCTAAATATAAGATCTAATTGACCTTTTTAAAAAATTCTAGAAAAGTTAAATAAGTTATTTTATAAATTGGTTTTCCTGAAATTTTTTTCTCTAAACTAGTTTATTTGACTTATAATCTATCATATACTCTAATAATACACAAAATATGATATGATTAAATTGTTTATTAAATTTCCTTAAGGCTTGTTTAGTACAAGGGATTTGGAGGAGAGGAAACTTTTGCGAGGTGAATTTAAAAAAATTGAAGAAGTGGAGTTGTAATTTTTAAACAAATAGTAAATATAAGATAAAAGTGTAAGAAAATATGATTAAAAATTCTTAACCCTACTTCTCTAATTTTTTTTAAATCTGCCTCAGAATTTGTTTTCCTCGACCCATTTTCCCCCTTCCCTTTGTACTAAACAGACCTTTAATCTCTTTAGAAAAAAAAGTAAACTAGCTAGGTCTTATGTTTAAGAACAGGTAAATATAAAAATAAATGAAAACAACATATTATCGGGTTTGCCCTTGTGCCTCCCTTAGGTCGCCAACATTTCCTCCTCCTTCTTCCTTTTCCATTTACGTCAAACCCCAACTAGCTTTAGAGTTCAAAGTTCTCCTCTTCTCCGGAACCCCTGCATTTTTTTATGGTGCTTTTTTCCTACTTTTCCGTAATCTTAGCCATCAATCAAATCTGATTGCTGAAAAAATTATAAAATATTGGTTCACAAATATCTCCTAATATCTCTCCCATCCCTATTTTCTAGCTTACACTATCTTTATATTTTTATCTATTTTTTTATATATATATTTTCAACTATCAGATTTGATGGATGGCTAAGATTAGGGAAAAACACCATAAAAAAATGCAGGGGTTCCAGACCGACCTAGTAAGTCTACCACTATAAAAAACACACACACACCCATTTCCAGAAGAAAATATTTTCATCAGAAATTCCGTAAAATATTTTTGATGGAATTTGAGACGAAAATTCAGTCTAAAATTTGAGAGGAAAAATTTGTGTCTTAAATTCCGTCACAAAGTTGTGATGGAATTTTAGACGAATTTGTCGTATCAAATTTAAGAGAAAAGTTACATTTCAAATTCCGTCTCAAATTCTCATGGATGATGGAACTTAGAAATTTTAGTACATAGATTGTTTGAATGATGTGATGGGCCGGGTGGTTTGGCGCTGCTGTGCTAGTGTAAAGATTTGAGCTATAATAAAAATAGATTTGAAAAATGGAAATATCAAGCACCAGTGGGTGCCCTGCCACGGTATAGACCCGGGTTCGATTCCCGGCTTGAGCTGTGAGGAAGTTCTTGCACATCCTGTGGTTGATATTCAACCACCTTCATCTGATCTAACGGATGCTATCTCGTGCATCTGAGCTCTGTTTTTGTCTTCTACCACAATGGATTGGTCATATACCTTGGGAAAAGAAGCATTTGAATTCTATTTTGATTCAAACTCTTCTTCTTCAAAAAAAAAAAGGTTTACCAGGTTTCTTATTTGTTTTAGTAACTCCTCCTAAGTTTAACCATGAGATCCTCCATACACACGTGGATTTCAAGTAACGTCTTTTACTGTCTCATGAGTCATGAACTCATGATCACCATCTTTTGACTTGCTCTCTCTTTTCCGATGATGAAAATAATTTAAATATTATCTCCACATAATTAGAGGACTTGTGGATTAAGGATAGATATCACACAAAATGATTATTAATAATATGACGAGCTTCCTTTATTTTGACACTACAAAAGTAAGCATCATGTACTAGACTATAAGATTATACTCCCTCCGGTCATAAATATAAGATATATTTATTGAATTTGATTACATTAAGGACGTTAGTTAATGTCACATGATATTATCAATGTATCATAATCATCTACCTTTATCCCCAACATCCATATTTTACTTATTTAGTATAGATGAGCATTCATAGGGATAACTTAGGAGAAAGTTGAGAACAATTATAAAGAAATATTATATTTATGACTAAGCTTACCTCCTTATAGATCATATATTTAGAACCAAAGGAAGTATATTACTCTTGCGGTCATTTGATTCACTTGACTAAGGCTTGCGGTCGTTTGATCCACTTGACTAAGTAATTAAAGCAAATACATTTCCAAGTTTCGCTAAACTACATACATCAAGCGTATCCAAGGCCTATTTGGATTAGTTTATGAAAAATAGTTTCTGAGAAAAAAAGTTAAAAATGTCTGTTTACAGAATAAATTCTAGATAATAGCTTTTTGGATTATAGAGAAAAATAGCTTATGAATAAACTTAGGTTTTCTGCCCCCAAAGATAGGTTTTCAAGAAAAAAAAAACTATTCTAAAAAAGTTAACAGTGCTTGTCTTACTTAACTAAAATCTAGGTTTTGACAGGTAAAAACTATACTGAAAAAGCTAAGAGTGTTTGTTAACTCTGATTGAAACCTAGGTTTAGACCCAAATTTAGATTAAAAACACTATAACCAAACAGGCACGAAGTGAAGAGAAAAATTTTTCTTGGACGTTAATGATAAGCAATGGCAAGATATATAGTCTTTCTTGTAAATTTCTGATGAACCCCATAGAGAGCCGTAGGGTGATTAGGATGCTGCTGCGTGAAGAAAATTTTATGATATCTAACCACTGGATGATAAATTGGGACATATAGTCAGTTCCGATTACGGAATTGAAATCTGTTAATTGGATGTCAATGATTATTAATTGTAAGATACCTGGTACATTATTTTTTCTTGTA
This sequence comes from Mimosa bimucronata, assembly GCA_037074515.1. Taxonomy (NCBI): domain Eukaryota; kingdom Viridiplantae; phylum Streptophyta; class Magnoliopsida; order Fabales; family Fabaceae; genus Mimosa; species Mimosa bimucronata. Next base: position 40,382,658 of record CM073446.1, read on the forward strand.
AATTTCGGATGAATTCCATATAGAGTCTTAGTCTTCTCTCATTCACAGTAAGGCTCCCGCACGTAATAGATAGAATGTGTCAAACAATGAGCTGACTGAATTAGCCAAACCATTTCGTGGCAGAAAAAAAGTGATCAGCTAATTGATTGTGTATATTTAAAATAGTCAGATAAAACATAGTTATTATATCATCAAATTATCGTTATAAATAGTGTAACCGATACAGCAAGCCACAGTATCTATAGGTAAACAAACATAATGATTTGTTTTAAAATATATGCATGTAGTAGAGCTGGTGGCAATCTGAGGAGGGCCAGACTTTGATTTTAGAGCTCCAAAAAGGAAGCGGGCCTAAACGGGCCAACCCATCGGGTCGCGGGCTTTGACAGGCCAGACCATTTATTACCCTCTTTCTTTTTTTCATTTACTCAAAGAGTTAAATGAGTGTGCTATTTTTGTAGATATGCATATGGATGAAAATAATATAAATGCTCATCAGGTTAGATTCAAGTCCTATACGTCCCACTTGATATACTTTAATTCCTTATTATTAAGAAGGTCCATTAGAATTCTATCACGTGTATTGCAGGAGGAAAATGACAAAATTCTCCAGTGTGACTTGCTAATTTTGAAACCAACTAGTGCAATTACTGTGTCTGCAGTGTTTGTAGTTTTCTAGTTTATGACTTTATGTTTATGTCATTATGGAGTGGTTTATTTTGTGGTATGAACCAGTTTATTTAAATGTGTTGTATCATGTAGACCTTATGGAACATTCTATGTAATTGTGGTGTGACTTCTAGTTCTATACTTAGTACTTAATTTATGAGTTGTTGAGTCGGTATATGGCAATGCACTAATGCCTGGTAAGTTGGTGTTTAAATATAATTTGGATCATATTCATGTTTTTTATTATAGGTCCATTATTTTCATTAATAATACACGCTCAAAATCAGGAAAAAAAATATTTTAAAAAAGTCGAAGCCCGCAGGCCAGCCTGCAACTCGACAAATCAAGGGCTGGGCTTCACAAAATTTTGGGGGGGGGGGGTTAACCCATTTAGGCCAATATGTCCTAGGACCAGATTGGTTTTGGGTCGGGCTGGGTCCTAGCGGGCCACCGGGTTTTTGTGCAGCCCTACCTAAAATCATGCATAGAGGATAGCAGGGGCGGAAGTTTAATTTAATAGCTAAAAAAATCATGGTGTCATTAACTTAATCAAAATTAAACATTTTAATTTCTTTGCAATCCGGAGATGATATTACTGGGGAAAATTCTAAAAAAAGACCCTCAAAATAACTAAAGGACAGTTTGTTACACCGAAATTCGGAAAAGACAATTCAGTACAAATGACTAAACTGTCCAACCCAAATTTAAGTGTAATGTCCAAAATGCCCTTGCTTTAAAACTCTTCTTTTTTTTTTCTAAATTCCATTCATTCTTAATTCGTTATCAGAATTGTATAAGGGATTACCAATTTGAGATAAGGGATTACCAACAAGAAGTTGGTAATGATATTGGTAATCGGATAAAGACATGTTGGTAATCCCTTATCCAGAGTTGGTAATCCCTTATCCGCATTTGGTAATCCTTTATACAATTCTGGGAACGAACAAAAGAAGTTGGTAATTGGATAGAAAATGTTGGTAATCCCTTATCCGGATTTGATAATCCCTTATAGAATTCTAGGGACGAACAAAAGAAGTTGGTAATTGGATAAAAACATGTTAATAATCCCTTATCCGGATTTGGTAGTTCCTTATCCAGATTTAGTAATCCCTTATAGAATTCTGGGAACGAACAAAAAAAGTTGGTAAAGTAAGGGCATTTTAGACTTTTCACTTAAACTTGGGTTGGACAGTTCAGCCATTTGTACTAAATTGTCATTTCCAAAATTCGGTGTATCAAACTGTCCTTTAGCTATTTTGAGGGTCTTTTTTTTTTATTTTCCCATATTATCGTCTCATTAAAAAGTAATCTATACTTTCCCAGGCTATTAATGACTGCCTTTCTCAATAAAAAATGATAATCTATATTTGATCGATTGTGGCTTTTTCTCGTTTGCCAAAAATATTTGATTGTAGCCTAGCTACCTTTCAATCCTTCAAATTTGAATATTAGGTAATAACATAGTTTCCTGGTATTTCCCGAAAAACTTATCACTACTACAGAAAACACCTATAGCGGCGCTTTTTTGACCCCTATAGCGGCGCTTATAAAGCGCCGCTATAGGTGACCATATAGCGGCGCTTAATTACCCAAAAGCGCAGCTATATGTCATGTTTTAATTAAATTTTATTGAAACTGAAAAGGCCTATACCGGCGCTTTTGGGTAATAAAGCGCCGGTATAGGCCTCTCTATAGCGGCGCTTTTTGTAAAAAGCGCCGCTATAGGTTATATTTTTTTTAAAATATACAATTTGTTTTTTAATTCACACCTACCTACATCATTGCAAAAATTCCAGCAATTCTATACAATTCCAGGCAGTCCATACACACCAGTAACACAAACAGAGAAGAATATGTACAAACTAAAACTTTTTATTGCACAAACTAAAACTTGATAAGAGAGTACATGCTATGTACAAGTATAAACAATGAATCAGCTTTGGTTTACGGCTTCCAGCGACGCAGAACAAAAAAATGAAAAAAAAAAGCAAAAGACACATAAACTCACCTAATTTATCCGATTAAGAATGAGGCGAAAAATTCCCACCAACTTTGTTTGCAAAAACCGCACCTTTAAATACAATAAATCAGATGTTAGAACATTTGTTTCTCAAACAACAAAAATCTGGGAATCCCAGAGACTAAAACAAGTTAAAAAAAAGCAAAAACAAGGGGAAACTCACCGAAGGAAGCAAAGATTTGGGGAAGAGGCTTGGATGCTTGAACGGCGTGACTGAATAACAGACGGCAACGGCTGCGAGAACGGCGGCGTGACTGAAGGCGAGGTGAAGATGAAGCTAAAGTGAACAGCGGCAAGAGGAAATGAAATGACGACAGAAAGTGAAAAGTGAAAACACAAGAGGAAATAAAAAAGAAAAAGAGAAGCCTATACCGGCGCTTTTTTTAAAAAGCGCCGGTATAGGGGGGTCCGAAAATTTTTGGAGGGAAATTTCCCTCCAATTTTTTGGCCTATACCGGCGCTTTTTAAATAAAGCGCCGGTATAGGTACATTAAAATAAATAATTAATGTTTTAATATTTAATATTAAACTCTTATTTTAATTATTATTTAAATACAAAAAATTATTCCCTCCAAAAATTTTTGGACCCCCCTATACCGGCGCTTTTTAAAAAAAGCGCCGGTATAGGCTAATAATAAATAATTAATGTTTTAATATTTAATATTAAACTCTTATTTTAATTATTATTAAAAAACGAAAAATTATTTATTATTAGCCTATTCCGGCGCTTATACAGAAAGCGCCGGTATAAGTATTTTAATAAAAATAATAATAAATAAATGATAAACTGAAACCCTATACCGGCGCTTTTAGTACCAAGCGCCGGTATAGGCTTACCTCTATTCCGGCGCTTTTCTTGGTAAGCGCCGGTATAAGCTCCTTCTTTACCAATACCGGCGCTTTTTTCTATGAGCGCCGCTATTGTTGCGTCGCAACAGGATAATTCTGTAGTAGTGTATCCAAAAGGACCAAAACTTATATGTAATCTTTTTTGCCAACATATAGGGCATGTAATTAAATAGACCACAGAACAAAAAAATATATAAATGTGATGAACACTCCATTCGAGTTACCTTGGAAAATTCACCGATATTCCTATACATTTAAATTAGAAATTAAATTTCGGAGGAAATTTTTGGTAACAACAAATTAAGCCTCACAAGCACCGAACGGTGACCAGTATTGATTCCCCAACACATGGAAAATAACAAAAAAAGCCGAGTCAATGGCTATCATCTTCTCCACAATTTAATTAAATTTTCTTTTATAAAAAAAATGTTAAATTTTCTCTCAAAGACTTGTTAACCAAAACCGAGTATATAGTCTTCTCCTCATCAATAATGTCCAACAACTCAAAAATAACTCAGCGTATTCCATGCTTCTTCTTCGTCCCTTCTCTCACGTTAGTACGTCTTTGCATCCAAATATATCCCACTATATAAATCCACCCTTCATCCCCTTCCATTTTCATCCCAACCAAATCAAAATCTCTCTTTCTTCTATATTAAATAATCTCTGTAGCTTCCAGCCTCTACATACGTTCTCACGTACACCTTTGTTTTACTTTAACCAAATTAAACATGGATGCAACTATTAAGACATGTACACCACGTGCCCTAGAGGTGACAGTCATATCTGGTGAGGGCCTTTGTGTTGATCGGAATCCGGTGACGGAAAACGTTTACGTGGTGGTTCGGGCGGAGTCGTTAAAGTGTTGGACCACCAAACCGGCAAAGCAAGAAGTGAAAAGCTTGAGCACTTTGTGGAATGAGAAGTTGATGGTGGAGGTGCCAGTGCATGCACAGTCTATTACGTTGGAAGTTCAAAGCAAAACGCCTAGAGGTATGGTTAGATCCATTGGATTGGCTAGAATAGCTATTAGGGATGTGATTCCAAAGGATGAGAAATGTAATGAGGTGATGAGTTATAGGTTGAGGAATTGGGAAGGTAGGAGAAGTGGGGTCATTAATTTCTCAGTTAAAGTGGTGAACAAGGAAGAACAAGAGACAGCGAAAGATAAAGTCTTGATGATGGTGAGTTCTGGAGATTTCAAGCCAGAGATAATTGGATTTCATCATCACCAAGACATGAAGGCTGATGATATTCATAATGGATATGTGTTGGGGATTCCTGTTTGGTGGAACCAAGCTGGCATTCGTGTTTGATCATCATTAATATTATATATGGTTAATTAATTAATTAATCATTCTTTTTCGGTGTGGTTTAATTAATTTATGTTCCTTCAATTGATGCTGGATCCGAGTGTCACATGCAGCTATTGGAGAAGCAGATATATATGTCCAAGAAGCCGTGTATATTTTCATTGTACGAAAGTTGGCTGATTCACAAGTTTCCATCCCCTTGGTGTTGAGCTTGGTGTCATTTCTATTATTACTATATACCTGGTAAACATATAACAAAGCAATGTTATACATACCTTTACTGTTCTCTACCATTATCGCTATAAAATCAAACTGATTTATCTTAGAAGATTAAGGAAGCAAAAAAAAATTATTTTATGAAATGGAAGTTATACCGGATTAAAAGCTTGTTTAGGAGAACTTCTTCCAACATCATAGCTCAAACCAATGTTTCAAAAGCAGCAGTTAGCCCATTAAGGGTGTGTTTGGTATAGCTTCCGAAGGCTCAAAAGCACGGCATAGCCGTAGAAATCCTTTTTATATTTTGATAATGTTTGGGGTAGCTTATTGTAATTTTGACTTCTAGGCCAAACACGCAATTGTCTCATAAGCAACTTTGAGTTGCTTTTCTTGCGCTAGACGCAGCGTGGAGAGAGAAAGGAGAAGAATAATGGGTTCCATATTATTTAATAAAGTGGGTAGGAAAATTACATTATTAAACTCCCAAAATTCTAAAATAAGATATTTTTTTAATCTAAGTTTTTTTTACCATAATAATTTCTAATTATTTTCTCCTACAATATCTTCCTTTAGGCGTGCTTGGATGGAGGGAAAATGAGAGAGCAAAGAAAAATATGAAGAAAAATAGGGAGAGGGAGAACATTTTCCCTTATTTAATAGAAGAGAAAATGAGAGAGGAATGAAAGGTGAGAAAGAAAATGGAGTGGATCCCCGAGCTATTCTCCTCCCAAATTTTCTCTCCGTAGGTGGAGAGATTTGGGAAAAACACTTGTTGTCTATATTTAGACCATGGCCCCACCAATACTTCACTATTTTTCTACCTACTCACATCAGAACGCCATGTTCCTTTCTTAGTCGTTTAAAAATTAGAACGCCATACTTCATATCATAGAACATTTTTTAACTAGCTCAGTGGCTTAAAATTCATAACGCCAATTTCATAGAACAATTGAATAGTTAATTTTTTTAAAAAAATCAGAACGCCTTTGCTGTTCATTTGCCATCGCGTCAGTTATTTTTTTCCAACCATTGACATGGTTTAGTTTACTTCCTACGGTATCTTATTACTTTTGTAAAAGAATTTAATTATTTCATTTTTATTAATTAATAATAATGTTACATAGTTATAACTTATTTAACTATTTAATATATTTAGTTTTAAAAATTTATTCACTTTTTTATTTTATATACCAATAAAGCATTTTGTTGCAGTAATATTAATGTATAATTTAATTTTAAAATATTAACATCTAATTTAATTTTAAATATAATTACTTTAGTATGAAGATAGGGGCATGTTAGTCCTCAAGTATTTGCTCATTTTCTTTCATCTCACTTTCCTCTCACTCATCCAAGTAAGAAGAGAGATAATATTTTCTTCCTACTTTTCTCTCTTCTCATTTTTCTTTTCTCCCAACTTTTCCTCTCATCTAAGCATGCCCTTAAGCTAAAAATATAATTTTTTTCAAATTATTTTCCTTAAAATAAGGGACAAATTAAGCCATTAAAATCCTAAAAAAACCCCAAATTTCTTTTTTTTTTTCTTTCTAAACTATAAGAATATATGCATATTATATATACATTATTTAATAACAATAATGTCCTTTTTAATAATTTTTCATCTAAACTTATTTTTCAAAATAATTTTGCATGACAAAGATATATATAAGTTAATTTATTTAATAGTAATCAAATAAGGTTACATCAAAACTCATTTTATTCTAATATATGTTAAGAGTTGATCCAACACTCCTGTCAAGTAATTTTTCAACTATGTTTAGTATCTTAAAATATTTTATAGTTCAATTTCACCCTTAAAATATTTTTCAAGAGTAATTTAAAATCATAGTTGACTCCCAAAAAGTCTTCTAAGTGAAGTTACCAATCCTTATGCCTGTTGTGCTAAAACTAATTAAAATTATTCAAATAAATTATTTTAAAATGAAAATATAAATAAATATTTAAATAAATTAAATAGGGAAAATCTCAGAAAAAAGTCCCTCTGAAAATGAAAAAGGACAAATTATACATTTGAATAATGGAAATCTCAAGTCACTGCCAAAGGAGGATTATGTGATTTCTGTGTGTGTATATATTATTTAAAGATACAAATGCTCCTAATTGATGTTAGTATTCACAAGTTTAAAATAAGGATTTCAACTATATCATAACAACTCGGAAAAAATTTATCATAAAGATTTTCTATTTCAGGTTAACAATTGCAACTTACCTCCCTAATTTTTCCGGTACCTTTTGACAAGGCCAATGTTAAAAATTCTCTTATGATAATATCGATAAATTAAAAATAGAGATTTCCAACTATACCAGAGAGATGGTTAGCTCAAAGTTAAAAATTCACAACTAACATCCCCATTTTCCATTTACTCACAATTATTGCAGGTATTTTATGTCTTTTGGTAAAATATGGAAATACATATTCCTTTATTGAACTGAAACTGACTTATAATTTTCCTGTGGGATTTTTTCCGATTAAAAACTGAAATAAAACAAATTAAAAATGCATATTTGATATTACCACAATTGCCCTCACGGCCTCCAACAGCGCCAGCATTCCCTGTTCCGTCCCCTGCTCTCCTCGGGAGTACTCATATCATAATCTCTTAGATGCGTTGAATGCTAGCCGTCACATTCATCTGAGCACACACAAAGAGACACGTACGAGGGTTTTAAAGCTAGTCGTCCATTCAATAAATTTCACACACAGCCGTCATGATGTGACGATATATGAGCGGTTGGATCATGTAGACGGGTAGGATTGAGAAATAGTGTTGGATGTTCTCTTCTTTTCTTCCTCCTCCTCCATTGCGCGCCAAATCAATCCCAACAGGCTTCACTTCAGAGCTCTTCTGTTCTCCCTCCAGTCCATCTCGTAAGTAGGACTGAGCAAAACCAAACAGTAATCTGAAACCAAACCGAACCAAATGAATTTCGGTTTTTTGGTTCTCGGTTTCGGTTTCGGTTTCCATTTTTGAAATTATAAGTTTTCTATTTTTCGGTTCGGTTTGTTAAAAAAAAATTCGGTTCCAAACCGAAAACCTTAGTTATATATATATATATAAAAAAAAGAAGCCGAAAGTCGCAAACCATTTACCCAATTATATTTATTTTAAAGGAGGCCCATATTACTTACAGCAAGCCCAATACGCCCAAGTGCCCAAGCCGACTCACAATCACAAACCCTCGGCCTATCACGCTCCATCACACAGCGTCAGCCCGTCTGCTCATCCATCCCTCGTGCTCTCCCTCCCTCAGATCAGAATCAGACCCTCGGCCTCGCCCCTCGCGTTCTTTCTGGTACTTTTCCTGTGATGGTTTTTTTCTAAATTTTCTTTTTTTTCTATCGGCTTTCTGGTTTTTTCGATTGAAGGATTGGAGGTTTTGTTTGATTTGAATTTGATCATAGCGTTGTTTGGTCTCAGGTTTCATTACATTATTTTAAGCATTACTGTTTGGGTTCAGCTCTCCTTTCGTTGATGGTGATCTCCTTGTTAGTCCTGTCCAAGTTAATATTGGAAATGTTGATGAGCTTGCTGCAAATAAAGCTATCACACAGGTATTGGATTAATGCCCTTATGGTCGAAACATGAGCTAGTGATACCTTCTGTCTGTTGCTTTCTAAAAGCTTTTAAAGCTTACTTGCTATGCCTATGATGGGCAATTTATGATTTCCTTTCCTGGTAAATTTTGATTACTGGTCTGATAGGTGTTTCAAGGATTATTAGTGTGACAAATAATATATGATGAATAAATTCCATATGCTGAGAATGTCTTTTGGGGATCTGCCTAAAGTTTGTGCGATTTTGTGCATGGTCCTGTATTTTAACTTATTGACTATGTTAAGCCATTGTTTATGAAGAGATCAGCGAGCATTATATAGCTTGGATGTGCTATTTCAGTAATGGTATAAATTCTCAGAATTAATCCATAGTGTAAGCCCATCGGATTAAGCTATCAATGAGGTAGTAAAATGGAAAAAAAACACAGCCTCCTAGCTATTTGAGATGCTATAATCCAAAGTATCCCAAATGAAGCATGGCAAGGTTATAACCATTAACCAGGACATATCCTCATTCCTACTCAATTCAATGGCATCATTTTTATTTCTTTACTTCCTGTATATCAAATGATGTACTATTATTTGTATTATTAATATAAGTTTCCAGTTTGACCGAAAAAAAAGCAGTGGATGGCAAAAAAAAAAAAGAAAAGAAAAGAAAAGAAAAAAAAAAAGCAGTGCAATTTGGTGATATTTTTCTTTGGTACAATTCTGCAAAAAAGGCCCAGAAAAAAGGCCCAAATCTGTAAAAAGTTCAAGAATATGTAATGTTGTCTTGTTTTTTTTAAAAAAAATTTGTTCAATTTTCGTATGGCCCAACTTTGTAACAGAAAGGCCCCAAAAAAAGCCCAAAAACCGAAAAACCATTAAACCGAACCGAAAATAATTCGGTTTCGGTTTTCGGTTTCGTTTTTTGTCGGTTTTCGGTTCAGAACCGAAAACCGTATGCTCACCCCTACTCGTAAGTCCACCTTCTCTTTCTCTCTCCCCATCTTCTGATTTTGAATATATTGATCCAACTTCTTTTTTCTATTTTGCCCCTTTTGCTTATTCTCTGTTTAATCTCCAGGTTTATGATGCTTTTTCCTGAGATTGTTGCTGATCATAACTAGCAAACTTAAATGGAATCAACAGTTTTGCTGAAAGATTCATTTAATATGCTTCTTATCATGTGCTTAGCTTTGGGTTTCTAGCTTGTATTTTGTGGCACATTTGTGTTCATGGATTATTCAGATAACTACCCACTGACTCCAACTGTTCCTCTTCACTCCTTGCTCTATTAAAGATCCTCTCTTTTCTGATATCTTGCCTTACCTCACTCAAGTTATGAACTTCTCAGAAGACTGGAGATCCTTCTTCCCTGTTTCTATATCTTGCTCGTCCCCTGTCCTTATTCCCTCTTATGCACGGCCCACCTTGGGCCCCCTCATCTTTAATCCCATCCCTGAAACCCTAACCCATGTTTTTTCATCCCCTTCTCTCTTACCCCCTCCCCTTTATATCCCCCAACTCTCTCTTTCTCGATTTCTTGTCACCTCTTGTCCTGATGCTCCTGTTCTTCCCTCCACTGCATCCTCCATTTCTTCGCTTTGTGGATCCCAATTCCAGAATGATATCGTCTCTATCCTTCAATACAATCGGCTTGAGTTTCTCAAGTATGGCAATAGTGTTATTGTCTTCTTTCCAACTGGTGTTAACTCTGAGAAAGTTGGGTTTTTGATTCTCCATGTAGAAGGTTCAAGCTTACGCCTTCAGCTTGATAGTAATGGTGACATTTTTCGAGCCGAGAGTGGTGCAGGTTACAGCATTTCAAAGATTTTAGTTAACCAGATTGATGATGATGATTTAGGTAAGTCTTCTACTATTGGGTATTTGTTCGCTTCCTCACTCTATTATGTTCATTGGTTTTGTGTGCAATATAATTCAAGATTGGGGAGGCCTAGTGTTGTCTATGTAGGTGGGAAAATTTTTAAGACTTGCTCTGTTGCCCATGCATGTTGGAGTCCGCACAAACTTGAAGAAAGCCTTGTTTTGCTAGAAAGTGGTGAGTTGTTCTTGTTTGATTTGGAGTATTACATGAAGGATTCTAGTTCAAATGTCAGTTTTAAGGGAACTAGGTTGAGAGTACCCTGGCATGAGTCAAATTGTTCTGATGACAAAGTTTGGTTGAGTTGTGAATTCAGTTGGCACCCTAGAATTTTGATTGTGGCACGTTCTGATGCGGTTTTTTTAGTTGATTTAAGTGCGGGTAAATGTGTTGTTAGTTGTCTATTGAAGGTTGAGGTTTTGCATGTGCATACACCAACTCAAAGTGAAAGATTTGTAGCCCTTTCTAGGGCAGGTCCTGACGGCTTCTACTTCACTGTGGCCTCCAATAATTTCTTACTTCTATGTGATGTGCGGAAGCACATGATGCCAATTATATGGTGGGCCCATGGGCTTGACAGACCTTGCTTCATGAATGTGGTAAGCTTGTCTACGTTGAGATCACATTCAAGGGAAGATACTTTCAAGTCAGCTTCTGAAGTTGGATTTTGTATTATATTAGGATCATTTTGGAATGGTGAGTTCAATGTCTTCTGCTATGGATCTTCATTGCCATCTCAACGGGGATCTTTTGCTTCGAAGCTTTCTAAGACTAACAAGACCCATTATGCGTGGGAACTTCCATACGAAATTGTGTTATCTGGTCGTGACTGTCATTGTGGAAGTTGTCTTTTAAAAGAAGAGTTGTCAAAGGCTGCTCTTCCTGACTGGATTGGTTGGCAGATGAAGAAGGAGATAGTGTTGGGGTTTGGCATTATGAACAATGATTTAGCCTCCTTACTTTGTGAACCATATAGATATGGTGGTTTTACATTGGTGAGGGTAATGTCATCTGGAAAGCTTGAACTGCAGAGATATGAAGCCTCTTGGGTTCATGATAGAAAGTTAGAAGATAGCCATGAACAAGGGTTGAGGTTGGACAAATATTTATTGTTCACTGTTGGTGATGATAAATATAAGTATCGCAAAAGTGTTGTGTTCCATAAATTGAACTTCATCAATGCATATAGGAGAGGCAACCTCACTAAACTCTTAGTGAAAAAACTAAAAGATCTGTGTGTAGATGATCAAGAAGAGGGACCCTTTGATGTGGATGTTCACGAGTTCTTGTGTGAGAAATTGAATGTTTGTGGGGTCGGCCCATATAGATCTTCTCCTGCCATAAATGCCCTTTTTAAAGATGTAAAGCCATCAGCAAACCTCCATGACGTCGCTTTAAGAGGATTGTGGGCTAAATTGCCTTTGGATCTGTTACAATTAGCATTTTCAAAGCATTCTGAATCCCTTGACGTAGCTGTTGACCGCAAGAAGGTAGCTTTAGAGTTTTTAGCTGTTTCATTCTCTCCTGAATTGCCTCCATTTTTCTTAAGGAAATCATCCTCTTGCAGCAACAAAGGGCCGAATAAGGTGCATCGTGATGGTGATATAGTGGGTCCACTTCTTCCTCTCCCTATTCTACTTGCACTTCATGAAATTTATGATGGGCATTCTGATTTGGAAGATGGCAACTTTTCTGTAAAAGCAGAGATTGACACCAAGTGCAATGAAATTATGAAGGCAGCTAGTGCAATTTCGGTGTCTATTTCTGGTTCTGAGTCATTTGGTAATCGTGAAGTATCTCTTGCTGATGATGCAGATGAAACTTGGGTTGATCCTTCAAAACCAAAACCTTTCTTGCGATACCATCCAGCTGCATTCAAGTGCTCTGGCACAAATCTTGTTAATGAGAAATCTATTTATCGAGATGAGATTCATGATACATTAATCTTTCATGTTCTGGAGGAAAAGACTGTTTCCAATGATGAGTCAGAGTCGGAGCTAGTGGGTCCAGAGGTATCTGATGATCTTTGCTTTCTTGAGATGAGGTTTAATTCTCCTAGTAAAAAAATTGAAGGTGGGGGTTTAAAGGCAATTGATGTATTGAAGAGGCAGCTGTCTAAATGGCAAGAGGGTGTTGACTCATACAAGGAGCTCACTGTTCGGTCTGGATTGGTGAAGCCAGTTAACAAGTGATTCCTCAGCACAACATTGTAGGTGACAAAACGTGTAAGATGTAAATATTTTAAAGGAAACACCTTTTGAGGTCAGATTTCTTCAACCTTTTTTGGTCCTGCAATGGATATCCATGATTTTAAAACTTGTATAACTAGTCCTGACTGATAAGGACCGAGATAACAACTTAACTGTCATCATATAATCATATGCATATAATATTTCCGATTCTTGAATTTCAGTTGAGGGATCAAATTTATAAACATACGAATTACTATCATTTATGCACCTTTGTTCTCGGTAAAAAAAATGGTTGTTAAGGCCAAGAAAACCAGTCCATACAAACATGCAAGAGCCGGAGCAGTGAGTCCGAGAGTGGGTCAGTGTTCATAAAGAGTTCTTATTGTTCTTTAAAGCAATGTGGCTCAATAGATTACTTCCTCAAACTCTATTTTATATTTCATATTTTAATTCAGAAATGAATTGAAGCTGGAATTTCTATGTCGGATGATTAATTTCATGCCTCCTTTCATTCCGAATTCCACGTCTTTCCTTGTTTCTGCGATCAATCAAAAGAACTTTATAATAGTAGCAACTTGGTTTCTTAATTATCATTCGTGAAAGGATGAGGAGGTTAAGCGCTTCAGCACAGTGAGTGTGAACTTTTATCTCTGGGGACTTGAATTCTTAGAGGAATAGCCTTGCAGTGAAAGCCAATTGACACATGGGCCACATTCATAAGCCTAAATCTACATGTCACGGTCCTTTCTGTGCTAATAGTTCTCTACATAACTCTCGTTGTAATCCAAAAATATGTAGTGTAAGAAAAGTTGAAAATTGATTGTTCCTATCTCAATCTCTCTAGATATATATATATATATGTATGTATATATTTCTCTCTCATCCTCATCTAGATGAATTTGGACCATGTCTATTATAGTGCCTCTTTAGGTTGATAAAATTTGTGTCCTCAAGGACTTGGAAGGCAGAAAACAAAGGTTATGATACTTAGGGCACTTAATTGTTTTGAGTTATTTTTATGTTTCATGTAAAGGCATGTTGATTTTTCTATTGTATGTCCCTCTTTCTTCACGGACACTTGACAAAGAAATAAACATATTTGGCCCACAAGATCTCAATCATGTGAGATAATCATGCAATTTTTGGTCGGTGCTCTATTCATATTGTAATTAAAGTTGCGACAGAAGGGAACTTTTACCATCTTTCTTTACAATCAAATCAAATTGAATAATTTAATCTACTTTTTTTAGAATGAAACGAAATGTAGTATCTGAATTTTGAAAAATAAGACTAAAAGATGAAGGGTGTGTTTGGATTGAGCTTCTGAGAAGTGACTTTTTTTCAGAATGACTTTTTCAGAAGTAAGATTGGATAAAAGTCAGATTTTGTGAAGTGATTTATGTTTGGATTTGTGATGATATAAGTGATTTTTTTTTAATATGACTTTTAGAAACATGTTTGGATTATTATTTTGAAAAGCAAATTTAAATGAAAAATTACTAAAAAGGGCATTATTGTCATTAAATAATACATATATAATATGCATATATTCTTATTAAAGGCTTAGTTTCTCCCTTATTTTCAGGAAAATAATTTTAAAAAATAATATTTTTAACTCAAAGGAGTATATTGTGGGAGAAAGTAGTTAGAAATTATTATGGCAAATTTTTGGAGATAAAAAGAAAATTTTAGATTAAAAGAAATTATCTTATTTGAGAATTTTAAGGGTCTAACAGTCTAATTTTCCTACCCACTTTATTAAATAATACATAACAAAAAGCCTAGGACCCACCAGAAGTCAGAAGCCAAAAGCCACTTTTTTTTGCTTCTGACTTTTGGCGTTGCAGAAGTTATTTTGGATCAAAAATCATTCTCAAAATAAATCCATCCAAACATAAATTTTTTTTTTCAAATTGACTTATGATTCTTGGATCCACTTGGGCCCTCCCCTCCAAATGTGGTATCCAAACACACACGAAATAGTCGTGGGATGTGCTTATGCATGGTTTTACTTTGGAATGAGCCGCTTAATCATATCGTAAAACCAACTTATTGAAAAATTCAATTTAATCAATTTAGGAAAAATTAATTTTATGTGGCAACTTGGTCAACACGATATGAACAAACGTACCCATTCTTCACATCCCTTTCTCTCTCCTCTCCTTCCTTGTACTGTACATCTCCTCCTCCTCCTTCCTCCAGCTACTAAGAGGAGGAAGAAATTTTCCGATCTGCCCCTGTTGCCTAGCGAGTTCTTTTTCTCATGATCCATAGCCTTCCCTATTCTTCTTCTTGCCCTCAGATTCTAGCTCCTGTTCCTCACTGACTTGATTCTTTGTTCGAATTTCCAGATCTATAACTTATAAATTATGTTTTGTTGAAATCTGTGTGTGAATATCGTTTCGCTTGTTCGTGCTTTTTTCCCTTCTTGATTTCTACTTCTTGATCTGTGTATATTCCTCTAAGGATTGTAGATATTGTGGTTTTGACCTCAATCATAGATTATCATTGGTTCATATTTTCAGTGGTATGATTTTACAATATCTCTTTTTCTTGATTATTCCTAAAATCTGAAATAGGTTGTGCGTGATTATATTGATGTGGAGGCGATTAATTTAGAATTTCAATGTACATTAATAGTTTCTGGTTCGAAGAGAGCACAGACGAGTGGTGACTGATTTGTTGAGAAATTTTTGGTGGAGGAAGAATGAGATGAACAGTACAGGTAGGGAGAGGAGAGAGAAAGAGATGTGAGGAATGAATGGGCATTTATTGCTGTTGAGCAATGTGCTAAAGAAACCCTCGTCACTTGTCAGTTGTCACTGCCATATCAGATGAGCTAAGAAGACTCAGAATAATTGTAAAGATAAAGAAACTACAAGGATAAATCACGACGAGAATGGTCAGACGAGAATGGTCAGCATTTGATTATTCGGTTCGATTTTCGGTAAAAACTGAAATAACTGAATAACTGATTAGTAATAATTTCAAACATCAAACTAAAACTGAATTACCAAATAACTAAAACCGAATTAACCGAAATATTTTGGTTCAGTTCGGTTAGGTTAATAACTGAAATAACCGAATTTCTCTTTTAATATAATTTACAAAAAATAAATATTGTATTATACATAAAATACTAAGTGCATTTTGAGTTTTTATATTATCTATAAAACATATTAAAGTATATACTAATCATAAAAATTATATAATAATGTAATATATATCATAATATCCAATATTTAACAAATAAAAGTCAATATTTCATATTAGATATAAATATATTATATAAATTTCGGTTTTAACCGAATTAACTTTTTAATAACCAAACCAAAAACCGAAATTTTCAAAAACTAACCGAACCGATTTAACCGAAAATCGAATTAGTCGAACTGAATTGCATTCGATTCGGTTTTCGGTTTCGGTTCTAATTTGCTCACCCCTAATGACAAGCCAAATTATAACCAACTAAGCATTATAATAATAACGATTATTATTTCTCAGCATTAAGAGCTCTTGACTTTAGACCGATATATATTAAAAGTTGGCATAAAATAATTTATTTTTATGGACAAGCTGAGAAAATTATAAATCATTGTTGGTGGTAGAGCTCAGAATCAAAATTTTTTTTTGCATCTTCTGAGATTTTTTTTGGACCTGCATTTTCTAGATTTCAGACAACAAGTTCTGGTGGGTTTGAATAATGATTAACAAATTGAGAATAGAATAAAGCATATTGAACTTCGTTGTTAAACTTATAATCTTCTTTAAATGCACATAACATTTTATACTTTTACTTGTAATGATAGGGTCCCCATTATACGGTTGTTGTTAATTTAGGTCAAGATTTGTCATTTTTACCCGTATACTGCAAACAATAACTAAAATAAATTACCAAGATGCTACAAAGGGAAAAATATTTACCAACATGCTATACCTGAAGTTGTTCTTCAAGTGAACGACTTCAGAATAACAAATAAATCGTTCACACGAAAAACTACTTCTAAAATCGTTTTACGAGCTAATTTTAGAAGTCGTTCTTCGCGTGAATGACTTATATTTCTTGGTCGTCGACATCGTGTTCCTATTTCCTCCTAATTGAACGCCTAAGGAATTTCCTCAAAAATATAAGATTTTCTACTGCAAGTAATTTATTAAATTAAGAAGATAAATTAACTAATATGAGAGAGAATTTCCTTTAAACCGCCCAAATCGTCTTCTTTAATTTCCTCCATTTTTGTTACTTGATTATTGTTAATGGAGTACTATGAAAGCAGCTTGGGTAGACATTGAAAAAATTAATGTCATAATTTTAAGACCAAGATTAACTTTCGTAAAAAGTCTTATATAAATGACAAGGGAGTAATAGTTACATAAAACACAGATACTGACACATAATTTTGATAAAAGTGCATATTAATTTAAATTTAAAATAACATATAAATAAAAACTAATAAACAAGTTTATAAAAAAATAAAAATGATTGTGCCTTATAAATAGTGATTGCCTATACCACATTTGGTTCCCCTCTTACGTTGTAGCTATTGTTCTTGTATGTCATTTTGTTGATATGAAAGAGTATCATTTGGATGAAAACTTGACATATTCAAATCAAACCAATGGGAATCATTTAAATCCATGGAGCGTTAAGGTCTAATAAATGCTTCGTTTAATGGTCCACCACACTCAGAAGTAGAAGCATTGTGTTCAGCCGAAAATATTGTATCATCATCTAGTAAAGATGTAAACGATGAAAATCGTTAGGATTGGATGGCTCAGAAGGGTAGGAGAATGATGGTGACATGAATCGAGGTTCATGTCGAACATGGTCGGAAGATGTAAAAGGGGATGATGATGATGTTTCTATGTAATGACGCTGACTAAAATTTTGGTGGCTCTTGTTCGCTTACATCTTGACTTTCAACTTACGGTTGGGTAGACAAGTAACCACCACATCGCTTGCTTGGTCATCTATGGTGAGGAATTTGTGGCAGCGGCAACTTAATTATTGGTGGGACATGTTGAAGATTTATATTAAATCACTACTCTCTATAACTCTTCTGCTATGTCAGATTACATTAAAATAATAAGGGATTGAGTTATAACACTTTTTATATAAAGAAAAAAAGATGGTATTGATGGGAAAAAATATGAAACACTTACTGCTCAGCTAGTATCACCACTAATATGCTGGATCCATCTTCTTGTATATCTCTAGTACCATTGCATGTATATATTGAGATGTTCGATCAAGTTCATCAAGAGCCACTGGAGCATTAACAATAGCATGTGACCATATATCCCATGCCTGTATAAATTTTGAGTACTGATCAGTCCAATTTGTTGTTGTTCTACTCTGTAGTTGCATTGTGTGATAATTTTCTAAATGAACATGTGTGTCAAGAATTGGTTGTTAACAGGCAAACTGTCATAACATACTGTTAGGTTGATGCCACTTTATAATATTAAAAGAAATAAGTGCAACTGAAGCAGGCCAGGCCAAATTTTAGGAGTTGTCAAAAAATATTTTGGGATCAATTAGTGCACTTCGAGATATCCATATGGGTGCCAAACTATCTCATCATCAATCATTTTATCGGGGAGACTCTTATATCTGAGCAAAGTCGTGGCTACTAGGCAAGGGTTTTGTTTCATTTTTCCATCTGTTATCACAAAAAATAATGTTAAAAATTCGATAAATATAACGATATAAGTGAATATCAAATATTTTGTAGGTAAATTTAGCCTACGTAACTCAAAGAAGGTAAGATAGGATAAATATTTAAATGTGGATTTGAATACACTGGTCGTTATGGTGCCATCATACGAAAGTAAGCCCATTCCCACTAGAGCTGTGCATCAGGGCCGGCCCGGCCTACAGGGCTGGCCCTTCAAGGGCTAGGGCCTTAAAAGGGCCGGCCCGAAAAGCCCGGGTAATGTAAATATCCCTATTTTTCAAAGCCCGACCCTTGAATGGTAGGGCTTAGGGCCGGCCCGACCCCATTAACGCTTATACACTATTTTTTAATTTTTTTTATAGAAAAAATTAAAGTGAAAAAATCATTATCGTCAACATAAATATCAATTTTAATTTACAATACAAACACCAATAAGCAACAAACATTAAGAAATTATCAAACAATGATAAATATTGTCCATATTTTTATATAAGTAACAAAATATATGTTTATTTTTAATTAATTTTTTTAATAAATATTGTCCATATTTATAAATAAGTCACTCACTAAGAAATTATCAAACAATGATAAATATTGGGAATTAGGTATTATGATTTTTTTACCTTTAATTAATTGTTTTATTTTGTAGTTGTTAATTTTTTTTAATATACATATATATATGACAAGCTTAAAGGGCCGGCCCTTTGAAGCCCTCGGCCCTACAAAGCCAGCCCGTGAAGCCCAATTCCTTTTTGAAGTCTCCAAAATCAAAGCCCGGCCCTTCAAGGGCCAGGGCCTAAAAGGGCTAGCCCGATAGGCTTGGCTCGAATTACCAGCTCTAATTCTCACAAATGTAGTAATGACAAACATCTTCCAATCTCTTCCTCAGTTGGGTTAGTGTCATTACATAATTCTCTATATAAGTGAGTCAAAATTGCTAATCCCCAACTATAATTCCCAACTTCTTCAATGTTATAAAGTAAAGGTAGGTATATTAAGTACACTCGACTACCTGATCTATCTGGCTGAGCTATCCGCCAATCAACCTAAGAATGTATGCTCGAGTGAATTGTTGCACTTGTACATCATTTGCATCATCACGTAGTTTATTAAAATTTTCTTCAAACTAAAGTATATGTAGTCGTTGTCCATGTATTCAGATCCTATCATATTTTACTCTAAAAAGTATATCGTTTCTTTTCTAAATACACACGTACTTTGATCTAAAAATAAATACCCAGAAATCTTATTTCAAATGTTTCGAACATGTATGCTAAAATCTTAACTTGTTCCTTTTTTATTATTATTACGCGCTACAACATATATTATTTTAAATTTTTAACATATACCTTCCATAAAGTCATCGGATCTACTTAGACTATTATTTTCATTACTTATCAAGTCATTATACTCTTTCACTCAAAAAAATATTATGTATTTCATATTTGACATGCTGAGGTTGAGTTGGTTTGATCCTACAAACCTTAAAATTTCAGGGACAACCGGACAACCGGTATTTGACAAATATTATAAAACATATATACAACATTTAGACAAAAAAAATTCGCTAAAGAAATTAAAAAGGCAATACATATATTTGTTTGTGTTTTAGAATTATAATAAGACGCAACTCCCCGTGCGTTGCACGGACTGTATTGTTTATTTTAGGTTTTTCTATCTCATTGCATAGCTAGTGTTAATCATTCTAAATTTTGCTTCTTTTTTTTTTGTTATTTTTTTATTTTAAGAAATTCAACAATTACTTGTATTCTTGATAATAAAACAATTACTTGTATGTAAACAAATGAAAATAATTAAATCATACAAAATATTTTTAAAATTTAAATGTATTGTAATTATGTTTGTTATGAAGTTGTATATGAAATGAACACTCGTTAAATGCTTTTTTTTTTACCTCAAGACAATAGCACACATGATTTCCGTTGCTTTTTATAAATATATAATGACAGAATATACATATTTACCTAAAGAAAAATATTTTATTAAATATATAGGATCATATAGACGAAAAGTGTGTAGATTTTTTTATCAAAAGATGGAGGGAAGATGGATGTTATTGTTGAGTCTTATTTTTCTTCAAGTACATTTATTCCAACATTGTGTGGATTCCATGACGTTTGAGGTTTCTTTTGAGTAGTGATATTCCTTTATCTGCATAGTTGAAATGAATCGTTGTGTGGTCCTCATAATTTGTGAAATAAGTGTACCCTGTATTTTATACATCGTTAGAACTTTGATAGAAGTAAATGAACTCTATTAAAGCAAAACTAACATTAGGTAGTTGTGAACATACTAATTATTGTGTCCATTTTAATCCCTTGTAACACAAGGATATAATTGTTCTTGTCTTCAAGTTCTGCATATTTTGAATGGGCCCAGTATGCTGATGAACCATTTAGTATGATAGGAAAGAAGTTATCTCTGTTGTAAGCAATATAGTGAGAATGTTTAGTTTTTTGTGTTTTTTTTTTGTACTTTTTTGTTTGTGGTTGAAGAGAATTCATACTTGTCATAAATTTGAATTGCCCCACTTTCTAAACACAATGGTAACAATCACTCACGTATCTTTGTCATCATTAACATCCCCAGTCATATAATCATGAGTATTAGACATTTTGGCTTCAAATCAAGAATGAAGATTCAGAATAGAAATAAGAAATTAGCAAGGAAGAAACCGAGAGAAGGGAATTGGATAGCTTTTGTGTGCACAAATATTTATAACCTACACCATGAATGAAAAAGCCAATGGAAGGGGAATGGATTCCACCATTGTGAAGGGAAAGCATTTACCTGCAAGAAGAATTAGAAAGTGATGGCTGGAATATTTAGAAGGGAAAAGGAAAACGGCCTGAGGAATTAGAAAAGGTTAAAACATAATTATTATGGCTGGCTTGATTGTATACCCTAATTATTAATTTTAATTCTTCATCAAAAATTCACATTAGCAATTGGCATTAGCAATCTCACGTGAATGTTAGCTGACTCACCATAAACTAATAAAACAAAAGGTAATAAAGAGAATTAATACCATTATTGTAATTATTACTATAATGTTCAAAACGCACAAGGAAATCAATTTGCAATCAATATATTAAATTCAATGCAATCAATATATGCAATTCACCGAATAATACTCCAGCGAATCATATCTCACGTGAATGAAACGCATAAGGAAATCAATCTGCAATACAGCACCGAATGACTCCACCAAATCATATCTGACGTGAATGCTATTTAACTAACCATAAACTAATAAAAGAAAAGGCATTAAGGCAATTAAATCATTTCCTATTCTATACTGAATCATTTCCTATTCCACGTACATAAGCATATTTAAAATATATTATTTTATATTATATTAATTGACATTTTACACTAAATTACAAAAGTTGATTGAATTAAAAATTAGTTTTGCCAATGTCTATTTTACACGTTTTATATACATCCCTGCCAGAGTTTCTTTTACATATTTAAATTAATGATATTTACTATTATGAACATAGGAGTTAGAGGACAAATTTTTAAGAGCTATACTACTAATTTTTAAGTTAGTTATCTCATATAGAAAATGCTAATTTTGTAAGGGTAAATGTGTAATTTTGACAATGAAGTTTCCTGATAAGAGCATATGCACCGTTAAACCTGTAAAGGTGCAAAAATAGCAATAAATTTGATAAAGCTGGACAATTTCAGCAATGCCGTTAAATTTGTCTGAACGTCCGTTACTCTGTAAACTATTAGATCCTAAATACCTCAAATAAGATATTTCTTTTAAGCTAAAAAATTTCTTTTCACTTTCAAAAATTCACTTATAATAATCTCTAACTGTTTTTCCCACAATAACCACTTTTGAGCCTAAAAGTAATTTTATTAATTTCACTTCTTCATCAAAAATTCACATTAGCAATTAGCATTAGCAATCTCAAGTGAATAATCAGAATACACTCCCACTTCCACTCAATGTGTTTTGATTTTACAAATATTTGCCGGAAAGAAATTTATATCACCAAATAAATTATGGCTCAATGGGAGTATCAATATCTTGGTAAGCTTAGTTTTTGTTCTTTCCCTCTTTTTATGTATTTTTCTCACATCTTGTGCCCTCCTCCTTTTGTTTTTGCAGATATGAATATTTGTGCGGTTAAGGACTCCTCCCCTCCTCCTCCGCCCCCTCCTCCCCGAATCCGCTTTAGTTAAGAAAGCAAGCATACCTTCCCCTCAGATTGCTCATACCTAAAATACTCCTTGCTTTAGAATAATAATCGGAGGAGATCAAAACCAAAAGATTGTTTAACAAAAGAAAAAAAAAGAAGGAATAAAAGGAATTCTATTTGCATAAAATGCAAACCTTGATAACATAAATCTCCATGACAGCCAAAAAATGGAAAAGAAAAAAAAAGAAGGAATATAGAAAAATAAGAATGAATCCTTAGCCACACAAATATTCATATCTGCAAAAAACAAAATAGGATGTCGCAAAATGTGATAAAAATACATACAAAGAAGGAAAGAATAAAAACTAAGCTCACCGATAATTAGCAATGCAACCATAGATCATAGTCAATCATATAGAACTTGAATATTTAGCCAAGAAGACAAAGAATCCGCTTTAGTTAAGAAAGCACACGCCTTCCCCTCAAATTGTTCATACGAAGAATACTCATAGTTTTAGAAGAAAAATAAAATTTGATGATTGAAAAACTCTACCTCCAACTCGATATATCATATATCATATTTTCATACAAGCAAAGCATCCTTATAAATAGTGACAGGCTCAAATGAAACATTTTTTTATAATAAGGGAAATGGTGCATTAAGTTGTAATTATTATCAGCAATTAATGCTGGGAGCTGAAAGCACTAGGCAAGGGATTGACACAATCACACAAATGATTATTCAAGGTGCATGACGGCGTCATTGATGTGATTATTGGATCAAAACGGTAGCTCACGGTGTCAATATGAGATTTACAAGATTATATTGACTCAAGCTTTTCTTTTTTGTGTGTTGTATCTTTTTTAGTTGATCTTTGAATTATATCCAATTATCTTATTAAAAAATAAAAATAAAAATATAACTCAAATCAAAATATTTGTTTCTCAAATTGGCCTATATTATCATATGATTTAATGAGAATACTTATAGTTAAAATAAGAGACGCCTCTACTAATTTTCCAAATTACCGAGTCCACTACTAATTGCCTAAAAATAAAAAATGTAAGATAATAATTATTGTAAACATAGCTAAAAAAAATCAAAATATATATTATAAACCGGGAGATTAACAAATCAAACTACACAAAACATACCTCACACCAGCAATATAAAACTAAAAGTGGGATAAAAAAGTAGAAAAAGTAAGAAAAAAATGAGGAGAAAGTTGGGAGTAGAGAGAACTTGTCTCGTTCACAATGTGGGAAGAATTCGGAGCGTATTGTTTATCATAATTGTTTATCTACAATCAATTAGCTAGTGCCCAAAAAGAAAGAGAGTTGGCATATTGTTTGCTCACATTTCTTGTTCATCATTCTTTTTTTGGTAAGAACTTGTTCATCATTCTAATATCTGTTATTTGTAAATTGTTTATCAGAATTCTTATTCATAGGTTTATTTTGGTCAATATTCTTACTTTTTTTTTTTTTGCACTCAAAAGTTAAAATAACTAAATCATTCTTCCCTCAATATATTCATAAGTCGTGTTCATATTGATTTGAAAAAGAAGAATAAGAAATCACGCATTAAATTGATTCTCTATACTGATTTTACTAAGAGAAGGAAAGAAAGTATTGGTTGCAAATAACAAATACAGTTGAAGCAATTTGTTAGTATTATATTAGTTTGATTTTTTGTAGTTTTAGGGGACAAATAGTATGGTGCGAAATTAAGACAGCTCCAGCTAATCTCACCACAAATTAATAAGTGGCTATTCTTTTCAACAAATACACAAATAAGGGCATGATTGGTATGGCTTCTGGAGGCCCAGAAGCACTTCCCAACCACAAAAGCCATTCCTTAATTTTTTTTATGGTATGCTTGTAGGAGATAAAGACTTATGGGTCAGAAGCCCGGTGGGGTAGCCAGAAGTTGGAAATTTTGGCTTCTGGCTTTTGACGGATCCCACGCCTTTTGTTATGTATTATTTAATAAAGTGGTAGGAAAATTAGACTATTAGAGCCCTAAAATTCTCAAATAAGATATTTTCTTTTAATATAAAATTTCTTTTTTATCTCCAAAAATTTATCATAATAATCTCTAACTATTTTCACCACAATATCCTTTTTTGAGCTAAAAATATTATTTTTTAAAAATTATTTTCCTTAAAATTTAAAATAAGAGAGAAACTAAGTCTTTAATAAAGATATATGCATATTATATGTGTGTTATGTAATAACAATGATGTCATTTTTAGTAATTTCCTATCTAAATTTGTTTTTCAAAATTATCTATGTTTCTAAAAGTCGGATTGAAAAAAGTCACTTCTATCATCACAAATCTAAATATAAATCACTTCACACAATCTGACATTTATCCAAACTTATTTCTGAAAAAGTCCTTCTAAAAAAAAGCTAATTTAAACACACTCTAAGAGGATAATCACTTTCACCAACCTAGTGTGATATGTACTTATTTACAAACATATTAAATGGAGCAAATATGAACGAAACATGTGCATTGGACAAATTTTCTTCTTGTAATTTTTAGCGTATTCGCACAAAGTCACTAAAGTCACACAACATTGCTTCTTTATTTTTTTAAATTGCTCACTAAACAATAATTTTCAAAAGTATTAAAACAGCCATATGGTTGGTGACAAGAAAAGTCATCTAAAAAAGAAAAAAAGTTCATTTCGCAGTTTTGTTAGGCTGAAGTTTCCCACCTTTAACACAATCAGTTCTTAGCCTAATTTTTTAGAGTAATTTGTGATTTGACTTTATATTCAAGGTTTGACCAACTATCAATAAATACATACATATATATATATATATATGTGTATATATATATAAATATAATTTTTTAGATGCATAAACAATGACTTTTAATAGCTTAAGTTATTGGCCATGAGGGCTGTCCATTAACTTTATTAAATATATTTTAGTCTTTATTTCTAATACTATTGACAAAACTATTGATATTAAAATTTAAATGTTGAAAAATATTTTCAAATGCCAATAGATTAAATTTAATATTCAAGATAACAATGATCATTGTACAAAACTATAATTTGAGAATAATGTTGATAGAGTTGAATGACCAAAACATGTTTTTTTTAATCAAGGGACCAGATTAAAATTTTGTACATATTAGAGGACAAATTGTGTACTCTAGCCAAAAATAAAATGCAAAATTTTTATTATTACAAAAATTGTTTACATATGTTTGATTACTGAGTAAAAATAAAATGGGAAAATGACAAAAAAATCCCTTTAAATTTCAAAATCCCAATAACAACTTCATGATAAATATTAACAACTTTATGATGATAGATATTAATAATTATTAACAACTCAAAATTTCTTATTTGAGATTTTACAAATTATAGAAGGGATTTTTTTTATCATTTTCTCAAATAAAATCTGAAGCCCCAAAAAGGAATGTTAAATGGAGAAAGTTACAATCCCGTAAAAATAATGTGGATAGAAGGTTTTCCTTGCTGAGTTTTCGTGTATGAATCATTACATTTTAGAACTCTGCAAGATGATGCATAGTAAAGAAGTAAGATGTTTATTTAATTCATATACTATTTTTAAATGATAAAAAAGGTTAGGCATATATTTGATAGAAAATAAATTTAAATGATTATACAATAGTTATTAGAAGTGGCCATGCATTATAAATCGATGTCTATTTAAATAATTGAGAGCCAATGTATAAGATGGAGAATAATATATAATTAAGAGAATTTGGGACAAGAAATAACGGTATTAATTAATTATTTTTGAAAAGTTGTTTTATAATAAGAAAAGGAGGTTGGCTAAAAAAAACAATAAGAAGAGAAGGAAGTATTAAAAATATAAATTTATTTTTTTCTATTTTTTATACAAATTTTTTTTTCTAGCATTAAATTTCTTACGGTATGTTGATATATACATATATATAATCTATTAATCTGTCATTAAAATAAATTTTGAATTTTTGAATGTAAAATTTAAGTGCTGGGGGCAAATGGGCGAACCAAGACGCTCCGCGGAATATTCGTTTAATAAAATATGGCATCTTTGTCTGAAAATGCCGTTTCCCTGTAAATGAGGGATAAAGCAGAGGACATTTCAGTAACTTCGCCTCACCAAACCAAAACTCGACTTTAACTCCAAAAGCGGAAGATCTGACCCGTCCAAGATTTCTCGAAAGAAGGATTGGCGATCAGGATTGCATGTTTGACTGACGTACAATGAGGGTAGAATGATTAATTGCGAATGAAGTTTGACCATAGAAAATTGGAAACTGCAAATTAAAAATGTTTCCTTTTTTAAAAAAAACAACAAAAGGCCACCTGGAAGAGGAAGAGGGAGAAGAGAGAGGTCATAACATAAGATTGTGTCCATTTTCCATTCCCATTTTCTTCTCTTTTCGTAGCTGGAAATCTGGGCACGGTGCGAGGAAGGGAGAGAAACTCAAGCTTGAATTTCTCTCTCTTCTCCGTGTTTCAAATTTTTTTTTTTTTGAATTTTTCTGGTGCGCGTTGAGCAATTCATTTAGGGTTTGGGATTGGTGGTTATCGGAACCATGAATATGATGAGAAGGCTGAAGAGCATTGCTTCTGGGCGGACTTCCATTTCGTCAGATCCTGTACGTCTCACAATTTTTCCTGCAAATTTTCAATTTTTATCATTTTTTGGAAGCTCCCAGCTTTGTTTGGTTGCTGAAAAATGGAAGAAACTAGATGCGGAAGGAACCAATATGTTTCCGATCTGGGTTGAAATGAATTTTTGAATGTCATGTTGAATGTTGTGGGGATTCGTCTGTTATGGCTATCTGGAGGGAACTTGTTATAGGGACGGGTTTCTTCGTTTGTTTTTTTTGAAAGTTTTCTTTTTCAAGAAAATTTATGAATAATCTTGTCCTGAAGATTTCAAATTTGCTGATTTTTATCCATGGGTTTTGAGCATGAAATTCATTTGTTTATATCATTTTCATGCCGTAGTTTTCGGTTTTTTCTAATCTTTCATCACTTCTAGCGTTTGACTGTTTGTGATCAGGTGTTTTTTTTTTTTTTTTTTTTTAAATAGCTGTTCCATTTATGAGGTTTTTTAACATGTTCGTGGTTTTAACCTGATTACATAGTTTAAAGTGTTTTGAAGAAGTTCTGTTAAAAAAAATGCTTATAAAGAAGGAAAGAAAAGTGCGGTCGGCCATATCATGTTTAAGATTCATGATTGCATTCCATATTTGTTTGGATTCTAGTTGATTTCACTTCTGCTAGAAGTTATTTGAATACTTGTCATTTCTGGTGTTCCTTTTGTGGAAAAGACGAGATGGAGCTATAACCTTCCATACACCGGGATTGTTTGATTTTTTTTTTGGGCTAATGAAATTGTTTGATTTGATTCTTCCTTTCGATGCCGTGCTCAAGTCTTCTCTTCTGTCTAATTCACTCGCCACATAATGCCATCTTTGTCTTCTGAGCCTTCTGATCAACTATAATTGGCTTGGTTTCACTTTCAAAATGCCTTGCGTAGCTTAAGCAATCAATAAAACCTAAAGGTGGATTATACTGCTTGCTGGCTGACAGTTTTAACCCTTTGATAAATAAAATGTGTTTTTAGTTGGGGCTGTTGTAACTGGAATTGCATGATTTAGGTATGATAAGAACTAAATGAAATAAACTTAGTAAAATGGCGAGGTTAGTGGAATTTATTATGCTGAATGGCTTATTTTTATCTCCATTTAAGATAACTTTGGTGATAAATGTTCCTTACTTTTTATGGCTAATTCATGTTTCCATGCAGGGAGGGGATTCTAACACTAAGAGAGCTAAGTTTGATCAAGAAACTGAAGGAAGAGTCAATGAAGAAACAAATCCTGTTGAGAGAGGCAGAACACATATAGAGCAGCATGTTTGTGCGCTAGGAGATTCTACTGTAGGCACATCCAATGCGTCTATGGTGGATAGGACAGAGAAATCAGGTTATGATCAGCTTCCTAAAGAAATGAATGAAATGAAAATCAGAGATGAGAAAGGCAACAACCGCAATGAAAAGGTATTCATAAGAATTCACTTTCTCAATATTTTGTTTTTGATGTTATTTAGTCATCACTCTTTTACTATATTATTAATGTAAATGCATTTCTACATAAGTTGTTTTTATTTTAATGCTAGCATCTTTTGTTGCAATGCCCTTAGATTTTAGACAACTTTCATTTATTGTTGTGCCTTTTGAACCTGAATGCTCTTTGCTCAATGCAATAAGTCTGTGTTTGGTAATAATTTTGTTCTATGCAGGATATGGAGCCAGCTATTGTGAATGGTAATGGAACTGAAACAGGGCAGGTAATTACTACAGCCATTGGTGGTCGTGATGGACAACCAAAGCAGGTATTTTCTACTCTTATTTTTCCGTGGGTTGATTAATTGATCTTTTCTTCCTTACTCTAGACTCATAAGTCATATTTTGATGCATTATTTTTTAACTTCCCCCTAATTCTATTAATAATCTGTTGGTAGCTTACTGTTAATGCATTGTAGTGCTGGACTTATACTTTATTGGGGATAAAGCGTGAGAATATCATTTCTGAGATATCATCATTTTTTTATTTGTTTGAACATTTGAGTGTTGGCAGCAAAGTGGCACAAGTTGACTTGAGAAACGATCAGTGCTTGATGGGTCACAGAAGTTGGATGTATTAGAGACTTACCACAAAAATTAAATGTTTTCTAATTTATTCTTTGTTTGGCTTTCAGACCATATCGTATATGGCAGAACGTGTGGTTGGTACTGGTTCATTTGGTGTTGTTTTTCAGGTAATTGTATGCAAACTTTCATGCATTCTTATCATCAAGTGATATGATATAGAAGTATTGACATTTCGCTTTGTTATGTATACCAATTCGTTTTACTAAACCATCTATTTTGTAGGCTAGGTGTCTTGAAACTGGTGAAACAGTTGCCATAAAGAAGGTTTTACAAGACAAGAGATATAAGAATAGGGAATTACAGGTCATGCGCATCCTTGACCATCCCAATGTTATTCATCTAAAGCACTGTTTCTTTTCAACTACTGAAAAAGATGAGTTGTACCTGAACCTGGTTTTGGAGTATGTATCCGAAACCGTCTACAGAGTTTCAAAGCACTATATCAGAATGCATCAACATATGCCTATAATTTACATACAACTGTATACATACCAGGTAAGTCTAGAAACTTTGCACTCTCTCATGGGTTTGAGTTTCCTTTATCATGCATGCTTATTATCTTAGATTTTGTTAATTCTGTACTATACTGATTGGTTTGCCATTTCTTTCTTGTAGATATGCCGTGCATTAAACTATCTACACAATGTACTTGGTGTCTGTCACCGTGACATCAAACCACAGAATTTATTGGTGAGATTTTATGCATTCATTTCCTACTATGGTTTCTTTTTGTATGCATCAGGATTTTGTTCCATGCATATTCATGCAATGAGTGTTGTAGATCCTGTATTCCAAACATTTCATTTGATTAAATCTTCTCTGAAATTTATTAGATTATCAATTTCTTTGTTCTTTCTTGGGGAAGAAAGGCAGGGGGATTGAGAGGCATTGATGATGATTGAGATTATTTGAACTCGTTATATTGTTTGAAAGTCTTTTCTTTGACATTAAAGCATATTAAATTGACTTGTGATTTTATACAGGTTAATCCCCATACTCATCAGCTAAAGGTCTGTGATTTTGGGAGTGCAAAGATGCTGGTATGCCCCTTTGCCTAAAAATTATGAAATCTTTTGATACTCTGTTCCTAAAGCTTATGAAATTGTTGAACTTCTAGGTGCCTGGTGAACCCAACATATCATATATATGCTCACGCTATTATAGAGCTCCTGAACTCATATTTGGGGCAACTGAATACACAAATGCCATTGATATGTGGTCTGTTGGTTGTGTTCTGGCTGAGCTCCTTCTAGGACAGGTGAGCAAACACAAGACTATATGCAAATTGTCTTCTATGTTGTGGTATATGCAAAATCTTGGTCATGCCGCTTGCTTCATGAAATAGATATAATGGATTAGTTTGGAAGTAAATTTTGGTCATTTAGGCCTTTCTAGCTCATTGCTAATTAGGTCTTAGAATTAAAAATCACATTTTTAGATTGACGTGTCTATGTCATATTATTTGCAGCCAATGTTCCCCGGGGAGAGTGGGGTTGATCAGTTGGTGGAAATAATCAAGGTACAGTCATGTTCTATAGTTTTCCTCACATTTTTTTTCTTTTGGAGCAATTACTTGTTGAAACTTTATTTTCTATCAGCCTTTGTGATTCAGTCTAAGTTTTATTGTATGCTATAGATATTGGGGACACCGACCAGAGAAGAAATAAAGTGCATGAATCCAAATTACTCTGAATTCAAGTTTCCTCAAATTAAGGCACACCCATGGCACAAGGTTAGTTGTTCTTCACTATGCCAACCCCTCGTAAAGAGGAGTTCAGTTCATGATTAATGAATGCATCAGATAAATCAATAATTTAGTAACATCCAGGTTTTCCACAAGAGAATGCCTTCAGAAGCTGTTGATCTAGTATCAAGGCTGCTCCAGTATTCACCAAAACTACGGTGCACTGCTGTAAGGAAGTTGATTTTTTGGGGAAATAATTTAATATTTGCTCATATGTTTGAAACTATGTAACATCAGTGTTCTACAGATCCAGAAAGTTCGTGAAGGAATGTAAGTTCTCTTTGGTTAGTCTGACCATATTTGTTTCTCATTTACAGTTGGAAGCATGTGCACACCCCTTCTTCAATGATCTGAGAGACCCAACTATATGCCTGCCGAATGGGCGACCTCTGCCTCCTTTGTTCGACTTTACAGCTCAAGGTAAACGAATTATTTTCCCCTCTTCATTTGACAAGAGAACTAATTTGCAACAAATTGGTTATTTTCAATGATCAAAGTCATGTCTTTACTTATAGTCAGGGACCAAGATAAATGGGCCATGTGAGTTGAGGAAAATTTTTGCCCACTCTATGTTAAATGATGTTTCTATTGCTTTTGCTCACTGAATAAAACAATGCAGAATTGGCTGGTGCACCTACTGAGTTGCGTCAACGTCTCATTCCCGAACATGCAAGGAGTTGATTTGATTATCGGAGTCGTGAATACACAAGTAGGGAAAAATGTGAATGGGTTTTTGGATGAGTAGATATACCCATAATAGCAGTAATGCTGCTACTTGCCACGCCAGTAGGTCAGATCTCTGTTATCCTGCCTGCAGAATCACATGACTATACATCTTACAGGGAGTCTTAACAACTTATAAGCTCTGTCCAATGACCATGTAAAGACCTCTGGTGGGAACAGCCTGGGGAGAATTAAGTGGGGACTACTGTCTGGATATAGGGTTTCCGACTTTTAACTTTCTAGTGTAGTTTATTTATGATGTATGCTATGCTATGCTGCAATTGTGAAGGATAATGAGGTTCTTGAAATATTCTGATCACGTTTAAATAGTTCACGGGTTGTTTCTGAAACTCTAACTGGGATCATCATATGAACTTGCAAATTTTCTTTTTCTCCTTTTGGTTTGGGTTTCTGTATTATGCTCCTGATATTTTGTTCTGGCACTAGTGAAAGAAAGACACCTATAGTTGATCAAAAAAAAAAAAAGAAAGACACCTATAGAAGGCACGGCAGTTACAAATGGGCAAAAGGAGGAAGTTCAAAGTACGAATGGCTCAGTTATTGAACAGTACAAAATAGAGATGCTTAGAATAATCGCAGAATATTGAAGCAGGGTGAAATGAAAAGGCATATTATGGTGCCATTAATAGAGTATGGGATGGAATATTGAAAGGAATCGAGAGTTTGGTCAAATCAGAATCAAGGAGCCTTGAGATTCAGTTTGATATTTGGATTAATTGAAAGTCCCAGTAATGGTATAGTGACCGGGAGAGCCTTGATTACTCTTCACTTGAGTTCATGAAAAATTGACAAAGAAAAACCTGTTCTTTTAAATATCTTACAATTTGATTTATATTATTATACAAGGATAAATTAATATAATCAATGCTAAATTCTGTATAGTACACGGGAAAACATTTTATCAAAGGGTAGAATTAATTTTTTAGAGTAAAAATAATTATAGTTATGTTAAACTATTTATCTTACAGTACGTGAAAAAATGTATTCAATAAAAACAGGACTTGTATGAATGTTTTTCAACAATCTAGCCAATATATAAAAAGGCCATATACCACATATGACTATGAAAATGAAATTATTACCAATGGTTTCCATTTTATTACTGGATCTTTCTGGAGCAACATCTCTTATTTTTAAAGTCATAAAACTCCAATATTCTAATGTACGGTATATACCTATCAAATTGTATTATTAAAGTGATGTAGTTTCACATAAATAGGTGTTTCTTAAATCATGCTGATGCAAAACAAAATGTCAAAATAAAATTAATATTAATAGTATTATTAACTTTTGGACCAACAAATAGTAAGATTAAATTATAGGAGTATTAAGCTACGAAGCAGTAACAGATTGTTTTATTGCCAACACAAAAGTAACGGATTTAACTGTATCACTTGGGGCATGATCTGTTGCTGTTAGTGTTTAGGTGTGAAAACTGAAAACTGTTTTCGTTTTTGTACAAAGCCACCTGGGCCCTGTGTTGTGTTTGTTTGTTTGTTTATGCATCAGCATTGATTTCTTCGTAAATCAATTCAAAAGTTTCGATCTTTACATCACAATTGCAATCAAGCACCGATTTTTCCAAAGATTCCTTCTTACCCAGATCGTTGAATTCAATCCCAAGTCCAGAATTCCTTTCCTTATCCCCTTTTAGCTCAATCACTCATTCGCATTTCGCAATCAATCCCTGTTTCGATTTCTTCAAATTCATTGCAGTCTCCCCATGTTTCTTCAATCTCTGAATCAATTCGAGCTTTGAATTCCTGATTGTTACATAATGTTAACAACGACCACCTCGTTGCCGGATTCCTCCGCAGACCCATCGCCCCTTATTCCTTCCGCCGTCTCCGGCGAAGTGCTCCGGCGGCCGTCGGGGCCGTTACGGAGTGCGGCGAGGTTTTTCCGGCAAGCTAGCGGGCGGCGGATGATGCTCCGGGAGCCGTCGGTGAGGGTGAGGGAGAACGCGGCGGAGCAGCTGGAGGCGCGTCAGAGTAATTGGGCTTTTTCAAAGCCAGTGGTGATTTTGGATGTTGTTTGGAACTTGGCGTTTGTGATTAGTGGGATTCTAGTTTTGGGGCTGAGCTTTGAGGAGAAGCCTTCTGTTCCTTTGAGGGTTTGGGTTTGTGGGTATTTGCTTCAAGGTGTGTATCACTGTGTGCGTGTGATTCTCAAGTACAGACGATACATGCAAGGGCAAGGCCAATCACAAGCACGTTCTGCATCTGAAGAACAACAGTATCAGAATGGGATCTATTGGGAAAGAGGTGGGGGTTTTAATTCTAGCTCTGGGAGTGATGTTGGCGATGCAAATGATGAACAAAATCAGGAAGGATATAGGTATGATGTTTCATAACTGTTGGATGTTGTGAATATAAACTGGGGAATTGAACTCTTGGTGTGTTTTCTTGTGCTGCTGCTGGTGTGAGCGATTTAATTTGGAAAATTAAGTGTTGTTATTCTTTTGTTACAGCAGCAGAAATCGGATGGAATCTGTGAATACTTTGTTTTCATTCATATGGTGGCTTCTTGGATTTTATTGGATTACCACTGGTGGCCAGAGCTTGACCCAAGATGCCCCTCAGCTTTACTGGTTAGTTGCAAGTTGTTTGATTTTGTTAGTTAGTGACATGTGCTATTCCAAAACTTCTAGACATTTAGTTAGCAATATAGGGCAGTATAAATTAATGATGCCAAATAAACCACAATTTCCAGCCAAACAACTCATTGATTTTGGGATAAGAGTAGGAGTTTGTGTGAGTAGTAGAAGTAGTCCAGTGATTAAAAAATATGAATGCAACTATCCAATATGAATGGATTATTCATGTGTCTTTACGCTTAATATGGTATATGAATTCTTTTTCAGCTTTCACCTTCTTCCTTTTCCTGTTCTCAATCTAGATTGTATGGTTGTTGTTTGCAGGCTCTGTATCACCTTCCTTGCCATCGACATTGTAATTGTGTTGATCTGTGTGGTTGTGGCATGCCTCGTTGGTATTGCTGTTTGCTGCTGTCTTCCATGCATACTTGCTTTTTTATCGGTGGTGGTGGATAAGGTAGAAAATTTTACCCTTTTTTGCCTTGCTTATATTGTAGTTATTTTAACCATAATGAGGAGCTTAATACTGGTTTCCCTGTGTTTAACAGACAATCCATATAAGACCTTGATTTAGTACTATTTTGGTTTAATATGGGCAAAGGCTCTTAAATACCTAGGAAGTTATACCTAAGGAGCTACCAGCACCAGGAAGTGTTTTTGGGATCTTAAATACTATGAAAGTTAATTTTGGTAGCTATGCTGACCATTTTTAACGGTGCCAACTTAACTGGCGTTAAGTGGATACTCTGGCATGACACATAGTGGACACGTGGCTTAGGTTAAGGTTCTTAAATGCCCCGGAAGTTTTCTTCGAAGGAGCATATAGCACCCGGAAGTTTTGCTTTGGTTCTAAAATGCCCGGAAGTTTTCTTAAAGGTGCTTCTTAACCCAAGCCACGTCATCATCTATTGAGTCTGATGTGGCGTTCAGTTTGACGTGGCAAACGTCCATTTTCCTCTCCGTTTACTTTGGGCATCAATGCTACGAAAATAATACTTCCCAGGCATTTAAGATCCAGTAAAAACTTCTTAGTCCTGACAGCTCCTTAGGTATAACTTCCTGGGTATTTAAGAGCCATTACCCGTTTAATATTGAGGTGGCTATTTCGGTATGAAACAAAATTATTTGTTCATCACATGTTTAATTCTATATATCTCGATTTATCCTGAACCAAGGGCTTTGCCTTTTTATGTGTTGGCTCTTTTGATATTCCTTTTCCATTTAGAACTCATCAGCATGAACACTTTATTCAAGAACATGAAGTGACTTTTTGATGTGGGAGCAGGAAGGGGCAACTAAGGAAGAAATCAATCGGCTGCCGAAATACAAGTTCAAGAGTGCAGATGAGTATAAGCTTAACGTTGACGATGTCGATGTTGCCCAAGCGTTATGTTGTAAAGGAATAATGACGGAATGTGACAGTGAGACGCCTGCAGAACATGTTCTTTCCACCGAAGAGGCAGTAAGCTTCCGTTCCATTTAATCAAAGATACTTGAGTGTTGTTCTCTCCGTGTGTCTGTTTTGATGACAATTGTCTTCCTATCAAACATGAACACCATAACTATAATAATCCCAATGGTCATAATTACCAGATTAGGTTCTTTTTTTTTTTTTTTTTGCAGATTAAGGAAGCAAAATAGATCATGAAATGTTAACATATGCTATATGTAATTAGATTATATGTTAGTTATGAGAAATAAATTAGTTTTGAGGAAAAAAGATAAATATAAACAATTTAAAGTAATTTATTTTAATTTGCATCCTTAATTAACTTGATCTTATAATTAGGACCGGAGCAAGTAGTATACTAGATCACATACTATCCTATACAATGATCTTAAGATATCATGAGCAGTCTAAGGAATACATGAATGTTTCTGGGTTCTAACATGAGTGTTTTGTGATGGATGGTATATAATAACAGGAGTGCTGCATCTGCCTGTGTGAGTATGAGGATGGAGAGGAGTTAAGAGAACTTCCGTGCGGCCACCATTTTCACACGGACTGCATCGACAAGTGGCTATACATAAACGCTAACTGCCCTCTCTGCAAGTTCAATGTTCACACAGGAAACCATTCCCCAGTTTGAATTGGATGGAGAAAAGGATGGGTGGATGGATGCAGTTTCGCATTAATTAGATCATTTTTTTTTAATGCATGCTCTATCCTGCCATCATACTGGCACTATGTATGTATGTGGATGTGATTGAGGTGATTTTGGTTTGTAAGGATTAGTATGATTGTAATACTAAGCTTAATATAATGGTTAAAGTAGGAGTGTATACTTCAGCTTATATCTCTCAAGGCGACACTGTGCATGGGAGCTTTAAAGAAAGAGCTGGGTGAGTTTCTCATATGTATCTAGTTCGATCATAGTAGTTTTTACCAGCTTGATAATTAATTTTCTTCATATAGGCTTTTTGTGCTGTATAAGCAAAGGGAGGAGGATGGAGGATGTGAGATGAGGTACTTTGAGAGAAAAGAATTTTAATGACTTTTTCTAAAATAATAATTTAAAACTACTTAATGTGGGCTCACCTAAAACTAAAATGTAACGAAAGTTTAACTGTGTTAAAACTTAAAACTTGTGTTAAAATTGCTCCATTTCATAAAGTCTATGTGCATCTTTCTACTCGAAAAACTTTATAGCGTCAAATGCTTCTATCACAAAACATTGTTGTTAAAATGTACATTTTTTTTATATAATCATTTAAAATTAAAGTGGGGGCCTACACACATAAAAAGTAACGGAAGTTTAACGGTGTTAGAGTCTGTGTTAAAATTGCTCCACTTTATAAACCTTATATGTATTTTTGCTCCCCGAAAAATTTATAGTGTAAGATGCTCCTGGCACGAAATTTTGTTGTTAAAATTGCACATTCACCCATTAATTTTTAATGTCTCAAAAGTATGTTTTTTAGATGCTAAACTAAAAGCATCTGAATTTAATATAAAGGGTTAATATAACTTTTGGTCCCTGAACTTTCACTCAATTTTGGTTTTGGTCCCTGAACTTTAAAACTTTTGGTTTTAGTCCCTGAACTTTCGGTCAATTTTGGTTTTGGTCCCTGAACTTTGAAAGTTTTGGTTTTGGTCCCTGAACTTTGGGTCAATTTTGGTCTTGGTCCCTGAACTTTCAGCAATTTTGGTTTTGGTCCCTCAACTTTATTTTTTTTTTTTTGAAGTTTTTTTTAAACTGAGGGACCAAAACCAAAACTTTCAAAGTTCAGGGACCAAGACCAAAATTGACCCAAAGTTCAGGGACCAAAACCAAAACTTTCAAAGTTCAGGGACCAAAACCAAAATTGACCGAAAGTTCAGGGACCAAAACCAAAAATTTTAAAGTTCAGGGACCAAAACCAAAATTGAGTGAAAGTTCAGGGACCAAAAATTATATTAACCCTAATATAAACTATCTTGAAATTGAAAGGGTGAACATTCGAATTTGAGCAGGGGAGTGATTAGTTTATTTAGGACAGATTGAATGGATAGTTTAAGATCAATTGAAGAGACTAATGAAAGGGAACGTGATGAAAAATTCTGAAAATTGCAAAATCTTAAGTAAAGCATTTATCATAAAATGAAATGAGTTGTGAATTACTCCCTCAGTTCCTAAATATAAGATCTATTTATCTGATTTGATTAGACTAAGGATGTCAATTAAATTAGTTAAAATCATATAATATTAACAAAACACCTTAACCATCTACCTTTAGTCCCACCCGCTCTCTCTTACTTGTTTATTATTGGGGAGTATCAATAGAGATAATATGGGGAAATGATGAGAAAAATTAGAAAAATGTCTTATATTTATGAACAGATTCACTTCCCTAAATTGGTCATTTATTTATGAAGAGGGGGGGGGAGTACTTGTCAAGTATAGCCTTTACCTTATAGGCAACAAACGTGATTTGGGATTTCGCAATTTTTCATGTTTTTTTCTTCATTCTCCCCTCAATTAAATGTATATATATGTAAGAAAACCAAATTACAACTAAGGGATCATAGGTGAGAGTCTTCCTTGTGACGTCGAGTAATCTATGCAGAATATTGAAGAATGTCATGTAAAATTTAAGAAAAATTACAGGAAATATAAAATCATAAGATTTATATTCGTGAATAAGAGGCAAACAGTAATAAAAAAAACAATAAAAATAGGTCTAAAATTACGAAGAAACAAATGATGAGACAAAGGAAAAGAAGGAGAAGCTGAAGCTTAGCCATTGAGCAGGTAAACAGGAAAAATTGGAGTATTTTGTCCGTTAATATTCTAACTTATTGTAACATATATATGAAAGAAGCAAATATCATTTTAACAAATACTTGCTCTATTCCTAAATATATGAACTAGTTGACATTTTTTTTGGAGAGGTTAAGGAATCTAAATGAGCCACTTAATCATAACGTATTCTGTGTATTATTACATTTTGTGTTAGCTTATATATTGAATAAACTAGCTTAAAGAAAAATTTAGGCAAATTAATTAATAAGTAGCTTATTTTGTTTTCTTAGGATTTTCCAAAAAAGTCAACTACATCCTATATTTAGGAATAGAGGGAGTAATAATTTGTAATTGTTTTTTATCTTTTAAATACATAGCTTCATAATATATATTATCAATGATAACATGAAAAAGAAAAGTAATAAAACCACAACTATGATGGATTGCTTCAAACATGGACGCCAAGATGATTCCAACAAACTGCTGGAATCCCCAGAACGACTCCATCATTGTGAACATTCAAATGATGATCATTGAAACCCCCATATTTTTGCATTATTCCCCTGCACTTTGAATCATCATCATCTTGTTTTTTCTCTTCTTCTTCCTTCTCGGTCTTCACTGAGAAACTAATAACCCCACTTCTCCTTCCTTCCCAATTCCTCAACCTATAACTCAACACCTCACAACATCCTTCATCCTTTGGAACCACATCCGAAATGGCTATTCTTGCCAACCCAATGGATCGAACAAAACCATTGGAAGTCTTGCACTGAACTTCAAATGTAATGGACTTTGCATGCAATGGCACTTCCACCTTCAACCTCTCATTCCATAAACTAGTATACCCTAAACCTAATAAGCCATCTCCTCCTTGCTTCCCCATTTTGGTGGTCCAACACTTTAACGACTCCGCCCGTACCACCACGTACACGTTCTCCCTCACCGGATTCTCATCCATGCAAAGGTTGTCTCCTGATATAACTGTGACCTCCAGAGTACGTGCTTTAATAATTGGGTTCATTTTTCTGGGTCTCACAGTTTTTATGTATATGATGGATATATATGATATGAAGAGTAGTGTATATATAAATAAAATGAGATTTTGTGATATATGAAAACAAAGGAAGGATGAAGGAGGATTTATAGAATGGGATTTCAGGGTGCAAAGAAACGTGATCTATATGTTGGGAGAAGGTAAGTAGGAAAAGGGTGTTACGTTGACCAGTATATTGGTAGTTTCTGACCAACTCCTTCGCGTTTTCTTGGACACGTTGTTCTTTAATTTCTTACTTATTGCATGGGCGACGAATTTTCTAGGCAACTCTTCTATGCTCATGAAATCTCGATTCCGTGTATAGTTCATTCATAAAATGAAAATACAGTTGTGATTTAGTTTTAAAGGCGCGTATACGTTCACACATACATCTACGCCCTAATATGTACTTCCTCCGGTCCTAAGAGGTAGTAAACCTTTTTACACATACTAATAAAACATGTTGGAATCATTTATTATAAATAGGTTTAATTAAGTTTTCCATTTTCACCCTTATGTACTCATTTATTATGCACATTTTCTCTGTCATCCTTGCATTTACTAATATACAATGGCAGAAATGGAAAACATGTATTTATTTCTTTGACTTTTGCATGTTACCTCTTATATTCTGGATAAAAAAATTTGCCATGTTACCTCTTATAATTAGGATATGAGGGAGCAATAGCAAAAGGCAATGCAATAAGAATGAAAATATTTTTTTTTTGAATAAATAAGAATGAAAATACAGTTGAGATTTCAATAAGCAAAATAGATAATTTACTTTAGAATCTTGACTTAAATTTACGAAAGACCAACGAAGTCAAGAGAAGAATCTTCTTGTCCAAGTCAGGATAGTTTTTTCCTCGTAAATTTCTGATGAAATTGTATCGTCATATTCTTCTCTCATCTCACAATGTGATTTAACTTCCTCCGCGTACTTAATAGATATAATACATAAGCTGCCCAGTTTTCCATCATTTCCTGTGTGCGCTCTCTTAGGGGTTGAGTTTCCACTGAAATTTGCTCGTACTTTTATTAGGTTCTTTACATTTTATAAATAAGACACTTGGTTTTAATTTAGTCTTCGAAACTTTACCAATTAAAGTTAGTTTTCACATGCAAGTACATCATTTTTCTTTTTGTCCATTTTCACTCAACCCAGCATATCCACTTTAACTTTTTTTTTTTTTTTTGTAACAAGTCTTTCTGAAAATATATTTATTGGTACTTATATGTGAATTCACATATAAATGTATGGTCGTAATAATATAAATCATATCGTTCTAAATCTAATTCTTATAAATAAAAAATATTCTAAGAGACTTAATCCAAATTTTGACTTCATATATACAAATAATGTTCAAATCTAAAGTGCGTAGTTGGTAATGTGACATAATTTTGGAAGTTTAAAGTCATGGATTTTGTTTGGGTAAAAGAGTAAAAATACCCCTAAACTTTTATCAAAAGAGTGGCAAGCATCATAAACTTTTTTTTGGGGTAAAAATACCTATGAACTTTTTTAAATGGGGGTGAAAATGCCGTCCACATTAATGGAAACTGACCCCGTTACTTTTCATATGGTGAGCCCCACATTACTATTATAAAATGCTTATTTTTTAGCTGGTGATGGAGCAAAAAACCCTCTAAGCTTTTCTCAAAAAAGCTCCAGGCACCATAAACATTTTTTGGGTGCAAAAATTACCCATGAACTTTTTTTGTTTTCGATTTTTATGATTTTTTAAAGATTGGATACTTTAAATGAAAAAATACAGTAAATTTGAGATTCCTAAATATTTGAAAAATAAAAAATTGGAAACATAACAGTTTTCCCTCATAACGTATCAAAATGTCACTTTTTTAATATAGAATCTAATTATATAAATAAACAAAAAAATATTTAGGAGGTGCCCTAAATTGATGGGGCAGCCGAGGTGGTAGCTGACACCCCCAACCCTTTCCTCTTCCATTTCCCCACTGTTCTTCTTATTGCCAACAACACCAGTACTTGCTTTTAGCTTGAGCTCATCTTCTTAGAAAAAAGTCCGCTGGACTTGGAAAATATAGCAATATCTGCCACATTCTGAGGCTGTGCCAGATGCTCCGACTATGGCACATCGAGGCTCGCATGTCTGCCCCGGATTTGGAAAAAGCTCGCATGTTAGCTTAAACAACTAAGGCGGAAACAACAAGAACAGTGGAGAAGAGGAAGAGGAAATGGGTGGTGGAAGGAGAGAGAGTTGTGATTAGTTAAAAATTAATGATTTTCAAATAATGACATGAGGCCCACCAGATGAAAAGTAATGACGTTTAGGGGTGGAAATAGGCCAGTCTCATATCAGGTGGCCTACAGCCTGGCCTAGTCTAACCTATTTAACAAATACGCCAGACTAAGGCTTATTTACTAACCTTATTGTGTAAATAAGCTAAGCTTATTTCATGAAAGCCTGGCATGTAAGCCTTCAGGTCTGGCCTGTGTAATATTAAAAAATACTATGTAAATAATTATATTATATTTTATACATATGTTCTTTTTATACATTCTTTATAACAAATGTTATTAAATCATATTTTATTTTCATTATGTATAGGCTTTAAATAGGCTTAAAACATATTTAAAGCCTATAATTTGTAAATATGTAGGCTTTGAGACCTACCAAAAGCCTACATGGATACATCTATGTAGGCTATTGTAGGCTTAAAGTGAACTTATTGCTTTTACAGATTGAAATACGAAGCCTTTTTAAAAGCATACACTGTAAGTAGGTATTTAAAAAGGCTTCATTCCTTAATAGGCATTTCAAAGGCTCAAGCTTGAATCTGAAAAAAAAAAGCTTGCATTCAAGCTCAGGCCTAGACTCAAGATTTATTCTCCCATTTCAGGCTCAGGCCTATTTAACAAAAGCCTGGCTTGGCCTGAGCTATTCCCGCCCCTAACGGCGTTAGCATCCATCACCGAAGGTGGTATTTATGCATTTATTTAAAGAAGTTCATGGGTATTTTGCATCCAATAAAAATTTATGGTGTCTGAGGCTCTTTTGAGAAAAGTTTGGGTGTATTTTTGGCTCCCTCACCCATTTTTTTTATTAAGAAGTCTACATCTAATATGTTTTCTCTTCATACTTAACAGATCCCTTATAATATTAACCAGAACAAATCTCTTTTATTATCCACACCTCACCTTTCACCATACTTAATGACTTTTTTTTAATTATTAAAATAGATTTTATGGATGAAAAAATAACTCATTATATAACTGGGAAGTTTTGTTTTGTATGTATGCATGTTTTTTTAACTTTTTAGGCTACCCGTATCTTGCTATTTCTAGATCCTATTATTAAATATCAAAGCAACTAAGTTCAAAAAATAGAGCATCCTGCCTCCATTTTGTTGATAGATAGAATTGAAAAGCAGCTATCATGAAAATAAAAACAACATAAAAGAAGAAGTGGGCAAATAAGCCAATGAAGGACACACCCCATTCAGAGCAGCCTTAAACCAGGCAATGAACAAACTAAATGTACCTCTCTAAGAATCCATAACATAGAATATTCCGTATGAGTTTCCTTACACCAAGATATGACTCTCTCCGTTCTTAAATATATAATTTATTTATGGTGGTGAGATTGTTCGTAAATATAAGACCTTTTTATTTTTTTTTCTCTCAATTTTTCCTACATTATCCTTATTGATGGAGAGGGAGGGTGGAAATAAAAGTAGGTTGTTATGGCATTTTGGTAACATCATGTAATTTAAACGAACTTAATAAATATCCTTAATCTAATCAAATTAGGTAAGTAGGTCTTATATTTAGGAACGAATGGAGTATTATCTATCAAACTTTCAGACTTTAAATAAATCAGAAGGTATGACATTTTTGTTAAAACAAGCTACCAATTCTTTATTATCATATTCACAAATTACATTTTCCAGTTGATAATCAATAGCATAGTGGTATGCATGCTTCCTCCATTGTGGAGGAATATAATCCATCAAAAACTTTCCTTTTCCCCTTTTCACTAAAAAAAATAGTAAATTAATGATGGAATTTAGCGCAACAGAACTTTGTCAATAAAAAGGAAATTCTGTTGCTAAATATAGTGTTGTTCTATTGTATGACGAATTCCATGGCTAATCATCCACTGTTGATTTTTTTTTTTAGTGTTTTCAGCATGCATGGTCTTTCGGCCAAAAAAAAAAAAAAGCATGCATGGTCAA
Organism: Mimosa bimucronata; assembly: GCA_037074515.1. Classification (NCBI taxonomy): domain Eukaryota; kingdom Viridiplantae; phylum Streptophyta; class Magnoliopsida; order Fabales; family Fabaceae; genus Mimosa; species Mimosa bimucronata. The sequence goes on from CM073446.1 coordinate 40,426,477, forward strand.
TATCTCTTCCAGATATATTAATTCCAGTTATTAGCTTATATTACCAGTATTCTAACACACAATGAGAAGTATAACAGCTAGAAGTGATGTTTTTTCCTTAAACCCCAGCTTTACCTAAGCTTGCTTTCCAAATACGCCAAATCAAGGTACACAGAATTGCCTTCTGATAGTCCTCCACCTTCTTTGACCTGTTCAACCATTTATCAACCCAACCTGAAAACGATGACGTTTCCGTGTTGTCCATGTCAGACACGATTTTAATTATTCATAAGACTAAACGAAAAGTTCAATTTTTCTTTCTACATCCCAAAGAAAAAAACCCAAAAAGAAGTCAGCCTTACTTAAATTAAGTATTACTAATTAATACGCTTTGGTCCTTATTTTAATTAAGGTCCAATTGACTAATTTAGGTAGCTAAATAAATAAATTAAACTATACTTTTTTTTGCCAGCGAGATTAAACTATACTTAATTATACATTATATTCATGAAAAACTTATATATGTGTTTGCCATTAAATTTTACTCGTATATCCGTTTATGAATAAGATAAATTAGTTTGAAAATAAAAGGCTGATACAAGTTTTGATCCCTGAACATTCAGTTAATTTTGGTTTTGGTCCCTGAACTTTAAAATCGATGATTATGGTCCTTGAATTTTCAGTCGCTTTTGGTCTGGTCCCTGAACTTTGGATTTTTGGTTTTGGTCCCTCAACTTTATGGCATTTATAAGTTATAACCATTGGTCATTGATTTTTCAAGTTTTTTTTAAGTTAAGAGATTAAAACCAAAATTGACTGAAAGTTCAAAGACTAAAATCAAAATTGACCGAAAGTTCAAGAACCAAAACCACCGGTTTTAAAGTTCAAAGACCAAGACCTAGATTGACTTAAAGTTTAAGGACCAAAACCACCCATTTTAAAGTTTACGGATTAAAACCAAAATTGACTGAAAGTTTAAAGACCAAAAGTTGTGTTAACCCGAAAATAAATGATAAATATAAGAGATGAATAAATATATAAAAAAAAAAAACTCTTTATATTAGGATGAAAAGTCAAAAATATCTTTTGCTAATTGCCGATGTAGAGTATCCATTGATAAACGTGGGCACCGACGACCGCCCAGTGCCGCCCAACCACCAATGCAATTTATTAGTAACTGAATTAATAATTAATGGTGGCCACATTTCCTCATTTGAATTTACAAATTGACTTCAGCCCTGTATTCTTCTTTTTCTGTTTTCTTCTGTGATGTTGACTGTAGACTACAAAACATTTGTATCTCTGCGCCATTCTGATGAGACTTGACCGTATGGTTTAAAGGGTATTGGCCAATACAACAGTTTCTGTATATAATGATTTTAAAAATACAACAATCAATTGAAAAATGAAAACAAACGTACTATATATTAATTATATGAATCTTCAAACAGGGATGCACGGGTGAATCCAGCAAACAGGAATTCCAGTGACGGTACTTCTGCACTTATCCCTTAAATTCAACTCATCACAAGCACTCTTCACCATTCCCTTATCTTCTTCTACCTCCTTGCTCAGTTTCACTGAGAAATTGATGACCCCACTTCTCCTACCTTCCCAATTCCTCAGCCTGTAACTCAACACCTCACAACATCCATCCTCCTTTGGTAAAACCTCCCAAATGGCTATTCTGGCCAACCCAATGGATCTAACCACACCTTTGGGGGTCTTACCCTGAACTTCCAAAGTCATAGACTTTGCATGCCATGGCATTTCTACCTTCAACTTGTCGTTCCATAGAGTACTTCCGCTCTCTGCTTCTTGCTTCCCCATTTTGGTGCTCCAACACTTTATGGACTCTGTACGAACCACCACGTACATGTCGGTGGTCGTCACCGGATTCCGATCGTCCGTACAAAGGTTATCACCGGATATAATGTTGACCTCCAGGGAACGTGTTTTAATCGGTGCCATATTATTTTGGTCAAACCCAGCAAGCCTTGAAATATAGAAGAAGGAACTGTCGATGAGAATAGAGTAATTTAGACTTTAGAGTAGTGCAGGAGAGGGGGGGGGGGGGGGGGAGATTTTGGGATGGAAAATGAAGGGTGGAAGGGTCTGGTTTATATAAAGGAGAAACGCGTAATAGGTCGGTATGTGACCGAGTAAGTTTCATACGGTTTGGCTCATAAAATAAGAAAGCTAGGAGCGTGTGACAGGCGGCAAGGCATTGACCCATTTTTTTTTTTGTTCGAAAGGCATTGGCCCATTTTAATTCATGTTAATTAGTCAAGTACCGACGTACGCTTTGCAGCTTCATGTGCATGTGTCACCAAATTTCTTGGAAATTTATTCTCAAACGGTTTTGGTTTCTAAGGTCTTGGGCCCTAATGGTGTTATGTGTGTGTGTGTGACATCCTCACAAAAGAGTGCTTGATGTTATTTCGGTAATGTGTGTATAATTACGACATGGAAGTTAAATATCCTTACAAAAGAGTGCTTGATGTTACAGTGTATTTCTCCCAAATAAATGCAAAGTCAATCCAGATATAATGCTGTGAGGATTTAAATTGCTAAAATATATAACTGTGCAAGCTTCCTCGGTAAAAAAAAATAAGTAAATTTTTTTTAATCTCTAGTTCTTAAAACTTTTTGACGCACGGTTACTACAACATTTTGATTTTTTTCATTTTTTTTATTTTTTCAACCTAAATCTTATATGGACCTGGATGAATCAATAATGAATAATCTACCGGCCCAAATATTGAAGCAACATTGGGCCCATATTTAAGATTGTATATTTGTTCTTTGAGTCCAGGATTGTAAATTTCAATCCAACACATTTAATGGATAGTAGCCCATTATGAACTTTATCCATCACCAACTTGAATGGGATACGAAATTACACTTTTTCTAGTTAACTAGTAATCTTGAGAAAAAATAGCATTCCATTCGCCAACAAAATTGATTCAATTGGTAATGAGTTGGCTCGTAAGCTATATGATACTCCCTCCGGTTTTAATTATAAGACCACTTTGACTTTTTTGACTTTTTTTTTCAGTAAAAAAAAGTAGTTTCAATCCAAAAAATTTTTTTTTCCTCAAAACTAATTTATTCTACTTATAAACTAACCTATAATCTAATTTCATGTGACATATGTTATAATTTAGTGGTCTAATTTGCTTCCTTAACTTCTTCAAAAAAAGTCAAAGTGATCTTATATTTATAACCGGAGGGAGTAATATGTTTATATTTGGCTGTCTATGCAAGGACTTTGTTGATATGGTTGATTTGTTAATTTCCTTATAAGAGTTTTCTGAACATAAAGATATATTTTGACCCCTATGAGCTCAAAACCTCCTTTAGATTTATTATGTATGTTGGTGTGTTTGATCTCATTTCTGCTTACTGTGTGCTTTGTACATTTCTAAACAATTAGTGCCTCCGGTCCTAAATATAAAACATATTTACCTAATTTGATTAGATTAAGGATGTTAGTTAAGTTAGTTAAAATCACATAATATTATTAATGCACCATAACCATCTATCTATATCCCAACCATCCATCTCTTGTTTGTTTATTATTGAGGAGCATTAATAAGGATAATTTAGGAAAAGATTGAGAACAATTAGAAATAGATATTATATTTAGTAGGGGTGTCCAAAACCGGGACCGGGACCGGGAACACCTATTCCCGGTTCCCGTTCCCGGAATGGGACCGGGATTGGACCGGGAACGGGACCGGGAATTCCCGGTCCATTTTTTTAAGAAAAAGAAAAAGAAAAAATAGGCTTTAATTTTGGTCTTTAGGATCTCCTCAATTTCTTAGGTGGTTTCCATCTTTGTAACATTTTCAAACTATGAAAGAAAACAAGTCACAAATTAATTATTATGAAGTTATAAATAAATGCACAAGGAAAAAGAATGAACAAAAATGATGTCACTAGTTTAGTCACTTAATTTATGCCATATTTAAGAAAAACAACAAAACAAAACAAGGATTAAACTTTCTCAAAATTCTGAACGCTTTTTTCTATAATAATGCCATGACATGAAGCAAATAAATCTCATTAAATATAAGAGATAATAATGCCATGACATAAAGGATAAATCAGTAAAAAGGACAAGTTTAATATAACAAAAGCAAGAGATAAAATAGGGGGCAAAAGGCTAAAAACACCATGGTTTTTATATAGGAATTTACTTTATATGTAATTGCAATAGAATTAATCCAATAGAATTAGCTCTCTAAAGTTTTGTGCTTAATTTTTTTTTTTATAAATAAAATGGGGGCCGGGACCGGGACCGGGATCCCGGGGCCTATCCCGGATCCCGGTCCCGGTCCCGGGATTTTTTTCCCGGGCTTCCCGGGACGGGAAATTTCCGGTCCCGATTTGCCGGGACCGGGAGGGGTTGGAAGGGAGTATATAACTTTTTTTAAATAAAAGGATAAGTAATAACAGTTGGAGATTTTAGGAGGAATCAAATCCCTACAAAATTAATCTAGCCAAACAAGGGGGAGGGGGTCAAAACTCAAATCCCCTATATGCCCTCCTCTCCCATCCCTTGACAGATTGTACCTTTACATATTCAATCCCTTGCATAAATTACCAATCTTTTTTTTTTTTTTTGTATTTCACTTCAAAGTGTACACCCCAATGATTGGATTGGATTTCATGTAAGTAGAAAGGCTCAACGGGTTTTTTTGGGCCTGACAAGCTTTTTTCATTAAAAAAAGAAAATAAAATTCATAATCATGATAGAATTATTAGACGAAGACGTGAAGAATACATAAGGGGGACTGCATCCAATAGCTGGTTGGTGTGATAAAATCAAAAGTGGGCCCTCCCTCATCCTTCAGCAATTAATCATAATTCCAAAAATTGGGGGCTGCCCATACATCATCACCCACCAGCCACAAGCAGCATCAATATATAGTTAAAAGGGAAAATTTAATTAATGGATCACTGTAGACAATTAATATAAAAGAAGGATAAAAAAAATATGAAATTTCACTGCAGGACCTAGGTCCTTAAATGAAAAAAAATTGTTGTGTGAAAAAACCTAAAAGCCTTTGTGAATTAATTTCAGATAGGGACCTGTGCTGACACGCTGACACAACTGACACAACGTACTTCCTCGTGCATATGGCGATTTCCTTGTGCATATGGTCATTTCCTTGTGCATATGGCGATTTCCTTGTGCATATGGTCATTTCCTTGTGCGTGGCCTGGACATAGCACGTTATAAGGTCAATTAATTACTCCTTGTGCATATGGCTATTTCCTTGTGCATATGGGCATTTCCTTATGTATATGGTCATTTCCTTGTGTATATGGTCATTTCCAGGCCACGCAAGGAAATGGCCATATGCACAAGAAGTAATTAATTGGCCTTATAACGTGCTATGTCCAGGCCACGCACAAGGAAATGTCCATATGCACAAGGAGTAATTAATTGGCCTTATAACGTGCTATGTCCAGGCCACGCACAAGGAAATGACCATATGCACAAGGAAATCGCCATATGCACAAGGAAATTGCCATATGTACGAGGAAGTACGTTGTCAGCCAAGGAAGTACGTTGTCAGTGTCAGAAGACTTTTGCACAGGTCCCTATCTGAAATTAATTCACAAGGGCTTTTAGGTCTTTTCACACAACAATTTTTTTTTTCATTTAAGGACCTAGGTCCTGCAGTAAAATTTCAGATTTTTTTGGTCCTCATCTGACATTAAATTGCTAAAGTGGTCCTACAATGAAATTTTCCCTAGTTAAAAATGCACCAGGTTACACATTTCAAAAATATATTTAGCATGGATATAAATATGAAGCAATCCTTCAGGAAAACAATGACAACATGTCTTATCTTATTAAATAGGATCAACTGAATGGATTAGGGCAACACAAACGACGGGCAGGGCAAGACTGGACTAAAAATAAGCATGAAATCCTGTCCTAAAAATCTTCGAGCTAACATTCTTGGCCTAATAGCCGGCCCGGTCCTGCTTGATCAAGGACCAAGATCGGGCAAAACATGTCCTCTGGGTAATAAGACTGGTCCAGTTGATTCTTAAGTTTCCTTTGGCAAAGAAAAAAGGGCTATATTAAAAAAAGGAAATTGGGAAAAATAAATAAATAAATCAATTAAAACATAAGAACTATTAATATTTCTATATGGTGTGTTAAAAAGATTTTTTTTAAAAAAATAATAATATTTTCAAGCCAGGCTAGTCCTGTAATCCTAATGCATGTGTCCTTGTCCCATCAAACCCAGTGGTCGATTTGGGCATGATCTGTTTTGTTATGGTTTCATGCTAATTTTTTCTATGACTGGGTTTTCTTTGGGCACAACCAGGTCTGAGCATGCCATCGGGTTGAATGTGCAACCCTGATATGAATCATACAGTATCATTGTGTATTTGTGTTCTATCCAAATCACCTTAGACAATTTTCTATATTATGACACGATTAGGAAAACCATAATCATGGTTTGTAAAGCTCTCATGACTTGTACGTATTGCCAATTCATGGTTGAGCAATAGTACTATTGACATAAGGAAGTAGCCAATAAATGGGGAGAGCCATTATCCGCCAGCAGTCAAATCTTTGAGGAGTGTAAAGTCCAAAAAGCATATCTTGAAATCTTGTGAGGGAGAGGGCCCCAAAAGGGAGAAAAATAGGATCGCCAATTGTGGAGGCCATACCAATTCACGAAGAGAGGGTAAATTCTGAAGGTGAAAGCACAATAACACTAATAAAAATAATAGAGACGTGCATGCATGGTGAATAGCAGGAATCAATGAATGAATGAATAGGACATGAGAATAGAAATACCTGGAGATTCATGAGAAGTACTGGTGAGATATGATGCCTGAAATGTGCAATATTATTGGGTGAATGATATATGTGAAGTGTAATTGTCAAGCAGAGAGGGGAAGGTTAGGTTGGGAAGAAGCAAGAGTCACTTTCTGAGGGAGGAATCATGAGCTTCTACTGTCTTCGAAAGTAACACTGTTTCCACCCTCAACTTGTTCATCTATCTATATATATGCAACTTGAGTGTCTCAAACATATATATATATATATATATATATATATCCCCTTCTATTTCTAATTCGATTATCACCATGAATTCCAATCCTATCTATGAAAGTAACAAGTCTCTGCCCATGTGTCTTTGAAATAGACCGTTTCACTCCACAGTCACATTTCCTGCATCTTCTTCTGCTGCAAAAACAATTCATTTTGTTATTTCTTCCTTATCTTAAATTTGATTCGTCTCTTGGGTTGATTCAACTGTTGAGTATATATATTGTACAATGATTTGACCATCAAGTCATTCTCCCAACTGTTATATCAAGTTCACGGACCAATTTCATACCCAAAATAATTACACAGTTTTCGGGTGGGGTATTTTAATTTTGGAACAAGGTAAATAATTGCACTGTTAAAAACAGTTGGCACTAACTCCGATCATAAAAGTTTCCTACATCTAGAGGGTGCAAAGTTAAAAATGTTAAAATCAAAACTATCACAATCCACTTAAGGATTTGCTTCTCAGAAAATATGATGTGTGTGTGTGTGTATGGAAACCTTCCAACCACGCATGATGAGAAGATTTCTGATCCTTTTGACGGTGCTGATGATTGGATACAACTTCAAATGAGCCCATCGGCTTCCCCTCATCCCGCTTTCATCCATCTTTACCCCATGAATCTATTATGACAACTTTTACTAAGCATACACTATCTTTACTGGAAGTTATCTTTAATCATCTTCCTATATTCTGCAGCATCCTTCTCTGACAGTTTGATGTGTTTATCTTATTCCAAATTTCTCCATCCAACAAGACTGATCCAATTATAAAGTTTGTTATTTTGTACAAAAGCTAACCATTCAAATCAAAAATTGACTTATTCTTTTCTTTTTCTTTCTACTCATCCAGGGGATTCCTCCTATATTCCAGTAAAATTCTTTCAGGACATAGCAGAATCATGGATAGGGAACTGTACCAGTGACCAACCTAATTTTATTGTAGAACTTTTCAGGATCAATGATTGGACCATACAAACTAGAGATTACTGTTCTTGGATAAAGGAAGAGATTACTGGATCAATTTCCGTATCGCTCAAGACTCTTGACTGTATCACAAAATGGCCTAGCTTGGGATGATTCATTTTATCTATCGTTTTTCTGGGGATAAGATACTAATTTAGTTTAGAAGTTTTGACTTAGGGTAATGATGTCTCAAAAGTTTTTTTTCGTTTTCTGGAAATTTGAAAATATGATATTGTTGTCCTAATATGTTAAAGATAGAAGTAATGCTGAACACTAAAAAAATGTTGATTATTAACATTTTTAATGACAATTGACACGGCTTTAACACTTCCAAGAAGATATTAAGGAAAGAGATTAAATACCAACATTACTATTTAGCGACAACTTTGGAGTCGGTTTTTTACTTTTAACTCTTTTTATTTCAAAACAAAATCAATCATACGAATGGGCCCAACAAAAAATGAATATCCTTTTTCTTTTTGTCGCAATCAAACCATTTTTTATTTTGGTTCAAAGCCATCAAACCATTCAAGATTTATCTATTAACTAAGTTTGACTTGTAAAATATAGTACTATAACAATAAAATCATGAGCAAGTAGATATTCCAATGCCAACATATAAAGTCAAAACCGAACATTTTTTTCTTGTAAATTTTACTGTTGAAGAATATTTACAACCAAATCAAATGAAAAGAGGCACTACTATTTCATGCACAACAAAAAAAACTAGAAAAACCAGAACCATTCTTGTGAACCGAAAATCTATGCAACAAGTAAGCCTAAACCAAAAGATGAATTAGATCTGTGTTGCGTTGTTTACATTGGATTTGGATAAATCCGAGTCAATACCCGAACCAGCATCCTTGCCTCCTCAGCATAGGACCCTTCTTCCCAACCTTCCCGGTTCGTTCTTGACTCAACACTCAACAGTCAACACCCCCTTCCCCCTTTTTACGTACTATTTCACATATACAAAATCTTAATTCTCTTCCCCAAAAATAGTTTAAAAACAAAGGGTTAAAGCATTATTTTGTCCCAAAAGTTTTTACTTTTTGAGAACAATTTTTGCTCCGAAAGTTTTTTTAATTCAAAATTGCCTTGAAGTTTTAAAACGCAGTAATATTGCCCTATTTCATTAAAAAAAAATTCATATTAACTATTAAAAAGTTGATTTTGACCATTAATATTTTAATGATAAAGGGCAAAATTTCTCCATTTTAATACTTTCACAGCAAAACCCGAATAAAAAAATACTTCCAAAGACAAAATTACTCCTAAACCAAAACTTACAAGACAAAATCTACCTTAAACCACCCCCCCCCCCCAAAAAAAAAAAAAGTGGTAATTTACGTTTTCAGGCATCACAGCGAATGGCTGCCTTTATCTTCTGAACGGTACAAGAGATGAGGTTGTTCACCGTCTCCACTGACTCCACCGTAAGCTTCGCCGTCGGCAGGCTGTTCACCAATATCTGAAACGCCACCGTTAACAGGGACCCACTCCCTCTCCCTCCTCCTCCGCCACCGTTGTCCGGCACAACCACGAAGCCCGACGGCAACAACGCCACGTAGGCTGAATCCCCACCGTTCATTACGAGGTGCATCGCCGGGATGTCCACCGGCGCGTACACCACAAGCGCCCCCGCCGCGTCTATGCATGTCTCCTGCAATATCAGCATGCTGCTCTGCCCCGGATTCATACCCTGCCAATCAGAAAATTAGATATTTATTAAGTCCTCGTGTTGTCATTATCGTCTCAGCTTTTAGAGATGTGGGAGCGTAGTCAAACGCCATGGCCCCACTGGCTCTATTTTTATCTCCTCTTCCAAAAAGCCTACGTCATCACTCAGAAACTCACAAGAAAGGTCACAACCGTCCTATCTATTTTGACTTCTCATCCAGCCTTTCACACATACTCCCGAATTATCCACACTTTCAAATCAAACACTCTATCTTACAACACACATTTACCCTATATTTTATACTTATTCATTACAGTCACCTTTCAGATTATTAATTTTCAACACCACAGAAATTTTCAAGTTTTGTACTATTTATCCCGTATTTGGAAGGTAAACATGTTTACAAGAAAATGACTTCTTTCTATTTTTTTTTCACACTTTCCATGCTAATTCTCACCAATAATAATAAACAAGTAAGAGAAAGAGGGTAGGAATAAAGGAATGAGATTAGGGATTTTAACTAATATACTTAATATTATAATCAAATTATAAATAGTATTTACTTAAAATTATCAAAGGAGGGGGTCCTTATTAGACTTGTTTTAGTGAGACCCGGCCTCATGTGTTTCTGGCACAAATTGTCAGCAAAGGTACTTCCAAATTCCCAAACTTGTCCATTTCCCAATTTCACCCCATCTTTCTAACCACAGTACCACCCGAGGGAAATGCCACTATGACCCTGGATTCGTATTAGGGATAATCTTGTCATATAGATAATTTATAGAGAGAGAGAGAGAGAGTGTTCATACGCTGGCTCTGAGGAGGGAGACGCAGTTGCCGTGGTCTTGGCCCTTGGCAATGTGGGCCATCTCCTGCATGGGCCCACCGTTGGACAGTATGTCCCACTCGCTCCGGAGCCGTTCGTCCCGGAGAAAATCGAACACTCGCTGCGGCGACACCGGCAGCCACACCGACGTGGCGGCGCTCAGCACGATCCCCGGCGGCTCCCCCGGGTCGTCGACGCTCTTCCGGGTCATGACCCGGACATCCTCCCCGACATTGCCGCCATTGAGCTTGTTCCATTTGTGCACCGTGGAGGCACAAACGCCTGCGCAAAAGTTGTTAGTCATTCGCTGCGCTAGCTTCAACATGCTCCGCCGCCCACCCGCAGTAATGGCTGCCACACACACACACACCAAAACCATGTAGGTAATCAGGTGAAGGTATTAATGGAGATATATTAATGTAAGAGGTATATAATGAAACATGTATGTATGTATACCAGAATGGTCACGTGAGGGAAGTGAGGAAGACATTAAAATGGCGAGGCATTCGCATTGACGGTGGAGGGTGGCGAGCCAACGTTGGGCGCCAAAACCCAAGCCTGAACTTAACAATCCTCTGTATATCTCGTGAACTTGCCTTTCATCGTATTCTGCATGCTCCACCCATGTCACCTGCATTTTCACCCCACATCATCAAGTTTCAAACTATAACTCTCGTCCTAATCATATAATTATACTATTATATTTACTCAAACGCATATCATGAACCACAAGAGCAGCGGGCAAAAAAGATCTTTAATTTGATGTAACTAGGCCAGGAAGTGGATTGGATCTCTTCCATTTTCTTAATCCCAACAATGATGGGCAGATGAAACCCCACAAGTTGAGAAATAAAATTGCATCATGTGTTGAGTTGAGTTACCCAAAACAAATTCTTTGTGCATGATACATTTGAGGAAATAAAAACTTACAAGAAATAATGAGTATGATATTAAATGTGAAAAACATAAGCTACTACTTCCTCCCCAGCGTTTAATACATGACTAGAACTAGAAGTTAATATTGATTCTAGATATATGACTCATTTCTAATTTATGTTAATATTTTCTTAAATTACCTCTATTAGTATTCCATTAACAATTACTAAGTAAGGGAGGGAGTGATTGTTTTAAAAAAAGACATATAATATTAAATAACTTAATCAACATACTTAGTTTGTTCAGAGTAAGATGATTAGTCATATTCAGAACCCCGAACCCGTACCTTCATTTCATAAAGCACAATGGGTGGCATATTATGTCTTTTTTAATTTTTTATTTTTAAAATGACAAGGCAAGCAAAGCTTATCAATCTGAAGGCATCTGATGTTGTTGAAGAGAGAGTATATAAAATACTGAAACAAGAAAAGAAGGAGGATTTAGAGGAGCGTGAAGAGAGGCAGCATCGAGATTTGGGATTGCAGCAGTGAGGTGTAACTCATCGCAGATTCTGAGATCACAACCAAACAAAATACACGGTCCTGTGTTTTGACCACTATATATATAATATACCCACATGAATGAATGAATGAATCATACGGCTCGAACCAGTAATGTAATTATAAAATGTACAGTGGCCATGAATTGAATAATCCCTTTGAGTAGAATTCCGAGAAGGCATCAAACAGTGGAATAGAAACATCAAATGCATTGTTTATTCACCCCCAACAAGTACCTTCTGAAGATTACAAGGCAATTTTTGCTTACAAAAAAAGGTATATTAAACTAATGTGTTCCTATTCTGGGTCCAGAAATTTAAGATTTGGAGGCTTCCTTGAATATAATAATGGACTTAGGGTTTGGAATAAGAGACGGAGAAGCATCGTATCTCAGTTGCAGATTCTTTGGGACTTAAGAGAAAAAAATTATAAATTATACTATCATGTTTGAATCGGGAATTAACACTGACAGAGTTGTTATGTAGTGAGTAGTCACTAGACAAGCTACGTACTCACTTAAATCCATGTGCTCTTTCTTCCATAGCTTGGGAAACCAAAAGTCCAAACACCCCATCACCACCACCCCCAAAAAAATGTTTTTTGTCTTTTCCTATTTTTCCTCAAAAAAATAAAATAAACATAAATTTAAAGATAAGGGCATTATCATATTTCAATAACAAAAAAAATATTACTATCATATCATACTGCATTGTTAAAAAGAATTAAGAAGTCCGTTTGTAATTCTAGGGGTTAATTAAAAGTAATGTATCAAAGCTTCCCATTCTCTATGCAAGAAATACTCAAATGGGTGGTACAATAATCAATGGCCTGGTAGTGTTAATTTACCAAGAAGAAGACAAGTAAGTACTTGATGGGGGAAAACATCGAGTTATCAAAACCAGTGGGAACAGGTGCACATGCTTGGTTATAATAAAAATAAAGACAACACCACCACAATGTCATTTTTACTGTCTAATTGGAAGAAAAAAAACCTACTAGTACATGCACAAACTAAAAACAATAATAACTTGTAATAACAAAACAAAACGAAATCAAATGAAGCAGATCAAATTAGCAAAAATTACCTTGGAGTAACCATTAGGCATGTCTTGAACTAAACAGCCAGAAGGAAGCCTCCTACAGTTGACAAAAGGTGATGCACCACAAGTTTCCCTCACACTATCAATGGACACATCCACCACACCCCATACTCCCTCCGCATGCTGCTTGCAGAATCTGAGGAAGTTCACCTCCCGGACCGGCACCAGCGGCGACAAAACTTGCAGCTCCGCCTGCATCTGAGGGGCCATAAATTGAACACTTAATAAATTAACCGCATTTGGAAATACTAAAGTAGAGCTAAATTCCAGTTGAATTTAGGTGTATAACTCACTAGTTGAAGAGCACCATTTCTAGTTCCATTTATTCCACCAGATATTACTTCAGGATTGGAAGTTCTTGCTACCATACAAGGAAACATCTCTGCCCAACGATTCTGCGAGACCAGTACACCAAACCAGTTTCAGAATAATAAATATGAGCTCCTAATTAATTATGAAAATTAAAATAAAATTGTTCAAACATAGAATTGGTTGAGCGGTATATGCATAATTACCGAGTCCATCAAAGTTTCAACAAGGGCCAGGCTGTTTATGATGACCATTCCAGTCTCCCTTGAGGCTTCAGAAACAAATCCATTAGGTTTTAAGCCAATGCAAGGAGTGAAAGTCCTTGAGTACTCATCATGGTTCAGGATTTCTCTTCCATTTTCCAAACTCCTAACCCATAGAGGCTCATCAGTCTGAGCCATCTTCACCAATTCATCCATGGCAGCCAGAGCTAGCTCTAGAAACATGGACCTCTCTAACCCCGAGCTGGCTGCCGGTCTAGCTGGAGTCGGATGAGGAGGAGTCCCCATGGCTAAAGGGCTAGATATGCTCACACCCAAGTCAGGCCCTATAGGCAATGTTGCGGGCACAGTGCTTATACCACCAAAACCATTGCATCCAACTCCAAGTTCCAAACTTGAGTTTGCCAATGGAGGATGAGGCATTGAGTTGGGAAATGAAGACACCGGGCGGCCAAGGAACTTTCCCGCGAGGGCGCAAACCCGGTCTAATTCGTCCTTTAACCGGGCATTTTCGACCCGGAGATGCTGTTCCTCAAGAGAAATGTCTCCCATCACAGCTGGTCCCCCACAGTTAGAGCAAATGGGGTTCCTCATGGCATCTCTAATGGACATGTTCTCAGCTCTAAGCTTGTCATTCTCTTGCCTCAGAAGTGTATTCTCATGGCGTTCCAATTGGGTCTGACACAATATATATACAGTAGAGAAATTTCACAGTCCATCATCATATAGCCCCCAAACAAATCCCAGTAAAAAAAGAAAAAACTTTTCCAAAACGTAACCATGGGTACCTTCATCTGAGTTCTTCTATTCTGGAACCAAAATTTCACTTGCCTTGTTTCCAAACTTAGCCTCCTGCTCAGTTCCATTCTCTGCTTCTCATCCGGGTGAGGGCACTGCTTGAACAAACTAACCCCAAAAAAAAAAAAAAAAACAATGGAACAAAAAACATAAGCTTTATCAACTACTACAAGAATTGTTAAAATTGGTTTCCAGTGAAAAGAAGTTGATAGTTTTTTTTTAAAGAAAAAGAAAAGAAGCATACGCTTCAAGCTCTTGTATCTGTTGAGGGGTGTGTCGGTGGTAGCGTTTTTTCCGGGGAGGGAGATCGGAGGCGTCTTGATCGTCGCCGGAAGCAACATCCAAGTTGTCACTTCCAGATCTGCTTTCTTGCTCTTCTTCTCTGCTTCTTCTCCCATTAACATTCATCTCATAATTCTCAGACATTCTACTTCCTTCCCTTTGCCCCCCATCTATATCCGTCTGCTGTAAAACATGGTCAACAACAAAAACATGTCAGGAAATGACTGAAAAGGGCTCAGGCTGAGAGACATACAAGTGGAAGAGGAGGAAGATCTCTCACAAGGGCAAGGGAGAGTCCAGGAGAGTTGAACATGGCTTTAGCAGAGGGGTTGGAAGAGAGAAGGCGAGGCTGTGAGATTACACCAGAAGGCATTCTAGAAGACTCGTTGCTGCTGTATGGAGATATATCTGGGAATCCCATCAAACTCATCAAACAAAAACCTTCTTCTTCTTCTTCTTCTTGAAGACACTAATTTAAGCTGCAATTGCTTTGCCTTGTTCCACGATTAGCTTCCAACCCGGAAAAATATGAAATGGTTCTCCTCGAAATCTGCCTCGTAAATATGTACACTCAAGAGGGCCAACAACAACAGTGAACCTTCAAGTTTATAGAATTCATAATTCATAATAATAAAAGACGAGACAAAAGGATTAAGTCCAGTGTCTCGCTTGGAGGAAAAACATTTATTTTTTTTTTTTTTGGGGGGGGGGGGGGGGTTGAGAAAGCAAGAGAACAGTAGTTTCTGATGCCAAAGAGAAGAGGGAGAGTGAGGATTAATATGAAGAAAGAAGAACCTTAGTGGTCAGAGTGCTTAATTGCTTTCTCTTTGATGCATGCTTGACCATGGAGAGAGAGGTATCAGAAGGATAAAGAGAAAGATTTGAGTGAAAAAAAAAAAAAAATTTTGAAGGAAAATGAAAGCTCTGTAGATTTGGACAGAGAAAAAAGAGAGAAGAAAAAAAAAGGGGAAAGATAAAATGGAACATGTGGAGTCATCGAAGCCTTACAAATATAAGCATCCAAAAAGGGTCGGTTGACTCTTGCAATAGCGTCACTTTCTTCTCTCCTTCTCTCTATTCCTGTGAATAACTTTGGGATCTGAAAATTTGCTGCCATGCTCCATTTTAACTTTTTGGGTGGCAGAAAGCCAGCTAGCTACTCGCCACACATATGAAGTCACAAATTGCAATCCCTCCCTCTTTTTCTATACCTTTCTCTGAATCTTTGCCCCCTTGATTCTCCTAATCCACGTAGATGCAGTCACCTAACACGTCAACACCATATTATTACCCACATCCATCGACTTTCTTCATTCAACTTACACTCTGTTAGCTCCTTCCTATCTTTTTTATTTTTATCAGGGTAAGTAAAAATCAAACCGGAATTGGAAAACTGAACCGAACTAAACCAATGCATTTCGGTTTTTATGTTTCAGTTTTTATTTTTATGATTTTCGGTTTTCAGTTCGGTTTTTAAAAAACTTTTTCGGTTTGAAACCGAAAAACTGAAAATTATAATGCTATTAGAAAAAGTATAGAATTTTTATTTAAAAATAGGATAACAAGTAAATCTAAACAAATATCTCAAAATCCAAACAAATAAAATATGATTTCTAAGAAAACAAACATTTTTTAAACATGTGAAATTAGAAAAAAGCACAGAATATTTATTAATTACAGAATGTGTTCTGAAAGTTAAAAAACAAATTCAATATTGTCATATTTTAAGCATAATTTTTTTGTTTTGGACATACTGAATTAATAGTTTAGTTGATTTAGACAAAATATTGAATTTGTATAACTATTCATATATATTGAATTAAGGGCTTTAATTCCTTTCAGTTAAATATGGTTTGGTCATTATAATTTTTTTATAATTTGGGAATTTATCGAAATTTTATTTGTTGATCTACTTTAGAATCGTTTGCCCTCTACGGTTTCTTTATTCTGTTCTGTTTTGTTGGCTTTTATTATATGTTTTGCAAGGAATGTTGAATATGTGTTTAGATTACAGGAAATAAATGGGAATGTTTTAAACTTTTCTTTGTTTTGGTCATGTTGAATTAGTAGTTTAGTTGCTTTTGATAAGATGTACAATTTGTATAATTTTAAACATTTCTTTGTTTTTGGACATGTTGAATTAATAATTTAGTTGTTTGGGTAAAATGTAGAATTTGTATAAGTATTCAGATCATTAAATCTGGTTTTTTTTCATTTTTTTTGTTGAATTTTTGTATGGGCCAAACCTGCAATAAAAAGGCCAAAAAAACCGAAAAACCGTTAAACCGAACTGACAACAATTCAGTTTTTCGGTTTCGGTTTCTTTCTTTTTTTGTTTTGTGTGCCAATTTTTTGTTTTCGGTTCAAAACCAAACCGAAAAACCGTTACTCACCCCTATTTTTGACAACTTTTTTTCATGAAAGCATATGCTATCCTAGATTAACTTCTATGTCACGTGTAATTCCACATACTCATAACGAACCGAAAAACCGTTATTTACCCCTATTTTTTACAACTTTTTTTCATGAAAGCATATGCTATCCTAGATTAACTTCTATGTCACGTGTAATTCCACATACTCGTAATAACCAAGGTTCAAAAAACTGGACCGGGCATCGAACTGGATAAGGCACTGGTTCAAGGGTTAATGGTCGGATCGGGGTCGGACCGGGTCAAACCGGATTATATTAAAATAATAAAATTTTATTGATATTAACATTAATAATCACTAATATCAAAATGTAAATGTAAATAGGTATGCATGATTCATCAAATATGAATATTTTAATGTTTCTATAAAGGAAAAAAGAGAAAATATTAGTTGATTACACATGAAAATAAATATTATTCTACAATCCACAAACTAAAATACAAATATTAAGAGTAACAATAATAAAATATTAAGTATATGCAAGTAAAATATGATTTAAAGTATTATAGTTTCCTAATTTCTAAAATTGAGTGAAATGAAAGTTAATAATTAGGTGAATTATAATAAAATAAAAGTATTTAAAAAAAAAAAAAAGGTCAAATCGGTTGAACCCCCCGGGTTGACCGGTCTTTACCGGTTCAACCCCCCGGTTTGGCCTGTTCAACCCGCTCACTGACCGTTCAATGCCCCTCCGGTTTTTCAGGTCGCCTGGACCGAACTCATGGCCGGTTCACGGTTGAACCGGTCGAACCGGCCGGTCCGGGTTTTATTTCATTGGTAATAACCCAAACTCGGATACTTTAAAGGCCTATATAGAGGCAACTGCATGCTCAACCTAGCTTTAACCATAGATGTTGCTTAACAGACCTAGCATCTCATCTTGCTTGACTAAATGGACATTGATGGGACAACTATTTATTTTTAGTTAAATAAATAGGTACTGACGATTTTAGGTTCCAGGCAATATCAAGTCTTACTCCTCACTCACTCATAATGGATTATCTTAATCATGAGGTTACAAAGTCACCAAAACACATAGTTTGGTGTATATCAGATTCCCAACTTATTAACAAGAGAACTTCAATGCCAGCCAATTATATAATATTTGAAGATATAATAATTTTACTATAAAGTGGGGGTGTATAACAACAACAACCAAGCCTTATCCTATTAAGTGGGGTCGGCTACATGTATCGCACTACGCCATTGTGTTCTATCAGTAACCAAATCTTTAGATATATTATTTATTAAAAGATCTCGCTCTACAACTTCATTGAGTGTACGCCTCGGTCTCCCTCTTCCTCTCTTATCGGACTCCAGACTGTTTGATTTACCCTCCTCATTGGCGCATCTAATGGCCTTCTTTGTACATGCCCAAACCACCTCAAACGATTTTCTACCATTTTCTCACTGATAGGTGCCACTCCAACTCGTTCGCGTATATGATCATTCCGAATCTTATCCTTTCTTGTGTGACCACACATCCATCTCAACATCCTCATTTCAGCCACCCCAATTTTATGTTCATGTTGATCCTTCAAAGCCCAACATTCACTACCATATAATTCTGTTGGTCTTATAACAGTGCGATAAAACTTCCCTTTTACCTTATGGGGTACTTTTTTATCGCAGAGAACTCCAGTAGCTTTCCTCCACTTACACCACCCAGCTTGAATTCTATGATTGACATCGTCATCAATCTCACCATCTTATCTTATAATTGATCCCAAATACCTAAACTTTGTTACTTGAGGGATTGTTTGCTCTCCCAGTTTAACCTCCAAATCACATCTAAGTTGTCTATTTGCAAAATTGCAATGCATATATTCTGTCTTACTCCTACTTAAACGGAAACCTTTCGACTCCAGCGTGTTTCTCCATATCTCTAATTTATCATTAATCTCCTCTTTTGATTCGGCTAGAAGGACTATATCATCAGCAAAAAGCATGCACTTAGGGACCTCTTCTTCTATAGGCTTAGTTAGAGCATCTACTACTAAATTAAATAAATATGAGCTCAAAACTAATCCATGATGTAAGTCAATTCTTATAGAAACATAAATAAAGTGGGGGTGTACAAGATAAATAAATCGATTACGTGGGGAGAGAAAAGCTGTTAAAAACTATTTTCCTTGTACTGTAAATTTACCTTTTTTAAAAAAAAAATACTTTGGCAATATGATGTTTAGTTAACGATGCTCTACTCGTATACAGTAAACTTGCAATTCACGTGAGCACTGAGAACCCTCCTTATTTTTAATATCAATAAATTCCCTTAAAATTTGTTTGCTATGTATGAGATGGGAATGAGAATTATTCTGTTCTCAAAGTGTCTTAATCATTTGAATCGGTTAAGTTATTAATAAAATATTTCTAATATATGTCCATATTTGTTCCCAATGATTCTTAGTTTTGTCAGCTTCTTTATAGCTTTTTTTACCTTTTCCAAATCCAAATATGAATAATGACAAGATTACATTTAAGACCTAACTTTGCCAAATTTAAACTTATCGTAAGAGATTTTACGAGAAATTTTAAGTAATACGAACTGATTAAAACACTTGGAGAATTGAACAGTACAGAATAATTCTCACTCCAATCTCATATATAGCAAATAAAAAGTGTACCAGATAATTAAAACAATACTTTTATTTTTGTTCTTTTTTTGCCAGATTTTAGTGTTGCTATTGATTACATGAAATTCTGAATTCTGAAAGTATGCATAAATGTAAGAAAATCACCAATACAACGTCTAAATCACTTTTTATGACGGACCTAACATAAAAGATCAATTAGTGTTGATCTTAGTAAAATAAGTTTTAACTACGGAGTATTATTTGAATAGGAAATTTTTAAGTTTAAGTCCGTGTAAATATAAAGAATCTCAATATATTGAAAAAGATACTCTAATTAACTCCAATAATTAGTCAAATTCAACTCAGTTATAGCCTCTTTTTTTTTAATAAAAGACAAAATGATATTACTAAGAAAAAAATTTACACAGGTCTTAAAGAAACATACATTGAAAATAAACTAGCCATAACAACATATTTGCAATATGTGGTTGTTGCAAAACATATATTAGAAAAAAGATTAAGGTAAGTTTGAATATCGTGCGTAACCACATCATATCCTGGTAAGGTGATAACAGACAAGTTCACAAAACTTTTTTTGATATTCCACACCATTAAAGAATTCGTAGTCAGTCTTGTCAATGATATCCAATTCAATGCCGAACGTAGACATGGTAAACAATGTTGGAGGAGAAAATTCTCATTTCCAAAGCTGCTGTTGTAATGAAACACCTTTATGACATATGAAAATACGACAAAATCATGCTTGCTATAGAGCTTATGGATCATATTCACTCTTCTCGAGCTGGGAGACGAAAATTGACAGCCTTTAAGATTGATTTTTCCAAGGCCTTCGACTGTCTTTCTTGGAACTTTATTGCTGCCACTATGTTTTCCATGGGTTTTCCGATGAAATGGGTAAACCTTATCTCTCAATGCCTGTCAACAGTAGAGTACAATCTTCTTTTCAATGGCCAAATCGCAAGTATTTTTTGTCCAAATAGGGGAGTTCGCCAAGGGGATCCTCTTTCCCCTTATCTATATATCATATCGTCAAATGTTCTATCTTGTTTGATAGCTCACTGTGAGCTTTCAAATAGTTGGCAAGGCATTAAGTTGTGTCGTGTAGCTTATCTAATCTCACATCTCTTATATGCAAATGATTCTCTCCTTTTCACTGAAGCTTCTGAGTCAGTTTTTCGTTCAGTTTTGTCTGTTCTTAACAGGTACTGTGCTTTGTCAGGTCAAGTAATCAACAAGGACAAATCTGGTATTGTTTTCATCCCAAATGTTCCTCATTCCTCCAAGGTTGTTTTGGCACAACAAGCGGGCATTCATTTTGTGAGCCAACTTGGGAAATACTTTAGTACTTGGTTTGATCCTGGAAGGAATAAAGCCTTGATCTATCAACAGGTTATCTCTTAAGTTAATCTCGCAATTCATCATGGAAAGGGAAACTTCTATTTCAAGCAAATCGGTTAGCTTTGATAAAATCTATGCTTGCTGCTGTTAATATTCATGTGCTGTCATGCATTAAACTTCCAATATATGTTTGCAATAAAATTGATAGCAGATGCCTGAATTTTTTCTGGGGCAATCAAGGAGAATCGAATAGAATTCATTTATCTCATCAATCCAACCATTTTCTACCGATTGCTAAAGGAGGTTTAGGTATGAGCCTATGCATATTGTCAACAAATCTCTTCTTGCCAAGCAAATTTGGCGAATTGTCTCTGCTGATAATTCCTCCTTATTAGCCACTACTATGGGTAAAAAGTATATAGATTGGTCGAAAGATCAATGACTATAGAAGCCTTACATTTCTTCTTGGCTTTGGAATGATATTTTTGAATGTGGATCTTTTATAATCAGCAATCTTCAATGGAGAATAGGTTCTGGTTCAACCATTCCTCTCAACCACCCTCTTTAGTGGCCCATGCAGTGCCTAGTTAGAGATCTTAGTAAAATCTCTGACTTGCTTACGCATACTCCTTTTTCTTCCATCCTTGTTAGATGGAACTTTTCCCTGGTTAGACAATTTTATTCCCCTCAGATTGTGGATCATATTCTATCCACTCCAATATCTTTCCTAACCAATAAGGATTACATTGTTTGGACTGGTATTAGCTTAAGAAAGTATACAATAAAGCTTGGTTACGACCTTCAGTTCAATTTGGTGTATACCTCTTAGCTTAGTCCGGATCCTTTTTGAAAATTTTTATGGTCTCTATCTCTTCCCCGAAAGCAACTCCTATTGATCTGGAAACTTCTTCATAAGGCCATTCCCTCATCTGATGTATTAAGGACTCGTCATTTGGACATTTCAAGCACTTGTCCTTTTGGATGTTCTTCAGATGAATAAATTGAACATATTTTCTTTGACTGTCAGCTTGCCAAAGCGATATGGTTTGGTTCTTTTTCTTTAAGACCTCCTTCTAACCTATTGCTAAATGAACTATTATCATGGTTTAAGCAGTTTCTTCTGTCATTGTCATCTCATGAACATCTGCTTCTTGGTGTAATAGTTTTGATAAATGCATTATGGTTTCAAAGAAATATTTTAGTGCACAAAGGAGGGAGTGCTCAACATCGGGAGGTTATACACCCGATTTTTAGTTGAAAAAGTAACTAATACTAATAGTAATAAATAGGATTTTTCAACCTTGCATTAAAAATGATACTCCACTGGTTCTATTTGTAGGGTAGAGAGAGAATGTTTCATTTGATCCTATTAATAAGCCACCTCATTAATTTTTCTATATGAATGTACAATTTTATCCTTCATATATCGTGTGTTGACAAGTTGATATTAAATATGGATAAAGTTGAAAATTTGTCAAATTTCAAGGTATTATTAATGAGGTTTAATATTTTCCTTTATCTGTGTAAAATATATTAGAAGTACCCTATAAATAGGACCAGAGAAGTATAGCTAGATAAAAAAATTCCACGATAATAACTCTTGTAAAATGGTACAATGCGTTTAAGTAAATTGATTTTAACTTTGCGAGTTACACTATAAGTGTAATTTTTGGGATAATATTTTAATATAATTGTTGTGAAGTTTAAGTTTTTTATAAATTATTTTTCAAGCGTGGTCCAAAATTAAGTAGGACCCATCCGAACATGAATTATTGCCCGAGAGGTTTGATGGTTAGGCATACCGATTATATATAGTATATTCCTTCTTAATTAGTGGACAAAATGAATATTTTTGTCATAAGATAAGGCACATTATAAAGGTCAACTTGGATATTATATACTAACAGATATAATAGGAAAGAGAGAAGACTGAGGAAGACGAAAACGCTTCATGATGTTTAGTAGGCGACCGAGTATTTCCCATTAAGTGCATGCAGTTCCTTCAATAATAATCTATGAAAAATAACTGTGAGTCTGAGGCTAATAATAATTTTTATTTTGGGCGAATTACAACTAGGTCTCATATAAAGAAATTAATCACAATCATGTCCCAACAAATCATTAAATTGTAATGAAATCCCTAGGAACTAAGATGATATTATTAAATGGCTTATTACTGAGAGTTGTCAATGCAGCTCATTGAGCTGTTATTAACAACTCCTTAAAAACTTATTTGTCATTAACAACTCAAGGAGTTGTATTAAGTTGTCAATAATAAGTTATTTAATATCACCAAAATCCCTAAAAACTTTAATGTAATTTAATGACTTTTTGGAATATGGTTGTGATCAATTGCCCTTATTTGGGATCTGGTTGTAATTTTTTTTACTTGATACCTTTTACTAATAATTGAACCTCAAAACTGATTAATTAAACTCTTATAGCTGATAAATTTTATTAAGAATAGTTTTAATATTTTATACTAAACATAGCCGATTAATTAAACCCTTGCTGTATATGTTGTAATTTCACAGAATTATTTATTAATTTCCTTCTGTGGCTCACAGTAGTACAATTAATCCAGTATTCTTTTTTTTTTTTTATCAGAATTAATCCAGTATTCTAAAATGCATGTATAATCACATAATCATAAAAGAGTTACTTCTAATAATTAAACCTGAGAATAGTTAAATCTTCGGTGAGATAGCGCAATATACGTGTGTGTGATAAAATGAGAAAGGGAAAAGCCCATAGTCATGATTTACAAGCGTTCCTTTTCTTTTAATACAACTAAAACTAATTTTGGAATTGATTACATCATACAAACAAAAACCTAATATCCTTCATCAAGATCCACTTCATGCATTATGAGCGGACATTACTCAACGATACGAAAATTCTCAATTAAGCACATGGTACATTGCCTGAGTGGTAAAGTACTCCCCTTGTATAGGGTTATACTCCCATAAACCAATTTAGCTTAGTTCCAATTCAAAAAAAAGGAAACCTCAATTAAACTGCGTGAATACTTAGATAGGCTATACACCAAAAACATATCTGATCTTCCTATACCAATAACTCAAAAAAACCTGCCAACATAGTTTTTGATTTACAAGTGCTCAGAAAACTTGAATTTGAACTCCACCCTCCCTTAACATGGAGTTCGACGAATTATTTTTTTTTTAAGAAAAATCTAAAATGAGCGTCTTTTTTTATTTGGAAGCTAAAAACGACTGATGTAAACAGAACAAGAATAGAGCAGTTCAGATTTTAGAAGGGAAAGGGATGGAGGGTGTGAATATGGAAATGGGAATGAATGGAAAGAGGAGGCATCTCACTACCACTATTTGACTAAATTAAATCATAATCATACGTGTCAAATTTGATACACGTAGGTACACATGCATTGTCACTCCAGCGATTATGACACCAATCAAATACTCTACGCATACCGACAACAACAATCTGATTCATGTGTGTTTGTGTGAATTAATTAAAATCCAAAACAAATTCGTATGAATATATGAGGCATTTCTCTTAGGGTGGCCCACTGGGAGAAATCAAAATGCAGACTTGTCTCCATATACTCCTATAATTGAACCCACCATTTATTCATCTTCTTCTTCACTTACCTGTCAAACAGTATATAGTATATGAATAGCTTTCCCATAATAATTTGCCCTTATTATAGCCAGTTGAACAGTAAAGTATATTCCTAGGCCTAGCTAGTTCCGTCTTCAAACAGCCCAACTTTTTTCATAAAATTCACACTCATCAATACCTCAAAAAGTGCCCACCACCTCACTCCTCTCGTTCCTCACATCAATTACCAAAAATTTCTTGCTTAAACTTATCTAAAATCATCATCAAGCCACTCATTTTGAGATTAATTATATCATGGACTTCCTCTTTATCTTCTTTTTTTAATTAAAGAAAGTATTAGAGGGGCCAAGGCCCAAAACAGAACAAAGCCAACAAAAAACAAAAGAAAAACTGAGAAGAGCAAGCTAATAATAACCAAAATGTCATTAAAGACTAACGATCCCTAAGTGATTAGAAACTACCTTGGAAGTGAAGCTACTTTAATTCTAATGGCCCAATGTTCAATTCCCTCTTAAACATGTCAATTGCATAAAATTCCTCAATAGTAAGCTGTAACATTGGGAAGATAATTATTAATTTTAAGACAATCAAATAATTTCGAAAAATTAACGACAATTGGTAAACATGATGAGAAGATTAGTGTTTGGTTCTTGAAAAACACAAATACTTAGCTTGTACTCCCTCTGGTCCTTATTATTACTATAAGACACCAACTATAAAATCTCACAAACCAATAAAATTAGTTAAAACCAGTAAATATGTCTTAAAAATCAAGTGATTTATAATATTACCCTTATCAATTATACTAAACTCCAATGCCATATTAATTATCATCTCTCCCACTACCCTTATTTAATATAGGCATACATGAAAAAAAATGTAATTAATACTCATTGAAAACTACCAAGTGCCTTATAAAAAGGATAAAAAAAACCGGTGGTCAATGCCTTATAATAAGGATCAGAGGGAGTACCAGTTAATCTTTAACATCACAACATTGAAAGGGCAGGACACTAATCTTCTAACAAGTTACAAATTTAATTCAGTATAAAATTTCCTAAACTTATCCATAAAATATGACTAGAGGCGGAGGGTATTTAAGTGGTTATATTTATATATATATATATATATATTTATTTAATTTTTCAATTCATGAACCATGAATATCCTTTTGTCATGTTGTGACTTGTGACTTGGTAACTTATATTATGCAAGCTTATAATTATTCTTTGAAATTCATTTTACGTATCATTAGACTCCATGACAGTGTTTTATTATAAGATATCAGTGTTTTTTTTTTTTTAATTCTATTATAAAGTAGCCTTCATTATATAGACAGCTAAAATTATTCGCCTTCATCATATAGACATCTAAAATTATTCTTTGTACATATATGGTCGGGGTAATATTTAATTTTTTCTTAAAAATCATACAATTTGGAAAATAAGCACTGTTTTATATTTAAATTTTTTTTGGGAAAATTACAACTAAGTCCCAAAAAATAGTTAATCACTACTAATTCCCGAAAAGTCATTATTAAATGGTTTGTTATTGATGCAACTCATTAAGTTGTCGATGACAACTAAGTTTTTAAAGAGTTGTTAATAACAACTTATTGAGCTGTATTGAGTTATCAATAACAAGCAATTTAATATCACTCAGGTCCCTATGAACTTCAATGTAATTTAATGAATTTTTGGAATCTAATTGTAATTAATTCCTATATTTGGGAACTAGTTATAATTCTCCCAAACTTTTTCACATAAATAATAAACGTTAACCAGGTTGATTTTTTTTTTGATGTCATATCAATGAACATTGTATAAGTACTAACTATTGTAAGAACCAATATTTTAAAAGCTGGATCGGATGTCGAGCCGGAAATGCGAGCAGGTCATGGTTTAAACGATTGAACGGTCAGGCCGTTCGATTGGGCCGGTGATATAATAATTAAATTAAAAAATTTATTTATACAAATACAGCTAATATAATTAGTTAAAAAGTTAACAAGATCACAAAATACAAAATATCATTGAAGGTAATATAATAAGTCAACAGTCAACTTAAGTATATAACACTAACTATAACAACTTAACAATAAAATTAGGGACAATACACAAGACGAGGAGAAGTGAGGTATCGAGAACCACAGTCGCTGGTGTGCAAACAACGGATGACATTGCCAACGGAGGAGTGCTGTATCTGAAGAAGGCATAGCGATTTCAATTTTTCATCTAGGGTATGAGCAAAACGTGAACTAAATGGATAGAGTGGGGTCTAATAGGTATTTATTTTATTTTAGACCTTTTTAAAATAATTATGTAAAGTTTTTATTTTTTATTTTTTCTTAAATTTTCAGTCATTGTTTTAGACCCCGTCTGGTTCCCGGCTCAATAGCAGATAATTAAAGGCTCAAAATGGATTAAATGGTAAAACGGCCTGATATATTAGTCCAAACCGCTCTCATGACCGTCCGGCTCGGTTCGGCTCCAAAAACCATGGTAAGAACACATAAAAAAAATGGATCAGTTTTTAATCTTGAGTAATTAATTATCTGGAAAGCCCTCTTTTGTTGCATTCACCGACTATCGTAAATTGACCCATCAAAAGCTATAGAAGGGTGTGTGTGAAAAGAGAAAAACAAGTCAGAATTGAAATGGCCTTGTTAAGAGATGGACCACACAAACTGATGGGGAACCCGAGTAGCGTAACTAACAAAATAGTCTTTTTGGTATTAAAAATCTCCTGCAGGAATGTTTCCCAGTTCATTTTCTCATAAATAAAAAACTATCAAAATATAAAATAAAATTCTTATTACAAATATATAATCATTCAAAATCAATAAAATAATTGCAATATTATAGAAACTTTTTGAAAAATGATTTGAAGCAATTTCGTAAATAGTCAAATCTCATTTGACACTCAATTATCATTATCTGAAAAATAAAAATAAGCTTAAATTGCTAGCAAGGATCAGCTTAATTAGTAAGAAATGAAGATTTTGACTCATCACATACAAATTTGTAGATTAAAATTCTGCTACCAATGTGAGTTGCTTTATAACTTGGCGATTCGTAAATACCGTTTTAAATGCATAGTAGGCTATAAAAGCACATAGTTTGCCGGATTTGAAACCTTTTGTTGTATAAACAAAATCTAACCGTAAAATTAACCACGTATATATAAGATAGTAAAACAAGATGTCACCCAATGGTTACATAAACCAAAAGTTTGAAACTGCCCAAAAAAATTGGAAGCTAAGCAAAAATGAAATTGAATGTTCGGTAGAAGCTTGCTAGCTAGAGAGAAGTGGATGGATAGGGAGGTTGAAGAAGAGGGATGGATAGTGAGGGAGGGGCACATGGGGGGTTTCACACAAATGTTGAAATGTAAACCAAATAGACAGCTCATGACATACATATCTTCATCTTTAATTTGTTGACCTTTTCTTTGACTTTCACTCTCATTCAAATGCCCCCAATTTCCTAATATTGCTTCCCTGTATGTGTTTCATATGCACATTATAAAGTCAGTCGGCATATATGTTAAACCTCTAAATTAATATTAAAAACTTGCGGTGCCAATTTCAAGCGATTATATTATCTCAAAACTTGTACGAAGCACTTCCTTTGGTACAGTTTATGAAACCATGGTTTGGAGGCAGAATAGCATTTCAAAACCATGGTTTGGACTCCAAACTATGATTTCATAAGTTGCACCAAATAGGCTCCTAGTAGATATCTAGTAAATGAATCTTATAACACTTGCGTCCCTAAAGTTTCGTTTTCCTCAAACAATTAAAAGTTCTCCACACTAATCTTAAATTGGACCGGAGGCACGAGAGTGATCTTCACCCGAAGTGGCGGCACCGTCACTCTGTTGGCGTTGTAACGTCAACATATCCAGATATTTTAACACTATATATGCAAAAAAATCTAGAATATATAATGTGGACTCTGCAAATTGTCATATTTTGATTTCAGCAACATTTTTTCGGGTTGAATAATAGATTTCTGTAGTGTATATATAGTATATATAATGTGGAAGCACATTTGGCAGGGGATTGGCGAAAACTTTTTGTATTCTACCCTTTTAAAAAGATATCCTTGATCTTTTTTTTTTTTAAAAAAAAAAAAGAAATACAATGATTAGTATGTAGATCGCCTACGTTACAAGCACATATGCCACTGAATTGAGATGGTTTTTTATTGCCTTACTCATTATGCCACGTGATAAACAACAATGATAGATTCCTATATAGTTCTGGATTTAATTTAGGGTTAATACAACTTTTAGTCCTTGAACTTTCATTCAATTTTGGTTTTGGTCCCGGAACTTTAAAATCGGTGGTTTTGATCCTTAAACTTTCAGTCAATTTTGGTCTTGGTCCCTGAACTTTCAATTAATTTTGATCTTGGTCTACGAACTTTAAAAAGTAAAAGCTACTTGAAAAATTAAGGATCAATATTTATAAATGTCACAAAATTGAGGGACCAAAAACTACCAATTTAAATTTTAGGGACCAAGACCAATATTGACCGAAAATTTAAGGACCAAAAACACCGATTTTAAAGTTCAAGGATCAAAACTAAAATTAAGTGAAAGTTCAAGGACCAAAAGTTGCATTAACCATTTAATTTAAGAGATGACTTTTGCAAATGAATGCCGTCCATGAGAGCAGAGCAGTTAAATGTATATATAAGAATGAAGAACACCCAACTTGAAAGGGGGAAATAAGTACCCAAATTTGCAAGGAATAATGTGAAGTCACACACAAAACTTGCATGCATGGTTCACATTGAGACTGAATTGAAGTAATTGACGTTCCCAACTGTTAGAAAAGAGTGTAATAAAGCCCATTCCAAGTCAACAATATTGAGACAGAGTGCACAAATAAAGCTTTAAATGTTAGGTGAATAGTAGCAAATGTAGAGGAGGATTATATTGAGAATAACGCTAGAGAAAGCGACTGTATATTATTCAAAGAGCTAATGAAACATTGAAACCCGATCATAATGCATGGATTGGACATGATACTCTAATGGGCCTGAGAAGATATGTTAGCCCGTTGGGCTTTTGAATTCGGATCGAATATGTGCGACATACTAATAAAACAACCAACCAAAAATTGAGACTCGTAGGATTTGGTGCTGCTGTGACTCACCTGCAGAATTGT
Organism: Mimosa bimucronata; assembly: GCA_037074515.1. Lineage (NCBI taxonomy): Eukaryota > Viridiplantae > Streptophyta > Magnoliopsida > Fabales > Fabaceae > Mimosa > Mimosa bimucronata. The sequence goes on from CM073446.1 coordinate 40,456,311, forward strand.
GTCGTCTTTGGACAAAATTCTAAACATCGGGAGGAACAGTGAAATTTCCGAAGATGTACAAGTTCTAAAGTCATCAATCGATTATGTGTAAGTGCTCTAAACATCGGAGGACCTTGTGTCTCTGGGATCCTATATTTTCAAGTTTCCACAAAAGATTATTGATATATTTAGCTCAGATTGAGACATCAAACTAGCAACTAGTGCTGTGAATAAGTTCATGAAAGAGTTGAATGTGGAGCACTTGGAAGTGGGATGTAATGTATAGAAACTTGAAGCAAAAAGCCCGAATATGAACCATCTACAACGATTTGGCCCATCATGATAAGCCAAAATCTCTGCGCATCTTAATTAGCATTGTGGTAAATTGCAGATATTCGCATTAGAATCCCAAAGCTGCCAAGGAGCAATATAATTGCCTAGGATGAAATAGATTCACAATCCCTTCTCTCTGTTGAAGAGGCTTGGCAGCATTTGTTTTCTCAGTTTGCCAGCACTTATTTCCCATCTTCTTATTTGTCTTTAGTTTTGTGGAAAGATGTCCTCTCTTGTCTCTTGATAAAGCTATTGCGGTTTATAGTATCCTTTCCCTATCTTCCAGCATTACAAATAACTCAATGCCAACAGTTTGAGGATAATTTTTTTTTTGACCTGATACAGTTTGAGGATAATTGAGAGTATATATACACAACAAGATATCGACTATACTAATGATTCATGTTTCACTAAAACATACACTACTAGAAATAAAAAAAATAAAAAAAACACTAAAATATACACTATGCTGATCATTGATGTTTGACTTAATCGCACAATATATGTTTGCGCATCTTTATTTTAACTGCATTTTTACATCTTTCTGACCATATTATGAATGAATGGCATCTTTGCTGACACAATGCATGCTTTAATTTTTATATATATATATATGTATTGATATTTTGATGTCGATGCATTTTTTTGGATTATTTATTTCTAATATGACTTGTTCATAATAATCAAAATGAATTATTTCTGGTACAATATTTTGAAGTATTTATATATATGGATATAAGTATACAGGGAAGTAATTATATATTTTTTTGTTCAAGAAAATAGATAAAGTATGTATGGTAGTAAGTAGTACTCGCTTTGGTCCGTATTATAAGGGACCAACAAAAAAAATTGGTCTTAAATATAAGACACTGATCACTATTAATTTGTTTTCCCTACTTTACCCTTGTCATTTGTCACGTCCGAAAATTCTTTAACGTGATCGGCACGAGGCGTAGGGTAACCTCACCTCGTAAGCCTATCTAGTTAATCAATTTCTTACTTACAAACAGCAAAGTCACTTAATTATTATAATATGAGTAATACTAACGATTTTCATCCATAAAGATTATTCATAAAATTTCACTTAAACATCAAATTTCGCAAACAAATTTTTGCAACAATCTTTAACCAATTATTCACTTTACTATTTTATTCTCATAGTCGGTAATATTTTCTTCCTTAATATAATGTAAACATGTTAACTGATACCTGATTCATACATAAATATTTTATAGAAAACTTGCTTCGTCAGAGGAACCAACACAAAACGAGAACCGGTGCAGCCCGGAGGCCACGAATAGCAGGCGCAGCATGGAGGCCACAAATGACTTGCGCGAACCGCAGGCCACGAGAGACTGGCGCAACCCAAAGGTTACGAATTACTGGCACAACCTGAAGGTCACGAGAGACTGGCGCAACCCGAAGGTCACGAATTACTGGCGCTTTGTGTCCAATTCTCTGACAAAAAATTCTCATTCTTATAAAAATTAAATCTTTGGAATTACAAAATTTTGAATTCATTATAGCTTATATAAATAAGAGGAAAGGAGGAATGTTTATCTTCGGCTTCCTTATAAGAAAATTTTATAAAAACACTAATTCAATTAAACCCCTTCCTCATAACAATAAATAATAAAAAAAAACGTATATCCAATTAAACTGTCCACACTGACACCGAAGCTAGACAATCTCTAAAGCCGCCTGATTCTTTACCTCATTTCATCTTACATTTCGTAGTTTCTCAGGTTAACTCAAAAAACAACCATCTTACTTCATCAGCTAGAAATCATAAATCTCTAAACCTCAGAATTCAAATAAAACTCACCAAACTTGTCAAACTAAACTTTGAACTAATTCAAACTTCCATCATCCCACTTGCTCCCGCATAAACAAAAAACAAAGATTTAAAATATAGCATAAACACTCACAATAAATTTAAATTAACTAATTTCTCATATACCGTTCAACCATAATTCAAGAACCTTAAAGTATACATTGTCACGTGCGTAACATTCAACAATCTCACAGTATCAACAAACAGACAACACTTAATTTCCATTACTCAATATTCATCGTACAAGATTGAGAATAACCAAACAGTAAGTATAGAAATAACGTCCAACTCCAAACATTCAACTCAAACCATGTATACAAAACTATATAAGATAATGATTATATCTATAACTTTTCAGAGTAACTTTTTCTACAACGAATGATTAAATCAAATTTTGCAATAAAGCTAGTTTTAACAAATTTCACCACAGTTGCACATGAAAAAAAAAGCTTAAAATAAAAACCTCCACACCCACCCACTTCTTAAAACTACTTAACCACAATCTGGAATAGTCCAAAAAAGATAACAAAATAAAAATCTCAATGGTTAAGAGAAAACCAGGAGAATGCCTTTAACCTAAAACTCCTATAGATATAATATCTTCAAATTCAATCCATGAGACCATATCCATACTTGCCAAGCCCTCAACAAACGAAGTATTTTAATAACTTCCGTGTTGTAATCTACTACCGTACACGTATTCCATAAAGTTCTTTGTTATTTCCATTCAAACATATTTCTCTCATAAAGGTCCCCAAACTTCTTCTAATTGCAAAACATCAAATAACAAAATCAAGCAATAACCATCACTTTTACTTTCGATCTATACATTCACTAACTTAAGCTAACACTTTCTTCTAAAGTACCAATAACTTCTTTTATAATTCTTAATCCTTAATTATCGAGCCATTTAGAAAGAACTCCCCTTATATGATAAAACATGAAAATAAAATAACTTTATACACTTTGATTACTTCACATAACTTTAATCACCTTTTTGACTAATCACTTGGATATGAATTTCTCTCAAACATTTTAATAAACACCTTGTGGCCACTTTTAAGAATAAACTTATAAAACAATATTTTGTTATCTCATATTGTTAACTAAACCAATCAAACACTGCCATGGAATCACAAGGTCTCGTAAATTCAATAACAAAACTTGACCTTTAATAAAAGGAAAACCACGTTCTGCATCAACTTCAACAGAAATTTTGCAGCAAAACACACGTACACTTTCTCCTCTTTCATTTAGGAATAATTTAGAACTTCAAGGGTTTACAATTTAAGTCTATTTACTATCTAACTCTAGTATTCATCAATTCTTTAACATATCATTTCATTTATCACCAACAATTAAATTACTCAACTCATTTGCAATTTCTTCATTCCATAATCATCTACTAACCTCATCTAACATATTGGAATCATCAATTTGCTTATACTCAATGCCAAACCCCATTACCCCACTCAAATCCTAACTTCTCCAGGCTTAATCAATCAAGACATTTGTACAAGTTCAAAACTAACTATCCCAAACCATTAATCATCAATATTTGTCCTTCATGGATTCATCTAAACCTATAATTAATTCCCAAACAGCCAAACTCACAAGAATTTTTTCGGAAAAACCCCACTCCATACAAACTTTAATCACCAAAATTGCCTATAGGTCCCAATCTAACAAAAATTAACCTTCCAAACAATTAGATAGACTCTTAAGAACAATCTAAAGTAGATAAAGCTTACAAGAGACAGCCCAATTAAATATCATCTCAAAGCACCAACAAATTTCATCTTGAAATTTAACCCAAATCAAAGGAAAAAGAGAGGATGAGATTGGGACTACCTACTATTAGTTCGAGGACTTAGAATCAATCCTAAATCTGCCAGAAATTCGCCTCCGGAACAGCTCCTTCAACCTTCCCCCAAATCCTGTCGACCTCCTCTCTTTCTCTCTTGGTTGGGGTCGACGAACAGCAAGGAAAGGAAGAGAGAGAGACCGCACAGTGGCGGTCTTTCCCGCCGGTGACGGCGGCGGCGTGCCCCTCGCTCTCTCTCTCTCTCTCTCAGCGCTTTCAAGTGAAGGCAAGAAGAATGGAAGGGCGGTGGTGATAATTCTGGATGCAGGGGAGCACGGGAATTGGAAAAAGAAATAGGGAGGAAGTAAGAAAGAAAAGAAATGAAAAAGAAAAAAAAAATAAGGAGAAAAACTAATAGGTCCTCAAATCATAAGATAGGTTTCATTAAGATAAAGTTCCCTTTTATTTCTAAAAATTCTCACTATATCAAACTAATATTTTTCTCCCACCATAATCCCCTGTGAGTCTAAAAATAATTTCTCTAACTCCAAGTTTCCCAAATTACGAGAGAACTAACCCTTTGAAAATCTCCAAAATACTTCCATTTTCCATAACTTTATTAATAAGACTTTCTAACACCTAGTTTTATCCCAGAATTAGCTCTTAAATTGTCATTAATCCTTTATAAAATATTTGGGATGTCACATCATTAATGAATGTTTAAAGTTGAATTAGGGTTAAAGAGCAAAAATGCCCCACCATGCCCGTTACACCCTATGAAATTTGACCGTTTGTTTAAAGCAATTGACTAAACGAGATGACATGGCAGTAAATTGGCAAAAGTCTTTGAAAATTTGACCAAAATTGCTGAGGTGGCAAGCAGAATTTTTTCACATTGGTCCCACATAGTGAAATGTTGATGATTAGGAAATAGACCCACTTATTAAGAAAAAAAGGGTTTTTTTTTCAATCTCCCTTTACCAAAATTGTCCGATATGATAGCTAGGATCTGAGAATGAAGAGGGGGACCAGCGAAGAATGATGATGCAGTTAGGGTTTGTTTGAGTAATGAAAATGGAACGAAATTGCTGAGGGTTTGTTCGAATGTGAGAGGAGGTGAGGGAACCAATCGAGCTACAACGATAAAGAAAGAGAGGAAAGTTGTAACATCCTGAAATTTTAATTCTAAGATTTAAATGATTAGTATATAAAAATTTAATAGGTTATAGTATATAGATAATCGTTATTTAGGTATTTAAAATTTAATAATGATATTTCAAATTTTTAAAGAGAATATCCATCCAAGAGGGTTATATTTTAAAAAAAATGACCTGAATGCATGATTGTAGGAAGAGAGGATGTCATTTAACAGGTACAATAAATATATGTAGACTCTCATCTCATTTAAAATATTTTAATTATCTAATTATAAAAAAAAGATATTAAATAATTCATAAGACCATTATACTATATTTTTAGATTTTGATAGTAGGTGTAGATATATATAAATATAATCAATCTATAAATTAAAAGTAAATTAATTAATTTAATTGAAAGAAGGCTATAATTTAGAGAGATTACAAATAAGATAAGATAGATATAAAAAAAATATAATATAATAATTAAAATATATACATATATTACACACGTATATATATATATAAATATTATTACTATTATATATGGATTGATATATGTGATATGACGTGAATTATGATGACTCACACCACTCACATATATGATCTATATATATGTGTGTGTAGATTTCTCACTAATATCATAAATTAAATTGAGAGAGGTGTGTGACTTTTATATATTTTCTCAAGAGCTCAAACTTCTGGGTTCAATTCCGTACTCGTAACTTCTTCCGATCACGAAACATCCTCACAAACTTTGTTCTTTGCAACGAGATCTTTCAAACAAAATAACTTTTCTAAGCAATAGAGCGTGGAATTGAGGTAACCAATGTTACTTTACTTTATATGCCTGTTTTGGAACATAAGAATTTTTAACTATATTTTGATCGTATAAGTTTGATTTATAAAATTATATTTTAACTGTATAAATCTTCAATGAAGCTGGAAGTATGTCAGCATGTATTCCATTATAAAAATTATCTTTCAGACTCACTTATCATATGTGTGTACAAAGATTTATGTGATGATGTGTTATCTATAGTGTTGTAATGATACATGTTACGGATGATATCTGTTATGGTTACTTTTGTGATGGAGACTTGGGGCATGATTGTGGAGATTTTTGTTTGGAAGCCCGTATGGTAGTCTCTATTAGTGATCGTAGTAGTTGGCATTTTGTCAGGCCCATGTCTCTATTCCTTATCCTTTGGCCGGGGTTTGAAAATAGGCGCTTGCGTAAGACACCTCTTAAGCCTAGGCCCAGGTAGGAGGCAAGAGAGGGGACCGATGATCCGTAGTGAGTGGTGTACCTTTGGCCGGGTTATACAGCACGAAAGGTTTGGGTCCATGTCTGGGAGTTATACGGAAGAGATCGGTTGGGGGTAACGATTATGTTTGAACTTGTGATTTTGTTTTGGAAAACTATTATCTTTATCTTTATATGTATATAAGCACTGCTTCGTTGGCTTATGGTTCTTCCTTGTATATTCTGTAAAGTGATATTGGTTATTGGGACTTTGTCTGACCCTTCTATAATAACTTTTTTTAGGTGATTATAGAGGTGGTTGCGAAGGGAATGAGCCTCATGATTAGGTATCCGAGTATACCTTACCTCCATTTGGCATTATGTCACTAAATTATTTATATTGCCACATTAGTTGCATAATTTATCAATTTTGAAACTCATTTAAATTATCTTGGATTTCTTTTATTTTAATTCATAAAAACTTTCGTGGCATCTTGTTTTTGTTGTTTTGGTTATGTATAATATAGTATAAATATTGGAATGTTACAAAAGTTGGATCGCATGTGCAGAGATTCTTTTTGGAATCTTTATAGTGAAGAATACAACACAACTTTGCACATGTAAGCCTAAATGGGACCTAGAAATTGTTGTTTTCTTCTCTATGTACAGTGAAATGCCCACGAAGCCCTTTGATTAATTTTCAATTCTTGTCTAGCATACTCAATGGCATCGAATGGGGAGGAGGGTAAATCGGACGAAACAAACGAGCAGAAGAAAGAGAAGCAAGCGGCATTACAAGAGGTAAGTAGACTTTGTACACTTGCTAAGAAGCATTGCGAAGAAACTTGGGCCCATCTGCAAGAGGGACGCCCTTTACAACCTTCACACCCTACTAAGTAAACTGAAGTTGATTTAGGCTTAAATGTTAATCGGGAAACTGAAGTGAATTTTATAGTTGATAAGCAAGAGGTTATAGAAGACATAGAATTGCTAGATGGCTTAGACTACATTGATGCTGAAATTGGAACGAATGAAACTAGAAAGCCTTTAGGCAGTGCGGTTGAAGATGCATGTAGGGAGGATTCTGATAATGAGGATAGGGAATACATGTGTGAAAGTGGGAGCTTTGACACTAAGGAGAGTGTTGAGACAGATTTTGAATTCGAAGGAATTGTGGGAAGTGAGGATGATGATGATGAGGAGGATGATATGGGCCTAGATAATGATGTTGGGCCTCCAGAAGAAATGAGAGGAACAGATGGGTCAGGCACACCCTTGTTTATGTTAGGTATGACCTTAGAAGATAAGATTGAGTTGAAAATGGCTGTGGATACTTATGCAATAACTACTGGGGTGAACCTTAAAATAAAGAAGAGCGATAAAAAGGTGTTACGGGTAGTATGTGAAGAGGGTTGCTCTTTTGTGTTGTATGCCTCAACCCACGGACAACAAGTAGGGTTCATGATTAAAACCTTAGAGTTAGAGCATAATTGTGCTCGGGTGTTCAAAAATCCAAGAGCATCTATATAATGGCTTTCCCGAGGATTCAAGGACAAAGTTCAAGAGATGCCTCTATTTAAGATCAGTGACATGAGGAAGGAAGTAGAGCGTGATTTGAATGTGAACGTAAGCATCTACAAATGCAAAAGTGCAAAAAGGAAGATTGTGCAACAGATAGAAGGTAGCTATAAAGATGAGTTTGCAAAGTTGGAGGCATATTGCAACGAATTGAGGATCTCAAATCCAGGTTCAGATGTGAGTTTGGAGTTAAGCAATAAGACTTTAGATCAAGGTATTAGAGTCTTTAGAAGAATGTACATTTGTTTTAATGCTTGCAAGGTATGGCAATTGTTAATTATGAGGTAAATTAAGTCCAATTCATTACATTTACATGTGAATAACTCAGGTTCTATTTGGCTTATTTCTATAGGTTGGTTGGAGAAATGGATGCCGGCCTTTGATTGGAGTTGATGGGACTTTTCTGAAAGGTTCAACAAAGGGCATATTGCTGACTGTTGTTGGGGTGGATGCCAATGATTCATTGTATCCATTGGCATTCGGACTGACTCAAAAAGAAAATGGAGTTCACTGGAGATGGTTCCTTGAATGGATCCAAATATCACTACAATTAGGTGAGGACACTAATGTAACCATCATGTCAGACATGCAGAAGGTATGTCATTAACTTGCATATTGTTTTGTGTTATGTTGTTTGCCACGTAATCGCATGATGTTTACTAACATGACGCTTTATAGGGGCTCATGCAAGCTGTTAGTGAGATGTTACCTGTTGCTAAACATAGGTTTTGTGCAAGACATATATATGCTAATTGGTGCAAGCGATGTAGAGGGAATAAGCTGAAGAAGAAATTTTTCTCATGCGCTTGGAGTTTATTTGAGGAAGAGTTTAATGACAACCTCAAAGCTCTTGCTACAGTTAGTAAAGAAGCAGCATAGTCAGCAATTACATATCTTCCACAAACATGGGTGAGAGCTTATTTCACTCCAACTTGCAAGTCTTGGATAGTAGATAATAATATTAGTGAGAGTCTAAGTTTTTGTATTAATGACTATAGATATCTACCTGTCATTAGCATGTTTGATGGGATTAGGATGAAAATAATGACCAAGTGGGCTGAAAGTGAAAAGAAAACCAGAAAATAGAAGTATGATTTTAGCCCAAAGTACATGGACTTATTTGAGGTAAATAGGTTCTTAGCTAGTAAGTGTACGGTGGCATTCAATGGAGATGATGGTTATGAGGTTACAGAGAGACGTGATAGACCACTACATATCTTAGTAGGGGGATGTGCACTTGTAGGGCATGGGATCTCACTGGCATCCCATGCCAACACGCCATATGTGCTATGTACCATGCAAAAGTAGAACCCAAAACTCAAATCTCCCATTACTATCACAAAGATACCTACTTAGCTAGTTATAGGACAAAGCTAGAGCCCGTTAGGGGGAAGCAGTTTTGGGACACGACAAAGTTCCCTCCAATGTTGCCACCACCAGTACCTACCTTACCTAGAAGACCTAAGGTAATTACATATCCTCCACAAAACTCAGCGAAGGTTGAAAAAGGGTGGACCACCATCAGTTTCAAATAGTAATCATCCTGAAAAGTTAAGCAAAAAAGGTGCCAAAGATAGATGCAGCGTCTGTAATCAAATGGGTCACTATAGGACAACATGCAAAAAGGTAATATGTGACTTTACAACTATTTGAATATTGATTCTGGCATTTAATGAATATGTGATTTGAATCTTGGTTTTGTAGGCTCCATCCTCAAGTAATCAGCCACAGCCTCCAAAGAAAAATAGAAATAATAGAACACCGCCATCACAACCTGCACAGCGGCCTCCCCAACCTTCACAGCCTTCACCATTACCATCACAATCACCTAAACAGACCAAAGGAAAGAAGAAAGTTGTCTACACACCTCGAGTTGGATGGGGTATGGGTATTAGGTTCGATGAAGAGACAGGGCGCATTGTGTTTAATGTGAGTTTACTGTTATGTATTTCCAACATAAATCTGATTTATCATACACTTTATCATCCTGTATTTGTATAAAAATTGAAGAGATGAGACTGGTTGTGCCCAAAACTGATGCTCTGCCACTGTACGTACGTGAATAGATATTGAGCCACTGGTTATGCCCAAAACTGATTTTTTTTCTACATGCTTATAAAAATTTAAGAAATGCTACATGCTTATTTGTCTGCTTTTAATTATTTGTCTACATGCTACACATGAATGAATGCCGAAAACTGATGCTGTTCCACTGAATGTGGTTGCTCTGCATGAGGGATTGAATGATAGGCTTTATGTCAAGTTATTACTTTTTCTTTCACCTGTCATGAATTGAGCTATGCCGAAGTTAGACTTGTTTGCCACTTATTAGTTTGAAATTTTTGTCGTTTTTCCCTTATACAGCCAGGAATGAGGTCAGAGGTTGTCATTGAGGAGGGCACTGCAATGAGATATATGTAACACCATTCACATCCAAATACCATATTCCCTATTCCAAATGAGAAAGAGATGAGACTAGCAAAGGCTTTGGCTCTTACTTCTAATGAGAGCTCCAGGAGGATCAACTTCAAAGCTCCAGGTGCTTCTCCTCAACTTCCGTTTAATCCGCCAAGTCTCAAGTGGAAAGGAAAACCAAGTATTACAAGTTCACAACTTCTTGCACACACACGGAGCAAGATTGCAGAGAATAGTGCCAAGGCCAAAAAGTCCTAAATATAGCATGTGTTATGGCTATTTTCTGCCTATTTTGGTTATCTTTTGTAGCATATCAGCCTTTTGTCATGGCTTTTTGGATTAATTATTGTTAGGGCCAAGTGCGTATGGGCATATATACTAAGACTTGTTTTTTGGTAGCAGATCAGCCTTTGTCATGGCTTATTTCTGCCGATTTTGAATCATTTCTAACATATATACTCTGATTAGAATGTGATGATGGCAATATACACATTGCCTTAAACAATTATTTCATTATGATATGATGGCCATGTATATTCTGATTATACCCATTATGCCAATTGTATTTCATTATTGTTTTTCATAATGTGTTGTTGTGTGACAGTGTATATGCGCAACCGATGATATAATCCAATATGTCCTTTCTTCACACTTTAACTATTTAATATATATTATCCTTGACTTGAACGGATTTATTAAAATAAGGACTTTAATTGTTTTAAGAGCTATTGGGTACCTGAAATTCTAGAAAATAAATAAGCTAAAATTTTATTCATAACAGATGTCCACTGTCAGCATATTCATTCATCTTGACTCTCCAAAACCTTTCCCTTTGTTTCATTAAATTTAAGCATCAAACCCTCTGTTTCACCATGACCGATGTAATACTCATTCCTGGGTTGGCTCAGTTGGTGCTCTTGGATTTAGAACACACTTAGTAGGATCAGGATTGCTAATATAATGTTTGATCACATTTTTTTGTATTCAATAAATATGTTACAATTTCAGGCGTTAAAGCAAAAGAAATTACACCAGTGAGATAAATGGGGCAGGCAGTAGGAACTGAAGGCATATACTAACATCTTGCAGTGCTAAAATTTGGATATATAACTCAAATAATTTTCTCTTAATAATGAACACAATAACACACAATATCATTTACTCTCCATTCACCCAGATTTTACATCAACATGAAAAAACACCCACACCCATGTCATTATCAACATTGTCATCATTATTTTATACTTCCATTCTAATTTCTTAGCTTCATTTCCTCTTTTCTCTTCATGCCATCTAAGCTTTCTCACTTCTTCATGGATTGAATCAAGGGGCATTTTTGCTCTTTAACCCTAGATTATATCATTTAAAGAGGGTTAAAGTTGATAAAAAGGTCAATTTAACGTAAATTTAATGATCAACCTTCCATTCCTCAATTTGTGTTGGCATTTTATAATAAGGAGATGAGGAAGTAACAAATAAAAGCAAGATGATTGAACCAAGTGATGCCACATGAAAAATGGTGAAACCAACAAATAACGCTGGCGCCTGGCAGTCCCAAGCCCCAAGGGGAAAAAAAAAAACAAAAACTAAGAAATAAGACAATATTTAAATCCAGTAGGTAGGTCAAGAATCTGTCATCTCCCAAAACCCCATCAATGGCGAAGGAAGTAGTTCCAGTTCCACACATTCTGGTGATGGGTCCTCCATTGGTATTCCAAGAATTGGAATCCAAATACTGTAACTCATTCAACTTCCTCAGATTCTTCTCCTCTACCCTTCCCCTCTCCAAGTTCCTCTCATCCCTCAACATCCATCCATCTTCCATTCGAGCCATTCTCTGCAACCCTATGCAGCGTCTCTCCGCCGATCTCATCCGATCTCTGCCATCCCTCCGCCTCATCGTCACCACCAGCATCGGCACCGACCACATTGACATGCCCCTGTGCCGCCGCCTCGGCGTCCGAGTCGCCACCGCCGGCGGAACCTTTTCCGATGATGTCGCCGACTTGGCCGTCGGCTTGTTCGTTGATGTTCTCATGAGCATTTCCGCTGCCAATCGAAGTCTCAGGAAACTGATTCCATCTGGGCAGCACCCACATAATTTCCCTCCTCCTTCCCGGGTAATCCTTCTGTTGATGATTTGGTCTGTGCATATTGTTATTGCTGAATTATTATTCGATAACCTATTATCTATATGCATTGCAAATTTGCAATCGCACACCTAATTTTGTTGGTCAAACTCAAATGTGTTGTCCAAAAAAGATTTCCTTCTGCCAAAAAAAGAAAGAGAGAGTCAAAGGCCCAGCTCCACCTCATGTATTTAGGAACAAGGGAGTATCTTGTTAAAGTTATATTGGCTAACAATGCTGAAGCTTTATCTCACGTAAAAACATGTAGGCCTAAGCCACAAAACCCTCTAATAGTTCGGGAGTACTCATTATTGGCCCCTCAAATGGATTGTGAGAGTTTATTAAAAGAACTACAATTCACCGATGAAAAATGCATGTTATTTAGGTAGGCCATACACTGAATGAAGAGTGATATGATTGTTTCAGGTGGGAGTCAAGCGGGTTGGGATAGTTGGATTGGGGAAAATAGGGACACAAGTGGCCAAAAGGCTCCAACCCTTTGGCTGCAAAATAATGTACACTTCAAGAACCCAGAAATCTTCTGTGTCATACCCATTTTATGGCAGCACCGTTGAGCTGGCCGCAAACAGCGACGTTCTTATCCTATGCTGTGCATTAACAGAGGAGACTCATCACATAGTGAACAGAGAAGTGATGGAGGCATTGGGAAAAGAGGGAGTGATTGTGAATGTGGGAAGAGGAAGTCTGATTGATGAGAAGGAATTGGTGAGGCGTCTGGTGAATGGGGAGATAGGAGGGGCTGGCTTGGATGTGTTTGAGAATGAGCCTCTTGTTCCTCATGAACTCTTCTCTTTGGATAATGTTGTGCTTTCCCCTCATGCTGCTGCTATCACCTCTGAGTCTTTCAACCAGATAATGGAAATTGTTGCCAATAATTTACATGCTTTCTTTGAAGATAATCCCTTGCTTGCTCCAGTCATGCGGGATTGAAGGGTTATGGTTATTTACATTTACTCAAATAAATGTGTATGCTGTATGTATTTTATGACATATTTTCTGCTAAAATATGTTTGAGAATCTAAAGTTCCAACATTATTGCTCTGCTCTGCTCTGTTCTACCAGCCCAAACCAGAGTGCGCATTTTGTTGTATAAGCGTTTTCAACTGTTCATGGATGAGTGGAGGATTTAGGCTATTGAAGTCTGAAAAAATTCAACGTGGACTGTGCATTGAAAGAGAAATAAAAAGAAAAGAGATTATAAATAAAAAGTTGAGTATGGATCTCTCATCATGAATTTATATGACCGTGAGGTATTCAATCTTACAATTGAAGATATCTCTCTTTTTTCCATATATTAGCTGTATTAAGCTTCTTGAATATTGGATATGCGCATATATCTTTTCTGACTTTTAAAATTTGATGACATGATTATTACTCTTTTACTGTCAATTAGCATGTTATTTCACTACTGAAATGCAATAGTATAGAGGAATTTATCTACATATGGTTAGAAGTTTAGAGGAGTAATGTAATAAATATTCGTTATTTTTTTCTAGTAGTAACAGTGAGTTCATGGATCTAGTAGCAACATGGAGTTAATTGAAACTTAATAGTGTCAAACATGGTTAAGGTGTTAATTATCTTTTTAAATTTAATGCTGTCAAAGGTTGGTTTGAATTGTCATGACAATTGACAAATGAGGAGGTTTTGTTTTGCCATACCATATGTTTAAGAAAATGGATAAAGGTATGCGGGGTCAGTAACTAGTGAAGTAAAGAGGAAATTCTTGGGTGAACCAGTAAACCATATCATTTGTAGTCTGACCAATCACAAGTAAATACATAAAGTCTGACAATTCTGATTTAGCACAAAAAAAAAAAAATTAATAGCACATAAAAAAAATTTAAATATCATGCTTTCAATTTATTTTATTTTACAAGTTTAAAAAATTATTTTTATGTGCTAGTTAATTTTTCAGGTATCAAAACCAAATGAGATAAAAAATTCTATAGACAACCTTGGATAGACACAATCGAGGTCTATACACTGGTTCACCTAAGAATTTGTAAAAGCAAGATTAAAAGAGAGAGAATGAATTTTGTAGAGGAATGATAATGAAGCCACATCACATGAAGCAAGGTGAAAGCAACAAATAACAATAAAGAAAAAGAAGAATATATAAATGCAGGAGGCCAATGAAGTAACTCATCATGCTGAGTTTTAATCAATCTCAATGGCGAAGGGAGTTGTTCCAGTTCCGCACATACTGGTGATGGGTCCCCCACTGAGCTTCCAAGAATTGGAATCCCAGTACTCTCACTCCTTCAACTTCCTCAGATTCTTCGGCTCTTCGCTTCCCCTACCCCAATTCCTCTCGTCCCTCAACATCCATCCATCTTCCATTCGCGCCATTCTCTGCAACCCTATACAGCGAGTCTCCGCCGATGTCCTCCGATCCCTCCCATCCCTCGGCCTCATCATCACCATCAGCATCGGCACCGACCACATTGACATCCCCGAGTGCCGCCGCCTCGGCGTTCGAGTCGCCAACGCCGGTGGGGGCTTTACCGATGATGTCGCCGACTTGGCCGTGGGCTTGTTCGTTGATGTTCTCATGGGGATCTCCTCTGCTAATCGAAGTTCCAGGAAACTGATTCCATCTGCGGAGCACCCAAATAACTTTCCTTCTCCCCCCAAGGTAACCTTTTTCCTTCTTCCTTTCCTTTCCTTTCCTTTTTTATTTTTTTTGTTTTTTTTAGAGTAGATCTCTACTCTTCCCATCCTTCCTTTCCCCTCCTTTCCTCTAAACAAACACCATTGGATTTTTACCCAATGCTCTTTACTATTTACTTTTGTGAAAATAAATATTATTATAATGATTAGAGAAAAATACACTAACCACATCTCTATTTAATCAAAATTATAAAGCCCTTCCATTTATTTTGAAAACCTATATAAACTTCCTTTCAAATTAAAATATATGTTACATAAACCTCCATTCTGATTTTAAAATTTAACTTCTATCCACAAAACCGTTAGTGGACAGTTAAATCATAGCGTTGACTCATAGTTTTGACTAAAATACCCTTGATTAACATAAAATCATAATTAACAATCATTTAAGAAAATTTGTACCAACATTTAAAATAAATTTCAATTTATACTTTCATATTTTTACATTATTAAAATTATTAATTTTGATCATGTGACAATGTTAATTAATTATATAATTATAAATTATATTTTTTTGATATGTTTGTATGTTTTAAATATTTTATTTTTAAAAATTATTTTTTACCTAATTTGTAATTTTTTAAATACAGGTTGGAAATGTTTTGAAATAATATATATTTTAATTTAAATTATTAAATTTTAAAATAATATTTTTTCTTGCATATATATATATATATATTAAAATGTATGTTTGATAATTCATAAATCTTAAGTGAATTTTGATAAATCAATGTTCATAAAAAATTACTGTTTTTATCAATTTCTTGATATTTTTTTTTTACCTAAAATAAACTGAATTTCAGTTTAAATTAAGTAACATATATTAAATAGATCATTAATAATTATTAAATAAATAATCGAAAGATAAATGTGATATTTAATACAATAAGGGTAAATTAGTAAAGAAGATTTATTCAAATATAATGTTGAATTAAAAATATACTTATAGAATCTTTTTTAGAATATTCTTTAGTGGTATTAAATATTGAACTAGATTATATGTTTTCAAAATAGAAGGGAGATACGTATAATTAAACAAAAACAAAAGGAGGTCTGTATTTTACAATGATTAATGCATTGCACTCCTAATTTTGTTGGTCAAACTCAATTGTGTTGTCCAAATAGAGAGACAAAGGCCCAAGGATTATGTCTTTTCAAAACACCATGGGCCAAATTAAATGGGTCTGATTGGGAAGATGAGTTTGAAATTTTTTTTCCTCAAATATTAGAAATTAGTCAAACCGGTGGAAAAGAGGTTTACTCCTAAGTCTTAACCAATGAATGTGATGTCAAATTTCACTAATATCTTATTGGTGTTATGGAGGCAAGTACAGACCCTAGTGAAACGTGAAGATCTAACTCACCTAGTTTTTTTTTTCAAAAAAAAGAAAAAAAAGAATGACTTGTGCCTATTAAAAAAAGAATGTTTCGATTAATTGGCAAAAATAAATAGAAGGGCTTTTAAAATGTTTTTAACGCTGTAAATAAAGATTACCTTGTTAAACTTAACCTTTCAAACAGTTATATTAGCCTAACAATGCCGAAGCTTCGTATCACCTAAAAGCATGTAGGCCTAAGCCACAAAACCCTCTAATAGTGTGGGAGTACCCATTACAGTTTCACTTCTTTCCCATCAAATTGATTGGCGAGCTCATTAAAAGGTAACATATCAAACAACTGAGAGAACTTGAAACTAAATCATATTCTCTTCTAAAATTTATAAAGGTTTAAAAGAATATAAGAAAGGAAATTATAATCAAGAATACAATCAAGAATTAAATTGTATGATTCAAACAATATGAGAAAGGAAATAACAATCACAAAATAATTATCCTAATCAGCTTGATTTCCATTAAAGGTTGAATACTAGGATGCGCTTTATCAGTTTCAGGGCTAATTGGCGTGACTGAGATTTCTGTGGTTGAGTTGGCTGGAATTTCATAAGGAATATCTGGGATGGTTGGTGTGGTTAGTATGATTGAAATTTCTTGGATGGTTGCATCTCTAGGATTTATAATTAGCTGTTCTATACCACCTTTCTCCCTGTGTGACTGGGTAAATTAGGGTAATATGCATAATCTTCATTAAACACTACATCTTTTGAAATTATGGTTTTGCTTGTTGTCGAACAATAGCATTTGTATTCCTCTTGGCTTGGAGAATAGCCAAGAAATATGCATTTGTCTACTCTAGGTCCAAGTTTGCCACCATCATGTTTGTGGACAAAGACAACACAGCCAAACACATTTAAAGAATGGATGAGCGGAGAATTGGGGTACATTTCAAGTAGTTTTTGGATAGGAGTGGAAAAGTTAAGGACTTTGGGTAGCATATGATTTATAAGATAGGCAATGATTAGGATAGTATCACCCTAAAAAATATTAGGAACATTTCTTTCCATCATTATGGATCTGGTCATTTCTAGAAGATGCCTATTTTTCCTTTCAGCAACTCCATTTTGTTGAGGGGTGTATACACAAGAGGTTTGGTGGTGGATCCCTTGTTGGGCAAGAAAGTCTTTTAGTGAGCCACTGAAGTATTTCCTAGCATTATCACTCCTTAGGGCTTTGATGGAGGTTCGAAATTGATTTTTCAAAAAGGTGTAAAATTTTTGGAATACTTGACCGATTTTTTGATTTTTCTTTGATTAGGTAAATTCACGTAATCTTGGTGTGATCATCAATGAACGTCTCAAACCATCTTGCATTGGTTTGTGTTTTGGTTTTAGCAGGTCCCAAATGTCACTATGAATTGTTGTGAATGAAGTGGTAGATTTGTAGGATTGCTTGGGATAGGAGGCTCGTTTGTGTTTTGCAAATTGACAGGTTTCACAAGAAAAGGGTACGGAGTTTTTATTTAATAAACTTGGAAAAACATGTTTCATATAATCAAAACTAGAATGGCCTAACCTTTGATGCCACAAGAGTATATCTTTTATTATTGGAATTCGAACTAACCAGTGACTTCTTTGCTTCTTGATCCTTCAAAGACAAACCTTCAAGATAGTAGAGTCCATTCAATTTTTTAGAACTCCCAATCGTCCTTCCTAAGCTTATATCTTGGAAAATGCACTCAATATCATCAAAAATCATTCTACATCTTTTCCTTTTAACCAATTTGCTTACAGATATCAAATTACAAGTGAAAGCAAGTACATATAGAACATTGTGGATTTCTAAACATTCTGTCACCACAATAGAACCAATTCCTGCAACATCTGTAATCTCCCTATTTGCTACTTTAACTCTGATTTTCATGACATAATCTAAAAGTTTTGAATAAACCTTTGTTGCCGGTCATGTGATCAATAGCTCCAGAATCAACAATTCAAGCCGGTCATCACAGTATTAAAGGCTATCATAGAATTACCTGATTACACAAGGTTTACATTAGGGATAGATGGAGACTTAATGTTCCTTGCAAGGAGCTGGCGAAATATCTGTAACTCTTCTTTGCTAAGGTAATATTTCTCCTTAGATTGTTAAGGTGATGTGAAGTGATATTCTCCTGCTTGTTGGTATTTTTGTCTTCCATTCAGCTTATGGTTAGTAACCATTGCTTGAGAATCCATATTGGCTAGAGTTTTTGAAAATGAACTGGAAAGAGGAGGAAACTCGACGGGATCCATCGATCTGGGCGGAAAAACACGGTGGATCTGAACTCGTCACTTTCTCTCTCTATCTCTCTCTGCCTCATTATTTCTAACACTCTCTTTGGGTTCAGATCGAACCCTTAGGCTCTGGTACCATGAGAGAACTTGAGACTAAATCATATTCTCTTCTATTGATTCATAGGAAGGGTTACAATTTATAGACGTTTAGAAGAAGATAAGAAAGGAAATTTTAATCAAGAATACAATCAGGAATTAAATGCTAGAAGTTAAACAAAATGAAATAGAAAATAACAATCACCGAGTAATTATCCTGATAAGGATTTGATTATGATTCTAACCACAATTCACTAATGAAAAATGCATGTTATTTAGTCAATGTACTGAATGAAGAGTCAAATGATTGTTTCAGGTGGGAGGCAAGCGGGTTGGGATAGTTGGATTGGGGAAAATAGGAACAGAAGTGGCCAAAAGGCTCCAACCCTTTGGCTGCAAAGTTATGTACACTTCAAGAACCCAGAAATCGTCTGTGTCATACCCATTTTATGGCAGCACCGTTGAGCTGGCTGCAAACAGCGACGTTCTTATTCTTTGCTGTGCATTAACAGAGGAGACTTATCACATAGTGAACAGAGAAGTGATGGAGGCATTGGGAAAAGAGGGAGTGATTGTGAATGTGGGAAGAGGAGGTCTGATTGATGAGAAGGAATTGGTGAGGCGTCTGGTGAATGGGGGAATTAGAGGAGCTGGCTTGGATGTGTTTGAGAATGAGCCTTTTGTTCCCACTGAACTCTTCTCTTTGGATAATGTTGTGCTTTCCCCTCATGCTGCTGCATTCACCTTTGAGTCTTTCAACTATGTAATTGAAATTGCTGCCAATAATCTACATGCTTTCTTTGAAGATAAAACCTTGCTTACTCAAGTCTTGCAGGATTGAAGGATTAGGGTTATTTACTCAAATAAATGTGTATGCTGTATTTATTTCATGACATATTTGCTGCTAAAATATGTTTGAGAAACTAAAGTTCCAATATTATAGCTTTACTCTGCTCTGTTCTGCCAACCCAATCCAGAGTGCGCATTTTGTTGTATAAGTGTGTTCAACTGTTCATGGATGATTGGAGGATTTAGGCTATTGAAGCCCCAAAAAATCAATATATATTGTGCATTGAAAGAGAAATAAATAGAAAAGGGATGATGAATAAAAAGTTGAGTACGGATCTCTCATCATGAATTTATATGAATGTGAGGTATTCAATCTTATAATTGAAGGCATTTCTCTTTCTTTTTCATAGATTAGTTGAATTATACATAAGCTTCTTGAATATTGGTTATGCGCATATATCTTTTCTGACTTTTAAAATTTGATGACATGATTATTACTCTTTTACTGTCAGCTTGCATGTTATTTCACTAATAAAATGCAATAGGATAAAGGAATTTATCTACATATGGTTAAAAGTTTAGAGGAATATTCGTTATTTTTTCTAGTAGTAACAGTGAGTTCATTGAAACTTAGTAGTGTCAAACATGGTTAAGGTGTTAATTATCTTCTTAAATTTAATGCTGTCAAAGGTGGTGTGAATTGTCACCGAGAACATAGCTCGGAATTGTTTGGTGTTATATGTAACTATTGTTTTTAGCAGCTTTTATGTAGGTGTACTTGGAAACTCTATGGATTCATTTGGAGCCTTCTATTGTATTTGGCAATTTTATGATCTAAGCCCACATGATGACATGAATTAGAAATTATGCATTTTGAATTATGAATATGTGCTGAAGAAATTACAGCGTTTGTTCATGGGCAAATGTGGTCATTTTCTGCATTACAGAAACTGCAAAAGTTACATTACAACACGAAATCTTACCAAAGTAACGTTCTCGATACTTTCTTAAGAATAACACAGCTTATGATACAAAGATACAAACTATTACTATCATATAAATACAACCAAAAAAAAAAAAAAAACAATAAGCCAACAAACAACCCCAATTTCATAATATAACGCATCTTTATTCTTCACTGGAGGCCTTGTATTGTCTTTGAACCTTTTCTATGTCTGAAATCCTCTTCTCTATCTCAAACATCTTCATAGTTTGCATAGGTAATAAATCCAACCTATCAATGGAACTACAATATACATGAAATTCAGTGAATTGAACCAGAATTGGAAAAACTGAGAATGAAGCTTGTGTTGTTTCCATTACATTTCTACAATTTGCATGATCGAAATAAATCAGAATGCAATTAGCAAAGAAGGATCATAAAGCGAATAAATAATACAGCCACAACAACATACACCGAAGAGGACCTACAAGACTATAACCAATCAAGTACGATATTTGGATTGGAGAAAATAGGAATAGAAGAGCTGGCTTAAACGTGTTTGAGAATGAGCCTCTTGCTCCCCATTGAACTCTTCTGTTTGGATAATGTTGTGCTTTATCCACATGCTGCCGCTCTCACTTCTGAATCTATCAGTCATATAATGGATATTGTTGCTGCTAATCTACTTGCTTTCTTTCAAGATAAACCCTTAGTTACTCCTTATCACGATAATCCAAATATCTGTGCATCTTAATTAGCATTGTGGTAAATTGCAGATATTCGCATCAGAATCCCTAAGCTGCCAGGGAGCAATATAATTGCCCGGGATGAAATGGATTCACATCCCTTTGCTCTGTTCAAGAGGCTTTACATCATTTGTTTTCTCAGTTTCCCAGCACTTATTTCCCATCTTCTTTTTTTCCTGTCTCTAGTTGACATCTACAAATACCCCAGAAAATTGAAGTATCCAGAGTTTGGAAAACAAAAAACCTCTCCTCAACTGCATGGTTTTGTGGAAATTAAAGATGTCCTCTCTTGTTAAAGCTATTACACTTTATAGTATCCTTGTCCTATCTTCCAGTATTACATTACAAATAACTCAAATGCCAACAGTTTGAGGATACTTTGAGAGTATATATACAACAAAATATAGACAATACTAATCATTCATGTTTCACTAAAATATACGCTATATAATGATACTTGATGTTCGACTATATTGCACAACATATGTTTACTCGTCTTTATTTTAATTTACATGTATCTGACCATATTATGAATGAATTGCATCATTGCTGACACTATGCATGTTTTTTTTTATATGTAATGATATTTTGATGTTAATTTTTTTTTGGGATTATTCATTTCTAATAGGACTTGTTCATAATAATCAACATTAATTAAATATTGTTGGCACAAAATTTTGAAGTTTTATGTATGGATACAAGTATTCAGGGAAGTAATTATTTAAACTCTTCAGTCATTACAAATCAGGAGTGTTTTTTGCCATACCATATGTTTAAGAAAATGGATAAAATATGCAGGGTTAGTAATTAGTAAAGAAAAGAAGAATTCTAATATCAAGTAAACACATAAGATATGATGTGGAATTTTTAGTTTGACTTGACACCCTAAAAAATTAACTAACACAAAAAAAAAAAATTAAATATCATGTTTTTAATATTTTTTTTATTTTACAAGTTAGAAAAATAGTTTTATAACCCAGTTAAAATTTTTTTAGAGTGTCAGATTAAGAATTAAATATAAAACATGATTTCTTTATATGTCAGACCATAAATAAAAATGAAAATCACGTGCAGCTAATAAAAGTTTCTCACTAAATAAAAGCAAGATTCAAAGAGAGAGATGAATTTTGTAGGGTAATGATAAGTAAACAAGTGAAGTGATGCCCCATGAAGCAGGGCGAAAGTAAAAAATAAAGCTGGCAGCCAAATAAAAAAAGAAAAAGAAAAAGAAAACTAAGAAAGAACAGAATATATAACAAATGCAGTATGTGAATTGATTGACTCATCCTGAGTGGTGAAGGGAGAGAGAGTTTGATGAATGGCGAAGGAAGTGGTTCCAGTTGCACACATTCTGGTGATGGGTCCTCCATTGGTATTCCAAGAATTGGAATCCAAATACTGTAACTCATTCAACTTCCTCAGATTCTTCTCCTCTACCCTTCCCCTCTCCAAGTTCCTCTCATCCCTCAACATCCATCCATCTTCCATTCGAGCCATTCTCTGCAACCCTATGCAGCGTCTCTCCGCCGATCTCATCCGATCTCTGCCATCCCTCCGCCTCATCGTCACCACCAGCATCGGCACCGACCACATTGACATGCCCCTGTGCCGCCGCCTCGGCGTCCGAGTCGCCACCGCCGGCGGAACCTTTTCCGATGATGTCGCCGACTTGGCCGTGGGCTTGTTCGTTGATGTTCTCATGAGCATTTCCGCTGCCAATCGAAGTCTCAGGAAACTGATTCCATCTGGGCAGCACCCACATAATTTCCCTCCTCCTTCCCGGGTAATCCTTCTTTTTTGGAATTGATCAATGCATTTTGCTCACCTACTTTTGTTACTCAAACTCAAATGTGTTGTCCCCAAAGAGACTCTTCTTGCCAAACAAAAAAATAGACACAAAGGCCCAATGATTCTGTCTTTTTAGGCAATACACTGAATGAAGAGTGATATGATTGTTTCAGGTGGGAGTCAAGCGGGTTGGGATAGTTGGATTGGGGAAAATAGGGACACAAGTGGCCAAAAGGCTCCAACCCTTTGGCTGCAAAATAATGTACACTTCAAGAACCCAGAAATCGTCTGTGTCATACCCATTTTGTGGCAGCACCGTTGAGCTGGCTGCAAACAGCGACGTTCTTATCCTATGCTGTGCATTAACAGAGGAGACTCATCACATAGTGAACAGAGAAGTGATGGAGGCATTGGGAAAAGAGGGAGTGATTGTGAATGTGGGAAGAGGAAGTCTGATTGATGAGAAGGAATTGGTGAGGCGTCTGGTGAATGGGGAGATAGGAGGGGCTGGCTTGGATGTGTTTGAGAATGAGCCTCTTGTTCCTCATGAACTCTTCTCTTTGGATAATGTTGTGCTTTCCCCCCATGCTGCTGCTATCACCTCTGAGTCTTTCAACTATAAAATTGAAATTGCTGCCAATAATCTACTTGCTTTCTTTGAAGATAAGCCCTTGCTTACTCCAGTCATGCAGGATTGAAGGATTATGGTTAATTATTTACATTCACTCAAATAAATGCGTCTGCTGTATGTATTTCATGGCATACTCGCTGACAAGATTTGTTTGAGAAGCCAAAGTTCCAACATTATTGCTCTCCTCTGTTCTTCCAGCCCAAACCAGAGTGCAAGTTTTGTTGTGTAAGCCTGTTCATGTATGAGTTGAGGATTTAAGTTCTTGGTGTCAGATAGAATCGATATACTGTGCATTGGAAGAGAAATAAATAGAAAAGTTCTTGGTGTCAGTTCAATGTACTCCTGTCATGGAAGATTAGAATCCTTTAATTTCACAAAAATAAATGTACATGTGTATGCTGTATTTTAGGAAACATACGCTGCTAAGATATGTTTGAGAAGTTAAACTTCTAACATTATTGCTCTGCTCCGTTCTACCAGCTCAAAGCAGATAAAGCATTTTGTTGTATTCATGGTTGATTGAAGGATTCACATTATTGACTTCCACAAAAATAGGTATATACGGCCCATGCCTCTTTTTGGCAATTACCATGAAATTTGGACAATCACATATTTGTAGTGCCTTCTCCATCTGGTCCTCGGTCTCTTTTTCTTATTCTTCGGTTCTAATTCTTCTTATTCTTTGTATTCTTGGTCCTCTGTCTCAACTTCCATGATCCGTGAGACAGAAAATGCTACGTCCTTCCAACATCCCACAAGTTTCTAATCCCATAAGTATCCTCTTTCTTCTTTAAGTTCTAAAAAAATAACAATTTGTATATATCCCATATGATAAAGTAATTTGAATTAATTGAACTGATTATGCTTAAATTTTACCCAATAAAAAGAACTTGAACGAATGTTTATATGCATCCACAACTTCTGCAATGAAGTGTAGAATGAGGAGATGAACAACCAAGTCATTTGTGCAACTTTTTAGCTATAACACGCTTAAAATTGTTCTCCCACTTCGTCTTTCAGCTACAAGTCTAAAACGAAATTACTTTTTTTTTTTTTGCCAGCTATAACGAAATTACTTAATGTGCTCCAAGTTGAGCAATTTCCCCAATGCCAAGCCAACTTAATCTGCCTCCACCTAGAAGTTTTCATAATCAACACAAGAACAAGAACAAACTTTATCAAGGAAGCAACATGGGCAAAAACTGGAAGGGATTCTCACGCAATGAAAAAATAATTAACCGAATATTGAAAAATTAGAAGCTTGGTCCATAGTATAGTTATACGCACGAAATCTAAGAATGAATAGTTAAGTTTAAAAAGCTAGTGCCAAGACTAATGCTCTGCTCTGTTCTACTAGCCCAAAACGGAGGAAGCATTTTCTCACATACACGCATTCATTACATGTTGTTCAGCCTTGTCATTAATTTAAGGACTAATAATTATAGAGACTAAATTTGTAATGTTTATAAGGCGTAGAGATTAATTCAAATATTTTTTTAAAAGTACGGAAGCACTTGCAGTACCCAACTCCATATATATATATGAATACAAAATGTGGTGAGTGATGCTGACATTATCCTTTAATATGTTATCCATGTCGCGACCTAATGCACCAAAATTGGAATATAAGATATTAATCAATTATATATTATCATTACTTAATCGAAATTATTTTTTTAGTTTGAGAATATAAATGACACTTCTTTGTAATATATTAATTTTTTATTTTATTTTTTTCATCTCATTTTGCTTTTGCATGTGGCACAAACAGACTAAGGGCTCGTTTGGTACATTGGAATTGATTTTGATGGAAATGGAAATGAATATAGAAATGAAAATAGATATGGAGATGGAATTTCAAAGTATGTTTGGTATGTCTTGGAAATGAGATCTAATTTTCTTATAGAAAGACTAAAATACCCTTCTAATTTAAAAATTTTAAAAATCTTCCCAAAGTAACAACAACCCATCGTCCTCACCTTCGAAAATGAAATAAATACGAAGACGGAGAGGACGAGACACTAGATCTGTGAAAGAAGATTTTGGAACACAAGTCATCGAAAGTCCTTGGAGTTCCAAGTTGCAGTTGATCTGTGAAGGAAGTAGAGAGATGCGAGGAGGTGTGGATCTAGTCGATGTCGCCTTCGCCGGATATGTATGAAGAAGTAGATTTGTGAAGTGGATCTTGTCATCCACCGGAGGTCACCGTTACCGGTTGCAGCCGCTCGTCACCGGAGCATGAGGTCGTTGGTATTGGTGGTAGGGAGAAGGTAAGGTCGCTAGGTAGGAGATGATGAACAGTTTGAAGGGTATTACGGAGAAATGGGATTTGGAATTATAAAACTGAGCTTTTTACATGGAATTCAAAGGGATGGAATTGAGCCCACCTGGATTCCACATTAAGCCCAATTGTAATGCCTCGTTTGGTACAATGGAAGAGTTTTTATTGGAAGTGGAAGTGGAAGTGGAAAGAGAAGTGTAAGTGTAAATGGAATTGGGCTTTAAAATATGTTTGGTAGGATGATAGAAGTGAGATATAATTTTTAGTTAAAATATGCATTTTCTATATGAAAAATACCAAAATGCCCTCAAAGTAAAAAAAAAAAAAAAAATTGCTTTCACACCAGGTTACTGCATTCCCATCGTAATCTGGAAAACAAGAACAAAATGGGAGCAATGAAATCGCACAGCCACAATCAGCATGAAGAAGAAGAGCAATGTATAAACCAAAAACTAAATCATAAAATATACAACACCCAGAAATTGAATGGCAAAATGAACTAGATCTGAAAGAAAATGGGTTTGGAATCAACTATTCAGTGTTTACTGTAAAAAATTTTGCTCCATATTGCAATTCGATTTTAATTGTAGTTTAGTAAAAGGAGATCGCAAGCTTCAAACTTGACGCCATTGGCCACCAATCAAACAGATGAAGTAGAAATCACATATGGAAGACGAGAAAAAGACAATGAAAAGCTTGTAAATCAAAGAGGGGGATGGCATCGGCAACTAGATCGAAGAGGGAGAATATGCTATCTTTGTTCACAGATCGAACCAGGAGAAGACGATGCATCATCGCAGAGAACAAGATCGAAAATGATGGTTGAGGCAAGGATGGTGAGGATGGCTCCGATAGTCTCATCAATGGTGGGGTGATCATCGAATATGAGGAAGGTGATGGAGATGAGTTTGGTGACAGGTGGTGCAGAACGGGTTGCCATTTCTGGATTTGAGGGACGTGAGCTAGATGAAGGCAAATGAGTCCTTCAACCCCAGTTCTCTGGAACTGGTGAGAGTTCCATGGGTCTGACCATGGAACCCACTTCCATCGTTTCTGATGGAAGTGGCTTCCACAAGGATGACTTCTACCACACCAAACGCGGAAAAAATGACTTCCATCCTCGGTTCCACTTCCATCCTTGCCAGTTCCTTCGCACCAAACGGAGTGTAAGGGCTTTGAATTGTACCAAACATACAATTATCATGGAGTCGAACTCCAATTCCATTTCCATCTTTCTAATTTCATCATACCAAACAAGGCCTAAAGCATCTAAATTTGGAGGAGGACAAGATTTTTTAGTACCTAAGCACAACACTTAACTCCACACATACTAATAAAATTTTAAAGGTAGTTAATCTGGTTGAATTTGTAACAAAATATATTTGTTAAAATATTTACTATTGAATAATAGTTTACCCTTTTTCTCATGAATTTTAAATTTTCTCTCATACTTTATTGAATTCCAAATTTAATGAGGGGTATTTCAAGAATAAGGGGTTTCATGACCAATGCCTTTCATTCCCTCTGATTTTTTGCATAAGGATGCATGCATCATCAACCATCTCAAACGTATCAAATAATTAAGTTAAAATTTGTAATTTTATTAAAATATCTTAAGTTTAATTTCATTTTTGTTTTAAAAAAATTGCCCCACTCTATGAAATCAGTAAATTGATGTATTATTACCCTTATTCCAGAGACAAAGGGAATTTTGGGTTAAAAAAACTAACGATTCTCGTACAATTCTTAAAGCATCTTATATTTATATCAAGAATTAAGCAAATATTCTAAAAACCCTCTTTTAAAAAGGTTTGGAAGGATATGTTGGCGGCGGGAACTTGCCTTCAATTGTTTAAAGTAGTGCATGAATATTTCTGATTTAGACCTATAAGGGACTGATCAAGAGAATCTATTTAACAACGAAAATCCTAGATGCACCCATATTGTATCATTATACGTATCTATAAAATACCAACTAACAAGAAAGTGCGGGAGTGATGAGAGAGCTAGTCATGTTTTTTTCAATGGTGACAAGAACGACCAGAGTTCAATGGATTCATATACATATGGAGCCCATGCAAATAAAACACCCTCTTTATTCCTCCTACAAATTGCACTATATATATATATATCTAATATGGGTTCTTTCAAACAGTGACACTAGAACGTACACGTACGTAATTACAGAGAG
Source organism: Mimosa bimucronata (assembly GCA_037074515.1). NCBI lineage: Eukaryota > Viridiplantae > Streptophyta > Magnoliopsida > Fabales > Fabaceae > Mimosa > Mimosa bimucronata. Next base: position 40,484,534 of record CM073446.1, read on the forward strand.
AATTTAAAGAGGCATACTCTTTTGGTTTTTCTGCTATCTTTTTCTTTTCCTCCGTGAGACCCACCAAAGTATAAAGCTAGCCAATCCGGTATATATAGCCACATGGGAAGGAAGGAAGGCAAAGCAACCTCTTTAACTTTATTTGATATGTCGGCTTCTAATGAAATCAGGTGTTTAATTTTTCTCTTGTAGCCACCTTGAGAAAGCATCAAGGGTTCTTGTATCTGCCCTGTAATGTCTCTGTGTAAACTCAAGAAGCTTTGGCCATGTGAAGTCTGGATATACTCTTGGATTCTCTTCGCTAACCAAAACTTGTGGAGGACTCACAACTTTGTCCCATCTTGGACACAGAAAGAAAGCAAGCGATTTCCTCACACTCGTTTTGTTCACTACCGCTCTATGCAAGCAACTCTTGTATATCCCATTTGATAGTGCCTGAAACATAATTCTCAACTAATCATCATCTCACAATAATTTTAGTTTAATTATCACCGTTCAATAAGTTTTAGCAATAATTGGAAGACACTTTCCGGCAAGGTAGAGAAATACATATTGGTAGTGGTGAACATGAAACGAGTCAAATCGATAAGTCCAAGGTAAAATATACATAGTCTTACCCCTATAGATAGAAAAATTGTTTTCAAGATTTGCAACTGTGACATCTATTAGTTATTATATGGTAGCAATATTTACTATTGTTTTAAGGCTCACCTCTCAATCATATCGAAATAATACATTTATGCTAAATAATTAACATTAATAATAACAATAACAAACGTATTTCCATCATTACCACCATATTAAAATGATAATAATAGAGTATCCATATGTGGTTAGTACCAAGAATGATGTCACCGAGTGCTTGATGACATATTTTAGACGCAAATGCAAGATCTTATTTTGAATACTAGAAATAGGTTTTAGAATAATTTTTAAGTTTGTTTAACGTAATAGTCATCATGTGTTTAATTAGAAGGAGATGATGATGATGCAAACCATAAAGGTGTCGCCTATGTTGATGACGAAAGCATTTGGGTTAGGAGCAACAGAATGCCATGTCTGATTCGCAAACACATGGAGGCCTTCAACCTGATCCTGATGAAGGATGGTGAGGGAGGTGGGGTCGCAGTGGGGCCCAGTGCCGAGAGTAAGGTCAGGGTTGTGGCATGGAGGGTAGTAGTTCAGTCTCATCACCGAATCATTCTCTTTGAACAACTCCTTAAAGTAGTTGCACCCAACCCCTAGACTCATTCCCAGAAGCTCCATTATCCCTAGCGACAAATTGCTCATGGCTTCACAGTATTCTTCATACAATTCCCTATATATATATAGATATATATATATATATATCCAACATTCATTTCAAACACGTTTATTAACAAACATATCTTGTAAGAAGAAAAATAATTATCAAGCAAGAATACCATCATTTGAATATTTATGTAGACTAGGTTAATAATGATGGAGAAGATGGATGGTGATGATGATGTGACACTAATACTACCTCTAGGATCCAGTATGTTGAGGAGATTGAAAAAACTAAATAATTAATCAAATATAATCTCTTTGAAATACTTAGGTGTATCATTATATTCTATGTCAGTTTATAAGTTGGATAATCATACTGAATGAATATTGGAGATATATAGTAATCATTAAATCAATGATCCTTACCCGAATTCCCTGAAATCTTGTCCCATAACGTTCACAAAGTACTCTTGGACTGTTCTTTGAGCAGCAAGATACCTGAAAGAGAGGGTCTCTTTCCATGGAAGATTGGAAGAGAATCTTCCAGTGAAGCTACTGGCATAGCCAATATGCTCTCCAGGCTTCCTCTGAGCCTTCTGCTTCTCACACAGCTTCATGCCAAAGAACCTATCCATGAGGTCATGGGCCTGGGCTATGAGACCAGCATCAACCCCATGGTTAACCACAGGGAAGAATCCATGGCTGGTGCAAGCTTCTCTGACCTGAGAGCAAGCCCGGGCCATGGCCACAGGGTCCCCAGAGAGAAAGCCCATGAGATCAATCGGCGGAACTTGGAGCTCAGGTGGGCTCAGGCATGGCTTCTCATGGTCAGGCCATATAAACTGAGAGGGTATTTGAGACATGTACTTGTTCAGAACAGAAGCATCAAAAACCAAAGTTTCTGATGACGATAAGCCTTCTTTGTTCTCATTATTATATTCTTTGCTGTCTGTAGGATCTGGAGGTGGTGGAGGAAGAAGAAGCTGAGGTGCAGGAGGAGGCATTATATTATATTGGTAAGTATATTTAGTGAAATTGAGAAGATCGATCGTGGTAATGAAGAGAGGGAATAGGAAGATGTTTGATTAATAAAGAAGAGAAATACTAATGGAGTTTGAAGAAAAGCCAAGAGAAGGCATTGGGGAAGTCGGGGAACACAAATGGGAATCTTAATAAAGAGAAAATTGTTGTTTGCTTATGCTCTAGGCTCTTTCTCTCTCTTTCTCTCTGTATAATGAATGAATATGTGTAGAAATATAGGGAATGGTGCAGTTTATATTCTACGATATGTCTGCTATACATAGGCATTTGGAGGCACTATTTCATATCATGCAAGTGGCAATAACGAGTTAATGCATTTCACACATATAAAGCGAGCTAACTTTTCAAATATCAGTGGATTCTACCGGACATATTTCATTACAGGGTTAGTGATATTTGATTTCACAAGAATTATCAGTATCTCTTTGGTCGGCGGGGAAGAATGCTTTGCATGAAGCAGGTACAATTAGTGACCAAATCATCAAATTTTGATACAAATTTAATTATAATTTATAATTTCTTTTTCAAGAAAACCTATATATATAAGAACTTAATTAATTTTTTATTAAATTTTTTTTATAAAATTAGAAAGAATTAAAAATTTAGCAGCACGTACGTTGAACCAAGAAAATAAAAAGATCCTTCATATATCACACACATAAAAACAAAGAAGAAATAAGAAACAATTTTTTATAACGAAATAAGAAACATCTGATGAAAAAGTACTTAGCAGAAAACAAATCTTCCAGCCGAAGCCATACAAAGCCAAAAGCAATAAATTATAAAAATACTGGACAAGACAAGGTTGGTAATATGGAAGCTTTTTAAAAACGAGGTTATTACGATTTCATACGAACCATCAAACAAATTAAACAGGTTTTTTTCTGGCGGCATATCCCAATATCTGAAATTTTATCCATATGCTTGATTAATAAGAATGAATATTGTTGTCAAATTAGCGAGTTGACTCTCCGATTTTACCGTTTTTACGGACTTACCTAACTAAAAAGTGTCACGAGTCATTGAAATTCGTACTAGCTGTAAACTCAGTAAAAACTTACAAGTTTACATGCTGAATGTACCGTTTTTACGTTTTTATCTTATAGAAAATTGTGTTAACTTGCTATAAATCTTATGTTCATTATTTTTATTTGAATTATTAAATGAATTTATATATAAATTTCATAGAAGTTTCTTTATTGAGGTAGATAAAATATGAATGTTGATATATTTAATACAAATTTATATTTAAAATATATTTAAATCAAATTATTATTATTTTTTGTATTTCTTATCTAATTATATACTGAAAATATGTATTTATTAATCAAGATAAACTCCTATGAGTTTACGATTTGAGTTTACAATCCGATTTTACATTGGTCTCATGAGTTTACCTAAACTCATGAGTTTGACAACCTTGAGAATGATCGACTAACCTAATAGTAATAAATACCTAATAATTATTGCATGGGCAAATCATAGAGAATGAGCAGTTATTATGCATGTATGTATAAGTTTTACAAATGACATTGAAGATATTGATGTGTAATTAATAATGTGTAATTAATAATTGATCAGTTAATGTTGGAGTGCTTACCTACGTAACACTACATGATTAGTTCCACACCCAGCCTGAGATGAATCGCAGATTGAAAAACTAGACCCTGTTTTTTCATTGAGAAACTTATTAGCAGTAAAATTATCTTTTAAATATATTGGAAGGATTTGAATTCTTGACCTCTATCCACATTTATTTGTTTTATTAGTACCACCTCTATTACTATTTGTATTTTTTTTTCCGGATATTTACAATTTACAATTTATTTTACAAAGTTTATGAAGTAAATGATAGAGATTTTTTAAAACAACCTTGGCATGAATATTTGTATGGTTCTATAATTGTGATGCTGTAAGAGTAATAGAGATAAATGATTAAAATTTTTTATTTTATTTATTAAGGATTTTTGTGAAAAATAAGGTAATTATAAGACAATTAGTTAATTCCAAATTTTTTAGTTTTGGTAAATTAGTTAAATACATTATCACTACAAAAAAACGGCATTTAGTAGCGGATAAAAATGTCATTTAGTAGCGGTTAGAACCGCTACTAAGATATTACTGACGGTTCTTAAAACTGTTAGTAAAACTACCGTGACAAACATTTAGTCACGGTTATTAGGAACTGCTGCTACAACAGTCAACGACGCTACTAAATCAGTAGCGGTAACTATAACCGCTACTAAATAGTAAACTAAAATGTCACCATCGAGTTTATATTAGTGGCTGTTAGGAGAATCGGTATTAAGGTCAAAAAAGTCATGAATTAATATTTTATATATTAGCCGCGGTTTGAAACCGCTACTAACCTCTTGCAAGTTTAGTGGCGGTTGGTAACCGCCACTAATGTTATGGAACGTTAGTGGCGGTTATGTAAACCGCTACTGAGTGTAAAAAATATGAAAAAAAATTTCCACGTCCATTGTAATTTTTTTAGCAATAATTTGTAAAATTATCGAGAATTGAATTATTTAGCACTAACACATAAAAAAATTAAGATAGCAAATATAAAAGTATATGTCAAATTAATAATTAACACTACAAAAATAATTGACTATAATAACAACAGTCATATTTAACATTATACAAATAAAGATAATGCCAATTTTCACCTGAAATCAAAAATAAAAAAGAAGTTATAGGTGCTGGAAGCGCTAATTAGTAGCGGTTTGTTTACTTTAATAGCGGTTATAAACCGCTACTAATAACGCGTATTTAGTAGCGTTTCTCTAACCGCTACTAGTTCTACGAAATTGAAAAACAAAATTGATAAAAGGAAATGCCTGAATATTCATTTAAAAAAGACATATATTAATGTTTGATACACACCGTTATGGTAAATGCTACAAAATAAAAAAGAATTGTCACTTCAATCATCTTCTTGCTCCCGCCTAAGAAGAAAATAAACGCATATATCAATTTCTAATAATAATAATGTAAATGGAAAATTGTATAATAAATTTGTAGTGAACAGACTCACCTAACTACTGTAAATGCCCATCTTCTTCCGGAATTAGGTTTTCGAAATTTTCAGGTTTAAAATGCTGGCTGTCTAGTTCCAAACCATCTTCCTCACCCATTTCGTAGAGGTCCCAGGGCTTCATATGAATCACCATGTGCCAATCTTTGTGTTTTTGATCTTGCATATAATAAACTTGCTGCGCTTGTGAGGCAAGAATATACGGCTCGTCATTTGGTACTTCCCCTGTGTGAATGAGTCTTGAGAAATTGACAGATGTGATGCCCAAGCTGTCGACCTTGATGCCTCAAGAAGTTCTGGTGTCCGCCCACATGCAATTGAAAAGAGGCACGGTGAAATATCCTTAATAGTTTAGCTCGATGATATCAACGAGCTTCCCATAATATGATACGCCTCCAAATCACATGTCAGTATCACATGAGCTGGCATAACTCCTTGTACCAAATATGCCAAACACTCCGGAATTTTGGGTGAGGGAACCTTCATCCCGTGCGATGGTGCAGAACTTGAATCTGTTGACGTTGTATGCCGTATATCTATTGACAAAATCGAGCGAACCAGTTGCTAGATTTATCATATCAAGCAGATGGAGATTGTTGTCGTTGAGTATCTTGCGTGTAAACCAATCTGGAAACTCACGATGGACCTTTTTATCCACTTCAGCAGACGACCTTGTGTGGCTGCGTAGCTGGCGTTTAACATAACGCCAAAAATCCCTTAAATTCAAAACAGCAAATCAGAGGATTTCGTGGTTAATATATAAGATAATACGATTCGTGTGTAGTGTTATGATTCTTACTGAATGTAGGGCTCGACTTGAGGGCAATTTGTCAAGACATGTCTGTGGGCTTGCAACCTCTCAGTAGGGGTGAGCTTGTAATATTGACTTCCTCTAACTAGCTTTCTAACGGGTGGGAATAATGTGTTAGAAGGCGAGTGGACATTGGTGGGGCTGTCATCGATGAGAGGAGGGCAGTTGAACGAGGTCTCAATGTCATCAAAATACCACGAACAATATGTTAACACCTCTTCACCAATGTAACCCTCTGGAGATGCTTTATTCCTCACGTACGACTTCAATTTCCCTAGGTATCTGTAATTGTAATTACAATCAGATTACTGAAACAAAGATCATGAAATTACTGGAGCAATTAATCAACCCACCTGTAACATCCCGAAAAATTAAGGTTTAGTGATTTTATTTAGGAGTTTAATAAGGGAATTTGCGAAATTTTGGCGAATTTCATGGTGTTTTGAGTGTTATTTGATGATTAGAATAAATGAGTAAGAGTTGAAGAATAAACTATATTAGGATTTGAGAATTTGAGTGTTGTGGATGATTCTAGGGGGCTTAGTATTTTCCTATTTTAAAAAATATAATAAATTATTTAATTTGAATTGGAGGATGTAATTTGAATTTGAGATCCAATTCGAATTTGAAGACTTAATTTGGATTTGAGGATTTAATTTGAACTTGAAGATTTTATGGAGATTAGTTGGGGAGATTTATGGGTTAAGGAGAAATTTCTATGTGAGTTAAGATTTATTGACGAGGATTAATTCCATAGAATAAATAGGTTAAAACTAATTAGGAGATTAGATAATAATTTAAATGGGAAATATGAAAATAGAAAATGATATCCTTGTTCTTTTAAAATAAAAAAAATAAATAAATGAATATTTGGATAAGATCTTAAACTTAGTTAATTATCTGAATTCTAGGGAGAGTTACTAAATTAATGATAAGATTTATTTTTTTAGATATGATTATATATATAACAAAAGAAAATTTGTGTGCAGGAAAGGAAAAAAAAAGATACATATCTATCCTACATTAACAAATAGAAAGAAAAAAAAACAATAAAAATAATTCTTGGGGCCCGCCGGCACTTTCACGTGAAGAGAGTGTGTGTGTATATATACATAGACCTAAACACATTAGGCTGGACAATTGAACATAGCGCCGCTGAGCCTTTCGTTCTTCGAGCCGTCGAGGGAGCAGTGGAATTGATCTTATTTAGGTGAGCTTTATAGATAATTTAGATGATTAAAATCACTTCTTTTGATTTAGCTTCCTACATAAAAGTTTTTACATATAATATTAGCTTTCTAATAACATTAATATTAGGGTGATTAGAGCAAAAATTAGGACTTAAGTTTAAAGTAGGAGCTGAGTTTTGATAATAACTGACCATAAATTTGTTGAGGTAAATTAGTAGGTTGATTTTATGGGTTTAGATTTGTCTATTAGGTGATTTGAAAATTTAAAATAATTTTCTTAATTTAAAAACTTAGAATTAATAGGAGAAATTTATGAATTTGGGTATTTGAGGTGAAATTATGGAATTTAAAAGATCATTTGGACTGTACAATATTACTAGTAATGTTGAATGGGTTAGGTTTGGTGTATGAATTGATTTGAGAAAATTGGGTTATCTCTTAGGCTTGAATGTGGAAGAATTTGCATATGGAAGATTAGGAAATTAATTGTTGAATGATGAAGGGATTTTTGAGGTTAAGTAATGATCCGTTAATGGTTGGAAAGGTATACATAGGCTTGAATTGGGTAATTAGAATTAGTGGTGAATGATGGTTGTGGTGGAATAAAGAAAGGTTGAGATTAGAAATTAATAGAAGTAAGGTTGAGTAGCTAGGAATTTAATCTATGGCTTGTGATTGGTTTTATTAAATAGTGATTGTATTATATGAATATACGTGTAGAGTCTGATTGTGCTGAGATGGCACGGGGAAAGCTGCACTGTTGTGAGATCGGTGCAGGCTACCAGGTAACTACTTCTGCTTGTTTGCGTGTGTGTGTGGGTTAGTGAGTATTTGAAACTTATAATTTTGTGATTGGCTATAGTCTCGATGAACATGAATTTTGAAAGCTTATTTTATAATATGAACTGTTTAGTGGAGTATGTATTTTGAACTAGTATGAAGATGTGTATTGTCATGTTTGGAACAATATTATACATTAAAGGTTATTGCATTATTAGATTTTAAAGAATTACTGGATGGGCCTTGTGCCTTATATTTGTTGGTGCTGCATACAGTTGTGATCTGATTGTGGTGATTGTGTATGTAATACCGGTTAATTAAATAAAATGCCATCGCGCAATGAGGTTCCTTGTTGGTTCACAAGGACTAATAGAAAATAAAGACGATAATGGGGAGAACGCCCCCGGTCTCAGGCGAGGGTTGTGAGTCCCTACTGGACCGTAATATGATACCGGTGATTTTTGTGACACACTATGATTTATGATTTTAGTATTATTTTATGTGAATGACATTTGAGAAACTATTGCATACTGATTGATGATTGAGAAGGTTTGGAAAGGGATATTGGATATGATTATGCATTTATTTGGTATTTGTTATATGATTTAATCCTATATATATAGTAATACTCCACTGAACACCTTGCTAACACACAACACACGTAGGCGAGTAGTTAGTGGTTACCTGGGTCTACCCCATTTTTATCTCACTTTCGCAGGTCCGAGTCACAGAGTAGACGGTCAAGGGAAGGATCCGGGAGCTTCTCACTGATATAGTGAGTTCCTCTGGGCCGTTAGGACAGGGGTTATTGCCATACTTAGGCTCATGCATTTTGTTATGCTTCCACTTTGATTTAACATTATTGTCTCTTAGATTTGATTTGCAATTTCCTTTTATATCATTGTGTAGGTGCACTTATCTGAATTGGTCCTACTGTGTTGTAATTAGGTTGTTTTAAATATCCATGTTAGGCAAATCCTTATCTAACATAGATTAAATGTTTTATGAGTATCTGCGATTTTAAATATCCATGTTAGCTTCATAATTTTAGAAAGTTCTTTTTCTAACATGGATGTATTTGATTTATAAGTGTTGTTTTATTATCCATGTTAGCTTATTCCAATTAGTTAAATTATTTTCAAACATGAGTTACTTTTATAATGTTAAATTCTTTTCTAAATATCATAGGCTCATTTTATTATTTTCGAAGTTCCTTTTCTATCATAGTTAGACCGTGGAAATTGTTTTATTAAGAATATTTATGGAAATTCTTTTCTAACTATGATAGGCGCATTTTATTATTTTGGAAGTTCCTTTTCTATTATAGTTAGACCGTGGAAATTGTTTTATTAAGAATATTTATGGAAATTCTTTCTAACTATGATAGGCGCATTTTATTATTTTGGAAGTTCCTTTTCTATCATAGTTAGACCGTGAAAATTGTTTTATTAAAAATATTTATGAAAATTCTTTTCTAACTATGTTAGTCATTTAATATAAGACAAATCCTTTTTTCTAACATAGTTAGCTGCTAAAATGGTTGAGGTCGGTTAATGGCGACTTAAAATGTTTTTAAGGAAGCATTTGTTACACCACCTCTCTATGGGATACATCCAACGATATTGAACAGGGCCACTCAGCTTTGCGTCTTGAACGAGGTGGACAGTAAGATGGACCATAACGGTGAAGAAAGACGGCGGAAATATCATCTCCATATGACACAGCGTTAGAACTATTTTTTCCTGCAACTGATCCAACTCTGCTGCGTCCAAAACCTTTGCACACAATCATTGGTAGAAAGAACTGAGTTGAATTCCAAAACATTTGACACCTTCGGGGGAAGTGTGCTTTTAATTGCCAGAGGTAGGAATTGCTGGAGCAAAACGTGGCAATCATGGCTTTTCAATCCGGCAATCTTCTTAGCCTGCATTTCGACACATATTGAGATGTTGCTAGAATAACCATCAGGAACCTTAATGTCCTTAAGTGCGGAGAGGAATATTTATTTGTTGGCTCTTGTGAGTGTGAATGAGGCTGGGGCAAACTTATCATTCTCATCTGGCCAGGCGTCGTGACGTATTCCCATCGCCATGAGATCTTTCCTTGATTGTAGATGGTCTTTGGACTTTTCAGACTCGTTTAGCAATGTGTACAAAACATTGTCACACACATTTTTCTTGATATGCATGACATCTAGACAATGGCGAAGCTTATTAGATTTCCAATAAGGGAGCTGAAAGAAAATGCTCCTCTTTCTCCATTACTGCATGTTATCCCTACCATGGGACTGGCCGCGAGGCCTTCTGCCACCAGGCTAAACGTCAACTTTTTTCCCAAATTGTACATCAACATCTTCAAGCTGTTGAAGAACATCTGCGCCGGACAATAACACAGGGGGATCTCTCATTTCCTATGATCCGTTGAATCTAATTTTCTGCAACCTGAACCTGTGACCTCTAGGAAGGAACCGTCGGTGACCCATGAAGTACTACTTGCGACTGTAAGGAAGGCAAATAGAGTCTTGATCAAAGTTACAGTTAGGACAAGCTAACCCCGTATGCACGTTCCAACCAGATAATGTGCTAAGTCCAGGGAAATCGCTCACTGTCCACATTAAAGACACACAGAGTGTGAATAGCGTCTTACTTTAAGCGTCAAATGTCTTAATTATGTTACTCCACAGTTCCTTCAACTCTTGTATTAACGGTTGAAGGTAGACATCTATATCATTTCCAGGAGCTTTCTTTCCTGGAATAATCATCGAAAAAATGAAGGAGCTTTGTTTCATACACATCCAAGGGGGCAAGTTGTAGGGTATCAATACAACATGCCATATATTGTACGTAGTGCTAAGATTCCAGAACGGATTGAAGCCATCTGATACGAGAGCTAGGCGGACATTTCTTGGGTCCACAGCAAATTCCGGGAATTCAGAATCAAATGCTTTCTAAGCCTCAGCATCCCTAGGATGTCTCAACTTCCCATCCACGTTGGGCTCTGATGAATGCCACCGCATGTGCTCAGCCGTTTTAGACGAAGTATACAACCTCTGAAGTCTTATAGTCAATGGAAAATATCTAAGAATCTTCGCAGGCTTCTTGGTTGCCCATCGACCCCTCTTTGCCTGGTTGTACTGAGACGCGTTACACCTCTTACATCCATCCAACCGGGCGTCGTCTCCCCAAAACAACATACAATCATTCGGACATGCATGAATTTTAGTGTAGTTCAATCCCAACTTGTTGATAGCCTTCTTCACTTCATAGAATGAAGGTGGGATTTCTGCCTCAGAAAATGCATCTCCCAATAATTCTAACACCATTGACATCCCCTTATCGCTGAAGCCACATAAGCACTTGATGTGATAGAGTTTGACTATAAATGAAAGCTTAAACTATTTATTGCACCCTGAGTAAACAATACTTTAGTGTAAAATAGACGATTTAATTATCTAACTATAAATGAAAGTTCGCAGTTATTAGTAGAACCTGGAAACAATGACTTATCTGCTTCCGTCATAAGGTCAAAAAAATTCCTAGCTGCTTCGTTTCGAAAAAACTCTGGCAGTGGTCCGACAACACCTTCTTCAGTACCAATATTGTCACGTTGCGCACCGAAAGCATCACTCACGACATGGTCGATTGGATCTACATGATCTTCGCGATTGTAGATCTGCATTAATCCAACCTGAGACGTTGTAGCAGCTTGTTCACCGTCATCGTCATCATCGTTCTCCCCATGAATTCCCCAGAAAGTGTAATTGGATGAGAATTGTTTCACAATAAGATGCTCAAACACAACATCTCTTGGATGCCACTTCTTGAATTTACATTTTGGACAAGGACAAAGAATATTATTATTGGCACTTGGGCGGTCGAAAGTAAAATCTAAAAAATGGTTTAAACCAACCATATAGCGGGAGGATGTACGTGGCAAATTGATCCAAGATCTATCCATTATATGAGTGAAGATATTATCAAAAATGGAAGGATTGAAGTTTGATGGATATATGAAATGAAATGAATAAGTTGCAACGTTTATAAATGAAAAATCCAACGGCCAGCTAATATTAGTAGTTAAGCCTCTACTAAAACAAAAACTTATTACTGTTTCTTTGATGAATTTTGTAGCGGTTAGAAACCGCCGCTAAATTTGCTACTCATTTAGTAGTGGTTACAAACCGCTACTAATGTTTCTGACCATTAGAATATTCATTTATTAACGTTCCAACCTTTTTATTTTATTTCGCATTTAGTAGCGATTGTAAACCACCACTAAATTCATTACTAATTTAGTGGCAGTTACAAACTGCTACTAATGTTTCTTACCTTTGAAATTTTTCATTTTTTAACGTTCCAACCTTTTTATTTTATTTCACATTTAGTGGCGGTTTTAAACCGTCACTAAATGCATTACTAATTTAGTAGCGGTTTTAAACCGCTACTAATGTTTCTGACCGTTGGAATTTTCATTTATTAACGTTAAAACGTATTTATTAACGTTACAAATTTTTTTTCCCTGTTAATGGCCATTATATAAAAAAACTTCGATTATATTTTCAAATATAAATAACATCACAACAAAAATTTAGATATTTATGCAATTGTACCAAAAATAAACACAAGTTTTACTACAAATAAAAAGGTGCAATAGTCCTGAATTTACAAACGTCTAACTAAAAAAAACCCTATAACTACGCATTTGGCTGAGTGTCATCCGGCTAACTGCCCTCTAGCTGCAATCCTGGGGAACGGTTGCGCTTTGGTCTCGGTGGACGTGGAGGTAGTGGTACACGCATAGGAGGTCCACCTGGGTCAACCCTCTGTAATATCCGGTCGAGTCCTCTGTTGGCACTATCCACCCAGGACTCCAATCTATCGTACACCTGATCTATAATCTCCTGGGTCAACCACTCCCTCATCCGAGCCTCATACTCCGGATCGCTCATCATAGAAGGGCTGGAGGATGCGTGGCCGCCTGCTGCAGACTGGGCGCTACTTGACGCCCCAGTCCGGCCATACACCACCGACGGTAGGGCTCCGAAACCCAACCCCCGAACCCGGCCCAGGTGTTCAGGGTCCCAAGGGCGACCCTGAGTGAGGCAGTGGGGTCTATATTATCCTCCTGCGACTCCTGAAGCTCTCTCTCTGCTTCTTCAATTCTAGCCTGTACACACAACATATATTAGACTTTTCTACAAATATAATTGTTATAAAAAACATGATAAACCTAAATAAATGAAACTAAATTCTTACAATCTGCTCCCCAGCCTCCCGGAATGTTGCATTCCTGTCAATGTGCCTGTGTTTCTGGCTGTAGAAAAGGCCGTATGTAGCCTTCTTCCCTTTCTTCGCAGCTTCATCCTCCTGAAATTATTGATTAATTTATTACTATTATATACAATTAAATGAATATAAATTAAACAACAAAGTTTTATTGTTTCATACCATCTCTCCGTAGCCGACCGGAAATGGCTTCGTACCAGCCATATGATGAACCTTCTGATGCGACCGGATGTAAACGCCTTGTTGCGACCTCTTCTATTAACATAAAATAAAATTTAATCATGATTATTAATAAAAACGCCTTTATGTTTTGAACTCGAGACCTCAAGGGATCTAGTGTGGCCATACCCTATTAGACCAATTATGTGTTGGTAATACTTTCTCAATCCTTTTCATAACATCATGTTACCTATTTTTTAAAGATTAAGAAAATCACTTTTAAATAAATTAAATGTTAAGAACATATATAATTTTCTTAAAAAGGTTTTCTTTGATTGGTTTAACTCATTGGGAAGAAGGTCTTAGGATTAAATAATTACGACATTTCTGAAAATTAGTTATAAATATTTCATTAAATATGATAATTTATTTTATTAAAATCCAATAATAAAGCTTATAAATAAGATCACACGCACACTCGCACACATATATATAAATATAGAAGCTAAAACTTGCTTATTTTAAGAAGAAGAATTAGGATTATTTTGGAAAATATGTTCAATGATGACACCTATGCAGAGAATTTAACATATTGTTCTGCATATGGTCATCCCTAGAGTTTTACATTCAAATTAAGTCTTTTAAAGTTAATCAAGATAACTGATGATCTCAAACTTTAGAGTCTCCTCAAAAGGTTTCTAAAACAATTTTGTTCCCTGCCATAGTTTAACTACTAACGATTCAACACTAACACACTAGCTAGAATCTTTTCCTTTTATCCAAGTGAAAAATATCATTAGTTTAATTTTTTTAATTAAATAAAATAATATAGAACTTTTGATATAAAGCATATCAGTGTTTGTCATCAAAGTTTGTTAGTGAAAAGGTTCATCGATAGGGACTAAAAACAAATTATGAAATTGTAAAAATTTAAAAATGATTTAAATTAAATCCATTACAAGGAAACCAAAATCATGTTGATATTCAATTTATAAAATAGTGCCACTTATATTTTACTTATTATAATGCACAAAAACGTGTTTGTTTTAACAAAATTGCAAGTTTCGATTTTAACTCCGGAGTTTTTGCCCGACCAAATTGAATTTGTGTATGAAGTAATACCATAACAAGCGACATCAGAAAAGACAATTAGTACCAACAAGGATGAAGCACATGCATGCATGGGATGTTTTCAAGACTCATCTTAAAAAACAGTTAAAATACTAAACATACCACTCCGTTCCTTATTATAAGTCCAACTACCACAAATTTTTTGTTCCAAAATATAAGTCCACTTTGGGATCAATTAATGCTATTATGACTAATTTACCCCAGTGTTGGAAATAGGGAAGATGAGAGAGAAGGGTTATAATGTATAAAATATTATCTTAACACCTATTCTTAAATAAGGGTAAAGTTGAAAAAATAGGATATATTTAATGCTATAACTTCCACTCCTTGGTATGTGAGAAGTAGTTAGAGTGGACTTATAATAAGGAACGGAGTGGTATATCATAACCAAATATGAATAAAAAAAACAAACACTTTTATGTGCCAAAATCAATTGTGAACCTAATACTATAGTCATTTCATAAGCTACCACCTAACACTTTTATACATGCCAAAATTAATTATGAAATTTACAAAGCTGATATTAGTAGCTTATATACAAGATAGCCATGGTTTTAAGTTCATAACTAATTTTAATTTTGGCATGTATAAGGGTGGTTGATAACTCATGAGATGGCCATGATTTTGGATTTGTAACACCCCAAATTTTTGAAAATAGGAAATAAGGAATTATTTAATATTTTGAGAATATTATTAAAATATTAAAAAGCATTAAAAATAAATTTATGATATTTAGGCATTTTTAATGATTTTAAGGCTTATTTTCTTTAAGAAATAAAGAGAAATAATTAGAAGATAGCACTTAATTTGAAGAAAAGAAATAATAAGAATTTAGTTGAGAACTTAGAAATGTATTTAGGAATTAAAAAGCCTTATAAACAAATTTATGAGGTCAGTCGTATTTTAAATGATTCTTAAGGGTTTATTTTCTTTATTAGTTAAGGAAAAAATAGTTGAGATAAATTTAAATAAGGGAACATTTAGAACCGTGAGGTATTGTTTGACATTTAAAAAGTCTTATAAATAAATTTAGAAATTAAAGTATATCTAGAGAAATTATTTTGGGGACAGATTTAGGTATATTCCTAAATGATAATGATAAATAAAATTATGATTTAAGAGAAAAATATAAATTGGGAAATGAAAAAGACAATATCTGCCCCTAGTTGAAAATATCTCTAGTTGAAAAAGAAGGGGCAAGATGGTAAATCTCTCATATAAAATATCAACACCTTCTTTATTTAATATGCTTCCACGTGTGGTCCTTGTTTTTTCATATACTCCCTCTCTGCCTCCACACACATACACCTCACTCTGCTCCTCGCCCTCACTCCCGTCTCTTACCCTCTCTCTTTTTCTCTTGATCTCTCTCTGTTTCTTCGACGGCTAACGGCGACGACGATGGACGATTGGGCAACGACGAGAAGCTCCGGAGTGCTTTTAAAGATTAGGTGACTTTCTTCTCCTGATTTCTGCCCTTTGTTCCTCTGATTTCGGGTGAGAATAGAGAGAAAATCGAGTCGAAATTCTGGGATTTTGAGGTCGATTCAACCAACGAAAATGAAACCTATCTTTAGATTTGAGATTTTGGGAAAGGTTTTGAGGAATGGTTGAGTGATTGGCCGAGGTTTTCCTGAAATTTTCCTTCGGGTTACTGTTCATGCGATGAGTTCTTCTGTTTTCTGATTTAACTCCGATGAAGGAAGTGATTAAAAGTGATTAAGGAATGAAATAGAGATGGTTTTCGTGTTCTAAGTTGAATTTTGAGCTGTGTTGGGTTGTCCGAGGTTCATCTGTTCATTCGATTTTGTTCTTCGTTCTTTTCTTTGCATCTGACGCCATTTCCATTAATTTCTGGGCAAAAATTGAATGGAAACATTAGTTAAACATGCATAAGAGTAAGATTAAGCGAAGAGATATGATTATATGCTGAAATTGGGGGATTTGTTGGGTGTGTGAATTTTTCCTTGGTAAGTAGGAAATTATTGTTCTTTTCTTTTTTTTGTGATTTCTGTTCCCAAGTATGGATTAGGAAGGATAAGGTTGATATTCAATGGTGCAGAACTGAGTTGGATGGAATATATGAATTAGTTGTTTCATTTGTTTATTTATTATTTTTGCTGTTCTGTTGGTGCTGGCCGTCGGCTTCAGGGTCAGGAGAAGGGGGAATGAAGTTGATACCTACTGATTTATGGTTGATCTTAACCGAATGTGAGGTTGTTGGAAAATTTTCTCCCTCTTGGGTTGTTGAGTTAATCGGGTATATAGGGAAGAGGAGAAAGAAAGAAGGATAATGATTTTGAAGTGATTTTGTGTTCTATTTTTATTTGTTTCATCTGACTCTGTTTTGGTCCGAGTTTGATGAGGTTGAGGAAGTAAGAAATTATTAGTTGATGGGAAGTAGTAGTTGCATGTTGAGTGTTTAGTTAGTAAGTAGTGTGCTCTTTACTTGTTATTGTTTGTGATTTGTTCATTTGTGTTCCATTTGTAGTAATATGGAATTATTCCATCTGTTGGTTCAATTCTGAATGTTGCTCTGCTTCTGGGTCTGTTCTATTGTGGCTGAAAAAGGATTAAAGAAGTAAGGAGAAGGATTGATAGGAAATAATGAATGAAGTTGAAGTGTGGTTGTTGTTTTGTAAGGGGGTTTGAATCTGATTCCTTTGTTTTTTAGCTTGATGGTTAAGGTTTAGTGGTGTAATTAAATAGGTACAGTGAAGGGGGAAATGGTAGGTGTTAGGCTTGAACTAGAAATTTATGTTTTCTTTATTTCACTTGATTTCTGCTCTGATTTGGTTATATGGGAATTGCTCTGTTCTGCTAGGAATGTTGAGGAGAGAGAAGTGGTTTTAAGCTTTATTAAACTAAGCTAGTTTTATAATTTAAAAGCAGCGATAGTGATACTTATTTAGGGTAGGATTACTTCCTCTGTTTAATCTGATTTATAAATGGATGTGAATGAATGTGATGGAAGTAAGAGGTGATTTGTTTCATTGGGTGGATGGAGTGAATTGATTGATGAAGATGGTATAAGGATATGTGAAAAGGAGGAATTTAATTTGTGACTATTAAGGTTTAAAAGTGCAAACCAAGTGATTCAAGTTGGGAAAAATAGTGCTTTGAAACTGAATGTGATATAGAATTTGAAATGTCAAGACTTGACTTGCTACCTTGAGGATAATTGGGGTTTTCTTGTTGCTACTAGTGATTAGGATAATTCACATAACAAGTGAGGGTGATGGGTTTAGACTTTGTATAGATTAAAGACTGGTTGAAATACATTGGTGATAATGAAGAGAAAGGATGATGGCTTTAAGGAGAGTGAATTATGGGTTTAAAATTTTAGCTATTGCATTGAGAAGGTTTTGAAGTTAAAATTAAATATTTATTGGTTAGAGATGAATGTGCTTAATTTTGGGAGTATGGAATCAAGATGGGTTGAAGATATTTGTTGAAAATTTAATTGATGCTGCAATGATTGCTAATGATGGGTTAAGTAAAGCATTAGAAGATTGAATTAGAAATTAGGCTAAGAAGATTGTAATGCTAAGGTTTCATTGGATTGGGTTGTTAGGTGATATAAAAAACTAAAAGGGGTTGAATTAAACTAGAAGTTGAAATGAACTATGCTACTTTAATTTTAGGAGAACATTAGAGGGGATTACTAGGTTTGAATTCCTATTTGGTGCATGCTTTGTTCTGATGGAAGTTCCAAATAAAGATTTGTAACATGGAGTTAAAATAGAAAGGGGTTAAATGGCTTTAATTAATAAATGAGTATTTAGAGTAAAAAGATGAAGGTAATAGGTCTTTCATTAAGAATTTGGAATTCTTAAATACTTAGCAAGTTGAGTGTATCTTGAAGCTAGTGTTTAGATTCTTATTAGAGTTAATCGGAATTAGACTTTGGCATTTTCATATCAAAGTATTCTAACCAATAATGATGTTGGGATCTAGAGAATATTTCTCTGCGTAATTGGTGATCTTAAAGCTTCGCTATTTATTAATTCAACTGGAAATGTGGGGCAAAATTAATTTTGGGCAATTGTTGAGAAATTAAATAGGAGAGGTCATTAGTATGAAAGAGGTCATTATTGAGGATTTAGTAAAGTTATTTGAAGTTGGGACTTTAGGAAAGTAACCATTGACTAAAGTAATTGTTTGTAAACAAGGATTTAGAATATAAATAATTAAAGTAGATCAAGTTTGCTCAATAATTTTAGGATTGAGAAAATGCAAATTAACCATTAAGGTGTTTTGTTTTGGGACTTTGGAATTTAGAATTTAGCACTTTCCTGTGTTGTGTTGGTTCTGGTTATTTGTGTGTAAATGATTGTCTAATATTTGTTGATAATTTTATGATTAGCAATTAAGGTAGAGACTAGGATTTAATCATATAATAGAAATAGGAAATTATGATAGAATTAGAAATTTAATTTAATTATGGTTTGGTTATTGGACTAGATTTAATAAGTGGGAACCTCTGTTCTATTTCTGTTCTCTTAAACAACATTTTCAGTGACAACAGTGAATCAATTATAAGCTATGATTTTAATAAGATTAAAGTTATACGGTACGAGAATAAAAATTAACATATATAGTAGAGGATGATGTTTAATAGATTAATTATGATATGATTAAGTCATTGGGACTTTTCTTTATATTTAACTTCGAAAAAGATAATAATGAGAATTAGAATAATTAATTGAAACAAATTATATTAAGTGGCCTCCTAATTTTAAAAATGGTCAAGATATTTAAAGCAAAGCCTATTTATATAAGATATAAAGAAAGGGGTAGTATTAAGTTAGGATTCGAGAGAGACGCTGAATAATTATATAGAAGTTTAGAAATTAATTTATTGTTTATATTAAATGTCAATAGGCCTTGATAGTAACATGAATTGAGAAGGTCAGTGGAAAGGAAATGAGCAGATAAGGTCTAAGCTTGGAGTTCAGGTAGCAGTTTATTTCATTACAGTAAAAGAATTGCATGTAGTATTTTGTAATATCTGTTTCAAGTTTACATTATGCATGAAGGTGATAAGCCTTGTTAATTCCTGCATAGAGTTTATGGAGTACTCCAGGCTTAGGTGGGTCGCACCCTCTTTGCCAGATCAGTTATGTTATAACGGGATAGTTATAACGAGAAATCCTGCAGGTGAGGCCTCCACTAGTTAACGAATATATTGTTAATAGTGGCTGGTAGAGCATTGAGCGCAGGAAGTATGTATAATTGTTTTATTTGCTCAGGTTTATGAAATTAATACATGTCAATGCTAGCATGATAATATAAGTTAATGAAAGAAACTGTTATTGGGATTTCCAATCTCACCCCCTTCCCCAAACATTTTTCAGTTTAGCAGGTTGAAAGAAGCTAGCTGGGGAAGAAGAGTAGACGAAGAAATTAGGAATATAATTTGGAAAGCAAGAGGCAGTAAATATTTTAATAAGGTTATTTGTATATGTTGTAAAATTAAATTATTAAATTAATAGTAGAAAATATAGAAAATAGAATTGTATAAATTTATTAAGAGATTTAAATTTCCTAAGTATTATGAATTATGAATAGACTCTCTTAAGAGGGTTAGTGTACTTTTAATTGTTTTATTAACCGCTTTATTTTATAAAGAGTTTTAAGTTATTTCAATTTGTCTGAAAAGCCCATTCCAACCAACAGAGGGTTGGTCTAATGTTTTAAAAGAAAAATTTTAAATTTTTCCGTATTTTTGGGCTTCTGACATTGAAAAATGGTTGTAATTCAATTAAAAATTGCTATAATATAGTAGAAAATTCCAGACATTACAGGATTCATAATCATAATTGATTTTGGAGATAACTAAGATTCTTACTCAGAAAATTAATGTTTGTTTGGACTGAATATATATATATATACACACAGATATATATGGCTGAACCTTAGTTTTATTAAAATAATCCTTACACCCTTCTTAATGCTTAAACCTGGGCTTATTCAAGAATACTTTTAATAATCAATTGGATCAAGAAAGTCTATTTTATAAATTAATTTCATCCAAAATATATTCTTTCCACCACTCATCAAAACCCACATGCACTAATGCAAATTGGCAAATTGGGATAGTGGCTGCCATGCATTGGACATTTAATGGAACTAGAATGATCCACTCGAATATACAAAGCTTCCAAGTAAAATATGAATGCTATTGATTTGAATTTTAGTTACTATATATATACACATATATATTGGTCAACAGTAAAGTGAACAGTTGTAGCATATATAAGCAAATGTGTTAAATTAGAATAAGAGTAAAGAGAAATTAAAGAGTTGCATTTACGGTAAGATTGAGTATCAATGATTGAATTTTTGTTGGAAGATGAGCTCATGTATGATGATAGTGTCTCCAACTCTCTAATAAAACAATACTCTTATATACGAGTAATAATTAATTAATAAAAAACAAAGAAGTGACATAGAGAGAGGCAAGAAATGATGGAGGGATCAAAATGCCGAAAGCTAGTTGTCCATTGGCGTTCATAGCATTTGCAGCCAAAACTTCAAAGCAAATGCTAAAGGTACTCCCTCCTCCGTCCCACAATATAAGGTCTTTTTAATTGAATTGTGGGTTCCTAAAAAATTAGTTAAAGTTAGTTAAAAACAATAAATATGTAGGAAATATACCATATTGCCCTTATTTATGAATGAGTAAGAAAGATGGTAATTATGAAAAGAAGATGAAAGAGAATGTGTGGGAAAATTAATGCATGGGTAAAATGGGGGAAAATGCATTTATTATTTAAACAAAATCAAATAAGACCTTATATTATGGGACTAGATCATTCAAAAAATTGGACTTTATATTATAGGACGGAGGGAGTATTTGGTATTATTTATCAACATATTCTGGCCCACTCCAACTTCACTTCTTCTCCCTGCTAACCCACGTCGGGGCTTATTTTTATTAGAGAATATTACACATTAGTCCAAAACCAAAAATATTATTCATTAATAAATCTCATGAGTTTTACTTATATCTCTATGAGATCCTTTAAAAACTTGTTTGAAAACTCATTACATTGTAAATTTATAAATTTTTAGGAGGAATTGGGAAAAAAATTAGAATTTGAAAACCGTAAACAGAAATGAAGAAAAAAAAATCAAGTTTTCTTGCAATATTTTCGGGTCACACTTAGACATTTTTAACTTATCCTCCTGTTTGTTACACAAAAGTTCTAAAAAAATGTATCTATATTAAGTCAAATTTATAAAACCTATTAGCGATTAATTAGATTATTTTCTTGGCATCTATAAGTAAATTTTTCTTTTTCATTTATTGCTTAGTAAAAAAATTACATAAATAAATTTTGGAGTTAACCAGATTTCGGGTCTTATAACTCCATTAACACTATTAGAATAAAATATTTATGAATTATTATTACCTTCAGTCTTAAATTCGGATCTTATGACTCCAATTTTGTATTACAGTTTACAAGCAAAGTTTTATATTTGAGACAGAAATATTAAGGTTGTTTCTCTAAAGGGATGAGGAAAAAAGAACTAATTGCAGTTAGAGATATTTTGTGCTACTTTACATGGAAGTGCACGTATGAAATGACGGTAAAAAGTTACAAACTCAATTCTCAATTGAGGGAGGATTAGGTTTAATTGAATTATCCACAGAATAATTCGGGAACCAATTAAGTTTTAGTTCATGAATCATAATTCATCGATAAGTTACATTAATCCAAATTAAACCTATGGATAATGGTAATGCACTGTATTAATATATTTTTCAGCTTGTGATAATAACTCTGAGTCTGACCACACAACAACGCCTCATTATTCACTAGGTACATTTCGTCTTTGTTTTGGCCAATGGTACATAGATTTGTCTGATCAAATTAAACTCGGGCAAAAAATGGTTTAAATTCTTCAATTTTTCATCCGGTTTTACTTCATTTTGTTATAAATATAGCAAGGTTTTTTAATCTTTTAACTTGAAAAATATGGTAAAAACATTATTCTTTATTTGAACATCATTAATCTATTTCATAAGGAATGCTTGTGTGACATTGAAATAATTTACACTTAATATCTTTTAACTTCCTCAGTGCCCCTCACAAACAATACCAAATTTAGTTTTTCTTAACTGAGAAACACGATAATAGGTAGAAAGAAAAACATAATTTGTTTACTTTGTTAATAGAGAATTTCCTTGCTATATTTTGAAATTTAAAAAATAAATAATGTAAATTAAAATCAGCATAACTGTATATTTGTCTTAAGCTATACAAAGGGAAAAGGTGCATCTTTATCGAAAATCATGTTTGTTATTGTTTGTCTCCCACTCATTGGTCCTTTCCAATACTTTCTTCCGACAGAATCTTTTTTCTATTATTGTTTTATTGAAAAATATGAAAGGAAAATAAGTTTTGATTCTTTATGTGGCGTGGCCTTTTCTCCTCTTCTCATTTTTTGAAGTACCCCATTTGATGAATTTAATAATGTAGAATCAAACTTTTAGAAAAGCATAAAGCTAGATTGATTTATATATAAAGCATAATGAGAATGGCTAATCTCTATATCCTTTTAAACATGTTACAGTGCTATTCATCTTGTATGAACAGATTAAATCAAATTGTATCATTCAAATTTTTAATAATTTCGTTTTAAATAAGTAAAGTGTCTAATCTCAACTTGAATGGCCGAAGCAGTTTGGCTCAATTGACAATAAATACCTCATGTCTTTAATTAAGTAAAGAGGTTATGTCACAGAGAGAGAGAGAGAGAGAGAGAGAGAGAGAGAGAGAGAGAGAGAGAGAGAGAGAGAGAGAGAGAGAGAGAGAGAGAGAGAGAGAGAGAGAGAGAGAGAGAGCTGTTATGAGTCCTTTCCTGTAGATTTAATTGGTGTGAGTTCCTTTAGATAAAATATGACAAAAAAATCTTTACCTTAAATGATTAGATATTTTTATTTTAAAATTTTAGAGTTTTTACTCATCAAAACAAATTTAAAAGATTCAATAATCATCTCAGTCTCTCTAATCATAAAGTATTAACTGCACAGCTATTATAAATTGATCTAATTGTTAAGCATATACTAACTTTTAAGTACCCTAACCATGTGTTAGAATTGCTTTCTTTCTACCCATTTCTTAAATTATGCAAGAATTTTTTATAAGGTTGAGTTTTAATCCCTCCACCTATGTGAGGTCCATGTTGATAAATAAAACAAAAATTTTCTTGCTAACATATGATCATTTATATAAGTACTTTGTGCTATGAGGAGACACCTAAACTGTTGGCCGAAAAAAAAGAAAGAGAGAACAACTCCCTCCGTCCCAATATTTAAGGTCTTTTTAACCGAATTGGGGTTTCCTAAAAATTTAGTTAAAATTAGTTAAAAACAATAAATGTGTAGAAAATATACCATTTCTTCTAAAAGTGCCTTTTTTTATGAATAAATAAGAGAGAGGGTAATAATTATGAAAAGAAGATGAAAGAAAATTTGTGAGAGAAATTAATACATGGATAAAATGGAGAAAAATGCATTTATTACTCAAATAGAACCTTATATTTTGAGACAAAGTCATTAAAAAAAATGGACCTTATATTATTGGACGGAGGGAGTATTAATTTTATGTGCATATAGATGCTCTCTACTCTCAAGAGGGAAAGAATTAAAGCGCGATTAAATATCTAGAATATTAATGGAAAGTGCATCACACGTTAAAATTTGGAAAGCAAAATATATAAAATTAACATCCACTTAATTAGTAATCAACTTATCAGTTAGAAGCATGCATTAGCTCTTGAGCACAAGTACATTCAAAGTTATGCAAATTAGTTGATAAGGGCTTTGTAAAGTCTCAAAGTAGGGAAATAGTTTCTTTACTAAGGACAAGTGTTTAGAGCTAGTCAAATTTGGACCCTCCAGATTTAATCTGAATGGTCTAGATTTGATTTTTTTTAAAAAAAAAAAACTTTGAGTAAAAAATTAGTTCTTAAAAATATAATAGTTAAGTGATTATCTTTATTTTGTATTTTATACCCATTAAAATAATCCTTTTTAACAAATATAATCTTTTAAAAAATTAAATCTGAACCATACAAATCATATATGAAGGTACAAATTTGATTAACTCTACCTACTAAACTTTGTGCTCAGTAGGAAACCAATTCCCTTAAAGTTGGACCATTCCAATTTGGTATCTCTCAAATTAGCCCTTTGCAAAGTTAATATTCGAACAAACGATACGAGATGATATCTCAAAAATGCTTCCTAAACGAATTTTACTTTTACTTCAGAGGAAAAAAAATAACTCCACTCCAACCAATGTAATTCTAAATAATAATGAAAATATAATAAATAGTACACAATTTCATTTTTAGCTTATTTAAAAAAGGTTTTTCAGTATCTTAAAACCAAGCATTCATCCTCAACAAAAAAACAATTATCAACCTAAAACCTGAACGAAGTCTTTTCTCCGTGTCCAATTTTGAGTTTCAATCGGCAAGGAAAGGATGTGGGGAAAAAAAAAAAAAGACTATCAAATATACAAAGGCAGTTGAATACAGTGAATTTCAAAAAAGACAGAAACATGCAACTGACCTAAATGTTCCTCACAAATTTAAAGGAAATGACAAAAATACCTTTTGACAGAATTGTATAACGAATTATCAAATTTGGATAACGAATTACCAACTTTTGATCACAGATTACTAGTATGTCTCTATCCATTTACCAACATCATGCCATTATCAACTTCTTTCTGTTTGTTATCAAAACTAGATAACGGTTTACCAGCATCTAATAACGAATTACCAACTTTTAATAATGGTTTACCAATATTTATATATCCATTTACTAACTTTTTTTGTTTGTTACCAAAATTGTATAATTACCAAATTTGGATAACGGATTACCAACTTTAAATAACGAATTACTAACATGTCTTTATTCATTTACCAACATCATAACTTTATCAACTTCTTTTTGTTCGTTATCAAAATATGATAATGGTTTACCAACGTCGAATATAAATGATTACCAACTTTGAATAAAAAATTTCTAACTTCAATAGGCATTTTTGTCATTTCTTTTAAATTTGTAAAGGACATTTAGATTAGTGGCATATTTTTGGCCTTTTTAAAATTTGATGCATCCAACTGTCATTTGCCTGCCTTTTTCTAGAATTTTTCCAAGAATCTTCACCTTTTTTTTTCATTCTTTCAAACTAAAGTTCAAAATTCAACTCAATATAGTTATAAATATATTTGATTAAGAGTTGTGCATTTGAGATTTAGAGAGTAAGGATTTTCATCTCTTCCAATTACTGTGACTCAAACTTGTGGTATCTTCCTCACGAGCGAAACTGATATTTACCGCATCAATTAATAGCTAGTTGGATATTTTAATTTCCAAAAATTACTCTTAAATGAAAACCCTAATTTTGTTCTCTGAACCCGAATTGGCAAAAAGTAAATTGTAAAATAAAATTGAATGGCTAAGAATATTCGTAGCATCATGAATTACTAAATCAAGAAAGTATCTGTTTTTACTTTTTTTTGTCATACGTGTAACATTAAATAGGAAAGTTGTGGGGAATGGCACAATTGAAAGAATGTGTATTATGGGGGCGGACAGGAGGGGTTCAAATTCAATGCAAAAGGTACAGGATACTCTGTTAGTTATTCGGCCTAAACAGCATTTGTCATTTTCATTTGTGACAGAAAGATTCTTTCATTCGTTCACCACGACACTACAACGAATCTTAACAAAACTACCCTTCCTCATGTTTCTATATATCTCCTTAATATGTCTTTTGCTTATGTTTTGAGTTTAATATATCAATCATACTTTAATTAATTAACAATATACATGCACTTTCATGCCAAAATTAGTTACCTAACTTATTTACATCAAGGCAATATATTGAATGTGAATTTTTAGTCTAGCGTTATTGCAAAGATATCTATACATGGCTTTTGTTTTTGTTTCAATCTATCGGTTTGTTTCTTCACACCACCATAATAAGTTGTGGTGCACCAATCTACTCCATTTAATTCTTAATATTAGAGATATTTTTAATTTTTATCAATCTTTTTTAAATTACCTCTATTGAAACCCCTTCAACATCAATCTCGTAAGAAGAAGAGTGGAGAAATTAAGGAAGATGATTAAGATATTTTAAAAAATTCATGACATTTTACCAATTTTTAATCTAATTAAATTAGATAAATATCTAAGACAGTGGAGTACGACATGAAATATATTAAATGTGACATTTTTGTTATAGAACCCTCATAATAGTAAAATTTGTCCCAAACGGTTAATTATGCGATTTTTTTTTCTCATTGTTGAATTATGATTATTTATATTTTCCATAATCTAAATCTTTGTAACGAATCAGCAATGAAAGATATGATGATGGATAGATAATTTTTGCCACTAACTATATTCCTTGAGCATTTGGAATATCTCACGTCAAATAAACATTTGTTTTTTTTTTTTTTTTGGTGCCAGAAAAAATAAACATTTGTTGAAAACTGCTATATAACAAGGAAATATTGATTTGCCGAGAAATTTGCAACACAAATTTTCATCCCAAATTTGAACTTTTTATGACGTACTAAATTCAATACCAATACACTTTTTATAATGTGTGTGTGTGTGTATAAACGACATTTCCGAAAACTCGGTGCCAAGTGCTAACCTAGCCAGTTGTTGCATTTCACTGCAGATAATGCAAAATTGCAAGAATGAAGGCATACTGGACGTTGATGTATATATGAAACAATTTAATATGGCCAAAAAATGCAAGAATTTCACAATGTAGTTTGAGACTAGCAAGGCAGTTGCCAGAGGTTAGGTAACCAATAAACGTCATGACGCCATTAGAGCTTTCGCAACCGAGGGTTACAAGATGGCATGCCAAAATCAGTATATTACATGATAAGCATGATGTTCATCAATGGTAAGTTGGTGTTTTTAGTAGCAAGAGGAGAATTTGTTTTTTTAGGAAAAAAAAAAGAATAATATGATATATGATATCACCTATTCATTAGACATCAAATTGCATAAAGTCTATAGGGGAAGATTATTCTATATAAACTCCTTAAAACCATCCATCCCAATTCTAAAAACTAAATAAAAATAAACATAGAAAAGGAATATTACGAATTGCCATACGTATGTGGCTCAGTAGTCAACATTCAACAACCAAGTGCGCATGGAATTAAAAGACCTGGAAAAGATTTCTCCAGGGCAATACTTGAATACAACCAACAATCACAAGAGTTATAATATATGCATAGTGAATAAAAGGAGGGCTAGCTTTCAAAGAATGCAGAAATTTTATACTATTTAATTTGATACCCAGTCCTGTCTTAGTTCCAGAGTATGATACAACGACAAGTTTTTTTATAGTCAACAAGGTATCCTCTATTCATGTACCTTGTTTCAAATGGGTGGGGCTAGTAGTGTAAACAAATCAAATGAATCGCAAACAAAAATCAACGCTGCAGAGAGGGGAGAGAGAGATGTTGGTGTAAAACAACATGAGGATTGACCCTGTCCCTTCGAAGACACTTGATCATAGGCATGGCGCTGATGCCAGCAACGGGAAGGAAGAGAGGAGGGCTGAGAAAAAAGGATAGCTTTCCTCTGAATGTAACTTTGAATCTGAGTTATTACCTTCGTTCACTGAACTTGCAGTTCCGAAAATAGGGATGATCGTATTTAACATACTTAGTCCAGTATGACCGATATTTTGCCATAGAAATGTCTAACCATGGTTTCATATTTCCGTTGTAGTGTATAACTGCCGCATTCTGTATCTCCTTTTGACCCACGCTTGGATTATATCCCAAGCCAAGTACATGCCATGATTTATTTAGAGGATGAGTCAGCCCATAAAATGTGATTAGTCCCGGAGGTAATGTCCCCAGCTTCCAAAGAGTCCTGCCTTCATTCTGCAAAACAAGAAGCAAATATTGGTCAGAAGAAGATTATTTCCCTATAATCTGCAGTAATCACTATGCGTGTGAAAAGAAACAATGTTGTGAGGAAATGCTCACCATGTTCTGCCATTTGTGATAAATACCAGTGATATCCTTCTTTTTCCACACCTTCAGATCAAAAAAGTTCATGCCGTATGCCCAACCACAGGCATTTGGATCAAAATTTCTTGCAATATGCGGATTTGAGAAGTTAAGATACTTGTCAAATCGGTGAAAACTCTCACCACAGGTTTCGACAGCACCATTTACTTTCCCATGAAGATCCACGGACCACAATCCAGTCAAATCCTTCTGGACAACAATGTCATCATCAAGAAAAAGGATCCTATCCAATTTTGGATATACTTCAGGAAGGTAGAATCTCAGATGGTTGAGCATTGAAAGATACTTCGGATTCCTGTACTTCAGATTAGAAGCACCAGATGAAAGTGTTGTTGGATGGCCTGCCTTGAAATAAAACTCTTTCATTGTGGCAGATTCAAGTTGCCGCAAGACTGGGCAGTAGGATGAGTTCAGCCACTTAAATTCATCAACATTCTCAACATGGATTGTAGCTTTTCCAGGAGGATTCAACAGAAACCACATATTCATGGCTCCAAAATTTAGTTTATCAGTCACAAGGTGAAAGACATGCTTTGAAGGATCCTGCAATGTAAAGATTTTTTTTTCCTTAAAAACATGCAAAAAAATGCAGCCAGAAATGACACGACTTATTACATCGTTGATGCAAAGAGAATCAGAGTCCAACTGTCCGGGCACAGTAGTATCAATAATTAATAATCAAGAAAAAAAACCAGACATAAAAGACATATTTGGACATGCTTCTATAGTGAAAGGAAATATAAGTCACCTTGGCATTCGTTATAGTTGAGTTGACAACAACAGATGCTGCCAAGACATTATCTGAGAATAAAGCGTAATGATAAAGATCAGGATTCTCCAAATTCTCACTCTTAGGGAACTTTCTCTTCTCAGGAGGAAGGAGGTAGTAATCTATGGTCAACCTCATGGACAAGCAGTGAATGGCATTTGGAATGGTCTTGGCAGCCGTCTGACTGAGGAATGTACTTTGCTTTTTCAAGCCCCTAACTTTCTCATCAGCTGTTTGTAGCATTGCTCTCAATTTTCCCGTAACCAGCTTGCAGTCATAAAATTGCCCCTTTGCTTTTGACAAAACATGGCCCATAGCCTTGATTTTCTCATGTGCGCTAGAAATGAATACAGCAATCAATTAGCAGTTCAGAGATATGAGCTTCAAAGAAATTACACTGCCAAGAGTATCATCCTACCTATGAGGTAGCTCAGCATCAGATGCTGCCTCACCTAAACTACGCTGACTCTCTTTAAGCTGATACTGCAGTTCTTGGTACATTACAAGGTTGTTCTTCATTTTAGCAATACTTGAATATACCATAGCCATTATCATTTGGTCCCGCATCAACCGTACCGTCATGTCAGCAATTTCATTCTCATTTTCTTTCCTCCAAAGGTTATATTTACCCAGAAATGCTGAGTCAACCGCTTTGGAGTGCTCAATAGCCACATTTTCAAGTTTCACAATAGCTTCGTCATCTTTTTTAACCAAATCTGCAACACGCTTTTCATGCCTCTTCTCTATCAGGTGCTGCAGAAAATTAATAAAGAAAATCAAACAAATTCCTTTCTATTCTATTAAAGGTGAAACAAGCAAAGTTTCCAGAGAGCTTACCCTTCGAGCTGCCTGTGCAGTGCTATCATTCCACTGAGCATAATCATCTGCACTAACAAAACATTGGATGAGAAGGAAGATCAAACTCCAACACGATCATATTAGCTGATATAACATTCAATACCACCTGAAGATTTTCCTTCCTTAGCCTTTCGTATTTCCTGTCTAGCATGTGGTATTGGTTTGCTCTGCTATTTTTGATGCAAGGGAAAATGTATGAAGCACAGAGTGATTAGCACCAACTACCAATGAACATAAAATGTCAATTTCATACAAGTACGGCTGTAAGCACAAAACTCAAGAAGAACCAGATCACTTTTGCTTACCTCAGATGTAATATTTGAAATCTTTGCCCCAACAACTCTCCAAGCAGAAAAAATGTTTTTTCTGAAACTGTCAAGGCTCAGGGGCCCCATAGCATCTGCGCTGTCCATAATAGCATCAAGAACCTAAAATGTGAAATAAACCAAAAGGCTGGGAGGTAAAAATTTACCAGAAAGAATGAAATTGCAGAAATGGATCAAGAAGGAATCGTCACCGTCTAGCATTTACCTCTTTCGACAAAAGTGATTTAAGGTCCTGCAATGTCTGCCATTCTTTCCATTTGACAACCTGCAGGAGTCAATCCTAGCTTTAAGGTGAACAATATAAACCATATCCACTAATTAGTTGCATATCCAATAGGATTACAATTGCATTAAACAGACCTGTTTGCTTGGAACAGCTGAAACATAGTCTTGATCTGCATAAAGCATTTCATGTAATTAGATCGACTTAAACTTTTCAATACTTAAATATAATGACATATCCATGTCAGTGCCTATGAAAGCAAAGGAAACAAGAAGATATTCAAACAGAAGTACTATTCCCATTAGACAATAATGCACCATTTTGGTTTTCAAGATTTTACAGTCTCTGAGAACAGAGATTGAGTATTCACAATCCCAATCAAGTGGTTGCCCTGTTACTTTCCAGAGGCACGAAGCTTTTGTCCTATTTCGCTACAACCATAAATAAATCACTTAAAGTTAGTACAGCACAGAGGAGCAACATTTAAATAATCTGAAAGTATTGGGGAATGATTTAACTATTTTGTTGGGTCCTATGGTTCAATCAAAATTTTTAAATAAATCACTTAAAGTTTGAAGTCTTGTAACATGATCCTTATTGTTTCTCTTTTTTAAAATTTGGCCCCATCATATTTGAACCATTGCATTACCATTAAGACATTCTGACCTGGAAAAAAATGAGCATATGTGGGATGTTATATTGGCACACATCGATACAAAAAGGGCGCATGTGCAACTCTGTTTCTTTCCTCTCACTTTCCTTCAAATATCACACAGTTAACACCCGATATCTCACTCGCTTTCTAGTTCATCCTCCCCCCCCCCCCCCCCCCATTGAACTGAATCATTAATTCTACTTGGCCAGTAGGGAAAAACCAACAAATCAAGTATCAATAGCGTTTGCCGGTTCCAGTTTAAATAAATTCATTATCGATGTAATTACATCCCAGCAGTTTTCAAAAGGAAAGGCGGTGCATTTACATATATGGCCAGATCCAGTTAAAACCATAAAAGTGAGGACACAATGTCCTCTTCTCCACTCAAGCAAGAGGGGGAAATGACAGAAAAAAGTAGAAACTAAAAAGAAGCAAGATTGCAGTTCAATGTTGCAAAGAGAAGAAACAAGACCTACTGAGTGCATTGCCGAGTGTCATAATTTATGTAAAGTAAACCTTGTAATATGAAGGAATAACTAAATTTAGGATATCATGGAAAGTTGTCAATCAGGGTCCTTTATAGACAAGCAAGGAAGGACCAGTCAAGGATTATAGCATATAGATACAAAATTCGAAAACAATAACAAGAGAACAAGCTCATCACTAACATGAGAATTATCTAATCTTCCCTTCCACATTCCAGATATACCATACTAAAATCATTCTCTCGGCATCATGCTATCAAAATGGTTAAGGAAAATATATGCTTTCTTGACAGCAATACAAAGCGGAAGCGAGCTCCCAGTAACAGAGATCTTGGAACACAAACCACCAAACGGTTTCAATTTTCATTGTCCTATTGCCCTCATGTCAGAGATTTGAAAATGAGTAATAAAACTAAGGAAGGCAAATGAACCCCGTCAAGATCATCAAACCAAATACAAAAGAAATGGAAACCAAAAAGGAACGATAAAGACTTGTTATTGGGAGATCTGAAAGTAAACACTTGGGATGAAATGCCTTAAAGAGGGAAGAAAAGTAAGGGAGGAGGAGGAGAACGAACCGGGAATTGGAAGGGCAGGGCCTAAGAAGAAAAGAAGGGGCGCCCCCAGAAAGGAGATTAGAAAGAATGGCAGAATAGGAAACCGAGATCCATTGCCCCTATTGCTGCTACTGGACAGCGCCATTGCAGATCAGGATTCAAAACCTTGAAGAAAGAAACAGAGGGTGAGAGTGAGAGTGAGAGGGAGAAAGCAAAAGTAAGCACGCATACATAAGAGAAGAAGTGAGACAAAATTACAGGGGAAAATGATGGGGATGCGATGGGAGGGTTAATGAATGGGGTAATGCTAGTCGTCGAAATCCATGAATGAATGAAAAGAGAGAAGTAGGAAAGAAGGATAATATTATAATGGTATTGGGGGGGCGTAAATCAATGCGCTAAATATGTTGCCATGTGACAACAAGGTAAAGGTAAGGGTTGCAGAGAGAGTGAGAATGAGGATAGATAAATAGATAGATCTGGTTATCCCTTTTTCTTTTTTCTTTTTTCACATTTCCCTCCCTGTTTTTCCCATCACTTTCTTTCTTTCGCTCTCCATTCTTCTCCGACAACGAATTTCTCCAGTTTCCTTCCTATACATCAACAATAGTAACAAGTGCCTCCATGCGCTTACGAAAACGAACCTATAAACCGCTTGGCAATCCTGCATTTTTTTATCAATAAATCATAAATCATTTGTCTGATCATCATTTATATATATATATATGTAAATACTGTTCATGCGTCACTGTGGCTTGCTAATTACATATAAAGGTAAAACATATTACTTGATCTTTTTATCTTGGACGAGGGTTGAATTTTTATATTCAATCAAACAAACTGAACATGTATATTTTGAGGCAAAAATTAAAAAAATTAAAATTGGATAAAATTACGCATCTTACCATGTAATGCACACAGTTTAAAATATATAATTTTTAAAGAATTATAATCCGACTAATTATAAATATAAATTTTCTACTTATTGCTTATACAATTAAACATCGATCATATTGATTGATTTCGATAATTTAACATTTAGTTTGTATTTTTACTGGAGCGAAACCTCTCCATTTAGGTTCCGCTCCATTTTCCTCCATTTATTTTGAACGAAGCGTTTTATACCATCCTCTCTCCCTATATATATATATAAAAGCCCTCTTCGGATTTCAAATAAGACGGATACATGCTCTATTCTGAGAACTGAATCCTTACCACCTCCCCCACCATCATCCCATGAAGAACAAACAAAAAGATATGGAAAGACCAACACCGATGCCGACGCAAGTTCCTCCACGCAAGTTCGTTCTGTCAAGGGTCGCCATCACTGCACAGGTTTCTGAGCAGGTGGCTTAAGGATCGGCGGCCGAAGCATAAGTAGGTCGGCGTCGAGACGCAACATAGGGGTTGGCGAAGTAGCTCAGTGCCGAGCCATATGGTTGGTTTGACAGCGGCGCACTGTAACAGGACATGGTGAGAAGGTAATGAAAAATTGATACTGACAGTTTGGACGAAGGCAAGCATCACAAAGAAGAGAAGCAGTTATGTGTATAAAAAAAAGGAGAGAGAGAAACAATCGTGCTTTATTGAAACGAATTTTTTTTATTAGATAGGATGCCATAAAATGCTGAGTACCACTAAATGAAGGGAAGTGGAGACCCTAATAAATGGAGACACTCCGCTCCCATTTACTGGCCCTACAAATATTTAGACCCAAAAATTATTAGTGAGGTCGTGAATAATACCCACACCGCTTACTGAACTTTGCTAGAGCCGAGAACTGAATTAGAGTCATAGGAATTATTTATGGCTAATGAATAATTAGACATAAAAAATCAGTATACTTATTTGCTTACTTGTATTGTACTCGCAAACCTCGATAGGAATATGCTAAATCCTGACCGAGAGAGAACAATGCCTTTTTGGTTGAATCCATGGAAAGCATAGTAATGGTAATTCAGATCGCAAAATGAACGGTGATTAGTATGGTTCGCAAGACAAAATTAGCATCATCGTGCTGATATGGAGGCAAATCAATGGTGATTAGTAAGGTTCGCAAGACAAAATTAGCCTCCTCAGATCTCATTCACATTCAAACCTCTTCCACTAGGTCCATCTCCACCACGAGACAAGTTCGAACACCAAAATCCTATGTTCTTTCGCTATAGGTTAAGGTGAGACTCTCAGATATCGAGTGGCAGGAAAACATGTTCTTTAGTGGCAACAAACCAGAACTTTCAGTTCAAATGACTTCGTTTACTACAAAATCCACAAGAATGTACATACAACTACAAGACAACAGTCTTTAAATTCCAAAATAGCCTGATTGGTCATACAAGATCTTCACAAGGGCCGAGCCCTATACGACGATTAAAATGAATGGACCCTGCAAGGCATCTATATAATTGCCACATCCAAGTAATCACCGATCTGCGTGTATAAACCAAACTCGGTAACAGGGCTGGTGCATCATAGTTAGCAATACCAATGGAGATGGTATTTAATATCGCAAGTACCGGCAAAAAAACATATTGCTTACCTCAAAACCAAGTTCAGCTAAAGCCTTGCCGTCATCTAATCTCCCATTTCCATGTGATAAGGTCTTCCCCACCTACATGAAGCCAGAGTAACAGAATGAGGAACAAACTAAAAATCCCAGCAGCAGTGTACAGTAACTCAAGGCAAAAGAATGAGGTATCATTCAACACATAAAGTCAAACTAACTTCAAGAATAATTTTAAAAGGAGAGAAGAAAGGGATACTTCAGTCAGCATTTATTGTTTTCAACAATAAAATAGGAAGAAAGCACAGAGTAAAAGACACTTATGAAAATCAGCAGCAATGCTTACGAACTTTAGTTGATGGGATAAACAATGAAGTCAAAATCATCACTGCAAATAACTCACTAGCGGACATCAAGAAATTCAGGTGAGAAGCTATAGGATACGCATAAAATGGCATGACTCCAAAGTTACGCGGTTTGCATCAAGCAAAAGACAGAAGCTCAAAAATACAAAAGGACTTGCCTCTCTAACTATGAAGCGGCCATGTTTATCAGGATAAACAAATGCGAAGGATAGCTTTGCATTTCTTCTCCTTGCAGCTGGAGCCACTTCTTTGACCTGTACAACATGGGCAATCAAGTCAACCACAAGAAGGAAAGTATGAACAAATGAAAAACAACAGCATTTCCAGAGGGACCTCATCAAAAATAGAGATGATTGCATTTTCAGACAGAGAGCATCAATTCAGATGAATAAATAATTTCAATGAATCCGGCTTTTGAAAACGCATAGCACTCTGTTATGGTGTTTGCTAAACAACTAAACCTGTACTCTAAATTCTGAAAGCAATACATCCTCCAATTGAAATATGACTAGATGCTACCCAGCCATGTATCCTATACATAATATGGTTGAACGCTGTCTATTCATATCACCTCTACACTAAGGCCTAGTGTTGCTTTAAAATTATGAGCTCAAGCCACACTGCACACAGCTGTAGACTAGGAAAACCAAATGGGCCAATGTAACACAAGCTTTATATTTAATAGGTATCATGATTTAGAGAAAAGGATCCACAGCAATGACTTTGTTGCACCAGTAAATATAATGGTGGGCTGACTTTCAAGCTCAATATAACATCATGAAGACCAGGTGAATATAAATTTAGTTACAGAAGAATCTATGAAATAATCCTAATACATGCCAAAGAGCATTGTCCATTTAATCTTTCATTGAATGTAACGTTTAAGAAACAATAATATTACCCAGAACACACAGGCCAACCTATTCCTAATTCAACGTGGTTGGTTTTAAATAGTTGTTGACCATACTATCCCTCATGTAATACTTAAAAGAACACTATGATGAGGCTTTTGCTTAAACAATGCTTCTTTCAAAACAGAAGCCTTAAATAGAATTCCGTCAAGAAACTCATATATA